>CM023103.1:6833773-8033773 GCA_013103745.1 Gardenia jasminoides
AAATGAATTATTAATTCCAATCTCTAATTCAATAAATTGATGTGATCCACATAAGCTCTCAAGTACGGCAATATGATCTATTCTCGACTGCACTAGAACGACACTACATTCTCGCTTCTTATTCTTCTGCATGGCTATCAGCTACTCTGAAAGAAACATTGAATTATCTGTTTATGTGATTTTTTTTGATCAATTTAGTAGATCGCATACCTGCACCAAAAAAACATCTACGGTAAAATGACTAAGGATTACTATATAAGATAACACGCCCCTGGAACTCAAAACAGAAAATTTGTTCTATGGTTGCCTAATGAAGTGGTCTTGGTGAAGACATAAACCGATCCACAAACTAACCTGATATACGCAATCACCGCCACCGTAGTAAGATAAATTCAACTTTTCTACCAACCTCAGACTTTTCTGATTCGAGAACAATTATTCTTGTCCATTTGGGAACCATTGAACTAAAGTGTCGTAGCACCTTACTTTTCGTGTTTCAAAGATCAAGAATATATTTCTCCGGCATAAAAATCTCTCTTTTACCTCCTTATGACCTCAATACCTAGAAAATATTTCCTATCCCTAAAATGTTTTGTCCGGAAGCCGATTGAAGAAAGTACTTTAGGGCTTCAATACTGCATTATTGCTACCAAGTAATAAATATCATCAACATAAACAACAAGTAAGATTAGACCATTTTAGATCCGTTGATAAAAAGCATGGATGATCAATTACTCTTCATGTCAAATTCTTGAACTATCTCGATTCTCCAAAACCAAGCAATTAGGGCTTTGTTTCAAACCATATAATGATTTTCGAAATCTACAATCTTACTGGACTCCGAAAGCAACAAATCGGTGTGTTGCTCCATATAAACCTCTTGTAAATCTCCATGAAGTGAATGTATTTAACATCTATTGGTACAAAGGCCAATTATTAGTGTACAGGAGGAAAATAGGCAGTGAGAGTAAGTTTTACATACGGAGAAAATGTCCGTCCAATCCACTCCATACACACCCTGAGTATTTTTGCAACAAGATCGACGAATAAGAACTATATCGTAATTTATTTTAACAACAAATACCATTTGTAAAACTAATAGCCTTTACCACTGTTGTAACGCACCAAATCCCAATACCATTATTATCTAAAACTATCATTTCTTCCTTCATAGCAGTCCCAGAAAGGTGCTAAAGTCGAAGATTTTAAGAACAACGTATTGCACAATCTAAAAGAACCAATAAAACAACGGAAGAAGAAGGAGAAAATGTTCAATGAAGCAAAAGAAGAAATTGGATAAGAACACCGCCATACCTTTCTAAAAGCAATGGGAAGATCAAGACTAGGATCTATACACGAATACCGGTGGAGGACAAGTCTTCGCTGGACGCGGCGAGATATATACTTGAGTGACGGCGGTTCAGAAGCGTAATTGATGAGTTGTAACTTGTAAACTAAAATGTCATCATCCTCCTTCCCATCAGACCCTAGACTAGAAAAAATGGGTGGTTTCAAAAAATATAACACGCAGAAACCAAATATCGATTCAAAGTTGGAGAATAGCACTTATACCTTGAAGGACGAGAGTAACTCAAAAAAGACACATTTGAGAGATTTATGATCTAATTTAGATATTTGAGAACGGATATCACGAACAAAAAAAGTACACCCAAATTTATGTGGCATAATAGGAAATAAAGGTTGGGTTGGAAGCAAAATTGAATAAGAAATCTCACCAGCAAGCACAAATGATGACATCTGATTAATTAAGAAACAAGCTGTAGAAACAGCATCTGCCCAAAACTGCTTAGGAACCTTTATGTGAAATAGGAGGGCTCTAACAACTTCTAATAAATGTCTATTTTTCCTTTCAACAAAGACCATTTTGTGGTGGTGTCGTGACAAGATTGGTGAAGAATTCCATTTTCTAACATATATGAATCAAAAGGTTGAGAAAAATATTCTTTTGCATTGTTACTTCACAAGATGCGAATAGACACATTGAATTGTGTTTTTATTTCAGCACAAAATAAGCAAAAGTTATTGAAAAGATTTGAACGATTTTTCATTAAATATAACCACGAGAATAGTCATCAACAAAGGTGACAAAATACTTAAAACCAGATTTAGATATAATTGGACAAGGGCCCCAAATATCAGAAGTGCACTAATTCAAAAAAGGGATGTACTGTTTATTGACTCTAAACAAATAAGGCAAGCGATGGTGCTTGACATCGACATGACTCACAATCTAAATAAGATAAGATTCTGAAAAATTGGAAACAGCTTCTTTAAATAGGCAGAGATGGATGACCCAAACGACAATGAACTTCAAGAGGTGTCAAGACAGACGAATATGCAATTAGTTTCGGCACTTTCAGTGGAGGAGTTTCAAGTACATAAAGTCCGCCACCACGCCTCTACCAATAATTTTCTTAGGTCATAAGATCCCAAAATACAATATTCAGGGAAAAATAAGATAAAACATTTAAGAGTTTTGTAATTTTATGATAGAAGATTACAAGAAAAATTAGGTAAACATAAGACTAAAATAAGGAAATAGAAGATGTACAAATAGCTACTATCCGAACCCACAACCGAAGTACTCACCCATCACCAAATGACACACAAAAGATTTTTATTAGAAGTAAAAGAGAAAGAATACCTTTATCACCCGCATATGATCTCGTTGTACAGGAATCAATAACCCATTTATTAGAGGATGACACACAAGACACGTAGTAGAATTGCCTAAATGATCAACAAGATGAAGATGGAATACTAGAAGAAGGATTAACAAATTTCGTGAGTTTTGGTACCGAAAGCTGGGCAAACCTCATCGCCAGAGACAAGTATGGATTTGTCGAAGATGAAGACACATAGTTGCTTTTCCCGGTTTGCAAAATTCACAAATTGGGAATTTTGTTGAGGTTTGCCATGAAGCGTACCAACATGTAATGATAATATGACCCTGCTTTTACAAGGTAATAATGACCGTTGATTTGGGTCATACTGTCCACGACTAACAATTCCACTGTTTTGAAAGTCATGTCCATTTCTACCACCATTACCATCATTATTTCCTCGATTATTTTCTCAACGAACCCCATTAACATTATTTCGGCTCACAAGGGCGCTAGTAATATTAGAGGAAGATTGAGATCTCTCAACCCTTAACACTCGTGTAAAGGTGTCATGGAGAGGTGTAATTTTTGGATTAGAGAGGATTTGTGTTCAGCACCATCAAACTCGCTTGGTAATCTTGCAAGAAAACTCATATCATTCATTTGCTCTCGAGACTGTTGAATTTTTATATCAAAACTAAAGGAAAAAGAGAATTTAACTCCTCATACACCTTTAAATCTAGGAAGTATTCTCGTAAGAGATCTTCCTGCTTTTCCGACGATAAAATTCTTACAAACATCATATATATATATATGATTCGATTTCCTTACCAAAATATAAGAAAGCTAAATAATCCATAAGATCTTTAACAAACTCACGGTGATTGATCAAACCAATTATCTCGTATCAATAGAATTCAATCTGAAAAAATATTTTGCATTTTCTCCGAGCCAAACCTTTCTTCTCTACCACCCTGCAGTGTGGTCATCTTTGTCAATGCTACTTAAGATATATCCGAACAAAGAATTTACTCCAATCCAACAAATTCTTTCCATTCGCTTATGACGTAAGTAATTTTGATGTTGCCAGATAACATCAAATCATCGTTTCTAATCTCTTTACTACCTATCTCCACAACCATTATAACTCACTAAAAAAAATTTTCAAGTAACAAAGACGAGAGATTCTAAAAGTGACTCAACAGGTCACATCAAGAAAGAATGATAAGAGCTCCTAGAGCTCGATACCATGTGAACTAAGGGAGAGAGAAATCTACTTTCTTCATATTCATAAAATGTACAATATACACCTATTTATACAAAGTGTAGACTACTCTAGAAAATCTATTCAAATCTTTTAATATCTAATCTAAATCAATCCTATTCTAAATTGATCTAGAATCTAATCAAATATTCTAATTACAATCAAATCAAATCAAAGCAAATATTTACATTTAATATTCACAACAAACCCCAAATACCTCCAGATCTAACGCCCAATTCAACCATTTAAGTTAGTTTGTATATTGAGACTTCCAGATGGACAATTGTTTAGACAATGGAGGCCGAGGAGATGCATCCAAAGATTTCACAGTGAACAACATAAATATAATTTCCAAAAAAAAAGAAAAGAAAATAGTGTAAAGAAAAAGGAAGTTGAGAGTTTTTGATAGTGCATGAAAGTGAAGGAACACCCAATTGAAACTTTTTCCTTGGTGAAATTTTCTCGGGATTTTTGGACAATATGCTGCTACGTACAGAACTTTTTTACTTGTTATTTTACTAAATACACCCACAAAGTTCCTTTTGACAACTTTATTTTTTCAGTTGGATATCTACCTTCATCAAAAAAATGAAATTTCCTCTCAAAACCTTTTGTTAATTCAACTCCCACACCTTGTTCCATGGTCGCTACCGCTGTCATCACCACTCAAAATGGAGACTCAAACAACAGTCCCCAATCGCCCAAGTAGAGTTCCTTATTCCTGGAATTTCAAGCTGAAATATTTTTGTTCTCTCAATTTCAAGTTCCTTTATCCCGCAAAATTTTATCCTGAGGGAAGAACTGATATACTTTGAATTTGACAGATTTTGGTATTAAAATTCCAACCAGCAACGTGGCTGCTCCGAGTTCACACGGTCTACAGCCCAGGCGGTAGACCGGGTCTACCCAAGTTTTCCCAAACCTCAAACCGCATTTTTATGTGAACTAGGAGGCATAACCGCGCTTTGCGCGGCAAAGTAACAGAGATGCATGCCCACAGAAGCATATTATTAGACAAATTATTAATAGGGAAATTATCTTTAGAGACAAAATTATCAATAGAAATTATCATTAGAAAGCATGAATGTCGCAGTACAGAGGAGAAATTATCATTAGAAACTAAACAGCCCTGTCCTTTTGTACAGTGAAAGCAATAACTTAAAGCAGAAATGCATGATGCCATTGGTACATAATCTCCATGCTGTTTTGTCCAAAGATCATAACAGCAAACAAAGTACCCACTGCAGCAAACTCTTGTAAACAGTCCTGTTTTGTTTTAGTTAAATGAGTTTTACATTATAGTACCAGAATCTATGCAGTATAACTTTCATGTTTGACAACAAAAACTGTAAAACCAATGTGAGACATGTGACTGGTTGTAGTATTGATAAGCGATGTCGCACGATACAGAAGCAAGTTTTTCTTGTTCAATAGAGTAATAGCGGAAAACCACACGTAAATAGCCGAAGGAGAAAAGGCCATAAAGTCAAAACTCTAGGAAAATTTTAAATGCATTTCTTTGATATTATTCACAATAAATTGCTCTACACTAATCAAATCACAAAGCATGAAATTGAAATGCCAACAATACATCTTTTCCCTCATTCAAAAACAAATTTTGACTTTATCATCTGTAATCGTCAAAGAAGATAATCAGCTTTGACAGCAAGCCCTCTAGCAGGTTCTATAACCCGATCATGGAATTGAAACCAAAAACCTGTGAAATATATTTCGTTGCAGTCACTAATGGTTATATACATTGCACATTAGAAATGGGTCAATAAACCTTTAATGACTCTAACACGAGATAAACTCAGCAACTACCAAACCTATAGATAAACTTGATTACTGTGATATCCTTTCCTCTCTTCAAGAGGAACATGATGTTCTAGCTATTCAACAATTGTCAGAAAAAATAAAATAAAATGATGAAATGAACATTGCAAATATTAAAGCTAGAGCACCTTGCTTTGTAAATAATGAACCTACCAAAGCAGAAGTATTAGCTGTGCAACTAAAAGGGTAGTCTTTATATAAATGGGGAATACATAGAACTTTCGAACTCAATCCAATAAGCCAAAAATAATCCTAAAATGTAAAAACACAGACAAAACTTTACCATAGGGAAGATGACTTTATATCTAGAATATATATCCACTTCAGAAAATACACATATTTGTAAATAAAAGTTGTAAACTGCAGCTTAACTGCTAAGAGGTCTGAAATATTGCACCTGGGGTATGAAATATTGTACCTGATTAAAATTCAAAGTTTGAGAAAACCAAAGCTGACCCAGGATTCATAACCATATAAATATACAAATATACAGCAAACTCACAAATTTAATGCTAAAAAAGGTACAAAATTATCAACATGCAAGCTAGATAAAAAGAAATAGAAAAAAAAAAGGATCTAGAGAAAGATATTATAGCTACCAACCAAAAGGAAACTCATAAAAGCAATAAACAGATTCAAAAGAAATCAAACAAAAAAAAAAATGTAGGTTATCCACCTCATATTAATTCTTTTCTAAAAATCCATGTCATCACTCAGATAACAGCATAACACATTTTTTTAAGGACAGATCAAGTTTGGCTTACTTAAAATTTGAATACTACCTAATTTTCAGATTCTTGCACTCACAACAAAGCAGAAAGAACTACTCAAAACAAAAAATTGTCCCTCTAATAAGTACCAACCAAAAAGATATTCATAAGAGCAATAGAGAGATTCAAAAGAAATCAAAGATAAAAATCTTGTTCATATATAAATTTTAGAAACCTTTTTTCAAACATCCATGTCATCACTCAGACAGCCAAAAAAATGCGTCAGTTGCAATCATTAATGGTAATGCATGTCTTAATTTACAAGGTTTTGACAGTGGTGATGCATTTATTCTACTCTTCTAAATATTATACCCTATCTGTGCAAGATGGGAATGTAAGTGGAACGGAATATATAAGGTCAAATATTAAAAACAATCTAGTCCTCAAATTATGTTCGAAAACAAAGAGAACTTTAAATACATGCTACAATATGTAAAATTTAGAATATAGCTCTCCCTGTAAACAGTCTTTGAAAGATAAGATCAAAACTGCTCCAAATCCTTCGAAGGGAACTCAAAGTTTTTCTAGCCTAATTGTAGACATGCATATTTTGTTAAATGAGCGAACCAATAGCCCAACTTCTCATGGAACACAAGACAATGTCTCAATTGAATGCATCACTCAAAATACCTACAATCCAAATCGACGGCTCTAACTAAAAGAAATAACTGATGCTACACTTTATGCCTCAAACAATCTCCATCATATCCCCTTCTTGGATAGCTGTTAGACTTCCATATCTTATTCCTGTGGGATTGTTATAAGGAAATAAACAACTTGGTTGTTTAGAAAATTTATCCAAAATGAGCTGCTATTAAAAAAGCATTGTGTCAACATCAACATAATCAAATTTAAATCCAGAAACTTATGCAAATTTAACACGAGAATACATGCGAGTGCAAGGGAGTCAAATACCTTAAAAAGATAGGCATGTATGAAACAATAGGATGGATGAAGTGATAGATGAAGTGTGGTGAGTGGTCAATAACCACTTCTGGGCCAAAAAACTATTGAGTGAAAACAAAAAAGAACAATCAAAACCTTGAGAAGAGAAAAAGAAAGGGAGATTTAATTTTCCTTGAATTATTAAAAAGTTTCAGTAGTACTATATACATACTTATACCTTTCCATGTTCCAAATGGATCATATATAAAACCTGCTGAACAATATCAAATGCCAAAATCTTCGCTGCAGTGCTTGCACAACTCTTCTGTTGCGAGCTTCCCTAGACGACATGCATCTTGAGACTATTAATCACGCATAGAACAAAATGTTTTCAGCATCTTTGAAATGTATTAGAAAAAACTCAAAAACACAATATTCTTCTACTTCTAAAACTAGCAAGATCGACAAACCATAGCAGGCCCTGGGGTGAGGACAGCAAAACAGTAAAGTAGTAGGGAAGGAAAAAAAAAAAGCATACGTATAAAATCTAGATGTTGTTTAAAACCATTAGTTCAAAAACTAATGACTTTTAACCATCATTTTGCAAGTCACAAATCTAGCATAACTTTGTAACTTGTACAAAACAAAGAAATCGGAATTAAAGGACATTTTAATGTTCTTTATAGTTCTTTTCTGCAGCATAATTTGAAATACAAAGATGGTTCTAAGGTAGTGTAACTAATAATTAAAAAAAAACACACACACAAATGAACAAAAAGCAGCCATATGCATCTTTGAAGTATCTTTTCCTTTAGCCAAATACAAGCCCAAATTATTTAGGTCTCTGACCTTATTTCAAAGGTTCCAGCTTATCCTGAATCATTACAAAAATTTTAGGTCAGATATTAATCATCCAAATACCCAAACACCTTCATCATCAGTTAAAGTCCTCAAAGCTTTATATTATCCAACAAAACTCCATAAGGATCTATATTGACTTTTCCATATCAGATAATTTTCATAATTTTGTAATAACATATTCTGACCACAATAATGCGAGAATGAAAAAGTTATCAACCGAGTAAACTACAAATATTAAACCACTGCCCCAAACAATTATGTTCTAAACAAACAAAAAAGAAAGAAAAAAAGTACCGATTGCTTAATGGTAACCTCGACAGCTTAAAATTGTATACAACCTTGAAAGACTGCTTTTTTCTCCTTTCGTCAACTTTTCTTTTTTCCACTTTTCCCTATTGCAAAAGAAGAATTAGGACTCATTGGTACAATACCAGCAAAAGGGCAAGAAAAGGTAACAAAGAAAAATGCAAAATAAAAGAAGTATACCTTTATCAATTCCATCTCCAATTCTCCAATTACTATACCTTTATCACTTCCATCTCCAATTCTCCAATTACTATTAACCAAGAGGAAGATCTGCAACTTTCCTTTTCCCTTTTTTTCAATCAGACATAGAGGGAGCCATTTTTAGAACCTACCAACAAACAAAGAAAAGGTATAAACAGAGGGGAAAAAGAAAAAAGCAAAAAGCACCTATATGGTTTTGATTTTCTCCTGTTCATCATGATGGATTCGGAGTGAAATAGAGAAAAAAATGGACGACATGTCTACCAGGTACGATGTTTGAAAGAAGCACAGAAGAAAGAGGAAGGAAACAGAGAGTTTTATGTTGATAGGAGCTATTGATAGAGAAGGGAAGCTTAGCCGTTGTGAGGATTTTTTTTTGCTCCCATGATCTAGAGTTGCGAGGAAGGGGAAGAGGAGGACTAAGGTGGTCAAACTAATCGAAGCCGCTCATGAAGAACGAGCCGGCTTTGAGCTCGACTGAGCTCAAATTTTCGAGTCGAGCTCGAGTGGTTTGTTTACTGAGTCAATTCGGCTCGATTCTCTCGTTCGATGGCCGATAAATATATATATATATATATTATTTTTATTTTTATTCTAATAGTGAAATTACATATATATCCCTAATATTTTTATTATTTATTCATAAAAATAATTATTTTATTTATTTTTTAAAAAATAAAATAATTATTTATTATTTTATTTATTTTAAAAAAATAATTATTTATTATTTTTTTCGAACTCGACTCAATTTAAACTGAAGCTCAGTTCGATAAAACGAGTCGGTAGTTAAAACGGCTCTTTGCACCCCTAGACCAAGGAAGAGAGAGAGCGGCGGACGAGAGACCGGTACCTAACCCTAGTTGTTTTTTCCGCGTGCTTGGTGAGCAGCAACTCATGGAGCGACCCATTGACCCGAACCCTTCCAATGGAGCATCCGGAATAGCAAACTTACCCGACTCACGTGCGCGGCACGTGATGACGACAAAACTTTTGGCTGAAAACCTTCCGCGTAGATGATTGGTGAAAGGTCCCTTGGCAGGCCGTCTCCAGTAGCGTCGCCAAAAGTCGCCATCGTTCTGTACCAAAATCTCCTCACGACGCTGACCTCTGGGCGTCCCTAATCGCCACTGTTCCACCCCTCCGACCCTCAGCTCCCTCTCTGCCACCCCCAACCAACCTCCCAAGTCTTCTTCAGCCAAGGGAACTCACCTATCTACCAGTTTATATTTTATTTCCACAGCATAAGAAGGATTTTTTTTTTTTTTTTTTTGGGAGATATGGGAAAGGCTTCAAGAGATAAAAGGGTTTGCTCTCTTGACTTGCTGGATTTTGCTCCTTTTTTCTTGGCTATTTTGAGCATGCAGTATTGCCTCTTTCCCTATTTGATCACTCACTCACTCACAGGATATCTACTATCGGAAAGCGAAAGAGGAAGGATGGCGTGCTCGAAGTGCCTTCAAGCTCCTCCAGATTGATGAAGAATTCAATATTTTCGAAGGTGCTGCTGCTGCTGCATCTTCAAGTTTAATATCAGAGCGAGACTGCCTTTTTCATAATCATCAACCACTGCTTTTTTTTTTTTAATTTATTGCAGGAGTGAAGCGTGTGGTTGATTTATGTGCAGCTCCTGGTAGCTGGAGTCAGGTATTGGTTGCTTATTCATTGTTTCTTGAAAAATAGATGATTAGGTCAGTTTCTGCATTAAATACACATAACACCACATTATGGTTTTATCTATCTTCCGTTAATTAGATTTTTATACCTGCAAAAGACTTGTTTCACTCAGCACTGTGTAAATGTTCGATCTTTTTAGGATAACTAGTTAAATGTGAATAAGAATCTATAATCGGAGATATAATCGTAACTCGTTTCAGTAATTAGTTGCATTTTTCTTCCAACCATGATAATAAGTACCTTGTTGGGTTTATACAAAATGGTTGGAGTCACTGTCGCTTCTGGAGTTCGTAATATTACTTCCTGTAATATTGGGTTTATTCTTTAAACCTTGTTGACATTGTTTTACCTGGAAAGCTCTCACTCTTCTTGCTGGACCACAATTGTACATGTTACGTACCCTTAAATGAAACGAAGATAGGCGAAATTGACTACATACGAGACAAAATAGATTTCTAAGCAGGTTGTATTTTCACCTTGATCTTCAATTGATTGCTGATACGCCATTCTCTTATGTTTCAGTTGTCTTCTATCTTTTGCTCAGGTTTTAAGTCGCAAATTGTACCTCCCTGTCAAGCAGGATCCTAATGCAAAGTATGTGTGCTTCTTTAGTTCCCTCTAATATAGCTGGCATGACCTCTGCATGCCATAACTGCACTTTTGTTCGTTCTGTCTAAACATGTTTTTTCTGAGAATCATGTTAAAACTTGTATTACTTGTTTGCTACCAACCTCAATTTTACTTCGTTCATTCATATTGCATATTTCTATTGTG
This sequence comes from Gardenia jasminoides, assembly GCA_013103745.1. Lineage (NCBI taxonomy): Eukaryota > Viridiplantae > Streptophyta > Magnoliopsida > Gentianales > Rubiaceae > Gardenia > Gardenia jasminoides. Next base: position 6,844,969 of record CM023103.1, read on the forward strand.
TTATTACAAAGTTATATCCTTTAACAAAGTTTTCCTTCATTTCCAAGTTGTTTTCTTATAAATACATTTTGCAAAAGAATTCTTGGGAATCTTGAGTTGTCTAATGGTTATAATCTTGGCAATCTATATCTTGATGCTTCTGAGCTATTTGGATACTATCTGTTGATTAATTTTTCAGACTTGCATAGTTGGATGGAATGAAATAGGAAAGATTTTATCTATTGTTTTTAGCATTATTGGCAGTATTGAGTTGGGATCACATGGAATTTGTAAGACTGTATTATTTGTTTCAAGGGATATGAACAATTAAATTTGCAGATTATAGAGATAGAGAATGTTATGTGTAGGAGAGAATCTAACCACAGATTTGCTAGCTTCAAACTGCCTGTGGCGTAAAGTATTTTGCTTTTTGCTTTGCTTTGCGTATGAGCTTTTGTTAGTGTTTCCCAGTTATGGTGCTTCTCTGCGGCATATTAACCATATTTGAGTAATAATGGGCAGGGATAGCGACCTTCCACTTATTGTGGCAATTGATTTGCAGCCTATGGCTCCAATTGAGGGTGTTATTCAAGTTCAAGGTGATATAACAAATGCAAGAACAGCTGAAGTGGTATAATTTTGTGCAGTGCCTTTTTGTCTTGTGTATGTTTGACCATTGTTTGAAATTATGTCTGAGCATGCCAAGAAAGTCCGCATCTTGTTATTACAGATCTCCTCTTTGAACTCCTTCCGACAGTGTTAAGTTCAGAGTCTTCTCAAGTAAATACACCTTCGACCTGGATCAATATTCTAATCCTCTGTCCACCCCTCTCTGGTTGTGTTGACTTCATGGTTGTCTTAAATAAATATGTTTTTATAATTTTAATTTAATTGAGAGTCAATTTTTTCTTGCTTGCCATTATTATCCATGAAAGGCAAGATGTGTTTATTCAGTTCCTTTGAATGCTAGCATCTGATCCTTTGTTATATTATTTTTGAAGAGAGTTAAGGTAGGCAGGCATCACCAACAACATTTATCCTTTCTCTCTTTAGGTTATCAGACATTTTGATGGATGCAAAGCTGACCTGGTTGTCTGTGATGGTGCCCCTGATGGTGAGCATAAGAAAGCGATTCCAACTTTTGGGCTGCTCTCTTCTTTGCTATGTTGTGTATTGTCATTTATCTAAGTGTTTTGTCTCATATGTTGCAGTTACTGGTCTTCACGATATGGATGAATTTGTTCAGTCTCAGCTCATACTTGCAGTTAGTCTTGAATTCCTGTTTCCAGACTATCGATCTTTACTTTTATCCTTGCTGAAAAATTTTGAAACTTTGGTTTCTTGTATTACTATACTAACAAGTAGTTGTTTTGACCCTTATTTGTGGATATTTGCAGAATTTATTTTTTTTTCCGGTTTTGTTTTGTTTCTGACTTTGTGTTCACAGTGACAACAAGAGGTGTCAAAACTTGTTTGCAGGGCCTGACAATTGTAACCCACATACTGAAAAAAGGTGGAAAGTTCATTGCTAAGATATTTCGAGGAAAGGACACAAGCCTGCTCTACTGTCAGTTAAAACTCTTTTTCACAGAAGTGACTTTTGCAAAACCAAAAAGTAGCCGAAACTCAAGTATAGGTAGACATTTAACTTTCTTCTCTTGTATTTTTTTGATATTATGTATGAACATGTACCACCATAGAGATATGATCATTGTTGGCTTGAGCAGATTACTTTCAAATATGTTGTGAAAGTATTGTCACAAGCTTTATAGACTATATAGGCCATAGCTTGATAGATTAAACCATTTGGTTAGCATTTGAAACAGTCAGCCTTCCAATATATGTTCTTCCTGCTATCAACTTTTGTGGTCCTTGTGATTTTTTGGGACCTTTCATTATGTGGTTATTGTCATCTATCTTGAGTTTGGCGGTTTATTAGTTATTGAGTGTTATCCAATCAATCAACAGTTACAGGGAAGATAGTATTTATGGTGTAAATTTGCAATTCAAAAGCTTTCTGAAGAAAAGAAATGAATTGTGCTTGTGTTTTGTTGAACACAGAGGCATTTGCGGTTTGTGAGAATTACTCTCCTCCTGAAGGATTTAATGAGAAGGATCTGCATCACCTTCTTGAAAAGGTTGGAAGTCCATCTGGTGCGGATGATCTAGGTAATCATGACCTCATTAACATAACCGTTTTCGCTTACTATTGTGTCTGTGTACATGTACTTGAGTTGTAACAAAGTTCCTGTGTCAAATCAATTGCTCAAAATGAAAAAAAGTATATAATTAATCAGCTTGGCTAGTTGTGTGCACTTGGGCATTTGTGGATCTGTTTCTGTGGGAACAAATTTCTTCTTGTTCTTTTCCATAAGTTGCTGCTAGTTTTGTTATTCTGAATGCAGTTGGGGTGCTTTTAACTGAATGCTAGCTGAAGGATGTCATTCCTTCTGGCAAACTCTCTATTGTTTTAGGAGTAGTAGATGCCTCCTTTAACCTTTAACATCCCCTTGTCGTGGCCCTAGATGGAAATACTGGTTGCAAATGCAATTTTGTGGTTATTACAGTATCTTTAATTAATGCATTTTGCTTTGCAGATTGCAGCAGTGGATGGTTGGAAGGTCCAAACAAGGTGTACATCCCGTTTCTGGCATGTGGAGACCTAAATGGGTATGACTCCGATCGTTCGTATCCACTTCCCCAAGTTGCAGATGGAAAGTATCAGAGTTTGGATCCTGTACAACCTCCCATAGCACCACCGTACAAGAGAGCGCTTGACATGAAGAAAGCTTTAAGTCAGGGAATTCGAAATATGGAGAAACTCAACGTGGATTCATGACTGTTTTAACAAGTTGGTTGTAGGAATTTACAGAATTCTAGTGTAAGCTCTATTTTTTTGTCATTTTTCCCACCCAAAGTTACATTATGATCTAGCATTATGATCTAGAGATGGGTCTCTGCGGCGAAATAATTGAAGACTTCTGCTAGAAATGTACGTATTCCTGCTTGCGCATGGGTTTGAGATTGTCTATGGAGGCATTGGCTAGTATTTGATGTGATAGTGGGTAAATGGTGAAATGTGGGGGCCTTTTCGGTTACATAACGCTAAAAAACGCAGGCCGTTTTCTTTGGCTCCTATTCCTGGTAATTTTGACTGGCTGCAGATGATTGATTTGATTCTCTCTTTTTCTTTTGCTGCGCCGGGAATCGGAAGGTTGATTCGATTTTCCAGTTTAACTTCCCAATGGCGAAAATGTAAGATTAATAATTTAATGCCAGTGATACGTCAAATTTTAACCCGACCAGACGTGAACACGAGACTATAGTGGGCTAGATTTGTCATCGTCAGCGACTTAGCTGCATTTCCCAGAATGGATTTGTAAATTGCAGTCTTAAAATTTACTAGAAACATCGTACGGAACATAGAGAAGGCTAACCGACGTGTCAGCGGCGGGGTAGCAACTGCAGCTATCGAATCCTTTTCCTTTACTGATGAATATGTGGAGAATATGTCTGAGCAACGGGACTAAATTATTACAGAAATGAAACAGGGACTCTTGAAAAAGTTGTTCCGGAAGAATGTTTGCCTTTCCGACTGGATGCGAATAGGCATTGAAGCTACCTAGATGTATTGTGGGGTTTGCGTACATTCAAGGTGAAAGGTGAACTAACAAGCATTAGATTCTGGGAAAAAGGTTTCGTCAAAGGCGAACAATTTGTCAGATGAAGCAGAGGAAAATTCGCCTAATAACAATTTCAGTAATTAAAAATGTATCTGACAAAGGGTTAGATTATAGTATATCTCCTACCTCTAGGCTCTAGACCGTTACCTGTGCATACGAACTATCATCTGAACCATTTCTAGATGGAAAATCTGTTTACAACAAGAACACTGGAATTGGCACTGTTCAATGTGAGGATGATCTTTCATTCTATGTTTTGGTTTTTCTATACATAACCTTCTTGAGGTGGTAACTGTCAAAACGGGCAGCTTTCCCACTCGTACAAAACAAATCAGTTTCATCCACAATACTAGAAGTGCAATTAAAGCAGACAAGTATTAGCAAGGGCTTGCAACTGAATTGGATCTTTGAAAGGAGGATGATGAATTTAAGAACTCAATGCAGTCCTCAATAGCTTCAGCCCGCTGAGAATCATCAAGCGTCTCTGCATAGGACCGTGACCTTGCTAAAGTTAAACTAGCCGCCGAAGTCACTTTACACGAACACTTCTTCCGGCAGGAGATGAAACGAAGAGCCTTAGCAAACTTGGCTCCAACGCGCTTTACAAATCTCACGGCTGAGAATCCTGATGGCGAAGAGCTTTCGGGAGTTCTGAAACTAGTCCAGACCCCATGAGTAGCAGCATGGACTTTCTCCTTGCTCCCCCAGCCAACTTTAGTACTGCCATATCCAGAGCGTTGTTCTTTGTTAGAGTACTGCTTGCTGAATACCGGCTGCTTATCGTTAACATCAGGGCTGAAGCCAACTCTCTTGTTCATGTTCCCGATTGATATGGATCACTCAACCAGGGGGGGAGGGAAGGAGAGAGAAAGAGCAGGAAGATGAAGAAAAGGCAGTTGCTGAATATTTATTGGGGAGACGGAGAAAGAAAAGGCAACCAAGACCAAGAGAAAGAGATGGTTATAGGACTTCCGTTTTATTCTTTTTCCCCCAAGGTCATACCACACTCTATACTTGCAATACATGGAAATGATCTTTTCCCACCATACCCACATGCTTGGTTCAACCAAATTGACCGTGGACCAAGAAGGCTTTCAGTTCAAGCAGATGTAACAAATATTTTCTTCTGCTCCTGCTCTTCAGTCTGTCTTCACTGGTCATAAGCAAAGGAGCAGTTTAGTGCACCAGCTAGCCCGGAATCCAACCCTGGACGTATTATGTACTCTGTAACGTATGCAGAAGCAGAAAAAGCGACGACATTTTCACCTGTTGTGGTACGAGGCAAGTATGAATTAACCTGAAAAATAAACGGGAGAGTGGGATGCTGGCTTGGAGGATTTTAAAATGAGACGAGATGTATACTGCTGTACCAAAATTCAGCAACTGTTTTCAGTCAAAAGGTCCGGTAGTGGTAGGCCCATGTTGAGGCGGTAACTGATATCGTGGTGAAAAGGAAAAAGAAAAAACGAAAGAAGTGAAAAGAGATAGAGAGAATTGCAAATTTGGGTATCAATCAAATGTTTGGGGCATTGACAGTTCTAGTCCCCAAAATTTGAACCGAAATGTTTTAATTTTTAAGTATGTTTAGTCCAATTGATTGGCTTGACAAGTTTTTTCATCAAAACCCAAACATGCGACGGCAGCTAAATTTTTCTTCAAAAAATAGAGAAAAAGGAAAAAATGTTGGTGGTCATAATCTATAATTAAAGGGCACTGATTAGTCATATGCTGAATCGGATGCACTTATTGTATCTTGGAAGTGGCCTAATTAGTGCCCTTTAATTACAAATTATGACAAATAATATTTTTTTCCTTCTTTTCTAATTTTTTTCAAAGTTGAGCCATCGACATGTGCTACTCTCATGACCAGATCCCAATAATAATTTATCAAAACCAGATAACTGGTCTAAATGTATTTAAAAATTGAAATATTTGATACTAGAGTTGCTCGTCTAAACTTTAGGGACTAAAATTGTCACTACTGCAAATATTTAATACCAAAGTTGCAATTTTCTCCGCAAGAAAGGAAATGAGACAGTAAGACCCAAATGCACAGGAGGGAGGGGAACACTGGAACATAAAAGAGGCCAAAACAGATACTCTTCTTATCAGCTTTTGCTTTCTTTAGTTTTCTTTAGAGGTGCTCCTACGTCTTTTATTCCCTGGCCCTGACCATCTTTTAATTTCGTTCAGGAATCTTAAGTTTCCTTGTTTATGTCTGTGTGAAACAACCTGCTTCGAATTTGAGTGGGGGCTGGATCTCTTCCTTTCACTTTTATTTACTATGTCTTTTTGTTAGCCTTTTTAGTTGGGTATGTTCTTTGACAAAATGAAACTTGTGGGTATGAAATTACTGCTATCTTGTGGGAACTAGCAACTTCTTTTGGCTGGAACCAAGAATTTCCTCTCTCGGTCTCTGTCCACCCTACGCAAAAGTACATGTTGCTCTCAAACTTTCACATTTGTATCTTACTCGTCCTCCAACTGCTAAATGTATCGTTTCATTTTAGAACTTCTAAAAGCCTATACTCATAGTCTTTTCGTCCATTGGAGCTCTTTTTTTTTTTTTTTTTCCCTTTCCAACCAACAACAGATTTTCATTCACAAAAAGCAACATACTACAAACTGGCAGCAACTGCTCCCTGAAGATCTGCTTGAACAGACTCAAGCATCCAGACCGGAAAACTAACTTTCCACTCTATACAATGATTCAGATTTAAATCAAATTTTGCTAATCTATGACTAACAACGTTGTTCTCTCTTCTGGTAAAAGAGAAACAACAGCAGCTAAATTCTTGTTTTAGTAAACAAATATCAGACAGGATTGTTGAGAGAGATGCATCCTCTGTTCCTGTAATAATTCTGTCAATCAGGCTTTGACAATCTGATTCAAAAACTACTCGGTTCCATCCCTCCTTTCTTGCTATGACCATAGCCTCTCTGAGAACCAGAGCTTCCTCTACTTTAGCTTCTGAACATCCATTCCGCGGATAAGCTCAAGTGGAAACTAGTTTTCCTTGTGCATCCCTTACCACCATACCCAACCAGCTTTGTTTGAGCTTTTCTTGAGTGCAGCATTAGTGTTGATTTTGAAAGTTCCTTCCTTCCTTTGGAGGTCTCCACTTGCTGCACTGATTTTGCTTGGAACTATCTGGGCTTCCCGTCCATTGGAGCTATTAAAGGCAGCAAAAAATAGCATAAAAACTAATTCAGGAAAAAGGTTCGAATGTTATATTCTAAGAATATAAGAGGTAAGGGATACACTTGGTAATTAGTTGTTACCAATTGTATAAAATCTGTAATTAATAAGTGTATAAAAATCTGTAATTACACTTAGTAATTAATTTTTTTAAGAGTATAAAAATCTGTATGTTCGAGAGCACTTTAGGTTCTTTGCCATCATGAAAACCTACTAGGATCCTAACTAGTAAGTCCGAAGCATACTAACTCGCTGAACAAACTTGTAAAGCTTTTAAAGCCGCTTGTTCTTTTGCTTTGTCAAACACCTATTACGTCCACACATACCTGACGGTTGATGCCAGAGAGTTGAACGAACCCACACCCACACCCGTTACAGTCAAAACCAGTATTAATGCGGAGAAGGACAACCAACACATTTATATTCACTCAAGACGACGTAGTTCATCGTTTGTCAGGTAAACTGCAGTCAGACTTGAAAATCTTGAAATGGCCAATTAAGGTACTAAATGGTTGACTTGAAATGCATTGATGCTCACAATATTCTAGGTACTTGTTCATTTTCGAATGCTGTATCTGTATGGAGTAAAACAGTATCCAATATCAGTACCTGTGCGCTATGGCTACAATACAGTTGTTAAAGATACTAATCTCATTGATTAATCAAGATTAACTAAATTAATTAATATAGATTTGGGCCTCTTTTTTTTTTTTTTTTTTACCCTCTTATCCCTCCTCACACCCTTTTCATCCCCAACTGTCAGACACAGAATTCTTTCCACCCCCAACTATCAAGTACGGGATTCGAATCATATGTACTTGATAGCGAGGAAGACCTTAAGAGTTAATCCTTAATCTTAGACCATTTCAATAAATGCCAATTAATTTAGGGATAATTTCACAAACCTCCGCTGAGGTTTCTGACAATTTCACTTGCCACCCTCAAACTTTTAAAAAAAAATCACTTAGTTCACCTAATTTAAACTTTTTGTAACATTCAAAATCCATTTCAAAATATAATACTAAAAAACTCATTTTGGGAGAGAGAATATAATTTCATTCCAAATTTGCCCCTGTCTTGTGATTTCTTAATTACCATAATATACCAAATTTTTTTTTTAATTTTTGTAAATGAATGCATGCAATTCATTGATGAAAATGTAAAAGTTGATAGCGAGATTGAAAAACTCTTTAATAGTTTTATATTATGGGTTCAGATAAGTTATGTTAAGTTACCTAAAATTACGACTGATTTATAAGATTCTTAAAACTAACTAGCAATAATTTATAATCATTATAATACATTTTTTGCACTGGCTTAAAAACAATATAAATAAAATTTATATATAATTTTTAGCATGTTGTATCATTTTAGTTTTCAAGCCTTCCATTTAGATAAAAAGAAAAAGAAAATTCAAAGATATGTAAATGATTTATAAAAATTCTTAATTTCACTCAAAATACTTTTACAATAAAAAAATATTATTCTTATAACTTGAAAAATTCAAATATTAAATCTTAGTATACAGAACACACTATATTTTGTCAATCAAAATAAATTTCATACTTTTTATTTTTTATTTTTTGTTATTAATAAACTCACTTTTGGTAATAAAAGTAAGACAACAAAAGAAGCAAAACAACAAAAGGGTAATTTTAAAATGAGATTAAATTTACTCTGCCAAGATGAATATTTTAATATTATGTTTTTCAAATGGGTTGCAACTGATACAAAAATTTTTGTAAAATTTGAGCGAACCAAGTGAAACTGTCAAGGGAGATTTATGAAATTATCCCTTAATTTTAAATAAAAGTCCAGATTCTTTAACAACAGCAGAGAAATCCTTTAGCCAATTGGATTCACCGACTTGTGTCGCTGACAGCGTAACAGTCACGATGGGCACATAGCCCGATCGCCGAAGAAACCATGCACTCGTGACGAAACGATACGATTCTCCTGCTCTCCACCTTGTTTTCTTGTTTGGGTTTTGAGATCCCATAGCTTAACTGAACGATTTTCCATCTACGCTAATTTTATTGAAGTCACCAATTATCCATGGAATTTAACAAGTTCGTTCAATAAGGTGTTTGTGAAAAATCCAAACATGTTGAGCAAAATTATTTTTCCTATCCAAATTTCATTGCCAATAAAATTTCGGTCTGGGCTTGGATAAGTCCACTAAACAAGCCGAATTTTGCTGTCTAAAATTGACACGAATTTTATTTGGGTAGACAGAAGTAATTAATTAATCCTTTGATTTTCTTTAATTGGGAACTAATATCTTTCAAACTGCTTTTCTTTCTTAGGTATCTTAGGCAAATATTGATCGGCAGTAGCCTAAGATTCATTAGTTATAATAGAAAATTGTGCAATGGGCTCTTACCTGTTACCTCATACAAATGTATACTTTTGACATTTGTTGATTTTTTTTTCTTTTTGCTTTTTATATATTATGTCATTCAAGTCGGATATCATGGTTACTAACAAGCACTCATAAGTTATTACTTTCTACAAGAAGAATCAATTGACTGTCATGAGAATCTTGATTTTAATAGCATAGTCGAAGATATTGAAATTTTAACTTTTTTTTTATGGACAAATGATTATGGCCTAATAATTTAAACTATTGCACTTATATATTTTAGTTTTTTTAACTTAGATCAAAACAAAATTCTACAGAACTTTGTTCACTGTTAGTTTAAATTCAGATAGAAATATTTTGTTAGTAGAAACAGACATTGTGTTGTACTTTTAGCTAACTTTAATTTCACAATTGGGATTTATGTCATATTTTGGATACAACATGTATCAGTTTTTCTAATCCCAAAGTAGTTTTGAGTAATTATTCGTCAATAATCTTTATAAAATATTTTTTTTTTTAGTTTCTTAAAAATGTATGGTACCATATGTGTGTCAATGTATTTAATAATACTTTGCAATGTAAAATAATCCCATCAAATTGCACGAGGAAGAAAATAGTTATCTACGGAATTTAACAAGTTTGTTCAGTAAGGTGTTTATGTTGAGCAAAATTATTTTTCAATCTGAATTTCTTTGCCAGTAAATATTTTGGTCTGGACTTGGATTAATAAGTCCACTGAACAAGCCAATTTTTTCTGTCTATAATCCACACAAGGGGGACTTTGTAAAACCTAGATTTCACTTGAAGACTAATTTTGATTAATGACGAGAACTTTAAAAAAAAAATTTAAAAATTCTCAGAAGGATGAGATTTAAGAAGCAATTGCCAAAAGAGAGGGGGAGTAAGTGCAGGGGGAATTAGCCTTAGCCTTAGCCTTAATCACTAAATTTAGGTCTCCTTTAAAAAAAAAAAAAATGAGTGAGAGATTTCAAATTTGGACCTTTCATTTACACTTCTCCGAGTACCACTCAATCCATCCCCCCAAAATTAAAGCCTCCTTGACTAGTTAATGACCAGAACCAGACCTTACAAATGAGAAACTCTAAAACTCTTATCAGAAACGTTTAATTTGCAAATTCGGTGGAGGCGGTCTATCAGTGGACAGGAATGATGAACAGAGATGCAAAACTACTTCACCAATCCTCATCAGGTAAGGATTACAAGATACCTTTTTCCTACCTACATCATTATTTGTTGGGTGCTTTTACTCCGGTCTGTTTTTCAAGCTCTAGAGTCTGTAGATGCCTAAAACAGTCACTTTGGTTAACAATTTTTCTCACCATTAATTGCCTTGCCAGAAATTCTACGTAAATTTTTAAAGGATCACGCTATGAGGAAAATGGTGATCACTAGATGAAAATCCAACCTCAACTGATAAAACTGGATATTCAGTCTGTTTCTAGCCTCGCTATGTATTGGTCATAGAATTTTGCAGCTCTCTCCAAATCACCAAGCTCAGTGTAACAATCAGCTATGGCTCCATAAGCTTCTGTGTTTCCAGATTCCTCACCTTCTCTGTCTGAAATGGCCAGAACCATAGAATGGTATTTGATTGCTTCCCGGTACTTTCCCTGCCTTTGCAATGATGCCCCTGAAAAACACATACAAATGAACAGTATTCCATTTGGACAGGCCTCTATTGACTTTTTCCTTTTGGGGTGAGGGATGTTGGGAATAAACAACTTGTCACTTCAAAAGATCAATAACCAGCCCATGTCTGAAATGGGAAATCCAGATTAATGGGAGATTAAAGGTAAATTTTTGGCATAGAATTATTATCATAAATACACATGTATATGCATTAATTGAATGCCTACACCAAATTTTCAGTAAAACTAATGAGGTGCATCCATGCATGCTATGTTAGTTTCAGTCAAGATGCAAGACAAATAGTATATATATCTGTTGGTTTCTCCATGGAATGTCTCGCAATTAATCATTCTTGGGACAAAATATTGATTCAAAAAGCAAATATATAAATATGGAATACCTAAGCCTCTAGCAGCCTTCTTTTCCTCTATTGGGTCCTTCAGATTCTGTGCAAGCTCAAGAGCAGACTTAAACTCTGCAAATGCCTTCTCTGGATCTTGATTTCTCAAAAAATTCTTCCCATTTTTCAGGCGGGCGATCAGCTCCTGCTTCCTCGAGTCAACAATAACTTCACTCTCTGCTATCCTCCCACCAACAGGAGCATAACTCAAATTGGGTGCATATGATTCAATCTTAGCCTGCCTTCTTAAAGCCGCATTAATCTGCCGAAGCTGTTCATTCAGGCGCTGTAATTCTCCTCTCCTTTGTCGCGCTAGTAATCCTGGAAAATTATGCAGAATGAACTATAAGAACTTCCAAATCAAGAAACTGTGCGTGGAACTATGATGACGACTGGGCAGATTTGGAGATCAACAGACTCCGAACTCTCCAATGGCACTCTCCTAGCAGCCCATTTCCATGCATTTACGATGCAATTCTAGAATCTTAAGCCCATTTTAATCAACATAGCCACATTTCTGTACCTCAAGTTTGAGTGTCTAAAAAATGCTGAAGTGTAAACGTTAAGAGAAGTACTGGAGAGATTCCTGAGACCATAAAAACTTCCACCTAACAGGTAATCAAGTGAAGGACAAAAATAGAATCTGCATTAGTTCAGGAAACTCACCTCCAACTGTGGCACCGACAAGGGCAACAAAAAGCAGCAAGGGCATATTCATATTGAGGATTGAATTGTCTGCCTCACAAGTTTCTGCAAGAGCTTCTAAAGGTGCAAAGTACATCAAGGCATCAGTGGCAATAACAGCCATCACTGGGACTCTTAAAGACATCATTTCCTGCCAAAGCGATAACAAATGAGTACTTTCAGAAAATCATCATTGTAAAAGAAGGCTCTTTCTTATGAGTCGCATCTACAATTTCAAACTGCAAATTGCCGTTTAGTGAGACTAGGAAGGGAACACCAGGGTAATACCATGTTCAGCAAGGTGCACATTGATTTGCATTTCATCCCTAAAGGCAAAAGAAGCAATGAGTTCCTTATATGGTAGAGATTACATAATCTGATGCTGTAACCTTTTATATACAGTCTCTAGAAGGAGAATGTGACATTTTCATTATGAGTTCTCCACAATATTGAACCAAAACGAAAATGTTGGGGTCAGAGCTTCACTCCACAAGTCTGAGGAAATATGGTAGATTTACTCAAGAAACTGAATAGGTGATGAAACCGTTTGCATTTCTGCAGATGTGGGTCTTGAAGTGAATTTTTTCATTAACAAAGAAATGTGAGCTTGTAGTACTTGCTCGAGGAAACTTGTCAATTCCTAGAAAACATAAAAATTTTGAATATATGAAAAGGTGAAAGCGCATAATCCGACGCAAGTAATACAAAAGTGGATTCAGAGGAAGTCCTGCCACCAATTACACCTTCTCAAAGATCACAGGCAAGACCTCTCTGCAATGTTTGCAAACTACTAGTACAAGGAAATGTTTGCCAAGAACCGATCTTTCGCACGGAACCTAAAGATTTTCGCACAACAGAGTGGGTGTCAACTCTAGAAATAATATTGTCGCTTAAATTTGGATGGTCTCTGCACCCTATAGTGCTAGTACTTGTAATCCCTTAAATCTTATTAATTTTGGAGAATCTTTCTTGGTTCCTTTACTCTATATCAGCCAACTTGGACCGGGCCAGGTTCCGATAATGACTCTGGCCGTGTTTGTGCGCTTGAGCTGCTAATCGTAAATACCGGTCCAGGGTAAGAAATGCTCGTCAATTGCTACTGAAAAAATGAGAATTTTGTTGGATTTAAAAATGGGATAAGCACCTTGTGACTGATAGTGAGCAGCTGGCTAGCAATGTTGATGCCGTAGTTGCAGGTGACCTGGTGCTGGGCAACCTCATCTCGCAATCTTGCAGAGACAGTCAAGAAAGGAGGCTTCGAACTGTGGGTTTTAGCTGTCTGCAAAGAAGAGGGAGGACACATAAACTGAGGATGAGGGCTCCATGCCACAAGCCCTTGCCTCATCATCTTCTTCGATTCGTCTTTAACACTACACTCAGCAGCAGCAGATGTCTCGTTTCTGATGTCCTCTTGGATGGATAAAATTCAATTATTGAAATTCAATGATCCTTCTTCTTCCCCTTATTTTTTTCGTTTTTTAACTCGAAAAGCGACACTGGGGGACGAGTAAATCTTCTCAACTTGAAGCAATGCAAGTTCTATCCTTACCCCTTTATCCCTACTGCCCAAGGGGGCTTTGATCGATAAGTGCTAGTTTTATTGATGTCATTTTCCTCTTTTTTTTTTTTTTTTTTTTGGCTTTAGTACCTAATGTCAATGGACACAAATTCTCTCCAGTTGGGTGCGGGGTTCAAAACAGTTGGACCAAGAAAGGGTGGGTGTTAACACAGATTTCCCTATGTGGGAGGGGGATTAACACAGTTGTTACGGAACAGAAGGAAGGTAAACCTGATTTATGGGTGGCTAGTATGAGGAGTGAACTGGAACAGTTGCTTGATTTATGCATCTTGAACTTGAAGCTTTTTTTTTTTTGGGGCCTTTTTCAGCTCTCTACCTGACAGCTTAAGCCTTAGCTTTATATTACCCTATGATTAGTGGATGAATTGGTGTCTACGAGGTCTGAATCACCCGGCTTTTACACAAAGAAGATGTGGAACATCAAGTATTAACAAGCTTAAACGCCAAAAGCATCCACAGGACTTTTGCCTCTGTTGCCTATTTGATAAGATGAGCAAATATCTAACGGGCATCAATCAGTGTTTTACAGGTTGCAAGCGGTGATCAAATTAAGCCCTCGGTGATAATAGGAGGATGCATCACAAGTCATACAAAGAAATAAAGATTCATTTCTGGTCTAAGCTAGAAAAAGGTAAAAGAAAAAATGAAGAAAGAAGAAAACAAACTTACAAAGTCTTTAGCTTGTTTATCTATTTAGCACATATCAGTTTTGCAAAGAAGCATATCAACAATTGTGGTTCAAAATACATAAAATCCCTTCTAATATTAACTATTAATCACGGGAAGAACACGAACTACTGGGCTTGACTTGCTTCCCTTCTTCCAGATAATAACTTAACTGGACATGAGATATTGGGCTAACGTAAGTTGACAAGTTCAAAGGATGAATGCAGCCCAAAGCCTGCAGCGATCTGGCCTGTTAACTGCTGCTAGGTTTCAAGTTCTAGAAGGCCGAACACTACATGGAGAGATCCATATACTAGCTATGAACGATAGCAATGCTTAGAGAAGCAGAAACAGCTTTTAGGATGGAACCAAGCCAATATGATAGGCGGGCGAAGGGCTAAGCCACTAACATCGAATGAGGCCTAATATATATATATATATATATGTGTGTGTATAAGGATTAGGAATCTGTGAAATACCAGCAAAAAAAAAAAAAGAAAAGGTTTTAGTGAACTATTAAAGCTATTAGGGTGATCGATCAGATAAGTAACGATTGTTCAAGACTAGGCATCATATGTTTGAATATCACAATTGACGTGGAAATGGATTGTAATGAATTGTTTTGCGAACTAAAATAATAAATGAGTGATTCACAATCAGCCCCAAAAGATTCAATAGAACATTATTCTCAAATGAACTTGAGAAAATTGGTAAATATCAAGAATAATTAACAATAATTGGTAAAAGTCTCAAAACAAAATGTCCTAGCACAGACCCTATTTATAGGGAACAAGTCCTAAATTGAAAAAGAAAATGAATTACCTGTTTAATTTTATTTTTTTTTTTTAACAAAGGCGGGATCCAATCCAGCAAAGCATAGATTGGGCGATCCGAGCCAGCCAGGCATGGATCCGCTGCCTCACGGATTCGTATCACAAGGTTCTGCCTCCAATCCGGCTGGATGATTTGTCCACGCAATTGAGACCCAAATCGTGTCTAGAAGCACCTTGGCACGAGCCTCTTCCCGGTCGGATTCACGGCCTAAAATGCATCCGCTACATGTTCCACATCAATAACCAATCACGAAACCATAGTATTATACATGAGAGATGGTAAAAGAAAGCGCTGTTTACTTGACGTTTATGGTTATGGGCATATCATACTATTTTTCTCCACTTCTTTTTTTGGTGTTCACTTCCAAACAAACATGGACCAGTGGTCTCTCTACTCCGTCACTTCCGAATTGAGCAAAATATAGGAAAGCCATTAGATTGATTTTTTTTTTTTTTTTTTTTTTTTTGGGGTTCGTTTTGGTATTTCATTGGGTAGGATTCAGCACAACAACAATTTACTGATCTAATGCAATCCCATTGCTCGAAATTTTGGCTGGTACGCAGTATTGCAACATCAGTTGGAAACGCAAAGATGGGCAACGGAGAGAATCACTCACTCTTCCCCCATCTTTTCAACCGAAAACGATTTCCAGACAGCAGCACCGACAACGACCGCCTCCCCTGTTCCCCTGGGCCTGCCTGCAGTTTTAGGTGCTTTTGCTCTGGTCCCCAACATGCAACAGGGGTTGAATTTGAACATGCTCGCCGACGAGGTTGCTGGAGCCTGTAATTCCAATTTCCTCGCCACAGTTAAAAGTGAAAGAAAACCCAAAGAGGGACTGGTCACTTTCATTATAATGCTTCTTCTCATGCACTAGAATGTTCCTGGCTGTTGTAGTGGTGCATACAGTGGGAGACAAAATGGATCAGTTGGAGGGTTACCTCTAACTTGACCTATAAACCTTTCCAGGAAAATAAACATATCTAACCCGCCAAACAAACCTCACCAATTACCAACGAATGCTAATGCAAGTGTAAGCGACTTACATCCCTTAAACATAAGGTATCAAGTTGGAAATTCATGAGAATGAAAAAAATGCTCTTAGAAGAGTTTTTCCCGTAAAAGTGCCTGAAGCATAGGCTCGAGCAGAAAGTAAAACAGATATGGACAGTTGTGATTTATACACACAAAAAAAAAAAAAGAAAAAGAACTCACCAATTAATTAAGATGCAGGAAGGTATCTGAGAGAGGGCCACTACTCGGAAAGATTGAATCTTCAAATTAGTCGTCTAACCACGAATAGGTTTATGAATTCTCGACTGAGTGCAAAGAACAAATCACTGAGAGGAGAAAGGGTGAAGAACGAAATCTAAGAGCAGGTGTTTTGTAGGGTAAAAACAAAATAACCACATTTACAGACAATTTCTTTTCTTTGTCTTTTGGTTGTATTTTTTTTTTTATCTTTTTTTGGCTGTGTTTTCCCCCGGGGTTTTGGTGGTGGATGAGAGTACAGACAACTCCTCCTGATCTGTAACATCACTGGACTCTCCTGCAATAATTTCCCAAAATATATGAATAAGAAACACTCTTCTACCCCATGTGGTTAAGTCAGTACTTGGGCCTGGAATAGAATGTGGTATAATGATGAACTGAATAACAACTTACTAAAGTTATAAGAGGGCCCTGTGATCTAATTGTGACAGTAGTGCGGCCCATCGGCTAAAAGACTTAAAAAGTTAAAACCAGGATATTCCACAGAATATGTGGTGCACCAAACCTTCTTATTCCAGCCAATAAAGCTTTTAATGATTCTGTGCCTGGTACTGTATTCGTAATAAACAAATCATGCATTTTGGAAAAATATGTGACTGAGCTGTGGAAGTGTTTTTCCAGTCCTAAAATAAAGGAGACCACTGTCCATGTGGTTACAATATGCCCATCAGATGCGTCAGAGGGTGGATCGGACGCTGGAAAAAACAACCCAAAAAAAAAAAGGGTACTTTGGGACATTTTGCAAAAAGTAGCCTACATCTGCCATTTCCATAACCCACTTAAAGTTGACGTAGAGTTCTAGACATTTTTTTTCTTCTGGGGGCTTCTTTTTGTTTTTTTTTTTTTTGTGTTGGGGAGGCTGTTGACAAATAAACACAGTAGATACTTTAGGAAATGGAAAATATTTTGCCAAATTAATTCTCATTATTCTAATGCACAAGTAGTGGTATGAGCAGAATCTCCAATCATTATAGAAAATTCTTAGATTAAAGCGCCGGAACAAGTTTGAGAGCAACTTTATAAACACTTTATGCTATCTAAATTGTTTCCAGCAGCTATGATGTAAAGTGGATATGCGGCACAAACAGTTGCCAAGTAGAGGCGTTTGTGGCAGTCAACCGCCATAATTGAACCCAAACGCCGCCGCCGCCCCAGCACGCCCGCCCGCCGCCCACACAAAAAAAAAAAACATCCCTCCAACAAAAAAATTCTTTGTGATCAACCGCCAGACGCACCCTTCACACCAAAATCTGAGTTCCATCAAATAGTGCAAAATCAATCTGAGTTCCCTCGTAAGTTGATTTTTTTTTTTTTCCAAAAAGCAACGATATAACATTACCTCGTAAGTTGTTGTTTACCACGTGTGGAACATTTTCTAATGTGAGTGGCTGTACTTACTTCTTAGAGGTATCTATAAAAAGGGATAAATTTCAACACCTCCCCTAAGATTTCTGACAATTTCACTGGCACCCTTAACTTTTTAAAAATCTCACTTGTCTCCGTTATTTTAAACTTTTTATGATATTTGAAACCCATCAAAATATAACATTAAAAAACTTATTTTTGGTGAGAGAATATAATTTCATTCCAAATTTGCCCTTTTCTTGTGATTTCTTAATTACCATAATACACCAAACTTATCTCTTAATTTTTAAAAATGGATGGACATAGTTTCTTAGTGAACATTTAGAAGTTGATAACAATATTAAAAAACTCTTTAGTAGTTTTAATATCATTGATTTGGACAAGAAATGTTAAATTACTCAAGATTACGAATAATTTAGAATGCTTTTAGAAATAACTTGCAATAATTTATAACCATGATAATATCTTTTTGCACTGATTTAAAAACAATGCAAACAGATTTATATATAATTTTTAGCATGTTATATCTTTTTAGTTTTCAAACCATCAATTTGAACAAAAAGTAGAAATTTCAAAAATATGTAAATGATTTATAAAACTTCTTAAGTTAACTCAAAACATTTTGCAATAAAGAAAATATTATATTTGTAACTTGCAAAATTCAAATATTAAAACTTACTATATAAAAACACACTATATTTTTTCCCAATCAAAATAAACTTTCATTTATTCTGTTAAAAAGTGAAGATAAAAAGTGAAGCCTTATAGTTATTTATTAATAGCGCATTTTGATAGTACCATTATTTGAAATAAATTTTTAAAAATAATATAGTATTTTTTAATATGATATATATGAAATAAAAGTATAGTTGGAAAATGTACTGATGATATAAGTATATAAATTTTTGCAAATAATCAACTATCCAAACAAATTCTTTTTTTGCCTTCTTTTTTTTTTTTTGGGGTGGGGGATGGTGTGACGGCTGGAGGAGGAGGGTGTTAACACATGGGGGTTAACAAATACGTGAAGCTTAGTATGCGTAGAATATTATTGGCTCCGTTTGGATTAATAATTTTTGGGGTTGTTTTTTAAAACACTACTGTAGCATTTGATATATGAAAAACAATTACTGTAACTGTCTTTAAGGTGTTTTTGAAAAAAATTTTGGGGGTATTTTTAAAATTAAAAATTTTATTTAGAGTAATTTTTTGGAGAATTTTTAAAATTAAAAATTTATTTGGGGTAATTTTTAGAGTATTTTTAAAATTGAAAATTTGTTGGGGGGTAAATTTTTGATGTATTTTTAAAATTAAAATTTATTTGGTGGGTGGTGGTGTGGTGGGTTAATTTAAAAAAGATATCCCAAATAAATTATTCTAAAAATATCTCAAATAAAATTTAATTTTAGAAATACTTCAAAAATTACCTCAAATAAATTTTTAATTTTAAAAATGCCCCAAAAATTGCACCAAATAAATTTTAATTTTAAAACGCCCCAAAAAATACCCCAAATAAATTTCCAATTTTAAAAATGCCCCAAAAATTTACACCAGACAAATTTTAAATTTTAAAAAACCCAAAAAATACCCAAATTAATTTCTAATTTAAAAATGCCCCAAAAATATCCTAAATAAATTTTTAATTTTAAAAATGCCCCAAATATTGAACCAAATAAATTTTTAATTTTAAAAATGCACCAAAAAATTACCCTAAGTAATTTTTTAATTTTAAAAATGCCCCAAAAATACCTCAAATTAATTTTTTAATTTAAAAATATCCCAAATAAATTTATAATTTTAAAAATACCCCAAAAATATGTAAATACAATTTTAATTTTAAAATGCCCTAAAAAATACCCCAAATAAATTTTAATTTTAAAAATTACTCCAAAAATTACCCCAAATAAATTTTTAATTTTAAAAATGCCCCAAAAATACACCAAATTAATTTTTAATTTTAAAAATGCCCCAAAAAGTACCCCAAACTAATTTTTAATTTTAAAAAATGCCCAAAAATACCCAAAATAAATTTTTAATTTTAAAAATACCCCAAAACATTTTACCAAATAAATTTTAATTTTAAAAATGCCCCAAAAAATACCCTTAATAAATTTTTAATTTTAAAAATATCCCAAAAAATTATCCCAAATAAATTTTTAATTTTAAAAATGATCCAAAAATGTCCCAAATAAATTTTTAATTTGGACGGGAGGGAGAGAGAGAGGGAAGGTGGAGGGAGGGAGGGAGGGAGGGAGAGAGGGGGGAGGAGGTGGTGGTAGGGGTGGGTGGTGGTGGTTGGGGTGGAAGAAAGAAGGATAATTTTTTTATTTTTGTATGTATAAATTGTTTTTGAAATATTTGTTTAGATTGGTGTTTTTGAAATTATTTTTTATTAGTGTATTACTGTAACATTTGGAATGTGAAATACAATTTTTTAAAAAGAGCTCAAAAACAGTGAATCGAAACGGACCATTGCCAAAAAACACGACAAGGCCTAAATAATCACATGCTAGAAGTAGACGAATATAGTGAACCGGCTCCACTCCTGTTATCGTCTGTCGTCTTGATCTGGAGTAAGACTGTCTGCAACTTGGTGTCTCTGACAAATCAACTATCAGTGGCCCAAAGGGGACCGCATTTAAAATTCACCGTTGATTTCAAGTTTCAATTTACCCTTTTCTCAATTATATAGATTTCTTTCTCTCCCCTTCTTTCTTTCTGTTTTAGTGAAAGGGCTCAAATCAACTAGCGTCAGTTACATCTAAATACTAAACGTTTTTATTTATTTATTTATTTATTTATTTTTGTACTTTGAGATGCATTAAATTAAAAGAGCTAAACGTTTTTATGCAATACCTGGGTGTAATAGCACGTGTCTTTGATGACTTGATTCTAACTATCGCTGCAACTTGCATGTCCTTTGTACTGAGAGTACGAGCCACATGCAAAGAATTCTTATTCTTCTCCTCCGTTTCTACTTCTATGTAGAAATTAATAGCGGTCCCTATCAATTTTAAGAGTTTGAAAGGCACGTAAAGGTGTATTCATGCTTAAAAGGAGAGAATTTTGATGACCTATCCAAAGGTTTGGCGTAATATGAAATAGCACTCCTTTGGTTTCAAAACTCTTTCTTATCTCTTCAGCTAGTTTGATAATATAAGCTATGTTATTGGAGGTGATGAATTGACAATATTAACCTTGGTCAAAGGCTATAATTGATTAACCAAAAACGTGTCCCCAGAACTTTTTTTTTTTTTTTTGGAAAGAAAACAATGTGAACAATAAATAGCCCTATTAGAAAAAAATTGCATTTTGAACAGCTAAAATAAAAATTGTCTATATTCCTTTCACTCTCAAAAGTTTAGACTGTCACCTTCTTGTTGCATCCACAATAAATGATTCTTTATAATGTATGATATTGGTGAATTATGAGAGTGTCTCCCAATATTAGGACTTAACATGATTTGCTAGAAAACTCATAACCCAACAACCCACCCACTAATTTGAAAGGTTGGGTTGAGTCAGTTGTGTGTTAGACCAATTGGGTGTAAAATACCCAAATAAGTGTTGGGTGGTTTGAATTTTGAAGTTGTGTAACCATTAACCCAACTTTTCCCACATAGCACAAAATAAATGTATGTATGCAAATATTTTTATCCCTTTTTTTTTTTGAAAAAAAAAGAGTGATTATGTTGGCGACTTCATTTCACTTTTCCCAATTACAACTATTTTTTAATTTTCTTTTTCTACTGGACTTGAATTATTTTCTTAGTTAATGACCCATCAAATTTTAAAATTCATTTTCTTTTTCTTTATTCTAATTTTTCTTTAATATGAATTTAGACAAAACTAAGAACAGCTAGGAACACAATTTAGTTTTTTAACTTTCCCAATCTCAATTTTCCATTTTCCTATCATTCTTCAAACACAACAAATTCAATTTCTCAATCTTAACATCCCAATTTTTATTCCCAAAAAAAGTCAAATTAATTTTCCCAAATTTTTTCTTCCTCCCCATTAAATTCGCTATCTTTGTCCTATTATTATTTACCAAGTCATTTTTTCCTATCAAAAAGTTTTGAACTAAAAAGTGAACATTTTGAGCAACTTATTTCTGGATTGATCCAAGTTTATAGTTTTAAACTTTATTAAGAAATATTGTAGTTGCTTGAACTACTTTTTCGCATTCATAGTGTCCCCAAGTAGGTGTTACTGCCAATAATAATATTTTTTTGTAGTAGTTGGACATTCCATAGCATAATGTTTAGCATATTTTATAAAATTGATTGCCCCTTGTGAATCATGAAAGAAAAAATATATTTTTGGATGACTACATTTGCTTGAATTTTACAATTATTCAGTTCAATTTAGTGACATTTTACATGATTTGCTTTGCCTTTGAAAAATATTTTTTTGCATTAAATTTGTCCATCTAAGTTGTTTAAAAAGTTAGTATGTATGTTAGTGTGTATTTTAGTATGTTTGTGTGCATGAAAATAACGTATTTCCATCTAATGAGGTTAATAACTGAATGCATGTTTGTATGTGTGGAAGTGTTTCAGTGCGTGAGAATATGTTTATGTATGTGAAACAGTATTTATGTTTAAGAAAAAATCATTTTATGTATATAAATGTATGTGAGAGAATATTATATATTAAAGATATATGAAATAATATATTAGGTTATATTTGGGTTATGGGTTTGAGTTGATCCTATATGACCCAACCCAATATCAACCCAATTTACGCTTGGGCGAGTTAGGTACAATCTAAATAAATAAAAACACACCACCAACCCTCCCAACCTGCCCCAATTGCCACCCTTACTTTCAACTCGTATCTTTTCACCAGCGAATGTGTGTGTGTGTGTGTGTGTGTGTGTTTTTTTTTTCCTTTAGGGTTGGTGTCTTGCTGCTTTTATGTTGTTCAAAATTGGAAGACCAGTCATTACAGCAACAACTATTGAACTACTGAACTGCTGCAAATTTGCTTTTTAATTGCACTTATACCTCCTCTAATTTCAGCCTATGCCTTTGATTTTATTTTGGTTTTCTATAAAACTGCTAAACTGCTGCAATTTTGCTTTTTAATTGCGCTTGTATCCTTTCTTGTTTTAGCTTATGCCTTTGGTTTTGTTTTGATTTTCATTATTGCCATAATACTCACATTAAGTACAACATAAGGGTATGGCCAAAACTAAAATATTATCTCTCCTCTACTATGCATTTTTTAATACTGATTTAACCCAAAGGGCCTGGCATAGTTACACTACACGTCAATTAGGGAAACGTAAGAGACCACTTTTGAAACTGAAGGGATACTATGTGATATTATGCCAAATCTCAATGGATGTTTATAAAATTATACCTATTTAATATAATGCTACTAATTCTTTTTTCAATTTTGGACGACTAATAAAATATAGGAAGTTGCCCCAACTAAAAATATATTCTACGTTAATATTGAATTTATTGATAGAATTTAGGAATGACAAGTACTTTTAATTTTAAAGCTTGGCAATAGCACATTTTAAATTGGCAAATTACCTCAACTTCCCCAAACTGTGGTCATATTTAGAGAGCATTCCTCGAATTTCTTAAAATTTAGCAACATCCCCTTATATTTTATATGGGGTCATATTGACTTTTGTTACATGTTAAATCTAAAATAAGCAATACGCTCAAAATTAAAAAAGGATCTCTATGAATATCTTAGAAAGTAGAGGTTAGTGAAATTGTAATCTATTGGCACTAAAAAACTACGGTTAAATTAAAAAAAAAGTTTACAAGTTATCATAGGTGCAAAATAGTAGAAAGAAATTTGAAAATTGCAAAAAAAAAAAGTAAAAAGTAAAAAGTAAAAAAAGAAAAAATCCGAGATACTTAAAAAGCAGACTATACAATTGTGAGACAATAAAAAAGGATACCGGGCTAAAAAGGTAAGGACACAATTCTCTCCGCAGTAACACTACCAAAATATTTCTATCTTATTCTTTCTCTGCACCCTCCAGTAAACTGGCTGAGATGGTACATTCAAATTTTATTTTATTTTTTTTAAGGTTTTCTCAAAAGAGACAGTCGAAAAATGATACTCTAGGAGGCAGCTCGTCACTAATCAAGATGAGACGTCAAAACGGGCCCCACAAACAGGAAGGAGAGGAGTTGCAATCCAGATGAAATAATAGGAGATGGTGATCCTCTCAAATTGTGAATGGGCAAAGGTAGCAGGGTAGCATATGCCCTGGAATACCTTGCAATTATTCCGTATTGCCCCCAAACCCCGCCCACCCTGAAAGAGAATATCCATTTCCATCGGAACGAAATCAAGAACTCCACTTCACACACACTACACGCACTACTATTAATCATATTCGAAGCCAAGCCTACACACCAACCCCAAAAATTCCTTCTTTCTTCCAAGTCATCACCCGCACAATACATTACACTATTACAGCCCCCCGCCCCTCTCCTTTTGCCCTATATTTATACTCTTAATCTTCTAATAATCAAAATCATGTCCCCTTCTTCTCTCTCTTTAAGTCCTCCTCTCTCGCCTACTCGCTTCTCAACCTGTACTTCCTCCTCTTCTTCTACATCATCATCGTCCTGCTTCTTTTCTTCTTGCTCTTCACCTTCTACCTCAGCATCAACGTACCCACCTAAAACTTTTGTTGAAGTTTCTTGCTTTTCTCCCTCAAGAACCCAACCCGTTACGCTACTTTGCATAAAGACGCAATCTTTGCAGACTACTAGAACTCCCAAGAAAGGCGCAGCTGCAAGGCTAGAAAGGGCTAGGCAGAGGAAGCCCTTTTTTGCAGCTAACAGCAACATGACCATTACAGAGTTCATAGAGGAAGAGGAGGAAAGCCCCCCTCCCTTGCTCGAATCTGAGATGAATTCAAGGCCCAGGCGAATTGCGCTTTTTGTTGAGCCCTCTCCCTTTTCGTGAGTTTCTTGCAATTCTTGGTGCATCAATTGCTTCCACATTAGGGAAATGCTGCTGTGTTTTTCTTTGTTGACTTTGAGTTAATCCCTTGCCAGTAATATGACTAATATCAACTAAAGGTTCCCTTGCCTTTTTTTTTTTTTTTTTTGTTTTGTTTTGTTTTGAATCCTGATGTTACGTTGACTTTGATTGCGAGGTTAGAGTGTGCAGCTGACAGTGCTTCATTTGATGTTTTTGTTGAGAATGTGTTTACTTTGGCCATGTGGGGAGAGTGTCTAAATGCCGATAGTTATAACATATTTAATTCGAATTTTCACAAGGCTACGGCAAACTGCCGTGGCTTGATTAAGTTCCATGTCTGTGGAGTGATCTAGGTCGTACGTATGCTTATGCATAAATTGTTTAGGAGCTGAAGCCTGATTGATGAAAATGACGAAGGAATCAGACACAAATGAGCTGCTCAAGCTGTTTTGGCGTTTATGGCGTATGGCATGCTACTCATTTACTGCCAGCTATTGCTAATTTTGGACTCGTTCTAGATCCTTGATCCGTTCAATAATGTGATGACTAGTTGATGACTTAGGTTAACTTAACTGCTGTAGTTTTGGGTTATTTCTTGTATCTCATTGTTATCTAGGACTATTGCTTTTAGCATTTCTGTGCTGACATTGCATTTTGCTTGCTTTGGGAGCTGCCTTGGAGAAACTTCTATGCATATTATATGCCTCATACTGCGATGCGATAGACACTATTTGTTGCATTAATTGTGCAAATTAGGCATAACAATGTGTCCTTGCTATGCAGCCATCCCCTTGGCATTTCATAGTTACTTGGCTATTCTGTCTTGAATGATCTCTTTAAAGGTAACTTGTATGTGAATTCCATTCGACGCTTACCAAATACCTCGTGCACCCTATGTTTTAGTTTGTCTTTCCTCCTACATGTGCTGAGAGCAAATCGAACATATATTTCTTGATGTGCTATGGGGAACTAACCTGATTCACTATTGTGGAACTCCCTATGTCTCCCACGTTCTTCCAATATTTCTTGTTGATCGAGAAGTTTCAGCTCCTGATAGGAAAATGCTTTCTAGATTCACAAACATCTGATAGTTACAATCAACTTAAGATGAAGAAAGTGACCGGTATTGACTGCCTGTAGATGTGAATTCCGGTTTATGCTAATTATTATAGAGATATGGGTAATAATGCACATTCTCATGCAGTCTGATTGAGTTCTTTGCATGATAACGAGCCTCTTATGTTTGGTAAAATTCTTTTCAAGTTTTTACTCTGCTCTGTTAGTGCGCAAAGCATATCACAAAGTTAAACTCCACACTGTGTATATGTCCATCTATGCATAAAAGTTCTCAGTATACTGCTAATGGATGGGGCTTCTGTATCTCCTGCTTTTTAGCTTAAGGAGCTGGGAAATGACTGTCTTCTTGTTGTTGTTTATGCAGTTATGTTTCTGGCTATAAAAACCGGTTCCAGAATTTCATCAAATATCTACGAGAAATGGGAGATGAGGTTTGTTCTTAATATTTTTCTGATGCTTGGCGTTTCTTGTTCTGTGCAGCTTTGCCTTTTCATATATAGAAGCCCGCATACCATCTCAGAGCAAGCCCTCTAACTTGGCCAGTTGAGCTAAGTTGGATTAGGACCTAGGTTTCAGCTGTTAAATTAATTGCTTATATAATCCGGGTATAATACTCGCTAGAAATGTGGTTCCGCTAAACCATAACTCTGCCATAATTCCCATTTGGCTCTTTGCTCACAACACGAAGTATAAAATAGAGAGATTGGCAAAGTTTCTGAGGAAGTTTTGATGTGCAGAGTTAATATTGTACTGAAATGACTCGACACATGATGCAGGTGATGGTAGTGACAACACATGAAGGAGTACCCCAGGAATTTTATGGAGCAAAATTGATTGGATCAAGGAGGTAGTAATTGCTAGTTTCATGTGTTTTGGTTTTAGTGAGTCATACAGTTGTATCGATGTTGAAATGCATGCCTTTACCGGTAGTTCAATGGCTTTTCTTCCCTAGAAATTGTCATTTGTTGATGATGATTATTCGTTTTTCAGCTTTCCATGTCCCTGGTACCAAAAGGTGCCCCTTTCACTTGCTCTCAGCCCTAGAATTATCTCAGAAGTTGCCAAGTTTAAGCCAGACATTATACACGCATCATCTCCTGGTGTCATGGTAATTTTCTTTTTCTTAATTTGCTATTCTGGATATTACAACTTGACTTTTGTCTGATATCTAGCTTGTTCAGAAACCTGACATTTCTTTTCTTTTGATAGGTATTTGGTGCTCTTGCTATAGCAAAACTACTATGTGTGCCTATAGTGATGTCTTACCACACTCATGTTCCGGTGTAAGTTGCATCTGGGTCGTTTTCATAAATTTGATTGCCAGAGTTGGGTGTTTGGCTGAGATGGGAATAACATTGATAAGCTATAGCATTACAGGCTTACATGCACACCAGCACAAGCAGCGAACAAAACTTTCTTTTTCTTGTTCCTTTTTTGTTGGGGGAAGGGGGCCGGGGGGCAGAGCTACAGCAAATTGCAGATTCTTTTTTGTCAATCTTCTGCACTTCCAAGCTTGGCGGTTTGGACTGAATAAAATGTTGTTTGCAGGTACATACCAAGATACACCTTTAGTTGGCTGGTAAAACCTATGTGGTTAATAATAAGTATGTCACCTTTCTTTCTTGCTATATTTAATGAATTATATACTTTTAATAATTATAAAATCTGAATATCTTCTCTACAATTATGTTCCTTAAATCAGAATTTCTTCATAGAGCTGCTGATCTTACTTTGGTACCATCTGCTGCAATTGGAAAGGATCTTGAAGCTGCCCAGGTGACAGCAGGTAAAGTTTCACATGTTCAGATTGGCTGATGGTTCTTTATGCAGATATCTTCAATACCCTTTTCTCCTGAAACTTTACTTTGTATTTTGTCAAGAAGATTTGATACATCTACCACTCTACTTAACTGAAGTGTCAAGTTGCTAATACAAGAAGAAAGCCTCATCCTCTTCTTTATTTACTATATTTTGAAAGGAAATTCACATGTTTTCTAATTTTCAGCTAATAGAATTCGTCTGTGGACTAAGGGTGTGGATTCAGAGAGCTTTAATCCACGGTACTGTTCTAAAGAGATGCGATTGAAACTAAGGTAAGCTTAGTTTGATGTTATGACCAGTGGTTGTGATTTTCAACTTAGTATTAATTACTGTATTTTCACAAATCAGTGGAGGAGAACCTGAGAAACCATTGATCGTTCATGTTGGCCGACTCGGATATGAGAAGAGCTTGGATTTCCTAAAAAGGTACTCCACTTGATCGCCATGAAGCTTCAGGCAGTTGCATCATCTGGGAAAGATGAAGACTCTCTTTCTCCGCCTTCCCCCCACACCCCTCTGAAAAAAAACCAAAAAAAAAAAAAGAAAAAAGGAAGTGATCTGTCTTGGTACCCTTTGATACCTTGGGCAGGGAACATAACTCAATATGTATAACTCCAGTAGCTGCCCAAAATTGTGAAGGAGAAGACTGAACTAAACAAGGCCCTGAAAAATCGCTTGTTTGCATAACAAAAAAGGGTTTTTTTTTCTTTTTCCCTTCTGATCGTAAACTTTTCCTTGCATCTTCCAAGTTCACCTACTATATCCTTGTTTTGTGCATCGTGCTTTGTGCATCTGTATGATGCACCAAGATCAAAAAGTTCAAGATTACTGAGTACCGATTCACCCTTTATATAATTATTAGCTTTTTCAAAGCCTAGATTATGTGCTCAAGTTTTGATATTTAAAATAAACATGCTGGAAACAGGATCATGGACAGGCTTCCAGAAGCTCGGATAGCTTTTATTGGAGACGGGCCATACAGGTGAGTTACTATGATCTTTGCTGGCTGCCAGATCTCCCAAAAATACTATAGTTGCATCTTCTGTGAACAAAATGTTGTTGTCATAGTTAGAGCACATGCTAGCAGAGTTGAGTGAACAAGTGATGTCTGCTACTTGTCTGGCGGAAACTATGGGATCCCATGCCCGATATTGGCAGATAATTGCTATTTCTTCGTCCTATGTCCCTCTTTACCTTGTGGAAATTTGTGAGCCTTGGTGGGTCAGGAGACGGAAGTACTCCGATTAGGAGCCATTGCAGTAATATTTGTTAAAAAGTTCATGTTTGATATGGCACACTTGTAAATTCTGAAATTTCTGTTTGAAATGTTGCTTGCAACCTGCCCACTAAAAAATAGAGAGTTAATTAATGGTTGTCTCAACAGTTCTTAGTTGCTCCTGTGCTCTCCACACACACACACACACATATATGTATGTGAAACTGTATACCGAAATTTTATGCACACCTGAAGTGTGGTGGTTAGGAATTGTAAAGGACTTTTTTTCATTTATTTTCTACTAGAGAGGAGCTAGAGAACATGTTCACTGGCATGCCCGCTGTATTCATGGGAATGTTGCATGGTGAGGAGCTTTCTCAGGCATATGCTAGCGGAGATGTTTTTGTTATGCCTTCAGAATCAGAGACACTTGGGCTTGTTGTTCTGGAGGCAATGTCATCAGGACTTCCTGTGGTGGCTGCTCGTGCGGGAGGAATTCCAGATATAATTCCTGAGGATCAGCAGGGTAAAATTGGGTATCTTTTTAGTCCTGGAGACGTCGATGATTGTTTGAGCAAACTGAAGCCCCTGTTACATGATATTGAATTGAGAGAAACTATTGGAAAAGCTGCAAGACTAGAGATGGAGAAGTATGATTGGAGGGCTGCAACTCGAAAGATACGCAATGAGCAGTACAATGCTGCAATTTGGTTTTGGAGGAAGAAGAGAGCACAATTCCTAAGGCCATTTCAGTGGTTATTTAAGCGTATTTTTCAAGCACCGGAGATTAACTACAGGTGATCCACATGCTTCTTGAAGTTCAGACACAAGATATTCTTGGAAGGTATATTTGGTGTAATCGAAAAAGACATTCGGGGACAAATGCATGAATGATTGCAGCTGTGTATTGAGTTGTACAACGGTGGCTGGAAAATTCGGTCAATTCTGCTGTCATTGATTGAATATGAATGAAGTAGGTGTTAAGTTCAGTGTGATAAACGTAGGAAGACAGAATTGAATGTGTGCGAGCAATTTAATATCCTTGGAAGATAAGTGTTTAATTTAATGTGGTGGTTGCATTTCCATGGCCTCTCCCTCAATTAATTTGTAATCAAAGGTGAAACAAGTATGCCTTGAGAGAGACCTTCGGCTGTAACTCTATTGCACAAAAAATGAGCCTTTCTACTCCTATTGGAAAATATCGAGCCTTTTGAAAAGAATTCTTAATGGGTGGCCAACTCATTCAGGCATGTCCAATCGGCAGCCTTGTCTTGATTTGTTTCTGAATCGGGTCCAATCAGACCAATTATTATCTAAATGTGCTCCGTTTATCTTCACTACTTTTTTCTTCTTCTTTTTTTTTTTTTTTGGGGAGTGGGTGGGGGGTGGTTTTCCATGCCAAAGTGACCTGGTGCGCGCGTGTTTTACCGAATATTATGCCACACGGGCGGGTCCGGTGTGTTAGGAAAGAACACAAGGAAACTCGTTGCACTTTCCACTTTTTCTTTTACATCTTAAACTGCACTTAGTTTGGCGCGCGTCCATCAAGATTAAACCCTCAGCAAGATCACCACCGAGGTTTTAGCGTTGATTGTAAAACCATGAAATAGTTGAGTTTTCAAAGACTTGACACTCTCCATGAGAATATGGCAAAATTAACACTTGGGAAGAGAGAGATACAATGGGAAGCAGCAAAACGAAGAACACCTGAAAATTAGAAGTTAGTTAGGACCCAGAAAAAAAAAAAAAAGAAGAAGTTAGGGCAGCTCCAGAGCAAGAATGTACAGGAATGAAAAGGAGGAGGATTGAGATAAAGCATAGTCGTACCAATATAATCCACTTAATCAGCAAATGAAGGCCAATACTATATGTACATGGCTAAGCTCAATTGCAGTTTTCTTGCTTAGGGATCTTTAACTTGTTTGGACCATGGAGATATCTATGATCTATCACACTCATTTGCAGATGTTTATATATTATAGTACCTCCTTTTCAAGTTTCTTTCTTGGGTAACTCTTTTTTTTTTTTTTTTTTATTAATAAAAAGAATCTTTTATTTATTCTCTCCTCCTTGGCTAAGGGTTGTGTTTTCCCGGAGAAAGAAATCCTGTGCGAGTTTGCGAGGCGTTTAAATTTTGTCCAATATTCATGATGATGCAGGGGGACGGAGAAGGAGACATCCTCTGAATCACTGGAATTGTGTCGGTCAGGATTCAGGAAACATACTGCATGAATTCCACATCCTTCTCAAGTCCAGCCATAGTCTCTGGTGCTAAAACAACTTCCAGATCAACGCTCCCATTTCCTTCACGCCCTGGGAATGCCGAGATCTTGCCGTCAAATTTATTGGCCCTACCGCTTCGCACTGCAATGGGTCGTCCCCACCCAAAGTCGTTATCGTACATTGGAAACCTCGGGGAGCTTCCCATGGTGATCATCGCGCCGTCAAAGTTCCCCAGCGGAAACAGCCTTGGATTACTCTCCCATTCCTCGACGCCCCTCCGCACCGTGGAATTGTCATGCGCCACCACATTCCGGTGCAGCTGATCCGCACCCCAGGATAGGTCCTCACCCAGCAGCTCCTCCACTCGAGCCACGGTTGGGATGCTCTGGATCAAGTTACCAAAGTAGAGAGGGTCCAGCCGCGGCTCCAGACGGTGTCTGCAGTTCACCGCCATCCTGAACGTCGTCGTTCTGCTCCCATTCAAATTCCGAGCACGTGTCACAGATCTCCACAGCTGCGCGCACAGGGACTGAAAAGACGAGACCTCCTCGGCCGCGGGTTTTGGATTGGGTTTCCCGTTTTGTAAGGGCGGGCCCTCAATCACGGGCGTTACCTTTCCGTTAGCTTTGCCGCCCTTTTCACCGTTACCCGCCACCCAACTCCCCATCTTGCAACCCTTGTTGGCTCTCAATTTCAGCTGCAGAATTGCCTCTCTGCTGAAATGGAATATCTTTTCCCGGAGAGGCTCGCCACCGGAAAATGTCGCAGAAGGCCCGCCGGCAGGTAATTGGAGAACCGCCGGGGAGTTGAACACGGTTTCGCGGCAGAAGTTGGGGGACCTGGAGATCCTTTTGGCCCCCTTACAGACCTCAGCGAAGGTGTTGAAGAAGTTCCAGAAGGAGGTCCCGTCCACGACGGCGTGGTTCATGGTGCAACCAATGAAAACGCCGCCGTTGAGCTCGGTGACCTGCACAGCCACGAGAGGCTTGTGGTGGCCGGCGTAGCTGAGAGTGTTGTCGAACTGGAAGAATTTTCGGAAACAAGGCGGGATGTCATGAAGATGAAGTTGATCAGAAGGCACGAGGGTGGAGAGGGAGAGGTGCAAGGCTTTTGCATGGACGAAGTCGACGCCAGCATCGTTGGATAGGATGTGGACGTAACCGTGGGGGTCGGTATGGAGGCGGCCAGCGAGGGCAGGGAAGTGGGAGAGAGTTTTGGAGAGGGAAAGCTTGAGCAGAGAAAGAAGAGAGGCGGTGTCTAGGGGAGGCTGGGAGAGCAAAACGCCCTTTTGGATGTACTGGCAAGAAAGCATGGGAAGGTCAGAGACGGAGAGTTTCAAAGACGGGAATAGTGCTGAGTTGGATTCCGGGCACACTGTGCATTTGGAAACTATATGAACCGCAGATGTTGGCATCTTATCTCTCTCTCTCTCTCTCTCTCTCTGTGTTTTTTTTTTTTTTTTTCAGTGTGATTATGTTCTTCCCGATATCCCAAGTAGTCCTTCCTCACCAAACCGGCAGTGATTAGTTAGTGAGTAGGGAGTGATGAGAATTTTTGAGTAGAAGCATGAGATGGAACATTTTGGGAATTGAGGGGGGTTATATATACATAGAGAGAGAGAGAGAGAGATTGTGTATGGGCTTTGGAGGGGTTCATGCATTTCCTTGGGGAGTTAGTTAGATGGGGTGGTTAGTCTTCGCAACTTGTCTGTCTATCTTCTTTCTCTTTCTCTTTCTTTCTTCGGACATCATCATTTTGTCATCCGATTATTTGCCGGAAAGAAAATGGAGGACCAAGCTGCGGCCACTGTGTGGTGGTTACGGCGTATTTTCTTCATTTTCTGCTCACACAATTTTGTCATGGGACTCGAGTTTAATGAGCTTTCTTTAATTGCCATGTGGCTCGCTTGCTGCCCTGGCACAGAAGCCTCTCTATTTGAAGCTAAGGCGATAACGTACATCTAGCCATCCACCTGATATGTCTGTCCATTTGTGTTTCCGTATTCCCTGCCGGTGGTTTTTGTTTAATTCAATCTTCGATTTTCTTTAACTTTGATGAACAACAGTAGCACTTGAGTTCTTTGTACCTTTCTCGCTCATCAATGGCATATATTTGTATGGCTTTTCCGGATGGTATACTTAATTGAAATTTATTTACAAATTATGTTCACACATGTATAATTATTTACCTCTTATTGTATTTATACATTTACTCAATTATTTTTTTTTAAAAAAAATTAACAACCGAATCATAAAATTTTTTTTCCCCCTTGATGTGGGAATTAGGGTTGTCGAGGCGTACCTACCGACACAATACTAACCCGTCGTGGTCAGGAGTTGGGGTCCATTACGCTCTTTCTTTCCCTTCCTCTAACAATTGTTTTGACATGATTGATGCGATACGCGTCGCCTGACACAGTAAAGCCTAGATCCAAAGTAGACTTACATCTAACACCGTCGAACTGCCTTAGGTTAGATTGCTAGGCTACAACCTTAGCCCTCACCATTCCTCCTTAACTCTTACTCATATAAATACTCATCTTTGTGTTCCTTTGAAGAACACGCGATCAACTATGAACACTCACTGGTCATCCCGCCTAGCTGATTTGAGCGTCGAAGTTTAACTAGGGGAGAAAGCCCTGTTCCGAATTGTTTCTCTTGTGCGGAGGTAACATCCAGACTTCGCCTGGGGCACTAACGCCGGCTCGTTGGATTTTGCCTCTACACTTGACGAATAAATGTTATGTACTTACATATATGAGTTGTGATAATGCTGTGTAGAAAAAATATTTACTGGTTTGTTGATATGATTGATAAGATGAATTGCATGTACATTGAAAGAATACTAAATTGATTAAGTTTAACCATAGAAAGCATACTCTCTTTTTATGTTTTGGAGCATGTTCA
Organism: Gardenia jasminoides; assembly: GCA_013103745.1. Classification (NCBI taxonomy): domain Eukaryota; kingdom Viridiplantae; phylum Streptophyta; class Magnoliopsida; order Gentianales; family Rubiaceae; genus Gardenia; species Gardenia jasminoides. Next base: position 6,878,851 of record CM023103.1, read on the forward strand.
TGTTGAGCCACTATCTTTTCGTGTGCTGCAGGAATCAATGCTCATGTAGATATTGGTAGGCCTACTGGATACCTTATCCACAAAAGTCGGAGCAATAGTTTGTGATGAAAGAAGAGAAACCGTGGTTGAAAGACAAACTGGCGGCATACTGGCCCATGCAGTTGAGATCAACAGTTAGCACACTAGTACAAGTTAGCAGAGGCAAAGCTAGAACGTTTTGGGAGTTCAATGACGTGTATGTGTGTGGGTGGATGATGATCTTGTGTTGTGCCCATGAAAAAATAGAAAAGAAAAGAAACGTCCAGGAAAGTGGAAAACTAGACCATGTGATTTCTTCCGGCTTTACACCCGCCTAATGCCGAACGCATGTGTTTTCAGTCCAATGTGCGCCCACGTGTAGTCTTGCAAATAATTGTCCATATCCAATATTAGCCATTGCCGGCCTCATGATTTACTAGTGCTCTTTGCCAAAAGGGTTTTGATGCTGTGGCTACTCTCATATGGCACATGTAGTCATCCCCATTGGGCCCAATAAAAAATTGCAACACTAGTAGTACTACTTTGATTCCTTTATTAAAAGACAAATCCTAGTTTTGCATATTTTAGATGACGAGACGTCCATGTTTGCACATTTTTTCGTTGCAAAGCAGGCGAAATTACGAAGAAATTAATAGCTTCTAACACCTTTACAAAACAAGTACTCGGATATCACTTCATAACCCGCAATTGAAAGAGACAGAACATTCGAGTGTTTTTCTTTTTTTTTTTTGTGGGGGGTGGGGGTGGGCGGTATTATGGAACACGTGAGGATTTGGCAATTTTCAGAATTAATTAAACCTGGTCAGCAACGGGAGCCCCCGGCTCACCGTACACAGGGTTGATTGATTCCCTTTTCACTTGGAAGAGCTAAGACACAAGCTAAAAAAGAGTCATTAATGGCAGGCCGGGGGCCAGCGGTTGATTAGACAAGCTACGAAATCAGGCCAGAGCTCTCGACTAGATGTCCTGGATCGATTGGCCAGCCAAAGTTACCAGTCTTGTGCTGAAGAATAAACAATTCAATAGGATCACGCACCCAAGCCTCTGCAGTCATTTCCACACAATGTAGAAAGCCTTCAGAGCCAACCAACGAATATGGGATATTTGTGCTGGCTTCTGTGATGTGATGATGCGCAGGCCAAAAAATAATTGTCCACGTTCATGAACCTCAACAGCAAGAAATTGTTTTAGGTCGCCGGGTGATGGCCCCTCCCAACAACCCACCCCTGAGCCTCCCCATTTAGATTTAGTGCGTGGATGCGGGATGCCCCCACCTCCTCTTCTTGTCACGCACTACTGTATAAAATTTGCTGACCAAGAATTCTGGGCGCAGTAGATTGTATATAGACACTCTCGAGGAGTTGTGCTAATCTTAAGAAGACGAATTAAGTTATTATTCATTAAGAAAAGAGGAGGAAAAAATTTAAAGAAAGGAAGAGGATACAGGTCAGAACTTGTTTCACGTCAATTTTTCATGCAATTAGAACGTGGGAAAGTAGAAAGATAATAATATGCCGCCAGCGATCAGTTTTGGACTCCTCCTTATCTTGGCCTACCTTCAAAATATCTTGCGAGACTGGCCTTGACAACCCTTTTTTTTTTCACATCAATCGCTGGCCCTCGGAATAAGAAATTAAGGCGTTTAGAGTAAAGATTAAATGCCACGATCAGCATTTTTTTTTTTTTTTTTGGGTCTCCTGTGATATCTGGTGCCAAATTACGGGATTAGATAAGGCGGCTACTAATAGTAACTTGATTTTTTAGATTTTAGTGACTCTTCTTCTTCTTGCGAGGTTGAGATGAGGGCAAGAGGCGGCTCCCTCCCTCTCATCATATTGTTGTTGTGTTTTCTTCAATCTCATTTTATCGTTATCATTATCATTATCATTTTTGGGAAGGATTGATACAGCAGAAATCAGTCGCAGATGCTATAATCAATCATGGACCTCAGTCGAATGAGACATTTGGCCCGTCTACTAAGACTAAACGGGAAAGACAACTAGCAGGAACAGTACTAGGATGATTTCCGCAGTCTGGTAGTAATTTCTTATCACTGCTGTAATCCGGCGCCACCTACCTTGATTCTCGACCGGTACGTACAGGCTCAACCGAACCTAAAACTAACCCAATCTAAAACTGTCTAGCCTCCGGAGACATTTAATTTGATCAGCAGCTTTTGTCCCGCATCTCCATCCAGTGGATACGTGGTTGTGTCCGTACCAATCTTTTACCCATTTCTGAGTATCTATAAACAAAACGACGCAGAGTAATCCAGCACATAACAATTCCTGAGATTATCAAAATACTACAAGATTTAAACAATTGGCATATATGGTAGCACTTGTTGAAAAAAAATTATTCAAGGAGGTTTTAGGATCGTTGTAAAGATTGTTGAATTTTGCAGTATGAAATATTAAAAGTTTGGGAGAAAATTAAAAATATGTAAATTCAGCAAACTGTCCTCATGCACAATTACCTTTATTTGACTGCTCTTGCTGTCTACAGGACCACGACGCCCACTAGGACTTGATGAATCCTGAAGTGAGTTGTATTTCTATGTGAGCAGTCATGCATGATTGATAACCGGCCCTACTCTTGACCCGTGCCAGTTCCATGCACCAAATCCCCGCATCAGATTCAGCGCAGGTTTGCACTTTCTGGTGTCCTAATTCCACAATGTTTTTGTTTTTCACTTTTCCTATCTCTTTCTCTCTGTTCCCCCTCCTTTTTTTTCTCTTAATCTTTTCAATTGTGAGTCAAGTTCCTTATTGGAAGCAACATTACGGGCAAAAGCAAGTTTGGGTTGTACTTGTTTTTTCAAAGATCATGGAGAAGAGCAGATGAAGAATGGTAGGAGGTTAGAGAAGCTAACATGAAACAGCAGTGTAATCTGCAAAATGAAAGAAGACACATTTCCAGTTTAAGGACTTAAAAGTCTGCCTGAACAATCTGCTAGCCCATTATTTCATTGAAGCAAAGCCTGGCTCTTCTCATACTTGGCAACTGCTATAATTGTGAAAAAAGGGGAAAGAAGAAGAGGAAAAAAAAAAAAAAAAGCAGGTCTGGGGTCTTTAGATTCAATAAAAACAAATCCAACTTGCCAATCCGACAACTTCCGAATCCGGATAACCCAAAAAGTAAACAGTCACCAAGATCCCGTCCTGTTCTAGTTGGTTGCAGACATCGGCAGTTGTCAATGTCGTCCACTACAAGATGAGTATGGAGTATGGAACACCAATTGTTTGGATAAGGCCTCTTTCTCCCGCCCTTCAATTTCTGTTGATACGTAAACCCGACTCGGTCAATTTAGCTGGCTATTAAAGGATTGCGGGCAAAATTTAGGCAAGTATGAGAATCGGCAGGGCTAATTATAAGCTTGATAAAAATATTGAGGGGGCATGATCAAATTTTACCAAGAATCTATTTGAAAAATTCCAAAAAAAAAAAAATATCTATTGGATATTGAAAATGTTGGAGAGAGGGTGGCCCTCACCCCTCCGCATCCCCTAGGAACGCCCCTGTTAGCTCTGGTTTATCTCCTGAGAAGTAGACAAGAATCCGGGGATGCATCTTTCTGCGATAATTTCTAATTTTTATGATGGGAAGGAAATGGATGAAAAGGAGGAAGCGAGAGTGCTAATGTAATTGGTAGAAGTGTAAAGTGACACTTGACCGAGGTAGTCTTCGGTGGTGATCCGTGAAGCACAAACTTGTCAATAATAAGTAAGAAAGCAAAGGTCGCGGTCTTATCCTCCGGGGTCACTCCAATACTTAAGTCAGGAAAAGTGGAAACTGATAGAATTTACTAAAAGCCAGTTACCTTAAACCAGGTGATATAAGAGTTATTTATACCACATAAAGGAGAGTACAACTGATTATGGATGATAATCAGGTGTATAGGGGACCATTATGAATAGCTTAGATGGAAAGGTTGTACGGTAATCCCCTTCCTTAGTACTGCTAGTGAAGGAACAGCCTGTCAAGCAATATGGGGATAGTCATCGGCCATTCCAAGGTCATCCCCTGAGGACCTTGGAGAAAGAGGAGGTTGAGATGGGTAACCTTTCGAGAGGTTATTCCTCCGAGATCCTAGGCCGAGGTACGTCGAGAGTTAGGCCCCAACATAATTATAAACCACAGGAATTCGTATCCGTTTTACTGTCCAAAAAAACTACTAACAAGCATTACATTTCTGAGTTTCAATATCTTGATTGATTGTCGGCTCGGTTATAAAATTTTCTAAATAAAAGAAATCTTCTTTCATGCATCTCAAGTCTATGTACACATAAATGTTAATACATGCACAAGAGCATGACTCCAGTACCTTCAGAAAAAGACCTTTAATTTCTTCTCCCTCCGTTTCAAGCTATGTCTCTTTATTTGAAAGTTCTTTACCTCACATACAGTGTATCAGGAGTTACAGACAAAAACGACTAACAATATGAATTCATCAGATACATCTAGTTCTTGACCCCTTTTCCATCATAGTGTATCATTGTCAAGGCAATCACGTTATCATTCCAAGATGGCATCAAAGTCCTATACATAAATGTTGTCATGGTCCTAATGGTCAGTTTTTTTATTTATTTTTTATTTTTTTAAAGCTTTTCGTGTCGTTTTTTTGTCGTTTCGACCCAACAAAGGACGCAAAGTTTACGACCTTATCAACCTCACTTAATGTGAAATTATGACGCACATATATTTTGACTCCCTTAATCCCGAAGGAGTTGGAAAGATGAGCAGAAACCATGTATGCGGGGGTTCTCTTTTACTTGCTTTTTTGGTTTAGTATTCTATATAGGATGCTGATGTCGGTGAGAGTTATTCTCTTGTAAGATCTTATTTGTGGCTGCGATCAATTTTTCAGAGTGTAATGGAATTATCAGATCCCTCGGAGTTCAGCTAGAAAAACCTTAATCGTGCATCCTCGACCCCAGCAGCAGTTTCGTAAATCATTTATTTCCACGAGAATTCGCATTCTGCAGTTACTAATTGATCTAGAATTTCCTTTTTCGTTTTTTCTCCCCCTCTGGAAAAGAAATTTTTATGTTGAATAATAAGCTAACAAAATCGGGAGCCAATTAATTCCCGGTCCAATTACAAGGTTCATAGCTAATCCATCTCACAGTTATACAAACATTATTTGGTCTTGTGACCTTGTAAAGTAATTAATGTTTGTAAATATGAGATTAAAACTCGCAACCTTTCTCCAGATGCCTTGAAAAATCAATCAAATATTGTGTTTTTCAAATACATTTTGGTTCCGGCTGTGCCTTGAATTCAAGACCTCACAGCCCCTAGAGATTTAATGAAATGATGTGTTTTTTTCATCCAAAAATTAAAAAAAAAAAAATAGCCAAAGAATCAGACTACTTAATTACGCACTACCACTAATTGATTTCAAAACTCGCATTTTTTTTTCTTGTATGTCACCTTTTTTTTTGGGGGGGGGGGGAAGGGAACATACTACAAGCTGAAAAAAATTAACTTTTGTAATTCTTTACAGGTATGGATATGAAAATTGGCCTTTTATCATGTAATCAGACTTATAGATATGGATGGACATGTATTTAAATATAGGGAAGTCAAAAAGGAATAAAAGAAAAGCATGCTGGTTAATCGAACTGCTGCTCCTTTCTAGACGTACATATTCATTGTGAACGATTTGAACTCCTTCCCCTTTCCATTTCCCTTTCTTTCTTTGGGTCTTTTTATTTATTACTCCACTATTTATTATTATTATTATTTTTTCTCTGGTTAATTTTTGTGATGCTGCTCAGGAGAGTGGACAGAGGATAAGTGAACGCAGAAATCCGCCGGGACAGCTGGGCCGTGTCTCTTGCCGGCTTTGGGCAATGCAGTCCCTAGGTTGAATTAACATTAAATTGGGCCCTGGTCCAGTTTCTTCGAGCCCATATAACTTGTGCATTCCTTCAAATCAACATGGCTTGACCTTGGCAACGGAAAACCTTCCGCAAAAGAAAACCTTCAATTAATTATCTGACTGTGCTGTGAGAAGCATAACCGCTTACAGATCAAATTGCGATTGCTCAACAGTTATAACATTTTACATTTCAAAAATAAAGCAAACCATGCAAACATTTTCACACTCCCATGCTTGGCTTGATTCAAAGCTTTATTGGTGAATGGTGTTAAGATCTTTATATTCTTCACCCCTCTCTTTTATAATTAATAAAAGAAACACACACACACATATACACAAAGAATTCCCCACTTTATTGTCTGGTTGGCCCTAACAGGTAGCTTTTGGATCAATTATGACTCCCCAAAAATCACCAGCCAGGCCAAGATTATAGGTGGGGTGCCCCCTCCCGGTTGACTGTATGCAGAAAACTCCTTCATGCCTACTTTGCACCCAAGTTGTCTACCAATTGTGGCATTCTTGTTTGTTACAAGGCTTCGATCCCTTGAAGTTGTAATTAACTTCAAAAAGGTTTGTATGAATGCACCTTCGGTCTAGAGGTGTGAGTTTTTCTTCTTTAGCCGTCCTTAGTTCAGTTGGATCCTTCCCGAGTTAGCGTCTTATTTTTAGTTTGGTGTTACCCTGTCTCATTTTCTGGTTAGTGTCTTATTTTACAGCTTACTTGATAATTCTATTGGACCCGGCCTACATTGATCAGATGACGACACTGAACAATTAGAGATCAGGAGAGGTAGTGTTTAGTTTGGTGCAGTTTTTGGTATTTGTTTACAAACCAAACTATATTTATGTATTTGAGTTGGTGTGCATGAACAATAGTTACGCGTAAAATACAAAATTTATATGATGATGCACCAAATTATATGAAGCTAATAAATAATCGTTTGAACTCCCAATCTAGCTAGTAGTACGGTAGTATATATTTTGAAAGGTTTTTTCTAATGACTACACAATTGGCACTTGTTAGGACACTTAAATTATATTTTATTGATTTTGTAAGTATATACACAATTACAATTATTACACTATTTGTATTTAGACAAATTTTTTTTTTTCAAGTTAATTATACTTTATAAAAAACTAATGCTGAAATCCTTCTTAACTAGTCATCATCATCGTACACTTGTTAACCAGATTGATTTTGAAATGTGTGTCACCTCCCACTTCGCATCTTCTTCGTGCCTTCCCTTAGAATGTATCAGAAATTGAAAATCTCCTACGGCGTTTATGACTGTCCTTGTATATGTGTAGGCCCAGAAAGACGCACAGTGGAGAAGTGATGTCTCGAAGTTTAAAATGGCTCTTCCTTTGTGCTTGCCCTCTTCTTTATTTGGGATGATGCACGTAACACGTACATTAGAGGCTCTGCTGATGTATTGTTTTATGCCATCATTTTGAAGCAAGGTATCAGAATCTTTGTTAAAAGCAAAGGAAAGAAAGAAAGAAATGAGGTAAAGGAATTTCGAACACAACAGAAATTTTGGGTTGTGAGGCCCAGGATTTGGTCATACTAGTATGCTTCAGAGGAGTATATCAACTTAGAATAAAGTGGCAAATTGCTTTTCCAAAGCAACAAGTTGCTGAAAGTGCTTCTTTTCAAAAGAAAAGAGTGGGCAGCTTTGTTATTTACTTGACAGGTTTGTGGGAGTGGTCACGTTGCTGAGGCTGATTGCTGGGCTAAATTCTTTGGCCAGCGGGCGGGCGGGACCAAAAATGTCAAGTTGCTGTAGGGGGGCACTCACACTTTTCACCAGCAGCAACAGTGGATTTTAATAGTGAAAAAAACCATGCAACCAACAATAACTGTAGTAAAGCACAAATCATGAGGCTTTTTGGTGATCAAAAGTTCTTGGAAACTGACTTTCAACCCGTAAATTGCATAACCAGAAAAATATTAGCTCAACGTTGTGAAAGGCGTTGTAGGGGTGGTTGGCTGGTAGCTAAAATAACATGGTACGCTAGGGACTCAAAAGGACGTCGAACATGTTTTGTTTACAGCCTGATTATCACATAATCACAAAATGCTTCCTCTTTCTTTCCTTCCGATTCGGAATAGAAGTAAGTGCTTGTTTGGTAGTATATATATTATTTAATCACTTTTTGATGAATTCATAGCACCAAAATCACTCCCTGAAATAAGAGGTTCCGGGCCGAGTGCACCTCAGGACGTCTTGGTAACATAATAATTCTTTCACAGCAAGAATCTTTAGTTAGCATGCAGATGAATGATATTTTTGAGTATTGTTCACAGTACACTCGCGTGGGCTTGCAGTTTCTTAGTTAAACAGTTGACTTAATTGAGTTGAATCTTCTGATTGGCTCTAAATCTTTTTTGTTGAAAAGAAAAGGAGAGAATCACCGTCAGTAAGACAAGAATGAAAAAGAAACAGGGATGGAAAGCATTAGATGTTTGTCCTTGTTGAGTCGGTGACCGGGGAAATGTTCTCAGAAAAAAGTGAAGCACAGCAATATGTCCATTTTTTTTTAACCTTCCCATGCCGCAGTCTTAAGCTATGGACAATCTCGTGTATGCGAACGTCCGGAGAGGATGAACCCAGAAAGCAGCTAGGACAGCACACGAAGATGAACTTCCCTTCAAGCTACAAGCTTTCTAAACGACACCTAAAAACCCAGTGTGGCCCCTGATTATCTGCCAGACAAACTACTGTCCGTGCACACTAATTACATCATTTTTACAAACAGAACCTCGTGAATTATGCTTCCATTCTGTATCGATTCAACGATGTATTGCGGCACTTACCTCTGGAAATATGAATTGTAATCTCCGAACTGGAATCCATGCAAAGGAATGGCACACGCATTACGATCACGAGGCTTTTGTCCGTATGAAATCACCTGATGAGGTGTTGATATTGTGCTGCTGTCTGACAGGTTGAATGCCATGGTTGCCCCTTGATTTGGTAGGTTATAGTCGTAAAATGCTTTGGAGATACCATTCATATCGGATGGCTGCAGAACCGAGGAAGATTTATCTGTCGATGGAAGTCTGTCATCATCAGGGGAGGGAGACTTCTTTTCAGCAAGATTTACTGTCGTGATGTCATGAATGCTTGATCTCCTTTTATCTTTTCCCCCAGAAAGCTGCCTGATAAAGTACTTCTGGGCATGACTGGCGACCTGAGTTGGCGTCCTAGTGGTCACGAAGTTGCGAGATATATTTCGCCAGTCACCTTTACCATATTTCTTGAGACCCAACAGAAATTGCCTGACGGTTCAAAGTCAACAGATTAATTCGTGTATTAGCCAGGAGGAGAAGAAAGAAGACCTAACATCATCAACAACACCACTTGAGGTTTTAAAAACGTAGGAAAAGGCAAGAAAGAATCTGAAACAAAATTTCGAGCATCAAGAGACTGGCTGGTGGTCACGGTTTTCCAAATCTGTTAGTTAACTATACGCTTCGACGAGTTATGTTTCAAAATCAAATCCATTTCAATTAAGCGCCACAAAGAAGCTATAAGCGATAGAATCTGGGCATGTTTAAGCTGCAGTTTGAAAGTAAAGATCAGGAGACGGTGCATGGCGGTGAAGCTAAATCACCTGTGTTCTTCCTCCGTCCAGGGCACACCTTTCCTTCTTTCATGATCAGAGGAGAGATTGGATGAGTTTCGCTTTCCGCCTCGACCGTAGAATCGCTTCAGGCCATCACAGTCGTGATCGTTTACCCACTCTAACGTGAAGGAGTTACCTGTGTACCCGGGAATGGGTATTAAACCAGCCTCTATGTCACCAACATCTTCAACCAATTCTCTGTATTGTTTGATCACGTCACTCACGGTCTTTCCTGGGATCATACTGGCCACATTGAACCATCTATCCGGGGTGTCCTTGTCAAATACAGCCAGCGCATTCTCAAACCTCTTGTTCTCTTCTGGTGTCCATTTTGCTCCTGTGCTTTCCTCAAACAACCAACTGGAGTTCCCGAGATAGGACGCAGGGGGGAGAATTTCCATCCCTCGATTCATCAGAGCTAAAAAAGATTTTGTCGACAAAAGGCTGGAACGGAGAATGGTGGGAAAATTTAGCCTCCCTCTCTGAGGAAACAATTCCTCAGGAGTGCCCAGAGAGGAAATGCGGAGGAAGTAGTGGCTTCTAGTTCTAGGACCAGATGAGCATTTAATGGAGAGGCAGTGTGAAAAGAACCTGAATACCTTTCGGACACAGTTATATGAGGTGAGGGAATCTTGAAAAGAGCCCTCAATTTTCCAAAGCCCGAGGACAACTCAATAAACCGTGGGGAAAAAAAAAATAGATGCTAGTAAATGTCAATGGCAAACATCAGGGCTCTTTATGAGATCTTAAAGGCAAGAAAGACAGGGCACACCTCAACGCAAACCCATTTTCAATACTAGTACTAACTCCTAAGATGAAAAAGGGGGAGCTTTGAATCTCCAAGAACAGAATCAGAGAATAGGCAAAAGAGTAACTTATCCAAAGAAATCAAGAAGTCGAAAGAACATCTTATGAGTTTATGGATAAGAAAGGCATAATGGAGGAAAAAAGATACTAATTCTATACCTATACTTAAAAAAGAAGCAGGGAGATCCCAATTCCTAAAGGAGTTGGAGCAGTAAAAAGTGAAAAAGGATGTCTTCTCCTTCCTTTTGTTTTTTTGGGGGAAGAAGGGTTTCTTCTCCCTTGAATTGAATGCTGTAGATGATGGGCAGGAACCAAGAAAAATTACGCACTAGTACTCTGCTAGATAGCTATGAAAGGTCAACAAAGAGCTCAAGGAATGGAAGTGAAAGCAAGAATTTGGAAGGAAGGGCGAGGGAGCGCAGAGATCCAACAACTTGTAATTGTACTTTCTGTGACTAAAAGTAGTGATCAATAGCTGAAACTGACACTGTAGTACCAGATCACTGGTATTAAAAGGGCCGGCAGGAGAAGCAGGGAGCTGATGGTCGTCGAGATGTGATTGGCTGGAATGCTGTTCGTTGGGACTGCTGCCCAACCCCAAAAAAAAAATAAAATGCAAAATTATTCTCCTCTCAATTTAGAAAAGGAAAAAGAAGGAGAGAGGAGGTGAAGAGAAGGCAAGGAAGCAAGCTGGCCAATCAAACACCCAAAAAGACAATCTATCATTTGCTGAAATGGATGCAGCATAATGGCCAATTTTTTTTTGTGATTGAAAAAGGAAAGAAAAATTGAAAAACATAAACTAAATGAAAAGAGTTTGGAGTGGTTTGGGAATGGCGGTGGTGTTGACAAATGACAATGGACATTTTCGTCGTGAAATTGCGGCAAGGAAACAAAAATGCTATGCAAGTTTGTGTGTGACCGTAGGTATTCTTGTTCTCCTTTCCCTACTGCTTCAGCTCCTAATCTGCCCCATGCTTTAGCTCAACCATCTCTTTCTCTGTACCCCATAAAATTAAAAACGACTCAACGAAAGCCTGTAAAAAAATGATCGAGTGCTGGGTGGTTTCCTTCCAATTTCTTTTTAATATTGGGGTGTTGTTATTGCCAGAGCACTTCCTCTAATGTCTGAGCAAATTTGCCATGAGTGTTCGTTTGAATTGTATGTTATTTGTAAATATTTAGAATAATTTTTTCAAATGCACTTTTTACACAGGTGTCGTGGATCTACACCCGTTCGTATAGAAAGATTTACTGCACTAACAGTGGATGAAAACTTAATCCAAAAATTTATCTGTTTACATCATCAGCCTATTTTTTCAATCATCTTTTGATCTTACGTATATCATATCAACAAAGTGTTACAAATTGCTTTCCAAAAATTTATCCCAAATATTCTACTATCCAAGCACAAGAATTAAAGAAAAGGATCATGACAAAATCTAAAAACAAAAACAAAGAAAAGGGAAAAAATTGGAGGGGAAGTGAAAGACACAGGAAAGGAAGGGACGAAGAGAGCAAATGGTGTGTTTACTGCAGACAACCAATGGAATGCCTGGAGATCCGCCAGTCTTTGAGTTGGGAAAAGAGTACATGACCACTGGGCATTCTTGTCTCGGGGAGTAAACTTGCTCTGGCGCTATGGGAATTGTTCTGACGATAATCGTACCCTCAAAGTTGCTCTTGAACGCTGATGCACACACTACTGTAATTTGATATACTGTGAGGATAATTTGAGGAACGTGACCTAAAAATGTGATAGTGAGAAATATAAATAGAAAAATGTGACCGTGAAAAATATAAATTTTATTTGGAGAAAATTTCGTTCCAAACATCCCTTAGTTTACTCAACTTAATTCAGCATATTTGGAGGTTAGAGGAAAAACAACACTTGATAATATATTTTTAGTTCATAGAACAACTTTCCATAATTGAAATTTTACATGCCATGCTGAAATCTGGTTTGCCTTTTCTTTCTTTCTTTGTTTTTTTTTTTTCTAAAATCATTTCCTGGTTGCAATCTGGATTTTTTTTATTCCAAACTCAAAAATTGCCATTTGATTTGTAGTACTATTTGCTAACGTTTGATTTGTAACAAAGAAAATTCTCAAATCCTACTAGTGGTGATTAAAATGAGTTTGGCTTTTAATTATTCAGGTTCGTCACTTTACAAATGGTTTTTAGTGGGTTCTCAGATCGAGTTGGACAACTTTAGCAATGAGTGCGAAAAATGGGTGCTAGCTACGATTCTCAACGAAACAATTTCTTGAACAATTCATGGGTCAGATTGAGCCAACAATGCAAAAAATAAAAATGCACGGTTGAAATAACATCACATATATTTGACATAATAAAAAGGATCAAATATATTATCAAGTGTTGTTTTCGCCTTATCAAGGAAATTGACGAGGCTAATGAAGCTTTAGTCTACCGGTCACATTTTTTAAATATCCTTTTATCTCACATATATCACACTGCTATAATATATTTGTTTTATAAAAAATTCAGAAAATAACAATCCAAACAATACCTAGTGGCGCTGTTTGGGAATGAAAGTGAGGATGAGGAGTAGTGTATAAAAGCTCGGTGAGAATTTCCGAAAGTGGAAAGATTCTGACTCCTACCGTGTTTCCGGAAAAAGTGCGCGCATGTGGTTAGGTGATGAGCTCATGTGCCCCTGCGTAGTTCGTACAGCTTGGCGTTTTCATTAATCTATTATCGGTTAATCATAAGAACTCTTCATGTTCCATTTTTGCACTTTATCTTTTAACGTTATTTTTTTCACATTTTCCTATAAATTATTAGTCAACTCTGGCATTATGTAATAGTAATGTTAAAAAAATATATACTTATATCCCTAAGAGTTAACTACTGCAAATCTCCTTAATGTAATGTGTGTGGCTCGTTTTGTGCTTTATCCACTAACATCATTCATTCATTTTCTTTGTCAATTTGTTTGTTTGTTACTAAAATCATTCTTAAATTTCAATATTTAATAACATCAAGAACAAATCATGTCTAAAAAATTAATGTTTCTAAGACAATAATGAAAATTTTTTTATAGATATAATTCTAGTTAAATTTCATTCCGTGATTACAATTTTTCAAACTGATGAGAATATCTTGCTAAGTTGACATGATAACAGGAAAAAATTATTGTTGAAAAATTAGAAAGTGAAAATATTTTAAAAAGTCTAAAAATGGTGGGATATTGTCAGTTTCTCTTTGTGACTGCGTATATGACGGAGTTTTTCTTTAGTATCTAGATTTTTTTTTTTACATAAGAGTATACATTTTTTTTGGTAATACTAAAAAATGAGAAAAACATGGTTGATTTGGATTTTAAAATTTTCACGGTTGGTATACCATGCTTAGATAGTTTTAAAAATTATTTAGATTTTTCTAAATTTTTAAAAAAATATATTTATTACATCATAAGTACATTTTTCAATCATCTTTTTATTTTTTCAATCACCTTTTTATCTCACAAGTACCAAATCGAAAAAAGTGCTATTATTCTAGAAAAATTTTCCAAATAATATTCAATCCAAAAGAGCCAGACCTATAGACCTTTAATAATATCTTCATAGTTTAAGTTTGCACAAATATTTTCTTTCTCCCTTATCAAGTGAAATGAGCAGGATATTTTCCTCTGTCTAGAAAATCTATAATAATAGGGATAAATTTAAAAAAAAAACATATCTCTATAAATATATAATAGTTTTCATTATTATGTTAGGGATATTGATTTTTTTAAACACTATTTTCTTGAATAACACAAAATATTGAAATTCACAAATGGCTTTAGGAATAAACAAACAAATTAAGAGAAAATTTATATTAGAAAAATAATATGCAATATGCAATATACCTTAAGAGGATGTACTATAATTAGCCCTTAAGGGTATCAATGCTTTTTTGATATTTCTACGCAACGTTAGAGTTGTCTAATGGTTAAAGAGGGTAAAATAAAAACAAATATTAGGGGACAAAGTGTGAAATTGGTTAAATGTTAAGGGAAGTTTTTATCCATGTTTTCAGAGTTGGACTGGACCGGACGGTCGGACCAATCAAACCAGGAACTGGCTAGGCATCCGATCCAAATCAATTCAATTATTTGGAAGTTCAAAAACAGGTCAAACTCGGTCAAAATATGGGTTTGACCGGTGAACTGGTATTAAATCGGGATTTTTAATTTTTTACTTTTCTGCCTTTTTTTTTTTCCCGTTATTCCTTTGACCTTTAATTATTGACCGAGTACAAGAGAAAAAAGAAAAGTGGAGCAGAATGCCAAAAAATAGACAAAGCTTCTATAATATTCCATTTTGTTGGTGTTTAGATGTTTTAATTGAATTATATAATATTACTTTTTATTGAATTTGTTTTAAATTTCTAGAATTGAGTAAGAGTCATTTGTTAAAAGTTTGGCAAATTTTCAAGAAAACAACTGATTCTTAGACATAAGTAAATTCCATTTTGAGAATTATTAGCCATGCTTAGGTGTTTTGAGAATTCCTTTCTTTTTGTTTTTTTGACATTCAAAAATATTACAATTTTGACTGCTGCTAACCTTTAGAGTTTGACATCTTCCCCTCTCCAATTTGTAAGAGCCAATTATTTTTGTTTGAAAGTTGTCTTCTTTTGCCTTCTTTTAAATGATAGTTGTGCATTGCTATATTTTTTTTGTCCTGTTTGTTGTGTATTTGACTTTTTGGTTTCTTTAAATTTTAAAGATGCAGGAACAATGAATAGATATGTGTGTGTCTCTCTATCTTACTACACACACACACACACATGATGTATCTATGATGTCATTCGATTTGATCCCCTGATCGAATCCATTAACCCCTGCCCTCTGAATTCAGTCGAGTTGATTTCCGGATCGAGTTTGAAAACATAGGTTTTTATAATAAACCCATTTATAACTGTCCTCGTATGACTCCTCCTTCGCATACTTAGGAGTAGTAGCCTTAGCCTTAGTGGGAGTGCTCGCTTAGAGATGAGAGACGGAGGCAGAGACAGCCAGACACCGACGGATATCTCAGCGTTGAATAAATCCGATCCAAGCTGCTGCTTGACCAGCCAATTAAGCCCAACCACCTTGGGAACAACATCAACATGTCCATATTCCTTGCATTCGTTTACCTAGGAGAATCTAGAATAACTCTCTCTCTATATAATATCGAACGTACACTTCTGTGAAGTGTGAAACTCCATATTGATTGATTTACATCAAAATGCTTTACCAAAATACTACCAATAATTACTCCGGCGGACCTTTCTATCATCGGATTTCAGAATTCATTTTGCCTTCCAGGATTATTATACCAGTACTACATACTGTCGCAGAGGTTGAATAACTTGATGACATCAAATTCAGGTCTCAGAGTCCGATTCCTACTTTGATTAACTCGTATTTTTCTGCGGTGAAAAATGTTGCCAAACGCGGGGACCATTTGGTCAACGACTCGGTGTATCCTGCCTGCTGTAGAGCCAAGACGGAGTAAAAGGCCTTGTTTGGATTGGAATTTTTCGTCAAAAGATTTTTAAAGTTTTTGTGATCATATTTTTCAAATATTTTTTTAACTTACATACATCATATCACTACAATATGTTTTTTCATAAAAAAAAAATCCATAAAATAGCAATTCAGACAAGACGTAAGACACGCAGAAGGAAAAAAGTTCAAGATCCAAACTGGTATCATATTCATTTTAATGCAAAATCACACTTCCTAATTTTGATTGCAAGTGGTGCTAGTATTCGTTTTGGGGGTAGGTTAAAGATGTTTGGGCCGACAGTGCTAAAATACATTTGCATAGCAAACTAAGCCAGAGAGATATAACATGTTAAATAATGCACTTCAATTTCTTGTTTGCTACTGGGACAGCAGTAGTGTTGCAATACAGCGCTAGAGATTTGACGCGACGACTGACGTGCCAATCAAATAATGTTTATAATCTCTTAGAATTTCATGTATTAACGTCACCTTTCTCCAGAAACCAAAACCCCCCCCCCCATTCCCGCCTTTCTGTCAGTACAACCATCCAACATTCCAAAGCATCACCCTTAATAATTGGCCATTGCTGATTAAATTCACCAGCGGAGGCCAAAAACAAAGAAAAGGGAGAGAAAAAGAAGAGGAACTCCAGTAAGAATATCTTCAGTCACACTGGTGCAAGTATCCATCGTCACTTTAGTGCTTACTAATCTAATAAGGCCAACAACACAGTTTAACCTTCATCCTTTTCTGAGCAGATCAAAGGTTGTCTGCCCATGAAAAATACTCTCGGTAGACTCATACGGACAAAATTAAAAAAATGAACCTGCATGTTACCCCCAGTATTTGTTTGATGTTAAACTGTGAGTAAAGTGCTAAATTTAAACTAAGGAAGTGCTTAAAATGTAAAAACTGATGAATATGTACGTTTGCATTGGAAAAGGCATTCACACGAAGGGTAAGGGCTCTCGCAATTCACAAACATTTTGATGGAATTTGATGTTAAGAGGGTTTGCTGTTATGACTGAGGAGAAGTTAAAAATGGATCGGAGACATAGGATTGGAGGAGTGTGAATTTAGCAACTACCCCGTGTTCTCTGTCATTATACTCCGTTCTCATGGTCAACTCCGTTAGTGGACACGATTTGTGTCGAAAGTCTGCTTGGGCTTTCATGATACAACTAGTGACTAACCGACTTGGCTTAGTCAAGTTGGAGAGTATAAAGTTCTTCTTGGGTGTAGATTATGGGATTAAATCCCATAACCAACATTTCTCTTTAGCATATTCTGGAAGTTTCATGAATAGGTGGGTAGGCACCGGTGTGTTTTGGTGGCTGATTAGTCCCCACCGGGTTCCTCATTTGATTTCTTTGGATCCATCCCTCCCCTTACTATGGAGTAGGAGTAGGTTAGAATAAAAAATATATCGTTTCAACCAAAAAAAAAATAAAAAATCATGATACGGTGATTGACTGGTCGTTGCTTTAGCATGACAGAATTCAGCAAGACACGCTGCTGGCCTTCTAATGTTAACCAATGCTGTCATGACGGATGCACTGAATTCGAGCCCATCCTTAAACCCACACTCCCGACCCCATACATCTAACCCAACTAGCCCAACGACCATCCGCCCTGGCCTAGAAATATAGCTCCATTCCAAGTCAAATGTAATAAAAAGCGCCGGTTTTCTTTTTCTTTTTTTCTTTTTTCTTCTTTTGGTAGAAAGAGAAAAAGATCTGGAACAAATAAATAGTGTGCTCCTCAAACAAACAAACAAGCAAGCATTAATTTTACTTTGCACGCTTTAACTACACTTGAATCTTATTTTAGTTTCTAAACTTTAAAACGTGACAATTTAGTTCTTAATATATGCAGTTTGTCATATTTTAGTCGTTAACATATAAAATCTATTTCACTGTGGTTCTTGAAGAATAAAATCTATCTCACTTTAGTTTTTAAAGTATAAAATTTATCTTACGTAAATATAAAATTGTGTCTTTCGTCAATAATTTTATTTAAATAGAACAAATTTTATATTTTTAGAACTAAAGTACCATATAGTTCAAGGTTACAAAATCAAATTAATCCAATACAGTTCAAGTTTCTGGTTTGACTCTCAATTGCTCTCCTTTCTCCTTTCTTTTATATGGTCAGCAATTTCCATTACAAAAACTAGAGAGAGATAACTTCATTCCAATCAAATATTATGAATCAAAGATACAAATAAATTCTGCCTCTTTCAATCATTCATATGAATCAAGGCAATAATAAATTGGGTGTCGCTTGGCTTCTTTTCTTATTAGTATTTCCGGTGTAAAAAAAAAAAAAAAAGGGAAGCTAATGTACCGTGGGAATAATCATTGCTATAAAAAATAAAATAAAATCATTGCTGTGATTTTGTAAATTTAAAAGCACATGGATACAATCCTTTTAGCATAATTATTAAATTCTATTGAGCAAAAAATTCCTCTAACCAAAAGACAAATACACCCAGGGGATCTCGAAAGAAAATCTTTTATTAGCTCTTCCTGCACCTCCTCTTGTGTTCTTCTGATTCATGTTCTGGCTTCGCCTTCGCGATGTACTTCCTCAACTCGTGTGTACTAATTCTTTCTGATTAGCAGGAATCCGCTTTCAGCATTACTAATGCATCAGCATTTAGGAAGATCACTAGGAGGTGGTAGAAGAGACTCGTTAGGTCCCTTGCCATTGTCAACCAGGAACGCCATTTTCAGCCCCCATGTTGTGTGCACCTCTAAATGGCAATGCATAAACCAAACGCCTGAGGATGCACATAATTACAGCAGCATTTCAATACAAGATAAAGCAATGAATTAAATAAAAAAGAATCAAGAAAACTAGTGAATAATAACAATTAAATACATATATAGATGGTGGCTTAACTTCACCTGGATTGTCTGCTCGGAATCGAATAGCTACCCATCCACCAGATGGTACTCCGATGGTGTTCCTCTCGACTGGGTCAACGAGATTAAATTTCTTGGGATCTTTCTTGGGATTGAAATTCCCCAGACCCCTGCCAACAGCAAAAAAGTTGAAACCGTGGAGATGGACTGGATGGTTCTCGGGGGCAATGATTCCAGTGTCCTGCAGAACCACCTGGACAGTGGCATTGTACCGCAGCCTGTAAACTTTTGTTCCTTTGTTAGTCTGTAGGTTTGCTGGAGGTGCTCCCGTATAATTGAAGGGACTGGGCGGATTCCCAGGAAAGTCGGTGGTGAAGACTCCTTTTATGTTGAAGAAATGCGCCTGGAGAAGGGCTACGGTTGGCATCACGAAGGTGACGTTGTTTACGCTGGCCACCACCCTGCTTCCGTTGGCGGCTTTGCAAGTAGGACACGGGTTGATCCCCAAACCCACCGTGAAGAAAAGGGAGTGATCCACGGTTAGTGGAACCTGGGCCGGGTATTTTTTGGAATTGAGGCTTCGGAGGGAATCAGTGAATTTGTTAGCGACCGGGGTAGCATTCAGTGCTGGTGCGGTGGTGAGGGTTGTTGGAGAATTGGAAAGTGTTCCTGAATAATGTAACGTGGCTGTGGCTGAGGTGTTGTCAACGGCAATGGGAGAGTCCATGAATGTAGAGGCAGAAACCATGTATTTGCCAGCGGATTGGTCAGCTGTTACGATGACGTTGGTTGTTTGGCCGGGGGCAACTAGGATGGTGTCGGTCTTGAAGGGTTTGACGTAGGTGGCATCCACTTCTACCACGGTCAAAGTGTGTCCTGCGATCTTGAAGAAGAGTTCCTCATTGAGTGCAGCATTGATAACTCTGAGCAAATAGCTCTTCCCTGGTTCCACGCTCAACGTGAACCCACCTTGGTCTGATGGACAGTTTGCTACAGCTCCAGGATGACCGTTGATGGTATGAGCGTCAGAGACATTGGGAGCCAACCCTGATTTTAGTGCCTCATTGATCACTGCTTCGGTATCCGATTTCCACCATTCACCTGCAGCAGTTTCAAAGTCTTATTTGTGAGCACCATGGGGGTGTTTTTATAGTCGATCTTTGTGCAGCTGGACTGCATGCATAGAAGCTAGTATACATATACGGAATTCAGCATACTGTATTGGAGGAAGGTTCTTAGAGTTCTACTCTCCAAGTTAACTATTAAGACTGGTAGTTGGGGGTGGGGTAAAAACAAAAAACAAAAAGGGAGGAATTGTAGGCAGTTGGCCTAGCTTTCTCACCTAATACAACTACGTTTTCATGATGGGGCTTGGGAAATGGATACAACACACCGCGCTTAGGCAAAATGACCAAAGCACCGTGTACGGTGGCCCTCAGCCATAAGATATGAGCATGCCAGAGCAGGGTACCCCTTTGGCCAGTGATAGTGAAGTTGTATACGAAGCTGTGCCCTGGCTGGATTGGGCATTGTGTAATGTATGCGGGTCCATCTGCCCATCCAGTCCGAAGCTGCCTGATACCGTGCCTGCCATGTTTTTCCAGCAAATGTTACAACATTCTTCCTCCGAAAACATTTTTACAATTACATTATGGATCTAAACAAAGATTCTTAGCATAGTAGCAGTAGCTGTGATTGAATTACCAGTGGATTGATACGTTATACTTGACATGGTTGACGACCCTGACGAGAACCGTGTCATCTTCCCGGGCATATAAGGTGGGTCCTGGGAACTTCCCATTCACGGTGACAATGGGCTTACTTGAGCACAAGCGGGTGACGTTCTTCAGCACCACCTGCTCACCAAAGTAAATCCCAACCAAGTTATGGCTAAGACCTACGGAGAGACTTCAATCACGGCTACTAAATAGTAGTACCTAATTTGCGCCAATTCCTCTACCTCTCAGGATAGCAATGTATCGATTTTAATCAATGGAACTAACTCGTACAAATGTTTCATAATCAGGAGTATGTTGCTCATGTTTTCCTTTACTAATACTGTTGCTTTCTGAAACTTCGGTACCAGAAGCCAGAAAGGGAAAAAAAAAAAAAATTTAAAGTGGGATTTAATTTCAAATTTTTGAATAATCAATGCTGAAGTACCAATTTGATTTCTTCAGTCTAAAATTGGTATGGATAATATGTATGCAAAAAAACTACGTTTTCGCATGGACATGCAATGAGTTGAAGTACTGTTTTAGCCTCTCTCTCTCTCTCATCTATCTATATATATGTATGTATACACACACATACACACACACACACACGCATATATATACAAGTACATATATAAACTTTATCTTACATGGAATTTGTAGTGGCGAACTCTGCAGTGGACAAGTGCAGGAATGAGGCAAAGTGCCAGGATCAAAATGTGAACCCAGGAGGGGGAGGGGGAGGAGGAGGAGTAGCCACCCATCCGTGTTTTCTTTGCTGTCTTGTCTCTACGTAACTTCAGCGGTTTTTAGTTCTGATGTCGTTGCTGGATTGTTACCCTCGGGTTGTCAGCCATGACTGGCTAACCAAACCTTATATAGGTGATAGAGGTCGTTACCTCATTGCCTGCTGCCAAGTCCTTTTTCTTCAGTAGGTGAGTGGATGAGGACCGGTCATGAATCCTTGAAATCCAAGCTTTTCTTCAGAAAACTAGTTTTCCTATCGTTTCTTGCATATTACATAAAGTATTTTAATCTACTGAACCAATTCAATTTTGTAAGTTAATCTTACTACTATCCTGTCACCCACCTCTTTCCATCTAATGACTTGGACATATGAACCATTCAACTCAATTGCTCTAGTCTCCTCTAAATCATATGGAAATATTTATTCCCTTCTTTTCTTTGTTTTTTTTTTTTTTTTGGCCGTTATTAATTTCATGCAAATCGTAAATTAAACACACACCTTTCATTATATTAAACTTCTCTATTCTACGATTAGTTCTAATTCTGATTTTTGACTGATCTAATTTAATATGTTTCTTCAAACTGCATTAAGCTATGCTGACCAGCAAAACAATTCAGCTGGTGATCTGGTCCGAGGGACAAGCTCAATCGTTTGGTGAAACATTGCCAAAGTCTAAAGTGCTTCACTCACGCATTCATGGTGATAGAGATTCAAATGTTAGTCTGCAAATAGTCCATTTCATTTTTCTAAAATCAAATTCGTCTCTTCATTCAAGTTGGTTTTAATTCCTTTTTTTTTTCTTCTGCATGAGTTCACAAGACATTCTCAAAAGTGCTCCTAATTTCAGCGGTTGGACGCCCCACACCCTACCACCAACGTCCCCGCCGCGGGGGGGAGGGGGGTGGGGGTGCCAAAAAAAGGAAGAAAAAAAGAAAAAAAAAGGGACGATTTAAAGTGAACTATAAGTTGCCAGTCCGTCCACTTCACAAAACCAGAATCCCTGCACCCTTTCTCTTTTTCCTTAATTGTTCCCCTTGAACTTTTAGAAAGATTATGCTTGCCAGACATGTTAAAAAAAACCAGACTTGTCAAGAACGTGCTGGTATTTTTTTATTTTTTTTTTTTGGGTGGGAATTCCAAGGATGTATGATAGTACGATTATTGACAACTTGAAGATGAAAGCAAAAAGGGGGAGTGGTAGAATACCCTATACCTAAGCAACACCTAGGTTTAGTTGCTAAAAATGGTTGCAAAATTCCTTTCAGGTACGCATCAATCAGTTTCTTGCATCTCCCATCGCTGAGGGGGACATCATATAATGCATAGTTTGAACGCTAAGGCTAATCCAACTAATATCAGATTACTTGGCTTAACTAACTCACTCATGATCTCATCAGCCCATTTTATCTACATGCTTCCCCGTTTACTCATTACTAAATTATTCGTTTGTGGTTGACTTATAGCGTTTGAAACTGATTCTTACTCCTTTGGCATGAGCTGGTGGTGGACTTATCTTCCCTTACTTAGTAGTAAATGCCATCATTACCATGCATTGTTTCCACATTTTAATTAAGGTGGCAGATTGACTTTCCCTTTCTGCGGAGATGTGCCGAACAAAGTCACAAACCTAATCAAGGGGGATGTCGGGTGAAGCAGTAAAATGCTAAAAAATGCCTGCTTTTCTGTTTCTTAAGGTGGATGAACCAGTGAAATGCTAAAGATGCTAAAATGCTTGAGTAATTATATTGCTCTTGATCAGGTAAAAGTCAGAAAGAACTATCCAATAATTCTTACTCACTAATTATTTGGACTACGACGACAGAACCATTACTGATACAGTGAAAGGAGGTGGCGATGGGAATGGAAAGGCATTGCTCGTGCAGAGTGGATATAGGAAAACAGCAAAGTATGAACCCAGGTAAACTTCATAAACAATTTACCAGCCCTTCCTAATTTTTATGCTACAATCCTACAACTGCACTAAAACGCCTCTCTGCTTTTACCATTTCTTAGCACCAACCAAAAAAAAAAGAAAAGAAAAGGATATATATTTTGTAATCTCTGATTTTAGTTGTATCAGGACACGCAACCTATGATTTAGATTTTGTAGGAATAGACCTAAACGAACATTGAATGCCTGAATTCCTGCCTCTGGATGATATTTGGCAATTAGGCTTGTTTGAATTGGAGTTTTTCCAAGATCCACATGTAACAACAATTTTTTTTTTTTTCAATTTCTTTCTTTTTTTATTCCTTCGTTGCCTTTTTTCACATCTTCTTCCTCCTTTCTCTTGTTAACCCAAAACCCTACTACTGAGCCATCCTCCACTACTCTTTCCATGAAATAACAGCCAAATCCTTGAACAATTATACCTAGATGATTCAATTGATCTTAAAAATTTCAATCCATAAGCAACGAGCTTAAAAATATTCCTAAATACAAAAGAATCTTACTTTAAAGACAGTAACAAAGACGAGAATAATTTCTGGGAATTTTACACTACAAGGTCATGCATACATGCTCCATTCGCACAACCTCCATATGATGATTATTGCTGCCGCCACTACCACACTCAAGGAGGCTAGTAGAAGAGGGAGAGATCGGGAAAGACACAGAAATCGGGAAAACTGGATCGAGAGAGAAGCTGGTAAGGGGAGAGAGGGAGAGGCGGAAAAAGAAAGAAATCAGCAATCCTTTTTTTTTTTTTTTGGTCCTTTATTTTGGAGAGAAAATAAAACAAGGAAAAGTAAGGGAAATGCGTTTGGAAATCTCGAAATGGTGGAAAATGAACAAATTCACAATGTAGGACATCCATTCCCAATTTCCCATTGATACCATTGCATGTGATACCCACAAATGGATTTGAAACACATTTATCAAACATCCCTAAATTTGTCAAATGACTCAAAAATTCCACGTAATCCTCACGCCTTCCCAAACTGCTTGGACTAGCAACACCTAAACCCCAGCAAAACTCCACCAACTTCAATTAAGCAATCACCAGCAGTGAACTTTGGTAATTTTGTCAGCACAATATTTCGAGTGCATCTAACATTTTCCTGAAGTTTAATTGACAAGAATTGAGATGAGTAACATCAGATTTTCTGTTCCTTAAAATAAGTGTCAAGTGACAGTTGTCATAATTAAATGAATTTAATTGCATTGTAAAATTACTTGAAAAAAAAAAAAGCATTCTGGTAAATAAGTTTTTGCTTCTTTTTATTTCTCTCTTCATTTTTTTTTTTCCCTGCTGTCGTCCAAAGGGAGGAGTACTTCATCTTTATTACTTTAAGAGTAAATCTTGTATACATTGATAATGTATAGATAATCTATCATGGTTTGATGCATGACATATATGTGTCATTTGAATTTTCAAATTCACATTTAGATTAATTGTTGTACATCTAATAATAAATTAATAGTATAAACACTGTGAGTGTACATGAAAATTAATATTTTTTTTAAACCAATAAAAACAAATCCATCCAAGTCAGACAGTCAGACAGATGTCTTGCCGACGAGATAACGCAATTCAATGAGAGGTTCAAAACACCTCCGCAGCTCTTGCACAGCCACCTTTTTCTCTCTCTCCCTCTTACTTGGACAACAGCAAATATGATGTCCCTAAAAGCATTTCAATCCCCTTTTACTCCGAACAGCCACGCTTCACTCCACGGAAGAGATTACTCCAAGAGGAAGTACCCGAACCTCCTCCTATGCAAGGCAAACGAATCAGATTCAGGAACACCGCCACCTGAAGGAGATAGAAGAACGCAGGAATTGCTTGCCCGTATAGCGATGCTTCAAGCCCAAAAGCTACGCCTTACTGATTACTTAGATGAAAGGTCAGCATATCTGACCCAGTTTGCTGAAGAAGCCAATGCTGAAATTGATCAAATAGGTGAATCCGCTCTCAAAGAACTTGATGAAGCTGGCTCCAGGGTCTGTTTGATCTATCCTTTATCAAGAACATAATTTCTTACTAGGAAATTAACTTATAACCTCTTCAACTAATTTTCTTGAGCAGATAATGGAAAACATAGAGAGCCGGATGCAAGCCTTTGAGGAATCGGCAGAATTGAATAAGCAGGAGATTGAAGAAGGTGACAAGAAGTTGGCAGACTTCGAAGGCCAAATTGAGGAGGACAGAAATGAAGGTCTTTTCTTCAAGAACTTGCGCCAGAAAACACCCTCTGGAAAAGAGAAAGCTAAGGAGGAGAGAATGAAGCTTAGAGAGCTTACCACGGAAACTGCTGGGTCTAAAACTAGGAGGAACATCTACCTTGCACTAATAGGCTTGGTATTTATTGGAATTTGTGATGCCTCAATCACTACATCATCTGACTGGCGCAAGGTAGCAGTTCTTGGAGCAATCTTGGTGGGTTTGCTTTCTCAACTCCTCTACGAGCAAATGATGTTGTCAGAGACAGAAAAAACAGAACAAGACAAAAGCAAAGTAGATAAAGAGTGATTTTTATGTTTTTTGTCCTTTTCTACACGTCACTGAGATATTTGATTTCACTACAGAAGTTTAAGAGAAAACAATTTGAGTGTTGCGTGAGCTATAACCCCAAATAAGATCTTAGCATCTGGGGCTAATACATCAAGCAAATTTAGTTTTGCATCAGTGCTAGGTTCTGGAGATGCCACTGTGACCACCAAACCTTTCTTTTTTGATGCTTTTCCAATGGAAATTTAACAATGAGATTACAACCAAGTAACATGAATGATATGTGAATTGAAATAGACTAAAAGCGGAAGCTTTCAGGCCAGTAACAAATCACTTATAATTGCTGAACGTACTAAATTCTACCACTTAGGCCAGCTAAACTGTGGTTCAGCGAAGAAGCTGTGAAATTAAGTGCAAATCAGTTTGCTAACAGAACCCCCAGGAAAAATTATCATCCTACTCATACCTTAAGCCCAATGATATAAGTAGACATGATTCATCTATTTAATCCATCCGCACGTGAACCAAAGATTCACCAAATTTACCATATAATCCTCTGGCTAATGCCTTACAAACTCTCAAAGCAAGCTTCATGCAGACAAGAAGTCCAGAATTATATGCATTAATGACAGGAATAGGGGTTTGGTGACTTGGATACCAAGATTCCAGGAACTTAGAATGCAAATGTGCCTTCACAGTTGACATGGCCTATGCCAAACGTTTTGCAACCAACCTGCAAGACCAACATAATCTTAAGACGCAAAACACGAAGAGCAGTAGATCCTTAATCTTGTGAAACGCAATTCAAGTATCACTTCTTTGAAGAAAGAAAGTTAATATCTGTCATTTAACATCCAGGAGGTAACTTGAGAACCTGAGAGAGTTGACTTGCAATATGAACTTCAAACTATTGCATACTGATAGCAGGAACTTTTCTTGCTTGAGCAGAGCTCACATAGATTTGAACACCAATGTCTAACCATATGAGACTCAAGCTGCAAGCAAAATGGTGATCTGTTAAATCTAATCAATCATTAAAAGAGGCAAAACAAGGACTCTAAGCCAATAAGAGTTGGTAAGAATGAGAAAACTAACTTTCAATATCCAGGACCAAGATCATGTTGAAGCCCGTTCAATAAGAACTGCTCTGACAAGTATGTTCCAAGTGACTACAGTAGGAACAATTTCCTTACTCACAGCGTCATTCAAGCATGACATTGCAGATGACATTCTATTGCAAGAACAAAGTCCTTTAAGGGTAATATTATATGAAATGATGTCTGGCTGAAGCCAACTTCTCAAAATGCGAGCCCAGATGACTAATGCATTTTTGCAGTCCCTCACTTTATAAAAGCCCTCCATTAGAGAATTATGAGTAACAAGGTTTGGCACACAGTTCAACTGACTCATGTTTAAATACAGATGTAAAGCAACGTCAATTTTGCCAACTGAACAGAGCCCATGAATCATTATATTGTGCATGGTAACATCTGGCTTCAAACCCTTGCTGACAACTTGGCTCCACAAGTTAAGGGCCAAGTTAATATTATAGCCTTGACAAAGACCTCTCATTAACAAGCTATATGTGATCATATCCGGCTTCCATCCTTTTTCCAGCATTTCCTTCACAAGCTCATATGCTTCACCAAACCTTTCACCTTTGCACAATCCATCTATAATTGTGTTATAAGTGACAATATTTGGGGAACAATTCACGCCGTTCATTTTGTTTAATAGCTTGAGAGCGTCCTTCATTTTAGAAGCTTGGACAAATCCATCAATAAGTGCATTGCACAACTGGGAATTTGGTTTACAGCTGCATTTGATCATCTGAGCAAGCACCCTCACTGCTTCATCTAGTTTACCTTCTCTACACAACCCAGAAATCATTGCTGAATATGCAAAAGCATCAAGAACATTGCCTTTATCTTTTGCCTCTTCCAAGACCAACAAAGCCCTGTAAAGGAATCCATTCTGACAAAATCCATAAACTAAAGTTCCATAAGTTGTAGAATCAGCAGATAATTCAGTCTCCTCCAAGAGCTTCCAAAGCAAACTTGCTTCATCAACCTTTCTATTCTCAAATAAAGTTCTCATAAAAATGTTGAAGCTAACAATATTGCGACAACCCTCCCTTCCCATTAACTCCCACAACTCAAAGCTCCTCCTAAGATCCCCAGTTCGGCCATATCCATTAAGCAATGCATTATAAACAACAACGTCTGGAAACACCTTAGTGTCGATCATTTCTGCAAAAACTGCCTCCGCCCCATCTATATTCCCCATTTCACACAGTCCATGAATCAACGAACTACATGTAAACAAATCCATTTTCCGCTCATTTTTCCTCATTCTGCTCCACAACTCCAGAGCCTCAGTAAACCTTCGGCATTTGCACAAACCACTAATCATAACATTATAGCTAATCACACTGGGAGAGACACTTGATCCTCTTATCATCCTCTCCCACATCTCATTAGCTCCCGCTAAATCCCCTTTCTTGAGAAAAGCATTAATTAGGATATTGTAACATGTCACGTCCGGAATCACCCCCCTCTCAGACATTTCATCAAGCAGTTCCAAGGCGCTGCGCAAATCCCCAACTTTGACAAACGCATCTATCAATGTCCCGTAACCATACACATCAGGCTTGAAATCGTTGTCCCACAACCAATTCAGCAGCTCTTTAGCGTTATCAAATTTCCTCCTCCTACATGCGAGCTTGATCAAAATGTTGTAGGTTTCTAAATTTGGCGCAACCCCCATTGTCTCAAAGGATCTAAAAAACAACTCCGCTTTGCTCAGTTGATTCGACACCACAAAAGCGTTGAGCAAAGTATTATACGACCTAATACCGGGTCGGCACCCAAAGATTTCCATCATGTTTTGAAAAGTATCCACTGCTTTGTCGACCAGTAAGTTCTTAGAATACGCTTTAAGCACAGTCAATGCTACGTCCTCAGAGCACTGGCATCTCTGGGTTTGGATCATATCAACGATTTCGCCAATGCGATGCGGAAGTTTCCCATTGGAGTTGGAAAGGGAGAGGCGGCGAAGGATGTGGTGGAAGACAGCGGCGGTGTGGGTATAAGCCGGGTGCTGACTAGCAGAGTCGAAAAGAGAGAGTGCTGAGTTGAGATTCTTTTCGGATTTGAGGAGCTTTAAGAGATGTCTGGATGTGAAATTTTTGGGCAGCTGAGCCATAGAAAACTGAAGGGCTAACAATAGGAATGCGTGGTCTCATCATTGCATGGTCGTTTTTTCTTTTATTTGCTGTTGAAGATTAGCGCCTGTAAGATATGACGAGGACGGGGTAGCTTCAGTGCCGGCTAAGATTCTTCTGATATAAGTAGCCTCATTAGACCGTACATCTTTCTTGGTACAGGGAAGAAGAGGGAAGTGGCCCCGAGTTTCCATATCCGCAATCATGCGCCAAAGGGAGGAAGAGGGGAGCCCCTTTGGGGCATAACATATCTACCGGCGAATGCACATGTACAGGCTAACAATTACAGTTATCATCCCTTGCATTTATATAATTTTTTTTTATTAATCTTACTTTATCAAAAATCTAACTCCTGAATTGAACAGACTTTAAATTCAATTGAAAAGGATATTAGGGACCAAAAGTGAGTGTTTTTTATTTATTACGGACTAAAATTGCTCATTTTAATTTTGAAGAACTAAATCTGTATGCTAGTAATATGTGAGAGACGATTGTTACAATTTTTTCGATAAAATATGCATGTGCACATTATGAGCACGGATAAAAAACATATGCACATGCAAGTATTGCTTCAACAATTAATTGAAACAATTAAGTATAATACTTTTTTACAAATATATTGTGTGTGAAATAAAAAGAATAGTTGAGTACACAAAAAAATTAATTAAAAAATATATTTATAATACAATAAAATAATAATTAAAATAAATTTGTCTACTACAACAGCTGCATAAGAGTACCTTTTACATATTAAAAAAAAGTAAAAGAAAATAGGGGAAATCTTGTTATGCCAAACTTCAAAACACCTCAAACTAATACATCTCCTCCGTAGTGAGCAAAGTTATAAAGTTTTTATTTAACTTAGGGAAAATCATACAAATAATCCATCACATATTAGTTTTGTATGTTTTATATCCATCATGTATAAAATTATTATTTTTCATCCCTCACATATTGGTTTTATATCTTTTATGTATTACTTTTCATCCCCAACAAATGAAATTGTACATTTTTAGTCACTCAACTCATTTTTACTCATATTCTTGCCAAAAAAAAAAAGAAAAAGAAAAAGAAAAATCATGTGCATTTCATGCCTCACAAACTTTAGGGACAAAATGGAATATCACAAGTGAAAAAAGAAAAATATCTCTCACATTTCCTGCTTTGTCCTATTTTACTAACAAAGAATGAGGCAGTAGCTACAGCTGCCTTTGAGCACTGTGTCGATAGTGTGTCATCTGTCACCACCACTTTCAACCATAAAATTTCCCAAAAGCTTCCTGCATAGTTTTTTTGTGTAGAATCTAATTTCAATATTAGATTTTGTTTAAAAAAAATGAATGACTTCGAGTGAAAAATAGAAAAAATATGGGCAGGTAGAATTTTGTGAAAATTTCACTCATGTTTTTTCATTTTTACAAAAATTAATATCCAAGTTAGATTGTATGCAAAAATACTATATAGATAGTTAAATTTTAATGAAAATTTGTAATTGAAAATGGTGGCGACCAATGGCAACAGCACTAACAGATGGCCAGAGGCAGCCATCGTTGTTACTATTCTTGGCTAGAAAAATAGAATAAAGAAGAAAAAAATGTGAGGAACATCTTTCCCACTTTCCTTGCAATTTTTGGATCCTGCCCTTAAAGTTTGTGAGCATAAGTTTGATGTGACTTTTATAGGACAGAAATATGAGTAGATTTGAGACAGTGGACTAAAAATTTGCATTTTTCATTTATAAGGAATAAAAAATTATCATTTCTTATGTGATGGATATAAAATGTACAAAATCAATATGTAGTAAGTGAACAAATTTTATTTTACATGGGATTAATTCCAATTAAGTCTTTGAGGTGTACCCTCTTATTTCTCACTTTACTTTCTAGCCTTTAAAATTCGTCACTTAAACCTCTACAAGACAAAATTATCCTTCCATTATTTTGATTTTTCTATTTCTCTCTCTCTCTCTCTCTTTTTTCTCTTTTCCCCCTCATTTTTTTTCTTTTTTTCTTTTTTCTTTCTTCTCTATTCCATCATTTCCAATAGAAAACTTTATCTAAAGTTTGCAATTAGATTTTGAATGAAGTTTTGAAAGATATCAAAAACTAATTTCAATCATTATATGATGTCATATGTCGTAAATTGCAATTAATAATGATTAATCCGAATTAATGTTGTGATGTTTTTCTGATAATAAAATGAGAAATGGGGATGGAAAGGAGAAAAGGCAAAAGAATTGAAAGGTCAAAAAAATTGTATTTTAGGAAAGAGGTTTGAATATTTTGTAATCATTTAAGGAAAACATAAATATCTACAAATACTCTTTTTTAGTTTCAATCGTTAAGATGAAGTTTGTTGACAAAAATAACAATTTAGAATGATAGAGGGATAATTTTGTCCAATAAGAAATGAAGTGAGAAAAAAAGTTCAGAAAGTAAAATGAAAAATAAGAATGACCAATTGTTATTAACCCTTTTATATATGAGTGACGCAAAAGGTATAAAGCCAATATATAATGGAGTATTTATATATGATTTTCCCTTCCTTAACTTATCCGATCAAGTATTACCCGGTTGGATGGAATTCGAGAGCCTAACAAGAGGGCCACTAATAAGGAGATTGGTACCAGCAGATGTTGGTGTTAAGTGTAAAGGACTTTTATCCCTTAATCATGAGGCATCGAGTTCAAAACCTATGAAGTATCGAGTTCAAAATCCATGAGGATAGAGAAGACACCATTGGGAGAGCTTACTCACAAAGAGTCCTACAGGACTAGGGGTGTAACTCAACCAAGTAACTCGACTCGAGTTTGAGCTACTCGTTTGAGCTAACGAGTCAAGATCGAGTATAAAAAAAATAAGCTCGTGAGCTCGACGAGCTACTCGATTCGATATATATATAATTAACATATATTTGTTAATTATTAATTTACTCATTTAGGTACGTTAGTTATAATATTTACAAGTTTCTCTTGTTATGTTATAATATTATTTGAGAGTGAATAAGTAATTTCAATTGAAAAATAAAATAAAAATAGGAAAAAAAAAAGAAAATTAGGAAGTAATCGAGCTCGAATTGCTTTTCGAGCTCGATCGAGTCGAGCTCTACTATTTTTGATGCTTTTTCAAGTCAAACTCGAGTAGCTTTATAAATTATTCGGTCGAACTCAAGTTTGAGTCAAGTACAGAGATACTCAAGATCGACTCGACTCGAATTCAGTTCTAAACAGGACTCGAACACGATGAGCAGCTCTGGTTGGGTGAGCTTCCTCCACAGGGGAAGCTATCAAGGAGGGTGGTGCGGTGAGAAAAGTCTGCAATTAATCCACTACACCCGCCTAAGGGCTGACCTTCTCTTTTTCTCTTTTGTTTTATTATTCTCGTGCCCTCCAGACACGCGCACACTCGGTGCCTCGCTGCAAATCCAGGGAGAACAGCGAGGCCACCATTGACATCCCAAACTTGTATAGTACCTTATGTCTTTATATACCTTATGTCTTTATATAGATATATATATATATATATATATAAATAATGCAAAATTAAGATGTACTAGTATAGAGCATACGAGTAGATGATAGTATACTTGTGTATCTCTAATCAACCAAAACCTGTACTTCACTGTATCCGCAGTCGTCCCTAGACCCCTGCTCTTTACTAGATCCCATCTTCAATTTTTCTCTCTGCATCAAAAATATACCCACACGCGCACACGTTGAAGTATATATTACGTGGTTATATGCATGTATAAGTATGGATTTAATTGTTTTTGGTTGCTTCAATTATTAGAAAAATTGGGCTCCTTAGTCTTTGCGTAATTGCATTTGTCGGGTGACTATTGTTTTCCGACATTAGGGTTAGGGTTTCATTAATCCAACCTGATAGTTTCTCCCGTTTCTATCTCTGTGTGTGTGTTTTTTTTTTGCTTTATTATTACTATTACTATTACTATCACTATTAATATTATTATTATTATTATTTGGGTTGTGATTCTTCTTTATTAGCATTTTTTTCCCTTGGGTTAAATAGCTAAAAGAGGTTTCGTTTTGTATGTAATTGATTTTATAATTTGTTTTTATTTTTTGTCTTTTTGATTCTCTGTGCAGTGGAATGATTGGGTGTTGTGAATCATACATTGAAACTCCTTATCATTACTTTTCTGGGAAAAAAAATTTTTGATTTCTTTTTAACTGGGAAAACATGAACTTGGCGTTGAGTCAAATCGAGTATTTAATGGGCTGAACTGCATTGCATTAAGTATGTATTCTTCTGGGATACATTTGTTGCCCAGGTTGAGATCTACTCTATACGCGTTGAACCCAAAACACTACTGGGATATGACAATGCTGGGTGTATTTTTTTCCTATAATTTCAGGGTTGGGTTTAGGAGATAGTATATAACTATAAGTCCGACAAAGTCTTGGTCGACGAGACTAAGATGACTGGAAAATTGTCGGGCAGGAGGGAGGGTAGAAACAGCACCAGTGAAGATTCTTTATGGGAAGCTGGCAAGGTTGTGAAAGAAAGCTCAGTTTTCGGAAAATACTCGGATGCAGAATTGGTAGCTCAGCTGAAGCGACTGGCTCTGGATCCTTGTAATTCAGAATATTCACAGAGCAAAATTCGACCCTTGTGGAATCAGACTGTTAGAGTGCGCAAGGCTATGGCTATGGCTGATACGGAATTTCCTCGGGTGAGATTTGAACTTTGCTACTTTTTCAAGAATATTGCCTTGATACCTTTTTCCTTTTTTTGCCGTTTTATACAATCGGAAAGTTGGTTGACGACTTTTCCCTCAGATAACTGTTCTTCCGACGTCTTTTTTCATAACCGTGTCTGTATTCTGTAACCCAAATGGTGAAGGGGCCGCGGGGGAGCCTAATTCTGTAAAGAGAAAGACGAGCCGTCATTTTATAAGATGACTTGGGCACTTTTTCTGGACCCTTCATCCACTCTTCTTAATGCTTTTGGTCTGTCTTGTGTCGTTCACGATCTGTAGCCCATCCTTCTAAGTTCCTCATATCCTAACTCTTTTGTTTAGGAACGAGTACTGTAGATGATTTTATCATATTGCTACCAGTATAGTTACTTGTGTAATCCCTCTCTATACTCTCTTATTGCTGTTAACTGATTGGGTGTTGAAGGATGTGTTGAGCATGGAGCCGTCAGTAAAAGTTACTTGCCTGTGCCTACGAGGATTGATTTAAAAAAATGCTAAAGTTAAAGCCTGAAAAATGAATTGTTTGGCACGGTTTTATTAATGGGATTTAGGTGCAATTTTCTATTCATGCAAGCTACAATATATTGGTTTAGTAATAAACTATACATTGAACAGTGTTTTTTGTGTTATACGAGAATAAAATAAAATTTCTCTTAAAAAGTGTCAGGTTAATTCTTTTTGTCCCCCTCTTAAGAAGAATATCTGTTTGAATAGAGGGAAAGTGAAGTAAAGGAAAATAAAAATCGTTTTCCAGTTTACGCTTGGTTGTTCAAGGCTTTCTCCAAGTTAAGAATGTCAGTTTTTTTCCTTTTTCCACTGATTGATTTCACATTATTTTGTTTGCATAAAGGCAAAAATTTTCTGATACCTAGTCTAAACAATAGAACTATATTTTGTAGAGTCTCCAATAGTTTTTGGAATCGTTAGTTCTGTCCTAAGGTGTTTACATTTTGTTTCACGATTTGATTTCAGAAAATCTTGGGTGTCTTACTGCCGTTATAAGTTGCTTTGTTAATGTAAGTTCACATGAGATTCTCTATCCGTATTTACAGTATAGGATGCTCTATTGATGAGAGTTATGCAATTGCTGCAAAACTTTTTAGTTGTTGGGAGAATGTGGTTTCAAGAAAACTTTTGCATTAATGTGTTGATTATAAAATTGTCTTTTCACTTGTCAGAAATTTGGTTTTTAATTTGTGTTTTTGTGAATGTTATTACTACAATATGCTTAATGACTTTTTCTTCTTTTGGGGGGTTTGGGGGGGGGCCACTGGTAGGGAGGGGGGCAGGGGTTGGAATGTGATGGCACTATTTATATGAGATAATTTTCAGCCTTGTTCTCGGTTGCTTTAGATTTTACAAAATTTGATTATAGAAACTGATTATGGAGAATAATCAGAATCAAAAAGCTACTTTTTAGGTGATCATAGATTTTTAGCATTTTTGGTCATTAAAAAAAATTTATAATCAGAATATAAAAGCAGCCGAGAATATCATAAAAACTAATTATCCAAATCAGAATCTATAATCAGTTAAAATAATCAATCGATAACATGCCCTTCATCCCTTTGTACTTGTAGGGATGAATAATGTAGCAGAGGTTACTGTAAGATGGTCACACTAATTGACAAAGCATTTTGTTCTTTTCCAAATTTGGGAATTTTTAGAGTCTGTCCTTGTCATTTTGGCATAGGCCTTAGGTAGTACCTGGATTCGTGACTATAATGCCAACTTGGCTTTTTTTTTTACCATCTATGTTAGATTTTGCTCAAAATTATAGCGGTTTATCCTTTCATCTTCTGACTTGTGAGATGGAGAATGCCCCAAGGATTAGAGCCCATTTATTTGATTTCACTGATGGAATTTAGCACCTAACTACTCATTTGCAGAGGAAGCGGAAACTGCAACAGTTGTTAAAAGCTCTTCCTGGTTATGGTTCAGAGTTATCTAACCAACAGTGTTGGACAAAACTGAGCAGAGGGCAGGTCTCACATGCGTCTTCTGCTTCATGCTTCTTGAGTTCAGTTGAATCTACTGAAAGTTTTGACCCAAAAGCTCTCTTGGAGTTAAATAGTTCAAACAGTTTACTGACCTTTGAGGACGATTTTCTGGAGAAGCAGATATGCTCAGAATCTTCCTTAACGTGTGAGCCTATAAACTGCAGTCCCTTCTGCAAGGATGTGTTTTCTTTAGTTGACTCTGATGAATCAGTGAATTGTTCAAACCCAGCAAGTCCTGGAAACCTGGCATTCTTGGAAGTACCTCCGCAAAATATGGATGACATTGGTCAGCTCTCAAAATTAGGTGCTCTTGATGATAGCAAACAAAAACATCTTCAGCCACCTCAGCGATCAGTTAGGTTATTGAACTTCATTGATGATAATCTTCAAAAAATGGTTGTCCCTGTTGGGCCTCGGTTCCAGGCTGAGGTTCCAAATTGGACTGGCCCTTGCTGTGATGAAGTTCGTGATTCTGATAGCTCGAGGTGCTTGGGTACCCGAATTTGGCCAATTGATGGCAGAGAAATGAAAATTACTACCAGAGTTGTTGGTAAAGGGAGACCTGAATCTTGCTCTTGTTTGTCCCCTGCTTCTGTTGAGTGTGTTCGACGCCATGTTCTTGAGGAAAGGCTCCTTCTGTTATGTGATGTTGGTCCTGCTTTTTTCAGTTGGAAGCTTGATGAGATGGGGGAAGCAGTTTCAAAATCGTGGACATCAGAGGAACAGCGTGATTTTGAATCACTTGCTAAAACAAAATTAAATTCGACTGGAAAGGACTTCTTGAAGCATGCTTTGAAATGCTTTCCCTCCAAATCTCGAACAGCAATTATTAGTTATTATTTGAACGTTTTCATTCCTCGACAGATGAGCCTGCAAACGCGGTCAGCTTTCAGCCAAGTTGACACTGATGAGGACGAGGAGGAAAACTCTAACTACTTGGGATTTCAGCGAAAATCAGAAGGCAAGACTCATATTGGCAGTTCCAAAAATGTGAAAGCTCGATTCCTGCGCCACCCTCCGTAGCCACTCCACTTTCAGCCCTCTAAAGTTACTAAAGAATGGACATATATTCATTGAGCAGGAGTTGGCTGTGCAACCTGAGGTTGCAACTTTTTGCCTTCCTATATTTCCAGGCGATTAGTAGAATTTTCCATGGGTTTACAGATACCAGTGCCTAAACTGCCCTTTTTAATTTCCATGTATAGGGTAACTTCACTAGTTTCTAGCCTTTTATATGATTCTTTAGTTGTTTTTGTGGGATCGTTTGGTGCGTTTGCAGTAGTTGATCATGTGATTCTTCCATGAACGTCTGCAGCTGCAAGGTTAAGACCTGAAAAGTCCTAGAATTACTCCCATTATGTCGCGGTTATACACTACTTAATGCAGCCCCCTGGAAATTAATACATTTTGTTTTGTTCTATAAGCTAGCTAAAGTATCATTCGTGTTGCAGTAACATTTGCCACGTGAAAATTTGGTCTTTTGGTCGATGGAGTTGGACATGGGAGCCTTTGTGGGGAACTGTATGTTCTTGAATCAAAGATGAGTTCAACTAATTCCCTCGGCTCTCAGGAGGAGGAGACAATGGATGAGTTTTTAAAGTTGGTGTAACTATTCCTTCAATGTTCATAATAAATCACAACCCCATGTTTAGATGGATTAAGTGGCTATCGAGCCCCCTGAAACTGAAACTGGAGTCCTCCTTGCCACTGCCTGTTTGCTGGCTGTGAACAGCCCAAAGTCGAGAAAATAACCTCGACACATGTCAAAACCCATGCAACTGCCTTCTCCTGTCCAACTTTGTTGCTATTCATTTCATTGCTCCTTATTAGACACATGTAGAGAAAATTTTGTTTAGCTGTCTTGTCCACAGTGAGCACGATCAAAAGGAATCTAACCAGCATTTTACTAGACATGTGTCTAGAGAACAAATTGCGTATCTGTCTTATCCACCCACAATAAGCACGACAGAAAAGAATCTAACTAGCTAATAGGGACATTAATCACGTAATCTTCAGCCCCTTGCCTCGAGCTTTTCCTTTTCTCCATCCTGCTTGAAAGCTTCAGAGTTTTCATAAAACGGAAATTAGGCAAAATAGTCTAACAAACAGTATGAATTACTATTTAAATATTAGAGTTATTTGACATAACTCTGACTTTTGGGAAGGAAGGATGGGTCAGATGGTATGAGGGAAGGGAGAGGAATCACGAGATCTTGAATTCGGGACCTCCCATTTATGAATGAAAAAAAAAAAGGAGGAGGAAAAAATTGGTCATCCAAAAGGATTTTAAAAGTTTTAAGTAAACTATTCGTTTGAGAGTACAAACTCTGCACTTGTAGTTAAAAGGGGGAAAAAAAAAATGCATAGCATGTGTTACTGCACTGGTCTAATCAGGATTGACGTTTCTTTCCAATGAGTGAGAGAGATCCCCTTCCCCTTAGCTAGGAATGTGCAGGTGTGTTGCCGTTTCTAAATACAGAAGTCTTTTTGATAAATAAATGTGGGACTGGTGATAGGTTGAGAGGTTGTATCCAGGACAAGTCAAGAAGGCAAAAGAATATGAGTGAGAGCCTGAGACGATCACAAAATGCAGGACTAGGAATAACAGCACGGGTCATGGTAAATTTGTAGTAATAGCAGTTAAAAAAGAAGACATATCTCGTACTCCAACAAGAAGAAGAAGAAGAAGACTTCCAATTTCCAATAGGCCGTAGAGTGTGAAATGCTGAGAACTGGACATCAAAATGGCGAATGATTTTATTCATTTAAGTTGTTGGCCTGTGTCCGTAAAAGAAAAAAGGCATGGTCGCCAATCATGTGATGTGGGTAGGAATTCAGCGGAGGAAAGACTTGAGGAGAAACAGGGAGAGAGAGAGAAGAGTGTGGCAGGAAGGAGAGGAACTAGACATTCCATCGGATAACGAGCCGCTCTTTTCTTCCTTGTCTCGTTTCTTTCGCGACTTTCTTTCTTTTCCTTCCATCTCCCCTCTCTTTTCCTTTCCTTTCCTTTCCTTTGGTAATTGGTAGGCAAATGTTTTTATGCACCCGTCCGTCAGTCAGCGCTGCCCATGTTGGCATATTTTCAGTTGCCACTTTTTTGACTTTTAATGGTGAGTTTACGCTCCGATCGCGAGAGCTTTTCTCGACAGGAGAACATGATCATGATCTCAATCGTAAGACGATACCCTTTGCTCATTACTTTGATCCCTCTGATTTTGCGCTAAGCGGCAACAAAATTCTCGGTTGATTTTTAGGCAAGTGATAATTGGTTGCTTTGATTTTTGTTCCTCCTTTTTTTCATTGGTCTGATTCTTGTTTTTGACTAACACACATCCCCTTCCCTCTTTTCTTTCTCAATTAGTAATCCTTTTCCCGGTCAAAAGATTAGAGCTTTCCCTTATCATTGATTGGGATGGATTGGACTCCACTGCGGTCTTTCTACTCCGGGAAAGGCCGATCAAAGAAAACTTTTACTCTTATCAAAAAAAAAAAAAAAAAAGAAAACTTTTACTAGTACAGAACTAGTGCCACTCGATTGTAGTACAAGAACCCAGCCAAATTGTTGCTCCGAAAGAGGGAGGACGAAGGAAGGGCTGGGTATAAAGCTTTTCCCATTAATTTAGGCGGAGAATGACA
This sequence comes from Gardenia jasminoides, assembly GCA_013103745.1. Lineage (NCBI taxonomy): Eukaryota > Viridiplantae > Streptophyta > Magnoliopsida > Gentianales > Rubiaceae > Gardenia > Gardenia jasminoides. Next base: position 6,918,070 of record CM023103.1, read on the forward strand.
CTTGCGCATCTCTCTTAGCTCTCTGCTATTTATTAACATAACACAATTTTCATGTGAAAGGTGCTTGTGAAGCTGAAATACCATCACGTATTCATGTCCCATTTTAGACATATCTTTCAGTTTCTGTTAACTTTCTACGGGTGGAATTTTTGGATACGATATCATTGGAGATAATATCCGCACATACGTCGTAAATACATTTTTAATAACTTTTTTTTTTTTCCTTCTCTCACATACCTCATATCCTAAAACGTATAGTCTATTGAAATAAATGTTTCAAAAGATACTCGTGATCGAAAATTAATAGGGAGGTATAATCACAAAGGGAATATTCACACCCCCAGTTTAACTTGTTACACTCTAATCCGCTCACTCCGTGGGTACGATAGCAAGGATTGTTTTAGAAGTTAATTTGAGAGTACAAATATCTCCAAAATAAAAAAGAGACTCTTCATAATTACTACACCTCGGCATATACAGAAGAGACAAAGCAAATTCCAGGAAGGAAATAGTTGCTCATGCAGGAAGGGAAATTACAGTCCTGGAGTAGCATCCCCTCGTCACAATACAGCCATAAAGCGTAAAATAAATTTACAGCTTCGCTTTTCTGAAATTTTCACAAAACTTGGAAACGAGTTCTTACGCATAGCAACAAACCCACTCCTGTTAATGTCCTTTTCCCGATAACTTTCCAACTCCAAAATTCTCATATAGAACTCTACCATCAGGGCAATTAAGGAATAGTACTATTGCAACAGAGATCAAAGTAAGCATAGAATTTGCAACATTTAGGTGGATATTTACATCCTAAAGAACCCCAAAAAAAAAAAAAGAAAAAAAAGGAAAAGGAATCAGCGCTGAAATACTTGCATGTCACATTTTTCAACAAATCCTCCATTATATCCCCCTCATCAACTCGTAATTGTAACTAAAACGCATATACCCCCAACACCAAAAATAATTAGAGAAATATGTCAAGAGGATTAACAGAAATCAAGGGAAGAAGAAATGCCTTCCGGACCCCCCCCCTCTCCCTCCGATCTGCTTACATGTCTGATTCAACCAGGTAGTCTCTCCAACCAGTTTTGCCAGAGACAGTTCAGAGTTCCTCCACTGCACTGTATCTAAAGCGCAAATATCGCTTTAGCACTAGCCATTCACCATCTTCACCTCGACACCACCCTCTACCACAGATAGAAGGAAGACCGGAGCTGGAAATCTTCAAACTTTAAGCCATTCCATCACTGTATATCTTGTAGGCCCCAAATCACGTTGCCTAACCACTATCCATCTGCATAACAGTTGTTTAACAGTGACGGCTAAAGCTCAGATGTTGAGCATGCCCAACTTCATGTCAGCCTACAACTTTGCTATCAAGAAGAATGCACCGGCTTCACTTAAACCACCCAGGACAAGGTTAAACCCGCCTTCCTGTAACATAATGGGAAAAATCAAACACAGTTAAATGTGTGTCAGAGAGAGAGAGAGAGTTTATATCACGGCATTAAATAGTCCAAAACATATATTCATCACGATCCGTGTCCATTGACAAGATGTTAGCAGCTTTGACATGATACATAAAAGATTTTATATTTTGGGTTGATGCCCACTATTTATTTGTTTGAATAGAGTAAGAAACAAATATAATTTGCTTTAGAAACCAATTTGCAATAATGAAACAAGCAACAAACAGTTCTACGATCACATCCAAAAATAGGAATCATTGTCATGCACATGCCAGAAACACAGCATGAGGATTTCGATTCAACTTAATTAACCTCGTCCAAGTTGCATGGATCTAGAAACTAGCTTCAGTAGTTTGCCAAAACGAGTACGGATATTGAAATGCAAATTATCCAAGGACCTTTTAGAAAAGTTATTCCCGAAACAAGCTGTTCCTCAAGCTCACTCCAGATCTGGATACCTGTCCACGTAAAAGACCTCCACTTACATGAAGGGACAAGTTTGTCTCTAAAGTGGTTCTTGAAGGTTGAAAGTGGACCAGTGTTCTTAGTCGGTCTTCTTTACAAGTTCCCTTTATGTTTTCCCTGATCAATTCCTGTTTATCAATCGATGCCTTGCGCACATTAATGTCACCCATGGTAATATGCAGAGCACAAATATTTAAATTAAGCAAAGAACAACTGGGAAATTAGAAAATGGACCTCGATGAGTTATGAAAATTCTCTGCTGATCACCATATTTTTCGCAAATTCCAGATCAATTAGGAATAACTGATATAATTTGTTCCATTATTGTGACGCTACAGCAACCCTATAGTGAATATGCACATAAGTGGTTTTAATGTTACACAATGATTACTTCCTAAAGGAAAAATGCCTAACGGGGTTGACCAATCAGCAACCACGACAGAAAACAGTGAAAGGTGACCACTTGGGACCAGAACAAGCACATGACGAAGCATGGACGGAAAGGGTAACATTCGTGATAAAGAAGTTCAAGACAATAGCAGGATAGAATACTCTCCTTGGTATAAAGTATTCTGGACGCTTGAATGTTAGATTTAGCATGACCAACACAATTTATAATGCAGTAACAAAGCCAAAAATGATGGAACAACATAAGTGGAGATCAGACGACAAAACAAGAACAAGGAACCAAAGAAACAACTTCAGGACCTTAGTCTCAGGATAGCCGAAGTACACTTTTTGCAATTGTATGAGAGCCATTTTGCCTATTCTTTGCTGGAGTACCTCTGCGGCTGCTTCTCATGGGCGTCAAGTAAAAGCGCAGGAGGCCATTATCCACATTGTTCGGAGAATATCTGGCACTCCTATTCCTCTCCAAGATGAAGTCGTCTCTCCTCTTCTTTCCATGTCCATTCATCTCCATCCCCAATTTCCTCACACTTCCAAATGATCCACCAATATAACTTGAATTCCTCCAGCTCACACTACTGTTACTCCGAAACACCTTTCTATTGATCCCGTCTTTCACTTCACCATTACCCTCCCGCCTTAACTCCTGCCAAGACTCTGAATATGACCTTTCCACCCCATTTGCTTTACTATCCCTATCATCATCCTCATCCTTGTTCCCACCATTTCGACGGTGTATAAAACCCCATATTTTCCAACTCCACCTCCTTGACTTCTTTGGACCCTTTCCTTCGCCATTCCCGACCACCGAAGCACTATCTCTTAGACTACCTAATTCAAAAGTCTCAGAGTAATCATCCCTCAAAGAACTTGAGTATGCATCCTTGGAATCCCTTTCGGCAACCAAAACCTTCGTCCCATTCAAACAGTCCACATTAGCAGGCAGTACCCTAGAATTAGAGACCCCCTTCATCTCATCAATCTCCGCCACCACAGCAGCTGCAGTCTTCCTAATAGAACTAGACCTATCCAGGCTCTTCCTCCTCCTGGAAGAAGAATCCGAATAGTACTCCCTAGTCTGAGCAGACCCTCCCGGCACCACAGCCTCATCCTCATTAACAGTGCAATTCATCCCATGGACATTGGGCTCCTCCAGTGGAATCTGAGTATCAGACCGCGAAACGTGAACTGGGGCATCTTCCACGACGGAAAGCATGGGTGGCATCCTCGGAAAACTCCTCCCGATCAGGTACCCGTCCCAAGAAGCCCGAGGCTCGTCGAACGAGTACCTGGGATCATCAAAGCTAATCCTCCCGGCATCAAGAGAAAACCGAGGATCAGTATCACAAGAACGCCGGCCAAACCCATAATCCGCAATCTCGGACTGAGTCTCTCTGTACTGCCTAGAAATGGGCTTCTCCACAGGCAATGTAGCCGATAACTCGCCGTTGCTTCGCTTCTTCATCTTCTGCTTGCGCCTCCAGCTGTGCCATTTCTTACTGAAAACTGAGGCAGCTGACCAGAAACTGCCTGCAATCTCTCTCACTCCGCCTCCTCCAGAAGGCTTCTTCGCCTGAGAATCGAGATCTATATGATCTTTCATCGGCTTTATGATACTAAAATCGACCACCTCTTCGTCTTCTTCTTCCACAATCTCCAAATTGATGTCTCCTCTTTCTTCCACAATAGGAGCTTCCTGAACTGCAGCTACAGGGGTGATTTCATCAGACCCGATGTTGTTGTTGTTGTTGTTATTGTTGTTGTTGTTGTTGTTGTGGTTGCTGCTGCTGCTATCGTAACTGCATTCACTTTCTTCGTTTCGACGCTGCTCCTCCTCCTCTTCTTCTTCTTCTACTTTGGACTCAAAAACGGGTTTGCTCACAAAATCGTCATGGGTATCCTTGGCGAGGGTGGAATGTTGAGGATTTAAAGAAGATGAAGAGTTAGAGGGTTTTGCGGAAGTGGTGACTTTAGACTCGTCGTCGAGAGTGAAAAGGGACCAGAGCGTGTTGCGGACGCGAACATCGCAGGACTTGCGTTGAGGCTCAAAAGCGCCGGAGAAGTTCAAGCCGAGGCCCTCGTGTTTGGAGGCTGAGAAGGACTTGGTGCGGCGGAGCTCGGGGAAAAATGAGGTGGGTTTGGAGGGTTTAGGAGGGGGTTGGGGTGGGGGGTTAGCAGCAGTAGCGGCGGTGGTAAAAGAGGTGGAGGGCTTAGAGGAAGAGGAGGAGAAGAGGGATTTAAGGGCGGCGGCGGCGGAGGAGGAGGAGGTGGAGGGGCGGCGAGAAGAGGAGGAAGGATTGGAAGAGGATTGGTCGAGAGTGGTGAGGCGCTCGCAGAGGCAGGAGGGACAGAAACCGGTAAATTGCTCCTGAGGGTGGCGGTCACAGCTGAAGGAAGAACGAGGAGGCTGCGGCGGGGGAGGGGGCGGAGGTGCTGGGTCAGCAGCAGTGGGATTCATAACCGGTGGTGGTGGTGCGAAATGCCGCCCAGTCTACTGCTGCTCATACTAATTCGTCACTGCTTACACATTCACAGAAATTCACTTATATGATGTGCGTAACTGGAATTGAATTTAAGAGAATGTTCGGTTAGGTACATTTGTGTGTGTGTGTGTGTGTGTGTTTTTTTTTTTGTTCTCTTTCTTTTTTCCTTCCCTAACGGCCAGCTGAGCGAGGGGAGGAGGCAGGGAGCGGAGAGATGGAGCGAATTGAAGGAAGAGAGGCCCAAAAACAAACCCGACGGACCCCCAAGCGAAGGGAAAGGAGGAGGACAGGACAGGGCACGACTCAAGACTCGAGACTCTAAACACACTCCCAACACAACACAGGAGAGAGGACAAAATTAAAGAAGAAGAACCAAAGGCAAAATCTCACTCGGCTCGCTTATCCTCCTTTACTTTTCCTTCTTTTTTTTTTTTTACCCTTTCCTTCACTGCTCTCTCTCCCTCTCTCTCTCTCTCTAACAAATTCTACTTTTCCGTTACGATGCTTTTTCTCCGCTCCGGACACTCCACCAGCTGTGAATAGACTTTCTTCGCCCTTTTGCTGCAATCAATAATAATAATAATAATGTGTAGTAATCCGCTATTTTTTTTTCTTTTACTCGCACTTCATTTGAGCAGTGGCACAAGTGTCAATATATTTGCGGCCCGTTTGGGAGGTTCCTTCTCTTGAACACAGGACCTTATTAATTACTTCCCCATTCTGCTGCTGCTGCCGCCAACCAGACACGTAACAATCCATTTATTTATTTATCCAAAGACAGAGGTGTGTAGTAATAGTACGTCCATAAATCAGAAGCAAAGCAATTAATAACATGACTAATAGTACTCAACACGTATTTAACCAGCACTCATCGTTAATACAAGAATTATTATTATTATTGAATTTTGGACTAGCTCGATCTCAGCCCCATTTGGGCCGAAAATTTTGGAATCGGAGCTTTTGTATATTAGTAAACCAAGCAAAATTTGAACCTAAATATGAGACCCGGTTTAATTAAGAGCCAAGCATGAGGTTCATTATGTTTACCTTGATTAAAGCTAGCTTTATAAATATGTATATCATGCATATATAAATACTGTGTCTAATTTAATAATTATGATGTTATAATGTACGTAATTTATGATTAACATATAATTTTATGATAAAATTTAATATTAAGCACGTGGTTATGCATTAATTGTAAATTTGGACCACGCTCAAAGTGCGCCCAAAGCCCCAATGTATGTGTGAGCTGAGCATGATTCTCACAGTGTGAGCTCTCGGAGTACTGTGACCTTGTTTGGATTGTAGTTTTCTAAACAAATATTTCTACCTTTTGTGTGAGCATATTTTTAAATTATTTTGTTATGTCAAATACGTACATCAAATTGTTATTGTATATCTTTTAAAAAATTTTTCAAAAAATCGCAATCCAAACTTGACTTACCCTGGATATATTTATCCTTCTATGGGTTGAGTTTAGGCTTGCTAAGATTTGGCTCATATAACCTAATTAACACCCGAAAGAATTAGTCAATGCAAGTCATACTTTACTCAAACACATGCATGTTAGGTCTCATTTGAATTGTCATTTTCTAGATATTTTACAGAAAAATATGGTGTAGCTAAAAATGTAAACATTTTTGTGCAGAAAATTTCAATCCAACAAATATAATCAATCCCTATTCCCTAACCCTTAGCCATTCAGATATTTCCTCAAATTAACTTTATTTTTTACGAAGAATGCACACATAAAATCCCTCTCGATGCGTCTTTCATGAGCAAACAGCCAAACCCATAATCATAAAGCATTCGTGTAATGACTTTGTTACTTGTGTGATGATAGACCACTTTATATTTCGTCATTATGGAACGAATCTTTTGCCTTAACCTGAAAGTTCTTCAATTTTTATTGCTTAAAATTTATTAACTTCATTATACATTTTAAAGAAGGCCACTCTTTCAGCATTTGCTTGATGCAATTCAAAGCGATTGGAAAATAGACTTTATACAAACAAGCTAAATGTTCAAACTCTAATGTTAGTGCATTTGTATAACAGATTTTTTGGGATAATTTATTAAAAAAATATTGTGGTACTTTTTTGATGTGATATATGTAAGATAAAAAGGTGATTGAAATTTTTGTCGATGATGCAAGTACAAATTTTTTAGGTGATCGAAAATGTCATAAATCCTAGCGGTTGGTTTTCTTTTAAAGGATGCAAATAACACATATAATTCCCTCTAAATCGTTCATATAGTCACACAATCAGAAAGTGTGGCAATCGATTTTGCTTTTCTTCTTCTTTTTTTTTTTTTTAATTTATTGGTGGGTATTCAGAGTCTTTTTGCCAGTTGTAGTACTACTTTGGCGGAGCGCTCAAATCAAAAGCAAACAACCTCTTTTGCTTTAATTCTGAGATCTTAGGTCGCAAATGTTTTTTGGTCCATCTTTTGTTTTTTGGGGGGGTTGCTTTCGATTTTCAAAGATTCCTGTCGAGAGAAAAAGCAAAAGTAAATCACGCCATCACTGGGACTGGGGAGATGGATGTCACTCTCTCTGCTTTCTCTTTCCATATGTGTTTAGCGATGTCTCCTCTCCTCTGTTTCTGTCCCTCTCTCTCCCTCACAAATCACAATCTCATTTCGCTTTCTTTGCTTTCTTTATTTTTTTTTTACTCTTTTTTTTTTTTGTTTTTGGGGGGGGAGGGGTGGGGTTTCGGAGGTGTCTGCTCTTCTTTTTCTTGGATTGGGGCTTTCTCTCTTTCTTTTTGTTTTTCGGGTTTCTTTTTTCGTCTCTTTGGTTTTTTCAGCCAAAATTTTGAGTTCCATCATTTGTGGGGTTTTCATACGGATTTACCATCATTTGTGGGTACCCATATATTCCACCACCTGGCTCTTTTCAGTTTTCACACTGTGGCTCCCTGGGGGAACACGCTTCCAATCTCACAGCTTGGCTTGGTTCGATCAGGCAAAGACAAATGAGAATTTAGGATTCTTCGGCTCAGCTCGGCTAATGTTTCCATTTTTGGGATGTCCTCAAAAGGGCGGAAAAAAAAAAAGGACAAAACATCTATCCTCACGCTATATTATCTAAGGTGAGGGGAAAGAGGCATTAGTGCTGGATCCGCAATCCGGTGATTTAGAGTCCGTTTCAATTGCTATTTTCTCTAGTGTTTATGGACAAAATATACTCTGATGATGATTTAGTATATGTAAAGTAAAAAATTGATTTGAAATTTATTCACAGAAAATGTAAATTTAAAAAAAAAAAACCAATTGAACAAGGTTTTTACTACTGGAAAAAATTTTGTCCTAGTGGCATCCAAAATAAAAGCGATAGATATAGTAAATGTCAAATTGGGACTTAAAATTCTAGCTAAATATTTTCTGAAACTGCTAAATATTTTTTGAAACTTCTATAGAAAAATATATTGTTACGAAAGATAAAACACAATTGAGAAATGTGATCACGAAAAATGTAAAAAATTTTCTTTGAAAACCTTCAATCCAAACAAGCTCGCTTGGTGGTAATTGACGAGGGACATGTTGATTAAACTTCAAGTTGTCTGACTTCTTGTTAGAATTAATATGGTTGGATAGCTATTATCTGTACAAAAATTTTTTAGTTGCATCGTCACAAATACATTTTTTAACATATATTTTTATCTTTCGAATAATCGCGTTTTACTTCATATACATTACATTATAAAATGTATTACATTGATTATTACAAATAATATTTCAAATAAATTCCTAGCAAGCAGGGTAATGTTTCTTCTTTGCTTAGAATGCCACACATCATGAATTCAAGCAACCTTCATCGCACAATATCATGGCCAATCAACGGCTCTCAATCCTAGGGACTAGAAAGGAAATACTCCCCACTCGATTATTACTGTTCCAAGTACAGGTAGGTGGTGCGCAAGCTGCCAGCTCTTTCCACGGAAAGGAGAGATGCTGATCTATCACCGTATACGGTTAAAACAAACAACTTTTTTGTCCTCGAATTATTGGATGGGCTCAAGTGAAAGTCGGGGGTAAACCGCTCTTCCTATCAAGTGATTGGCGAAAGTTGGGTGAAATACAAACAGAGAAAGCCAAAAAGCTTTGAGAAAACATGCTCCAAAGTTCAAAAATTATAGTAAAAACAAGGAAAAAGGAATAACGAAGAGAAGTGGGAGGGGTTGGTCCAAACTGTTGTGTCTCCTGGGGAGTCGCTAAGAAAGGGATATGACCATGGTCCCAACTCCTGCCAATCCCCACACCACAGCCCTCTCCTGCTTAGTGCATGCATTCCTCAAATTGGCCTTATGAGCAAGAAGAAAGAAAAGCGACAGTTTAATGGATCAAACTCCACACAGGTCACATATTTTACCTCCTTCCACATTTAATCTCAACAACCCGGTTGGTGCATGCCCTCCGGAGTTTGTCCAGCTGGTGTGCTGATGCACTAGCTTGGGTTGGAGGTGGTATCCTCCTCTCTGTGTTTCCATGTGATCCTTTTGGGTTCTTTCCCTTCCTCCCTAGTATGGGAGTATGTTGAGTTAGACAGTTATTGTTACGATTACTAGTGTTCAAACTCTTCCACCTTGCTTCATTTATCTCAGCTCTTCCCAGCCACTTTAATTTACCGTAGGCTCGTGGCGGTGGCCAGTCACTTAATTGGTAGTATTTACCAAATGAATGAATCATTTTAATGCTACTAACACCAGTGACAAATTTCACGCAGATTTTGAAGCCTATAGTAGAATTAATATCAGATGGTAGCACTCCAGAAGAAACTGCGAAGGAAAAAAAGAAGGGGGGGGGGGGAGGGGACAGCGTGGGGAAGGTAATGAGGTACACTGAGGCTACGAACTAGTACTGTAAAGTGGACTAAGTATAGGCTGGCTGCGCCGTAGGATTACAATGCAATATTCTGGATTCCCATACCCCAAATCCCCAAATTCACCGCCTCCAAATCTCATCTCTCCCTCTCTGGCTTCAATAATGTATCATGGGTTCCTTCTTGGCAGGCAGAGGTGGAGGGCAGACGACCGTACTAAATGCGACTGAATGGGGTGATTACTAACTGCTACATGAGCTGAGTTCCACTCGTGTCAACTGCGTATGGTTTACGTTAGATAGACATCTATTACAGCCATCTTTCTCAGGGGAAAAAGGGTGCTTCTACTGCCTCTGCCTGCCTGAGAAGTGAGAGCTACACTTTTACCTACGTATATGCGTGCGTGCGTGCGTGCGGGTGTCGACTGTCCAGTCCTGTCATGACTCATGAAGGAATGTGTGTGTTACATACATTCATACATACATACATATATACATATAGCAGTAGATTTTAGACTGCATACGATACGTAGCCTCTCTTCTAGCGTCTACATTGTTCGTGTAACAGTGAGCGTAGTTTCTTGCTGGCTCCGGCAATGATGAGGAGCTGGTTTAGAAAAAGGAAAACCAAAAACAACTCTTTCGTCAACGCATGTAATTACCTGTTATTGGCAAGCTGTAATTCACCGTTAACTACTTTTTGTGAATTATCTTAATGGAAGCGTAATGATCAAATATGAGAGATCATTATGACCAATGATCGACCTAATATTGCACGGTTGTCATGATGAAGCTGTACAAAGTGATTAACCTTAAGTTAAAAAAACGTGTCTTTCTTTGGATTTTGGCCTTGTTCGGTCGTGCTGCCAATTGTTTTTTTTTTTCTTTTTAGCATGTCATACCTCCTCACCTGGCTGGCTGAACCCTGAGCTCTGATGCATCATGAGCCCTCCTCCTAATATCTGGATGATTCTCCCCTTGTCTCTGGTTAAATATTAGTAATAATGCTCTACTAGTAGAAATCTAGGATGTCGATGCAGAAAATGCGGGTTGAATTGATCATTGATATGAAAGTGGTGGTGCATGAATGATGGGCCTGGAGCACACGGTGGGAGTTGTGAGAAATGAGAAATGAGACCCGCCGCTGATTCACGAGACAGATAAGGCTCGCCGGTTTCTTCCAGTCCTCCATCCGCAGTGCTCAGTCCTCTCAGATTAAGTCGGGGCCCACATTCTTTCGGTTAAAAATCACGCGGCCCCATTAATTCTCATTTATTCACATGGCATGCGACAATAAGAGTGAGAGAGAGAGAGAGGAAAGTGAAAACAACCATAGCTGTTGGGTGCTGCGTGGTGGTGTGTTGGTGGGGGCACCTGTGTGGAAATTATCATTCAAATATTCAATATGGCATGTTGTATTCCTCCCCCCCCGCCCAAAAAAAAACACACCTCTATTGAGCATTACTACTACCACCACTGTAGGAGTAATGGTTGTAGCGTATCCTTTTCTTTCTTTCTTTTTTTTTTCGTGCCATATCCTTAAAAGTTTGTTTGAAGAAGTCATGTTTGGATCGGAGTTTTTCATAGAAAAATTTTTACTTCCTTTATGATCATGTTTTTCAAACTTTTTTTACCTTACATATATCAAATCGTTACAGTATATTTTCTATAAAAAAATTTAAAAAATGACAATCCAGACAATACTAAGAATACTACAGATGTGATCTTAAAAAGTTATACATTATTATTCTCAATTAACAGATGTCCTAGTCACTTTGTGAATCTTGAATATTTTTTATAATACCAATGAAGAGAGTTTTAGTGTTTGCGATACCACTAAAAAAAAAGACTCAGATCCAGAGTTTCCCCATGCACTTATCGTGTTCATGATGCTTGCACTGGTAATTGCAGTGCTTCCATTCAAGGCATATACTAGTATATATTTGCAACATGCGCCTCGGACTCTTGATTCACGTCTCTACCTATGCGGCTGTGTGTATGCGCTTTCTTTCCTCATTTGTAATTTACGTGTACACACACACACACACACAGAGAGAGTTTCTGCTTTAAAAAAAAAAAAAAAAAGAAAGAAAGAAAAGAAAAGAGCTTCTGCTTTTGTATTAGCATAGAAATTTCACTTGAAAACTATATATAAAAAGTTAAAAACAGTAGTGTTTTTTGTGTAAATGTTTCATTTGCATTTTAAATTAGAGAAATGTGTAGTATGTATTTGTGGACGGGACGAGGAGGCGTAAAGTGATGGCCTGTCTTCAATCTTTCGCTTTACCTTCGCTTATCCACACGCACACACATCCTACTTTATTCATACCGTCGCCAACATCAACAAATTAGCATCCACATTTGTCTCTCTCTAATCTGCCTCTCTCCATTGGGCATTTGAAGTGGGATTCTGTCTTTCTATGTCTGCTTGCTGGTTTTGTTAACCAATTAAATCCCGCCTCCATGTTGCGGGTCATGCCACATCAATACTGGCGTAGTTGGACTGGGGCTGCGGCTGTCAAACGTTCTTTGCAATTCATAAAAAGCAAAAAAAAAAAAAAGAGAAGGTTGTAGGTTCACTAGGTAGTTCATACCATATGAGTAAATTAAAAATTATGTTTGTGATGTAAGTAAAATAATATTTGGGATAATTTTTTTGATCCCTAAACACAACGGCTGTCTTCTACTTGGTCATGGGACCTAGATCAACGGTGTTCCATTCTGGCAGTCTTATCATTTTTGCCTTTCACTGAATTATAGACTGTAGTATTAAAATCAAGACGAAGAAAAAAGGGAAAGAAACTATGCAAATGCTAAGTATGTGCACGCTTTAACTTTTAAAAGTAAACAAAAAAGAAGAAAAAGGATGTGGAATCCGATCCAGAATATGATAAAATAGCTAATTATAGCACTCTCTAAGTAGAATTAGTCCTACCCCGACTCGAAGAAACCAAAATGCTTTCATGACATGACATCGACCGATCTGCATTACCGCCGTTTTGCCTTTCCTTTTCCCTTTCCGGGGTCAGCCAGCAAATTTGCTGCTCTCCTTCAACCCATGTATTCTAATTAATTAATAGGAGTAGTAGTAGGATATATATATACATATATATATATATATTTGTATCTACTTAATGAAGACGGGCACATCTTTGTATTGTACGTACATAATACATTCGGAGGAGGCTCATTATTCCACTTTATAGCATACCAAATCGGATGTAATCAAAAGTTGGTGCCACTTGCAGCAACGATTGTCCTTCCTTCACATATTTGGAAAACTCATCTTTTTTATTCTTCCCAACCCAACCGTAGGTCAGTCCTGAACCCTGTGCGTTGCATGGGGGAATTTTCCAGTTTTATTTGTTAATGGAGTGTTTGTTATCAACATACACGAGTCAAAAAAACAGCTCTCGTAGGTTAAGTTTTATTGAGAAGAATCGACATTGGAAGCTAAAATAAAAGTTTATAGTTTAGGATTACTCTTTTACATGTATGCTTGTTCGAATTTTTAATAATAATAATAATAAAAAGCATCATCTCCACGTTTGCAATGGTATAGTAGTAGTAAAGAAGTATAGGGGGAGGGAGGGAAAATATATATATAATTCTCCCTGAATTTTGCAGCTGCCAGTTCAGTTTCTGATATCTTAAATCCATCAACACTTTAATGCCCCATAATTGATGGCGAATTGCGATAGATGCAAGTGTTTTAGAATCAATTAAGGGGTCAACCGCACGCACGCGTGGAGGAAAGATTCCACAAATTACGCTGCTGCCAATTATGCCCAATAATGTTGTCTTATTACGACTTGCTAAATAATCATGAGCCATAATTACCATACGACAAATATTCCTAGTCTACAAGGTACGCAAGAAGCACAGTCTTCTCTAGTGTTAGGCTTCGAATCCTATACCTAATACTCTACGTGTGACTTGAGGATAGAAAGGGTGTAAGGAGGAGCACAGTTTCAGTTTTACTCTCTGTGTATCTGTAGGCAGTTGCTCCAATGGATAAAAACCATCTATCTCTCTCTCTCTCTCTCTTTTTTCTTTTCTAAAAAACTAGAATATGAAAGTCTGCCAAAAACAAACAATATGTCTTCAGTTCGGACCAAAAATTATATATTTTTTTACGTTTACCTCAAAATTTGATGGTAGTAGCTGTTTCCTATCGCAAGTTTATTCAGGTTAAAAACGAATGAAAACCAGAGCAAAATGGTGGGTAGACAGCAGTGTCCCAACAATAAGCTTTTTTTTTTTTCCAAATGGTAAGTGTTAGAGCCAAAAACCGTTCCGCCGAACTGACCTCCTTCGCGAACTGCTAACACTAGCCGAACTCACCAGCACCTGCGGGCACAGCGGGATTGCTCCCCGGAACAGCTCCGACGATCAAGTCAGAGAGACTTAGAATAAGGGAGAAAATGAGTAAGCCTAAAGCTAGAATAGTAAGACGTACCTCCTACTGGAGCTCTACCTTTGTATTTATAGAGGATGGACCTCTCAGTGTTGTAGTCCATCTCAAACACCGCTAATGGCGGGAATTTAGGACCTATCCCATGCGGGGAGGAAGGGATAGACGAGAATCCCGATTATGTAGGAAGTCCTGTCCATCTAGATAGACCAGATCGGCCCCGGTGGAAGGTCAGCTCGGCTGGCTTAGTTATCCAGCCTGGTCAGTCCGGCCGGGGCACAGGTCAGCATCCTTAGTCGGTCATGCTGAAGGATTAGGTCGGTCCCGGGAGCTCGGCGGGTCAGCCGAACTGCCGGCAGGGTGCCACGTGTACGGAAGCTGTTCGGAGCTCCCTCAGTAAGCAGGTGACAGCTTTTTCTCAATGTCCCGGCGATGTCCGCATTCAAATGGTACCTGGTCGTAAAATAAGACTCGAAAAGGAAAAGATGAAAATAGAGGGCAGCCAAACGGAATTTCTTGCAAAGCACCGTGCCTGTTTCTGTTTGTTTAAATTATTCTGCAGCAGGCCGGCCTGCAACCTAAGGCCGCCGAGGTGGTCGTAGCAAGATTCATGAATCATATTGATGCCAAAGAGATTTCAAGGTAATTGTTAGAGCCAAAAACCGTTTCGCCGAACTGATCTACTCCCGAACTGCTATCCACTAGTCGAACTCACCAGCACCTGCAGGCACAGTGGGAATTGCTCCCCGGAGTGACTCCGACGATCAAGTTAGGGAGGTTTGAGAGGGAGAGAGTGTATAAGCTAAAAGTTAGAATAGTGAGACGTACCTCCCACTGGAGTTCTACCTTTGTATTTATAGAGGGTGGACCTCCCAGTGTTGTAGTCCATCCCAAACACCGCTAAAGGCGGGAATTAGGATGTATCCCGTGCGGGGGAGGACGGGATAGACGAGACCTCCGATTATGTAGATAGTGGTCCTGACAATTAGATAGACCAGGTCGGCCCCGGAGGAAGGGCTGCTCGGCTGGCTTAATTAGCCAGCCTGGCCAGTCCGGCCGGGGCGTAGGTCAGCACCCTCAAAAGGCCATGCTCAGGGGTCAGGTCGGTTTTGGAGTCTCGGAAGCTCGACAGGTCAGCCGAACTGCCGGCAGGATGCCACGTGTACGGAACCTATTCAGAGCTCCCTCAGTAATCATGCACCGTGCGATTTGTAAATGCCGGACCACAAATTTTATTTAGTGTTGACAACGATGCGCTAGCCCTCTTTTATCATACTATGGGAAACTGCTGTTTATAGGCATGTTTATACTACTATATCCCTGATGATAGATCCATAGCTCTTCTCACAAAATAACCTGTTCCTCTCTCTGCATAGCTAACTTAATCATACGCGTCTTGAGGGAAACCCAAGAAAGGATTTAATGTTTGGCATGTTGCTAAAGCCAGACAAAAGGCACGAAAAGAAGCACACAATCGGGTAATTTCCTAGGCATTCCTTCTTAGGGATTTCAAGATATTCCTCCCAAGCAGATCTTTTGCGGATTATAAATTTCTGTGACTGTGAACATGATTCAGTGACATGCTTTTGATTTAAAAAGAGCTTTTTCTGCTAGGTTATACATATATACATATATATATATATATCACCTAGTCCTAGTGCATCTAAGTCATCAGCCGAGTTTACAGTTTCCAAAAAGTGGAGAGGGTCATTTGCTTTCCTTTTCCTTTTCCTTTTTCCTTTTCCAGCTAAAGTGAGACCAATGAGTTAATGGTTCTAAAGGATGCATGTGAGATAAAAGCAAGTCTTTACTTGCACTCGACAGATTCAACTCCTCATCTGCAATTTTTCATTTCCAGATGGATCCCAATTCAGTGAAATTGATCGCTATTTTAAAAATCATGGCAACTCATCTCAATCATCAAAACAAGGCTCCCCTCCGGTGCACACCCGTGGGACAAATCACATTTAAACGTGGGTCCGTGACGCCCACGGGCTCCCAAGTTCTCTGATACTAAGCCCACATTATTCTGCTACAGAAACTCTGAGGAATGATCAGACTTCATGTAACGATGGCCCAGATCATTCATCCCTAGTTAATTTCTCCGAATTGAATATCCGTAACTCGAGCATCAAACCAAGTACGATTCTGAACTTGGGACTGACTGACCACGGAAAATGGATCGAAGCAAGTAGTTTTACCGGCATTTTCATCAATCTCCTAAAACACCACAATCAATAGCTCCAAATTCTCTTCAAAGCCAGAAAATCGTTTACAACAATACACAACTTTGCTTAACCTAAAACAGTGTCATCTTCAGCCCAAATTTTGGGGATGTACTAACTGTAAAAAAATGCATCTTGAATTGACTTTAGTTGAACCTATTACAGGGGGATGGCGCTTGGCAGATTGCTCCGACTGTGCAACTGCATTAACTCTTTCTGCTATCTGCCGCAGCTTCTTTTACATTATCATGCTTACTTCAGACTAAAATTCTACTAACCATTCTTTTATGGCAGTAATGAATATCGATGGTCCAGTTGCGGGATCAAATGGCTAGATCAACAAACCGGCCTTCCCCCCATTTCAGCAGCGATTCCACCTCCACCACAGGAACAACCTGAAGAAGAACCAAGGCCTTCTCGAGGGAAAATGCCAAGGGTTGAAGAACCAGTGACCGTGGTATGAGCTGCGCCACTACAACAAGCTACCAAAAGTGAGACTCCTGATGTCACAGCCCCCCAGCCATCAACTTGTCTAACTCCCTCACAGCCATCATCCCCTAATTTTCTGTTTGCATCCACATATAAATTATCTTTTGCCCTGGTGAAATTGCTTCTGCCAATCTCAAGTTTGCTGAGCAAGAAAAATACCTCTAGTGCATAATCCGCATATAAAGTGAACTATTTCCTGTTGAAGTCAGTTATAAAGTTTCCGAGTCCATCAGCAGGTAAAGAGTTTTTCGAAAAGAATATCTAATTGAATTTGCTTCCATGATTTGTGATGCAGTCTCATAAAAACATTAAACAGAAATATCCTCACATGTATGATATGGTTTAGCCTTACACAAGTTATTCAAAGCAGACAGTGGAAGATTCTGGTCCTTCACCTCCCAATCTCGGGGGGAGTTCAAAAGATCAAAACAAACTGCATGGATGGTGGACCAGCGGTTGTCTAATGCAAAGATGCTGAAGCAGAAAGTATTAGATTGAGTATAAACAAGCTGGACTCAAAACAAAGGGAAACGTTAAACAAAAAAGAAACTTCTGTCCTTGTAAGACAAGGCATGGAGTACTAGAAGCTTCTATTGGATTTTTTCTCTTTTCATTTTTTTCCCTAAGAACATTTGAAGTGCATGTAGCCATAGCCAAAATTGATTGCTTACCCATGCCTATGTTTACACAATCAAGATCCTTTGCTGAAATCAATGTCAGAAGAATTTCTGGACATTCTAGAAAAAAACTGCTTAGTGCCTGTGAAGGGACTTCGTGATCCAGGACAAGCAGAAGCATTATCCACAACATAAATGGTTGAGGAAGAAAAATGATGTTCTCCACCTTGCTGACACAAGTCAAACCAAGCAGAAAATGCAAAGATTCAGAACAACAAAATAGGGAGCGCTTACTAATTTCTTGAACATTCAGGAAAATGTAATAGAAGTAAAGGTAAGCAGCCTAAGAAAGACATAATGCACAGAGACATATTACAGGAATTTGATCGTCCAGATTCCTTTTTATGAAGCCTAATGGTCTAAAACACATCATTCAGACAGTAAGTATCCATATTTCTGATGTTAAAAATGCATAGTACAGAACTGAATACACATTTTTATTACTACAGTACACATCTTGCTTTCCAAACGCACAAAATCTATTTGCTGGACCAATAGACTGGTCAGGCACCCAATCCAGATGACAGCACATGGGCTCAGATAGCAAAATCAGTTCCCTAGGAACATCTAGTTTTGCACCGCTTGCAACTAAGTTATGTACAAATTAAACTTGTTTGGTATCATCAAGCTATTTTTACCATACAGATATTCACAACCCAAGGAGAAGCATTTAGTTGCCTTATGCAATTTAATTACTACCAGGATCCAGAAACCTTTTTGAAAGAAATGAATTTGAAACTGGAACAGTGTGGGACACAGGTAATATATGATCCTATCGATGAAAATTCATCTAAAACGTGCAGCAAGCATCCATTGTTCAGAAAAATCCAACCTTATAGTGGAAAGAAATTATCAATGTCTGGATTCTTATGATAAAACAAAATGATCTTACAGAAACTAAAGAAGGTGCAGAAGACGAAAATTTTCAAAGTTACACCAGTTTATTATGTCAAGTACCTTATCCAAACCGGAAGTACGAATTACAAGCAAGAAACCATGTACACTAGCTTTTGTTTGAGCACATTTTGGAAGCCTAGAAACAATGAAGCAAAATGTAGCAGTCTCCTGAGAATCTTTGCCTTGAAAAGAGCAGTTTTGATGGGCCTCCTCTTCCAGATTTTCTTTTGCAGGTACATTTCAATGATAGAACTCAAATTGTTGGTCATTGAGTTGGCAAAAATCATTACAGCTTCAAGTGTCAGGCTGAGCAATTAATTCTAGAGGCAATTGATGAGAATTTTCTTCCAACACCTGCAGTATTTTTTATGATAAAATTCCAGGCAGTTTCCAAAGGAATATACAACCATCATCACCTACGTGAATTGTTCAGCAAACTTCTGAAAAATCATGCAAGTCTAAAAATATTAGAAGATTTACCAATCTTAACTATGGAGAAACTAATGTTTGATCAATGCTCAAGATTTCCAAAATTGAATAGGAAGCAACTAACTGACTGAGAATTGCATTTCACAGACTTCTGATGAAATACCCTATGGAGTACAGTCATGCAGCTATAGTTTATTTTCCTGCCATAACTGAAAATTTAGGGTATCTCCGCATCTCAGTGAAATGTAGGCAGAAACACTAGAAGGAGAGAACGTCTCTAGGTAAGGGAAACGTCTGAGCATATTATCTCAAAGATCCAAAATAAAAATTCTACAAATACCACATCAGTTGTAAAAGTCTAATCCAAAATCATTCAACAATAACATCAAATCCATTAGGCAAGGATAATTACACATCAGAAAGCTTGTAAGGAAAGGGTTTCACAAAGAATATGCAGCTATGATCTGAAAAGAGTGGTAAACAAAAGCAACTCACTGAAGCAATGTTTTTGCAGTCAGATAAAATGGCCGACACCGGTTATAAGGCCACCATGTCCTGCTGCTTTTGCAACCATCTTCCCAGTTGCATAGTCATGCATCCAGATAGACCCAATTTAGAAAATGAACACACCACATAACAGCAGCTTGGGTCCATATTAACCTGTAAAAGGGTCTTCGCCCAGGAAATTAAGCTGTTCAATTGTGCATCTGCTTTTACAAACTCAAAAATTATGCACAAACCTTTATTGGGTCACGAATATCTTCATCATGCTTAATTGATCTAACAAGTTTACCAGAAGGAACCGAATGTTGACAACACTTAAAAGTCTTCTTATCCTGAAATCATTCATTTTTTTTTTCCCAAGCAAGTACAAGAGAGAGAAAAGTTCATATAGGGATTAGTTAATCCGGTCTATTTGTAAGTTATTAAGATTGATCTCAACAACAAAACGCCAGTAATAGAGGCCTGCTGTAGAGCATAAATCACAGCCTATTTATCTTAGCGAAACAATTCAAAATGAACAATGTAGCAGAGGTTTTAAGGCGTAAAAACAGCATGCCACTTTACCTTTCCCATAAAAACAGCAGCATCTTTCAGTTAAAGAATCCAACCCCATGTCAACCATAAGTTCCACGAGATGCAATTGGAGAACAAGGTGAAATCTTACACTCCATATCTGTCGCGGCCAAATCATGGAGCACCACAGAGCAAACAATTTTTTTTTTTTGAAACAAAGAACAACAGACCCGCTCGTTAGCACATCATTATATAGGCACTGCACAAGGATTTTGTTGCAGCTCACTGGGCTTTTCATGGACGCTGGCCGGTGCGGTGATGCGCAAATCCCTTAGTATTGGAGGCCCAAAGATTGAACAAAGCATCATTACCTAGACCCAATTATTTTGCACCAGTGTGGCAAAAGCCCAATAAGCCTTTGAAGCCGTTTGACTACTACTTCTTTTGTTTGCATTGTACACAAGACAAGAGAGCAATCACCATTGTTTAGCTAGGCTGTCGCTCGTTTGTTGTGTCTAATGTGAGAGCGCATTTGGGGGTTTTTATCTACCAACCACAAATGTAGTGTAGACGTAAATCAAAGAGATGTAGCAACTCAACCCTTGGAAGACCACCTGAAAGCCCTTCCTTCCCTATATCTTTCTTTTCATTTCTTTTCTTTTTTGTGTGTGCAGGAGTTCATGTGATTCATTTAGCTCCGTTTATGTTCTTTTTTCACTTCCACGAAATATAAAGACATTTCACCGCAGAGAATCTAATACAGACCTGTGGAGTGTTAACTTGGCTTGCATGATTCCACATCTCTGATATTGTACGCTTTTCATTCCTAAATTTGTTTTCTTACATCAAATACCGAGAGTGATAGAAGTCAGTTGTTATCCTTCGTAAAATTTTCACTGTGGTCGGCAGTTCCCATTTTCTAGTACATAGTAGTGATCCCCTTCACCATCTTTGTACAACAATCCCTTTCTCTCTTCCCCCACCAGGTGGAGGTGGGTCATCCCCAGCCCACCATAAACCTACCACCGCAGATTAGCATTAAACGCCCATTTACTGATATGCAGTAAACAAACCCCGCCCTTTTCCGGGCCTAGCCGACCGGATTCTCCACATACCACGTCACGTCACCGTGGCATCCTTGTCCTCCTCATCCACTAAGGCAAGTGGCGCGGCGCAATGGATGGCTTGGATTAGGCCACGTCACTTTACTTCTTCGATTTGGATCTTTAGATTTCAAAAATTGAAAGATTGAAATTTAAAACGAGCGATTCAGATCGAACTAGATTTATGCCGCCAAATTTGGACCGTTAATAGCATCTCGCGGTTGCACCTGTCAATATTAAAGCCACGAATCCTGGTTTTGTACCTCATGAGAATCGATGATGTTGGTTAACCCGCGTTGAAGTTTTTGAAAGATACGCATGTATATAAGACCCAAAAAAAAGGTTTTTTCTTTTAATCATAGTCCAGGTCATTTCGCTTCACTTTTCCAAGTAATTGGCCTGAACGCGACTAGTTTACCTAAATAATAGCCTCAATTAAAATATTTCTACTGCTTTCTTCAATCATAAATTGAATCCCAATTAAAATTAAAACCATGAGACAATTAGTGCATAGAGGCTTGGAAGGGTGGTTGAATGAAATAACGTGGTTAGGCGGACGAGCATACGGCTGCTAACGCTTCAAGCAGTCTAAGGGCACTAAACTACCCTCTCTAACCCTCAGCTAAATTCTAGCGCTTTGGGTAGTTGAAACTTTGATGCTCCACTTGACAAATGCCCACTTGGGTTGGTAAGGACCAAACACCCAAGAACTGATGACTCACGAGTGATGCGCATGAACCGTTAAGCATCAATGGTCTGTTTGGATACGTATTGCCACATCACACGACCTACTATTTGGTCAACAGCCTAATGAACAACAACAATAGGTGAAGATACCGCTAACATATTGGTTCAGTTGAGAAGAAAGGGCCACTTTTTCATCAAAAAATAAAAATAATAATATGCTAGTTAGTTAACGATCGGTAAGAACGGTTGTAAATGACATATGATTTCGGAGACTAGCTAGTAGTGGTCTGGAGCCAAACATACCCAAATTTTTTCCCTACCAAACCAAAAAAAAAAAATTTTTTTTTTCCACCCAACAGAATGCTTCAAAAAATTTATTTGCTTCATTTTGCTAGTTTTCTGCTAATTAATTGAGAGAAGCTGATCCGTGGAACTAAAATTTTCCTTGAAGCTATACTCACGTAAAAGTGCCATTCCCATTGGCCATGTTGTCGTTGAAGATCTAGCCAATTAAAGAAAGAAAGAAAGAGCACGCGCTTTTGCTATTACCCTTTCACGAGTGGCCGCAGAAGCATAAACAACTCTTTATATATATGTATATATATATGTACTAAGATAAGAAAAGGATTTTTCTGGAGGATGTTCAGTAAATTTAGTTTACCGCTCAAAGGTCAGCTGCAACAGCAACAAAGACCCATTATGATCAGTTAATTAAGAATCAAATAAAGCAGCTTTATTGTAAATATCGAATCAAATTAAAAGGGGATTTACCACATATTTTTTTAAACCCAGTGTCAAAAGAAACAAGAATTGCCTCCAACTTAATCGAAGGGCCGGGCCAATTGCGATGGAAATGCAAAATCAGTAGGAACTGTCATCATGAAGACTGCCGTTGTAGGACAGTAGGAGCCCTTCCTCACAGTCACAGGAATGCGGTTGCATGCATCTAAGGGTGTGCAAATTCGGTTCGAACCGAATTAATAACCGATTTCAAATTGAATTTCGTAATTTGGTACATAATCGGTATATACCGAATTCACTGAATTCGAATATGGTATGAAATAGGTAATGAGATTTTCAATTTGATAATAACCGACTTCGAATTCGGAATTCGGTAATGAAATAGGATATCGATTTACCGAATTTGAATTACCAAATTAATTTATAAAATTATATATTATATAGGCATATAATATATATACTATGAATATATTATATATTTATATAGATAAAAGCTAATAGGCTATTTAATAATAGATAGTATATAATCTTATCATGTATCTATAATAATAATAACACATAATTATTTACAATATAGCGATATGTCATGATCATCTTAGTATTTGGAATATATCCATAATATTATAATCATACAAATATATGATAATACATAATTATAATACTTATCCTTTTATACATAACTAGAATTACATAATAAGTAGAAATATACTTGTATAATATTATCATGTACCTCTAATAATACACTATTTTAGTTTTGTAAAATTGTAATGTGACTATAATACTACAAATATATATTATTACGTAACCATAAGAATTATCCTTTTACACGTAACTAAAATTAGATAATGAGTATAGCATATTAATATATTAGTTTTCACGATTGAAAACAATCAAATCTTTTAGAAATTAAGCATTTAACCTCTATATAATAAATAAGGCTAAATGTAAGAGTAACTGTGTAATGCATTATGCATTATATAATTTGTAAATTATAAGTGACTAAATGACATATCACAAAATTAATAATCGTTGATTTGATTCATTATAAATCATAAATTTGTAATTTGTGATACTATGAGGCTCATACGAGCATTAGTATAACGAATTTAGGATTGGTATAACTTATAATTTTGTCAACTATACTTGAAACTCGAAAGCATTTGCATGAGTTATAACTTAAAACCAATATCACTTATCATTAATTATTGTAAATTGTATCTATATGAGTAAGAGTAAGTTGTATTTTGATTTGAATTAATCAATAATCACTTTTTATTTGTGCCTTAAAAGTTAAATCACTAATCAAGAATTCAAGATATAACTAAGTATCTATGATCAAATGACCGTGAATTAATTTTTCAAATACGTAAACATATTTTTCAAATTTTACGAAGTGAGAAGGGCATATTAATTTTTTGTGATCATTTGTAACTTTTTAAAGTCTAAACGGCACTATAGACTTATAGCCATTATAAATGATTATTACTCATTATCTTATATGGAATTTCTTATATTATGAGAAATAAAAGACAAATCGATATTTTTCTTGTTTAATTATTGTAAAGTCCTAATTTACAAATTACACATTTAACATAAGTCTCAAAATTAATGCAAAAATAAAAAATAATATTAGTTTAGTGGACTTGACTTGACACATATGAATTTAGACTATAAAGATATAGATTTAGCTCAAATATTTCTTTTATGCGATAAATAAATTTAACACGTTTTTGGTAATTTTTGGCACCACGGTGTGAATTATTTTGGTGATAGAAGAATAAATGCCATTGGAAGATTTGTGTTCTTTATTTTTTTGGGAAGAATGTTGGGAAGATTTGTACCAATTCGGTTATAACCGAATTCATTTCCGAATCCGAATTCAATTAGGAACCGAATGAATTCGGAATTGGAATCGATTTAGATTTTCATTAGTGAATTAACCGAAAAAACTGGATTCATTAAACTGAATTACCGAAAAATAACCGAATGCACACCCCTACATGCATCAAATAATCTTAAAAGAAATGATACTACTGGTTTAGGTTACTTGTAAGTAATCTCATACTCACGACGCTATTCACGTTAGTAGTAAATAATAATTGAATTGCTCTTTTTTTTTTTTTTCTATCCTCTTTATTTTTCCTTTCCATGTCAATGACGAGGTGGACATTGGACATTTTCCACGCTGTGTACTATTATGTTCTCACCATCTGATCTCACCAACCCCGTTACGATCCTCCCCCTGCTTCTTAATTCTTATTCATCATCATCCCTTGTTCCTATCATAATGGTTCATTTTCATAAACTCCGAAGACCATTTGCCATTTGGAGATCTATCTTTTTAGTGCTTACTACTCTCTCCCATTTCTTACAGCCTGCCCACCAACCCTCCCCGTTTTCATTTTTTTTTTTTTCAAAGTAATTTACGTAAATTCATAAATGGCCTGCTTAAGTGGATTATGCACTAGGTGGGTGTCATAGAATTATCCCATGCCAGAAGTAGTAGTATATAGTAGTAGTCATTATTGTTATTAGCCTTAAATCTCTCTCTCTCTCTCTCATACACATATAGGCTAATGGCATCCGCTACACCTACTAATTCTCGTCTGCATTTCTCGAACCCAAAGTTCTCTACATTAGCCCATTCTCATTCCGGCTCCATCAGTTACAGCAAAACCCCACTGGGATTTCAATCAAATCCAAAATGGAGAAAACTCGCGTTAGAGGCCAGAAGAGAAGAGCAAGAGTTTAGAAGGAGAGGAATCAGAGGGACTTGTTCTCTGGAAAGCGACAATAGTATCAGCATCGGCCACATACATAATAATACAAAGAAGCAGAGAGGAGGATGCGGTGGGGTTGTGAGGTGTACGGCAGAGGGGATAGAGAGGGGATTGCTGGTGGGAGGAGGAGGGAGGAGTCAAGAAGGCGAGGTGGGGTTGATGGTGGCAGAGAGGTTCAAGGTGGTGGCTTTGGTGGCTTCCATCATGTGCCTATGCAATGCTGATAGAGTTGTCATGTCGGTTGCCATTGTTCCATTAGCCGCGCAACACGGCTGGAGCAGCTCTTTCTTGGGCATTGTCCAGGTGACCCCTTCTTTCTTTCTTTTCTTTTTTTTTTTTTCTCTTTGTTTTAAAGGAAATAGAGAAAGCCTCCACCCCCTGTCTTTTTTTATTTATTTATATTGCTTTCATCGGCATCATGTTTTCTACACCTCAAATCTCTTCTTCATTTTTTCCTCCAGTAAGCAAGTTAAATTCTGCCAGTCCAATTGGTATCCCCTTGAAGTCTAGTAAGAAGTAGCAGAGCCAAACCTGAGAAATAGAGATGCGAGGAAATGCTACCTAACGCGATGGCGGTGGTGGTGGTTGGGGAGATTGCGAGTTTTTTGGTTGTTAGGAGTTAGGACTTAGGACGCGGGAGGTTTAAAGGGGCAAAAGAAGGAAAAAAATTAAAAAAAGAAAAGGTTTTGTTGTTTTCTGAAGCCGCCACAGGCTATCGACGGTGGAAAGTCTGATGTACTAACCCTAATTGTGGGGCCTACTTTGTCGTGTCAGAGTCGGAGATTGAAGGGATTTGGGAACGGAAAGACACGTCCTGACTGATAATACAGTAAGGAGCCGTTTGGTTCGAATTCCAGTATCACTATCACTGTCGGTATCATAGAGTGGTCAATGATAATAGTATCATAGAGTGGTCAATGATAATGGGTTTTGACGAAAACACATAGTGTGTTTGTTAATGTTGAATGGATTTTATAATTTATTATTTTTCTTTTTCATTGTTTCTTTTTTTTTGTTTTCTTTTTCTTTTCATTTGTTGAAACAGTAGTATGTTATTTTCTTATTTTTGCATTTAATGAGAATAAAAGGGTAACTAAGATGATTTAAGAAGAATAAGATGGCAACTAAGATGATTCTAGTAATATGTGGGTAATCAAAAAAATCATAGAAAAGGTCTATCATTCTCATTAATTTATTTCCATTAATCTGATCAAACATTTTATATGGGTATAATTGAATTTGAAACTCATAGGGAAAGTTGAAACCTATTTAACAAACACCCTAAGATGATGATGATGATCCCTAAGATGATGATGATGATCCGATGATCCACATACCCTTTATTTTAATGGTAGAGTTTGGTCACTGTGGGCCATGGGAAGAAAGGTTCTCTCTTCCCTTCCCTCTTGAGGGGAGAAGAGGATAACAGCAGCAGCCCAGGTTAAACGGCCGAGCCAAAATTTTTTCTTTTTTAATATAGAAAATGAAAATGGAAAGGGATGGCGTGTTTGGGCCATTGGAGAGGGTTGGTGGATTTGGAATTGGGACACATGACGATGATACATGACATGATGGTACTTGTTTCTTTTGTTTGTTTGTAAGTGGTACGGCTTGGTTCATAACCACGTCATTTGTTTATTTTCTTTAAGAATCAGCTCAGGTGTTTCAATTTTTGGCAAGGAATCAGGATTATCACCACTTTTTATATAATTGTGTCTGTATTTGGGTGACTGCTGAGGGGAACTTCTCTTCAGCAGGAGGAGAAAGAACAAGCAGGATCCTTTCGAATAGGAAAATGACGTTAAGAAGCGGCTAGTTGGTGCATTTTTTTTTATTATAATTTTTATTTTTCCAAATTCATATTTCAGTTTAACACAGCTCTTCGATGCCCCACCCTTTCTGAACTTTCTCGAGTGGTGTTTATACCCTGTCCTCATTTTCAGTCATACTAACAAAATTTAACAAGCAATTGACTTTTCATCCGAAATTAATCACTAGTTCTCATCGTGCAAAAACAGGAACACTCATCCAAGTAAACTCGCATGCCGTTTCAAACTTTTCCTTCAGTTATTGGTTGTACTAAGCCACATGACTCAGCTTTTTGATAAGTTAGGTTGTAGACTGCTTATACCCGCTGGCTTTAGATTATTGATGGAGCCAATACCAGTTACAAAGACGAGCTAGTTTTCTTGCAAGGCTGGCAGCATATGTATAAGAGTCATTTTTCTGATGGATAGATGACAATGATGTCCTACTTTCATTCTAATGGGCGGATGGCTACTTGCTCTTTCTTTCTTGAGCCTGTGTTTCACTTTCTTTCATTGCTTTTCCACTTTTTCTCTGAAACGAAAAGTTAGTAGAAAGGTAAATGAGCTGTAAAAAAAAAAAAAAAAAAAGTACATCCTATTTTTTGAACTTCCTGAAGAAGTAAATAGCGTGGTGTGACCTAAAGGAAGTAAAAATGTGGAAGATAGCAGGATGCTCATTGATGTAGGATTTCTGCTATTTATTTAACTACTCCCTTGGGCTGTTTGATCAAAACTCCAGCCAGGGCATTATTGTGTGTTCTTTTATGGAATTAGAAAATGTTTCCTGGAAGCTTGCAGTCACCTTCGCAAACAAAGAAGAAGAAAAGTAATTGTAATTTGCATATTAAATCTTCCCTTGTGTCTGTGTGGATCTTAATCTTCCTAAAATTCTGAAGAGAGATTGGACATGTAATAAACCAGAAAGGTTCATTGCTAGCGTAGTTTTCTCCAACTTCATTTTGATATTCATAAGGTGATGGATAAAAAAAATTGTGACACTTGCACTTGGTCATTGAAGGGAGCCCTTCTATGATGAGCAATAGTCACAAAACTGTGATGAATTAACTGACAAGATTTTCCCTGTGTCCAAGGATCTGTCTAGGAGAGCATTGTGCGTTCCATGTCTGTCTTAGGAGAAACTCTGCTGTTTGGTAAAAAGTTCCGTCCGGTTTGCTATAAATTATATATATGCACATACTGACATTTATTGTTTGGACTGAATGGCCGAGGAGGCCTTTGACTAGTGGCTAAGGTTGAGGTTCTAGGAATTAGAGGTCCTAAGTTCAATTCCCCCCATCCCTCCCAGCATCATAACCATCCCCGCCCCCCCAACCCCAAAAAAAAAAAAAAAAAACTCCCCTGCTAAAAAAGAATTTGAAAACAATGTGTGGATTGAATGTAAAATTTTATGACATGCACGTGGAATACCAGATCAAAGCTGTCTGCCTTCAAAAACTTCAGATGATGGTCAATGTGTATCAGACTAAGTTTTTTCGTCGATTTTTATAATTATGAATGTTCAACCTGGTGAGAGATCTTTAATTTCTTGAGATAAGCAATGAACTTTGGGCTTGATTCATCTCTGTTGGAGAGCCTCCTGTACAAAGTGCAATATAAATTCCTATTGGAGATGCGTTTATGAGCAAATATTTGAGTTTTGTGGTCCCTATAGCTGAAGTTTGCTAGTGGAAGTTCTGAGGCTCTAGACCTAGATTGTCCCATTTCTTCTTGCTTAGAAAAATGATGCGGATTTGTGTGTGTGTGTGTGTATATATATATATATATATATATATATATATTTAAATATATTTCCACTTATAATTCCTGAATCACCATACATCGCTGCTCAGATGGTAGGAAGTATTTGGTGTGTGGAACCACACCATAAGAGTCCATGCACTTGAAGGACTCGATATAGTGGAGGTGGTCTTTCAAGGTAGTTAAGCTGTAGAATAATCTGTCTTGATAACACACTTGTTATAACTTGGCTGCAGTCTTCATTTCTGTGGGGATACATATTTTCATCAGTTATTGGAGGTGCCTTGGTGGACAAGTATGGAGGAAAGAGAGTTATTGCTTGGGGTGGAGCCCTGTGGTCATTGGCCACTCTCCTCACACCGTGGGCTGCAAATCACTCTACAGCAAGCCTCTTGGCTGTCCGTGCTTTCTTTGGACTTGCTGAAGGGGTAGCTCTACCCTCAATGAACATTCTTTTATCAAGGTAATGCTAATTTTCCCTTTGGTATCTGATATAGAACATGAAATTCGGGAAGAAAAATGCTGTGGTTCTTTCTATCGCACTTGAATATCCTGCAAGTGCAATGAGATCAACCACATATGAGTTTGCAAATGTGGAATTTTATTAGACATTCTGCATTCGAAATGTAAGTGCTTTCAGGAGCAGTTTGCTGTTTGCTTGGTAAGCTTTTTAGGAGAATAAAGCTGAAAAATCATATAGCCAATAATTAGATTCTCTACTTCTAATCTAACAGCTTTTAATTATGACATGTAAACCACTAGCAAGCTATCTGATTTTTTTGGATCTGTTATCCTTTTTATAGGTGGTTTCCAAGCCACGAGAGAGCTACTGCTGTTGGTATATCTATGGGAGGATTCCATCTAGGAAATGTTGTAGGCTTAGTACTAACTCCTCTAGTGATGTCCTCGATTGGGATTTCTGGTCCGTTCATCCTCTTCTCATCTCTTGGACTTCTCTGGCTGACTACGTGGGTATATCGTGTTACAAACGATCCACAAGATAGCAGCACCATCAGAAAATCAGAATTGCGTTTGATACAAGCTGGAAAATCTGATTCTCCAGCAACCAAGGGCAAGTTTCCACCTCTGGGCCTCCTATTGTCAAAACTGCCCACATGGGCTATTATTCTTGCTAACATTACTAACAACTGGGTAAGCACCCATTGCTTTCTTAAGTATTCTTTTCATTTCTCTTGGAATTTTGGATCTTCACTCTGTTATGATTGTTTGGACTTGGGGTATGAATCTGAAGCATTCCATAAAATGCAGGGATACTTTGTTCTGCTCTCATGGATGCCTGTATATTTTAAAACTGTGAGTTCCAGAACTTAGGTTTCTCTTTGTAAGATTTTTCATTTTTCCTTGCCCTCTGATTCAGTGTACCTTTATTTTTCTTTCTGGGTATGACATTCTGATATCTTGAATTCTTGATGAGGAAGCAAAGGAAAACTAATCTCACCAAGCCTTTCAAGGTGTTGAAAGGATTCTTTAGTGTGAGATGGTTACCATTCTAACTTACTTTTCATGCTTTTTCTTTGTCTCCTTGGACCAAACTGCATTTAGTTTCCACTTTGATTTGCAGCCTAACCATGTTAAAGCTGTCTGTACATTGTCCCTGCTGTATTAACATAGCTAACTATTGTGCTGAAGGTTTTTGGTGTGAACTTGAAACAAGCAGCTTGGTTTAGTGCAGTCCCCTGGGGAACAATGGCAATTTCAGGCTACATTGCCGGGGCACTTTCAGATTACCTGATCAAAGTAGGATATTCATTGACATTAGTCCGGAAAATCATGCAGGTAGCTTTGTTTTCTTTGAAGATGGTCCAGATTTTTATTGGTGCCCAGATTGAAACTTAAAATACTTCTAAGACATAATTGAACTCAGAGATAAGAGGACTTTGGTAATGAATAGACATCCTATCTTTGATTATAAGTCAGCTTCCTTGTTGAATGATTGCAGACAAAAAATCGAATGATTGGGTTAGTGAATGTTTAAGATCTACTGAAATTTGTAGGATGGCATGCAATGTTAACTTTCTCATTTTTTTTGGAACATTCTTGTTATTATAAGCTTTATTGATGTTATCTCCAACAACTATTTTCTTTGCACTGTCAGTCTATTGGTTTCATTGGGCCTGGAGTATCATTGCTCTGTTTGAACTTTGCCAAGACACCGGAGGTTGCTGCCATACTCATTACAATAGCTCTGAGCCTGAGCTCTTTTAGTCAAGCTGGCTTTTTGCTGAATATGCAGGTAAACTTGAATATGCATAGTTTGTCTGACCGAAGAATTGGAAAGTTCAATAGTTGCACTTCAGCATCAGTTTCTCAGCATTTAAACTGACTTTTGTGGTGGTTTTTTCAGGATATCGCCCCTCAATGTGCTGGATTTCTTCATGGTATGCCTATGAGACCACTCCATTGATGCCTCGTTCTAATTCATTACCTCTGACACCACTGCATTCATGTCTTGTTCTAATTCACTTCGTGGAGATCGATAATTTGCTATTTTCTTGATGAAAATCAACAGGGATCTCAAATTCTGCTGGAACTCTGGCTGCAATAATCAGTACAATTGGAACAGGATTCTTCGTGCAGTGGCTGGGATCTTTCCAAGCATTTCTAACTCTCACTGCGTGTCTGTACTTTGTTACCACAATATTTTGGAATCTTTGTGCTACTGGCGAGAAAGTCTTCTAGGCATAGCAGCTCCAGCATTCATAGACCTGCCAAAATGGTCTCACAAGCAAAGCATCAAAACAGATGTAAAGTTTTTTTTTCCCCAGACTAGTGTGCTCGAAAATCATTTTGCTATACAGAAGAATTCTATTGCCTCAATGGCAATTATTGTAAGGTCATACCACATTAAGTCTTGGAAGAATGCTGATAATTTAATTTATTAATCCTTTTTTTTTTTTTTTTGTATATTCAAAGTTCTGGTAGGTGAGTTGAAAGGACGGGTTGTTAGTGATATTATATGACATGTTAGAGAAGCTGTACTACGAGATTTTCAACAGTCTATAAATGAAGATGTTTATTCACCAATTTTCCCTGCCAGTTGGGTTTTTTTTTTTTTTTTTTAAATGGAAGGTATTGAATCCAGAATCTCTCACTTACACTTTCTTCCCTGGTACTAGTACTACTAGAGTTGCAAATCAATCAAATTGCTTACAAGCCAGTTTGGTCAAAACTCGATTCGAATTCGATCAACATCGAGTCTAATCCTACCCAATTGAGATATTAAGCTCAATTTAAGCATAGATACACTCAATTCGTTAACTTACAAGTCGATTTGAATATGTGTGTGTGTGTATTATTTTTTATTTTAATAGTGAAATTATATACATATGTCCTTAATATTTTATTATTTGTTAAGGAATTATTATCATTTTATTAATTTTTAAAAAATAAAATAATTATTTTTTATTCTTTAATCTTGGCTAGGCTCAAATTTGAGTTCGATCTTGAGTTCGAGTTTTACATTGAAAATTCATTGAATTCGAGTTAAGTTTGACCATGGTAAAATTTAGTTGAAATTCGGTTCGATTAGATCAAAATTGGACTCAATTTGGCTTGTTGCAGCCCTAGATCATCCTAATTTTAAACCAAATGTTTATGTCCTTGAGATATATGCATGGAAAATAACATTTTTATTGGAGGTGTTTAAAATATATTCAAAAAGTCATACAGTTTACTAAATCGGATGCCAATTTATGCTTTACACACACGAAAAATCTCCACCTCATTAGTACTCATTTAAGAAATGCTATATTGTCTGCTATCAGTAATGATTCGATAATATCCGCAGGATCAAGAAGGGTGGTGCCGAATTAAAGGCTCCAACTTGCCTTGGCCAGAGATCAACAGAAGAAAGAAGTTCCCTCCCTCAAAGTTGAAAACTCAGATAGTTTTGGTAAACCCTTATACTGCATGTAAGATAGGAGAAAACCTAATGAACCAAAATTTTGAGTGCATATCTAGTCATATTGAAGGGAAGTGTGTCAATTATGCAGAATTTCACTCCAGAAGGATTTGCTGGAGGAGGGTTTTGCTGGCCGACAGCACATATCCCAGTTTTCCACAGTGGAGAAAATGTTCTGAGAAATACTCTGCAGTATTTACCCAAATGAAGAAAAAGGAGGGGAAAAAAAAAAAAAAAGAAAAAGAACTGCAGAGATCAAAAACATCCCAGGAGGCAACAAGAGTAAAGTCAAACAGATAAGGTGGAGTGGACAAACATGGGACAAATAAGAAAACAGATATGCAAATAAAACAAGAGCGAGGTGGCTGGAGAGCAAGGAGTGACCAAAGGCCCAGGGGCCAATCACTTGGAATTTCTGCTGTGTGGGAGTGTGCGTGTAATCACACACTTCTAGCCCTAGGAAGGAGTGCTATAAACAGTGCCGATCCCTGTTGCGGATGGGTTGAGAGTCTTGAGACCCTCAAACCTCCTCTGCTCTCTTCATAGATTATTCCCACTGAATTCCTTTCATACAAAATTGAGAGAGCTATCATTGGCCCCTAAACCCCAACCTCACCCACCTTTTCCATTTATATCTTGAGCAGCTTTATTTCTGGAACAGTCCAAACAAACAATCGAACTACTTATAATCGGTGGGTGGAAGGATTCCCTCCCCCGGCATCATCTTGCCAAATTCTATTCTACAAACTATCGGTCAAACCCGATTTGCTCTTCGTTCGTATCGATCCAAAACATCATCTTGTATCCCATCGCCTGACCCAATTTTAGCTGAATATCAAATCAACCTTTTCGGGCGTTTCAACAGCTCCAAAAACTCCGTTGATCTTTCACACTGTGGAATTCAATCAAACTTCCAGCTGAGATTGGAATTTCCATTCAGAAACAGTTTTATCGAGGTATACTGCAATAAAAGATACTATCTGATTTGGGTCTGTTGTGGGCGTCTTTCCATCTTCTTCCAGGTTCCATCGGAAAAAAATCGATTCCCCTCCCCCCACCCTCTCCCATAGTTTTGATCCGGGCTGATCTCTGATTACCGTGGAGGTATGAATTTCCGAAGCATGGAGGAGTTTTGGCTGTTCTACATGAATCAACACTCAAAACCAGCCACTAGGCGCTGGCATTTTGTGGGCACACTTTGTAGCATTCTTTGCTTGATATATTCAATGCTTTTCAACTGGTGGTTTGTGATCCTTGTGCCCTTGTTGGGATATGGCTTGGCATGGTATAGCCATTTCTTTGTGGAAGGAAATGTTCCTGCAACTTTTGGGCATCCCTTTTGGTCTCTTTTGTGTGATTTCAAGATGTTTGGTTTGATGCTCACTGGGCAAATGGATAGAGAAATCAAGAGGCTTGGTAAGAGGCCAGTTCTGCAAGCTTACTAGTCCTTTCAGATTTTCTAGTTTACTCTTTCTTCCGGTATGGTTCATAAAATCACATGTAATTCCCTTTCTTGTGTTCAATCTTACCTTAATTTAGTTCATTCAGCTGCCATCTTATAACTGAAATACTTCTGTGTTCGCTAATTTGCCGCAATCAATCTTCCGCCCTTCAGCATATAGAAGAATGTCTTGTGCAAACTCACACCGCGTTTTTCACATTTGAAGAGAAGTCGTAAGCGTTTCTTAAATTGCATACACGTTTAAGGTACTCAGCTTAGTAGGAGGGAGGAATGATTGTGAATCGCTCGTCTTTAGTAGTACTAAATATCCCTCGCAGGCTGGACAACTGGGCTTCGACCTTTACATCTTCAAGAGTATTTCTGCGGTGTCTGAACCTTCTTAATTGACAGATAAGACAGAAAATCTGCTTTTCTTTTTGGTGCATCATCCCTGCCTTCTCTTCAGCACAAAAACGAAATTATCCAGTGCGCCTGACATTTCACCATTTCTTGCAAACGTACCGCTAACTTAAAACAATTAATAAGGGAACGAGACAATCCTAGCCGGCGTTTGTCAGTCTGCGGGGATATCAAAAGAAATGGAAAGCACGAAGCCCAAGCTGAGACATACATGATGTGAATAATGACTATTAAATTTCCCAGTAATTCCTGTTACTAAGTAAGTATCAAAAGGGGAATTACATTTGGAGATTAAGCTCCAAAACCTTTATCCTGCTTTTCTACAGTAGTATGTATTTCATTCATGCTCGGCTCAGGTGACCTCCCTAACATACACTAATGTAGTCTCGGCTCCATGATATTACAGCTGTGGCGAACTTTGGATAAATATCACATTTGAAAAGCCTGTGTCCGGCTGTATTAGCAAAATTGTCTATTATCCGATTTCAAAAGTAGCTCAACATCACAAGTCGGTGTTCCGTGAAAATGATGGCAGTGGCATTCCCTCCTGTGGACGGAGAATGACAATGACACCAAACATTCCAACCATTGGAAGGACTAGAAGCCATTTCAACAACTTGTAATAGTGCATATGGAATGTCACGGCGAAGTCGTCAGAAAAATAAAACCCATTCTTGTCAACCATTTCCACCAAAACCATCCCAGAGGTCCTCACCCCTACAGTTGGAAGCTTTATCCTATGAACTCCAGCACGATCAAAAACATGGTTTTGCTTAATCGTCCTCTCCCCTTGGTAGTTACCAGGAACCAACAAGCTTACCTGTTCAGACGTGTACGAGACAAAGACAGTACACAATGGATAATAATGCAAAGTAAATTTCATGGACCTTTTATATTACATGCTTTAGAATATGAGACAGAAGAAGCCACTCACCGTAACATTGTAAGGGGCTTGAGATCCAGATGGAAACCTGTACCCATCCACAATCTCCATCTCAACCCAGAAACTCTTACCTTCTTCATCTCGGAAAGCCCTCGACAATGGAGTAACATGGATTCCCTCACGATTGGAACGGTATCCAAAGTTGTTCCTCCCCTGATTATGTGATCTCCAAGCCTAGGAATGCACAAGAGCAACTCAGATCAATTAAGTGCAAGGACAGATGGCAAGAAGCTAGTAACAAAATAACTCAAATATATCCAACCTTGAGAGGATGATGGGGAGCAGGAGTTGAGAAGCAGAAGACATTTCCATTCATTGTTGTGACTATAAGATCCAAATCATCTCCACCATCCACATTATCAGCCAAGACCATGCTATATCTATTCCCCAAAAGGAACAAGAAAATGCAAAAGTTTAGTAAATTACGAACAAATAGAAGTTCAAAAGCCTCAAGGAATGTGGTTGTCTTACGAAGTTTCACCAATATCCACCACATCTGCACAAGATGTCGGTCCATCAATAAGATACATGTATCCATCAAATGAGGTTGTAACAATAGTAAGCCCCTTTTTCTTTTCCCCTCTTTTGCTCAAGTCAACCAGAAGTACTTGATTCATCACTCTACCATGAGTTCTATATGGATACGGCCTAACAAAGGATCCATCCTTGCCACTCAGCACATATATATTCCCAGATAAAGTTGGAACAACAACATCTGTATGGCCATCCCCATCCACATCACCCACACTAGCTCCCTGATTGAAAGGCAAACTTTTAGCATGTCTTGAACTACTAAAATATATTTCAATCTCATTAAGGTTAAGATATTGCAAAACAAACTGAACCTTACCTGTGGAACAAGGCTCTTAAGATGTTGTTCCCATATTTCTTTTCCCTGTGAAGTCCAGGCAGCCACATTCCCATGTGTATCAGTAGTAACAATTTCAATCTTTCCATCATCATTAATATCAGCAGCAATGACTGCTCCTTGTATTTCAGCCATTTCCAGAGGAAAATTCTCCCTAACTTTGCCTGGGTACAAACCAATCAATTACAGAGCAACACAACAAGAATAATGACAAATAGTTTTCTCTTCTCTCCCTTATTCCCCCTCATATGCCATCCAAACATATACCAAACAACATTTACAAGAATAAAGAACAAGACTAAGTATCTATACTATATCATGCATCAAACATGTAGACTGCATGTCCCCCCACCAACACACACACACACACACACACTCTCTCTCTCTCACTCTCTCTCACTCGGACACAGACATTTTTTGCAGCTCCAATTCTCTCTCATATTAGACTTCTGGAGCCAAAGCATCTAATTCATTTTATTCTGGCAAGCAACCAGAGAGAAGGCATATGCAAGCATAAAACACGTCGAATTTTGCCAAAAAAATTGTTGGATTAAAACCATGACAAAGAATAAACCATGTCGAATTTTGCTGGATAAAAACGATGACAAAGAGAAGGCAAAGAAAAGGAATAAATACCCATAGGGCTTCTTTACTTTTCTGATGTTGGGGTCAAAGATCAAGGCAAAGGACACGGGCCGGGAGAAAGAAGAATTTATAAGTTATGACTGAAAAAAGAAGAAAATTTTAGGGCACACGGAGAAAATTGTACCAAGAGGCACTCAGCAGTTCCATATTTGTTTATACTTAACTTTATTTATACAGAAGTCAATCACAATATCTTTATTTTTTAGGGGATTCCATTTGCTTCTTTCAGTCAATAAGTATTCGATAGACGATCACCAATGACACGCAAAACCAATTTATGCACATAAAAGCAACAAGAAGCCCAACCATTAATGCATAAAATGGAAAAAGCAATTAAGCAAGGGATGTGCACAACAGATATACAACTGTTAAACAACTATAGGTTTTAACCGACTAAAAAAGAATCCAAGAACATTACCTTTGTGATCCAAGACATACAACAGGCCATAAGAAGTTCCAACAAGAATGTCCAAATTCCCATCACCATCCAAATCAACTACAGTTGGAGAAGAGTATATATAGGCACGAAACTTTCCATTCTCTGTACTTAGGTCCAGTTGTGTACTCCATTTGACCTGCTTTGTGTCTAGATTGAAAACAACAATACCACCAGCAACGTATTTACCAATGTCGATGCCACCAAGGTCCTTTGAATGCTCCGGGTTGTCATAATACCTGACATCTTAAAACATCAGCTGAAACTCGTGCAACCAATATCTATGCTTGCCAAGCCAAAGATAAAGCAACATGCAAAGGGCTAGTCAAGAGCAAACACACGTTGAAAATTTCCTAGAAATTGAAGAGAAAGAGAGCAAGAGGCCTGGAACAAGTTTTCTTAGACAGAATAAGAAACAGAAGCACCACTACATCATGCATGATATAAAGTACATTTCGATGTTTTAAATTCCCTAGAAGGCTATAACATCTTCTAGAAATAAGATAAAAGTAAAATTCTTAGCAAATTGAGCAATAAAGTACACTTACAGCAAATGTTTGAAAGTTAAATTTGACCAGAAAATGAATATAACAGTATACTGATACTGTTGAAAATCTAATTGGCTGGAAGGACTTTAACGAAAAAATATACAGAGACACACACACACACATCAGACAAACATATATGGTATTATATTTTCAGAAACTTACTCACGGTCAAAGAAGTAGGAAACTGCAACAACCATCTCTGAGGTCCCATCGTTATCAATATCTGCAATAACCTGCTTGGCAAAAGCAAAGTTCAATTTAAGATTAAAATCAGCCTCATCACATGACAAGAAGCTTTGGTGTTACCAGACTTACAGGAGTGCACAAAATATGTGCATCAATATGCACATAATTTTCTGACATGTCATGTTGAGCTTCAGTCCACTCCTCATCTCCCCACATAGTGTCATCAACATAATCATCATAATCATAATTATATTCGTCAGCCAGCTCATCACTATCTCGGAACAATTCAAATGATGAATCAGCTTCTGCCTCCAAACCTCCATCATTTTCCACGGTAGCTGTATGGACTCCCTCATTGCTTTTCGCTTCAGATCCAGAGACACTCTCCCCCGAGCCTTTTGAGACATTATCTTCCAGTAGCCTTCTCCCAGTCTTCGAACCATTTTCACCATCACTAACTTTCTTGAATCCAGAATCCAATGTAGTCTCATTCGAATTATTTAGCATCTGAATACGTGGATCTATTTGGCTATCATTACTTTGCTTTTGATTTGCTGTATCAGATAAGTTTAATTTATCAAGTTGGGCTTCTGCAACTGTGGATTTTGGAGAGTTTAATACTTCATGCTGAGCTTCTGATATAGTAGGGTTGGAAGTATTTGCCCTGACAGAACTTCCATTGTGCTCTACAAGGATATGTGGAATTTATTATGAATTTTGTGGTCCAAAGAAGAATAAAAGTTAAAACACTTTAGGCAAGAGAGCCAATCAGAATTGCCAAAACATGGTCAGGCATGTACTGGTATCAGAAAAACCAAATGTCAAAATTTTCAAAAGATGAACATGAATGTGCAAACGTCTAATGTTAAGAGTTGTGAGAAGATACCTACGACCAAGGAAAACTCGGACCTAGTTCTTCAGTGGGAATACCACAGAAATATTCTGATAGACTTTAGCATTTGTACAGATTATGTTCGTGTAAATGTATAGGGCAATTCTAATGTATAGATAGCTGCTTGTGGCTGTGCAAGAACTTACTACTCCTTATCAATAAAAATTTCAAGTTACCTTTAAAAAAAAAAAGGTTGTAACAAAATGTGTGGAGGAAGCAGAATTAGGCAAAGGAATAAGCACATGCAGGTTAATGAATAGGAAGATGACAATGCATTTACAAGCATTCTAACCCACATATTGCCATCTGTCAGCAGGTAAGCATAATAGAGATTATCCTGAAGCATTGGTAGCGTACACAAGATGTCTGCCAATCAGACCTTTTGAATCATCCAAGGGAACAAAATGGTACCGTGCAGAAGAAAAGGGGAAACAAAAAACTCATAAGAAAAGCACCACCATCACAAGCATTACAAAGAAAGTGACATACGAGTTACTGATTCCATAAGAGCCTCCTGGATTAATAGGTCATCATGAACATCCGGATGAGAACGGTCCACTGGATCTTCATGCAAACCCACATACCAATCCTTTTTAACTTTCAATCTAGGAATCTCTAGCTTGTCTGACATCATGTAGCCAGAAACCCTATTTTATTTTCCATATTAAAGCAGTAAGCCCAAGGCACTTCATTCATAGGTGCAATAAAAGAACCATGACAGGTAACAGATTTACCTGAAAAACAGCACCTCACTATTGTAGGTGGCCAACCCTATTTCTCTCACACCATCCTTATCAATATCATATAAAAAAGGACTGGAATGAACAGTTGACTGGTGGAAAGCAGGCCATCCTGTAGAATTAGTCTGAGCCAGTTATTAAGTTCAACACAACCAACTAAATTTCAAAAGCACAAATAAAAGTGTACCTGGCATTTTATCTCCATCAGAACCTTCTAGGACTTCTAAGTAGTGAACAAATGAAGAAACAACAACATCAAGCTTTCCATCACTGGAACATACAAATAGAAATTAAACTCAGCATTCAAAATAAACAGGTTCTGCTTGGATACAGATAGTACGGATTCCCATAAACTTTCTCCAAATCTTATTCATAATGGCACAGGCTAATCAGAAATCCCTGTTTCCAATAGATTCAGTTTCCCTACTCAATATTATTTAGAGAGAGAATGACATCTTCGTAATCCATCTTTTACTTTCTTGTCATTGACTCATGATATCTTATTATGAGTAGATGACAGCCAGTCACCGGCCAACCTCCCAATTAGCTTCCTTAAGTTCTGCTTTTGAAGATGGCAAACTAAGAAAAATATGGACATATAGCAAGCACTTAACTGAAAACAAATTTTATTGAAGCTAAAATCAAATTACTTTTGGAGACAACAAGCTGCTTCATTTCTTTTACCTGTTGATATCAGCAATCAATGGTGTGGCATATATACTGGAGCTGACTTCCGTTTGCCATCTTAGCTCCAAATGCCGAGGGCACTGCGTATTCAACAGCTCATTCTCATCCCTGAAACATGACCAGACCATGAAATGGAAACTATTTAAGCTGCAAAAGTTCTCAAAAACCAGGTTTTTGCAGCTTCATTTCCCCACCATATCTTTCATCAACAAATTCAATGAAAATTTATACTGTGAACTTTAATATCCAAATTCAACAATCCGGAGCATACATACTGTTTCTGTTTCCCCAAATAAACATCACAATATAACTAGTGTAGAAAAAAAGTGCCACGCAAATCGAGCCAATGACAACAAGCTCCCAACAATGAAAATTATCGGAGTCCACACAAGTCTTTAAAAAAAGTGAATAGAGTAGAAGAGGTGGACTTACAAATCGGGATAACCAACGGCATCGTCAGTAGCCTCTCGCTCTCGAAACTTGTTCTTCTTTGTTTCTTCCGATCGCAGACTAGCAAAATAACAATTAAAGAGCACAAGGTAACATAAAAACAATAAAAACCTAATCTTCATGTCAGAATCGCTTCGCTATGCTGAAACTCCCCGATTTTAAAACAATTCACAGACACATTGACTTATAACACGGCCTTCAATCTCCAGGAGAAGAAACAAAAATATATGTGACGCAGTATCAAAACCATAAACGATGTGGTCGAAACCTAAAGCGATCGGTCGGTTGGTTTTTAAATAAGGGGCTTAAATAATTCAGGGGCAGTTTAACCCCCCACACCGGTCGGCCGGAGCGCCAGGCAAGACAGCGTGAAGCCGATTCGGAGTTACATTACACGAGTCCAAGGTTGACTGGCTTCTTCTCCGGTCACTTTTTACTCAGAGCTCCCTCATAATTCTAGAGTATTATTTCATATTTCAGAATTTGGGCCCTTTCACTCGTATGGTAGCAAGGAGCATTTAATTGGGCTTTTTAGGCCCAAATTTTGTTCAAATCCTTTTGTTGCACTTTTTGGGCGTAGAACTAAGAGCATCTCCAAGGCTGGCAAGAAAACCCATAACCCAACAATCCACCCAACCCGTCCACGAATTTGAGAGTTTGGGTTGGGTCAGTTAGGTGTTGGGTCAATTGGATGTTGGGTGTAAAATACCCAAATAAATGTTGGGTGGGTTGGGTTTTGAAATTGGGTACCCATTAACCCAACTTTTTTCCACATAGCACAAAATAAATGTATGTACTCAAATATTTTTATCTGTTTTTTAAAAAAAAAAAAAAAGTGTGTTGGTTTTGGCAACCTCATTTCACTTCTCCCAACTGCAACTATTTTTTTTATTTTCTTTCTCTACTATACTCCAACCATTTTCTTAATTAATGGCCCATCAAATTTTAAAATCCATTTTCTTTTTCTTTGATTTAATTTTTCTTTAATATGAATTTAAACAAAGCTAAGAAAAGTTAGGAATACAAATTAGTCTTTCAACTTTCCCAACCTCAATTTTCCATTTTTCCATCCTTCATCAAACACAAAAATTCAAATTTTCAA
The DNA here is from genome assembly GCA_013103745.1 of Gardenia jasminoides. Taxonomy (NCBI): domain Eukaryota; kingdom Viridiplantae; phylum Streptophyta; class Magnoliopsida; order Gentianales; family Rubiaceae; genus Gardenia; species Gardenia jasminoides. The sequence continues at coordinate 6,960,024 of CM023103.1, forward strand.
TCTTAAAGTCTCTTTTTATTCCCAAAAAAATCAAATTAATTTTCCCAAAGGTTTTCTTCATCCCCATTAAATTAGCTGTCTTTTTCTTCTTATTAGTTACCAAGTCATTTTTTTCCATCAAAAAATTTTGAACTAAAAAGTGAATATTTTGAGTATCTTACTTCTGGTTTAATCCAACTTTATTACGAATTACTATAGCTGCTTAAATTACTTTTTAATCATTTGCATTCACAGTGTCCCCAAGTGGGTGTCATTGCCAGTAACAACATTTTTTGTAGTAGTTGGAGATTTCATAGCATAATATTTAGCATATTTAAAAAATTGGTTGCCCCTTGTGAATCATGAAAGAAAAAATATCTACTTAGATGACTACATTTACTTGAATTTTATAATTCTTCAGTTCAATTTAGTGACATTTTACACTATTTGATTTGTCTTTGAAAAGGGATTTTTTGCATTAAATTTGTCAATCTAAGTAGTTTAAAAAGTTAGTATGTTTGTTAATGTGTGTTTTAATATGTCCGTGTGTATGAAAATAATGCATTTCCATCCAATGAGATTAATAACTGAAAAAAAGTTAGTATGTTTGTTAATGTGTGTTTTAATATGTCCGTGTGTATGAAAATAATGCGTTTCCATCCAATGAGATTAATAACTGAATGTGTGTTTGTATGTGTGGAAGTGTTTTAGTGTGTGAAAATATGTTTATGTATGTGAAACAATATTTATGTGTAATAAAAAATCATTTTATGTATATAAATGTATGTAAGAGAATATTATGTATTAAAATATATAAACTAATATATTGGGTCATATTTGGGGTATGGGCTTGAGTTAACCCAATATGACCCAACCCAATTTAAATTTGGACGGGTTGGGTATAATCCAAATAAATGAAAACCCACTACCAACCCATCCAAAACCAGCCCAATTGCCACCCTTAAGCATCTCCAATGGGGTTGAATGGGGGGTATAATGCCCCCTATTCAACCCCAGCATTACACGCATAATATGCATTCAACGGTTGAATGCAAAATTCGATGGCCCCACTGTGATACCTGTTGCATCCTTTTGCATGTTTGTTGTTGTTGTTTTTTGTTTTTTTTTTTTGGTCAGAAGCATGTTTGTTGTTTCTTTTCATCTAATCTTGCAATGGTCATAGCTCAACGGAGTTAAATTCATGTCATGGAGTTAAATTCACTAGATAGAATATTATGTCATGGAGTTAAATTCACTAGATAGAATATTATTAATTAATAATGGATTATTATGATATTTTTCACATTTGAAATGTCACGTATTTGTTTCACTTTTGTGTAATTTTTTTTTTAGAAAATACCAATGTATTATTTTTAAAGGGCAAAAAAAAATATTATTAAAAATCATTAATTAATATATTATCTTTTAGCAAATACAAAATCTCAAAAGTAAAAAATAATAAAAGTCATTAATTTATTTTTAAAATTAACCACTTTTAAAATAATAAATTTATTTATTTACAGGATGTGAGTTGTGCATTATCAAAATAAAAGATGGGAGAAAGTATAATAAAAGAGGGGATAGTGGAATGCTGATATGGCATGTGTACTCATGCAATTATACTTTGTAGAGTGTAATCCATTGTGGGTGAGAATGTAATAAAAAGAAGGGATAGTGGAATGCTGATGTGGCATGTGGATTACACCCTGAAGGGTGTAAACCATTGGAGATGCCCTAAGCAATACTTCGTTTTAGTTTTTCATTTGTGTGTTTATCTGAAAAAAATTTTCTTGCACTTCCCTCGTTCTCGAAGAAGATTTCTTGACTTCAGTTTCCACCTTAGCCAATTTGGAAGAGACCTTTGAGACTTCCTAATGAATATTAGACAAAGTAGCATTTTGGACTAATGCATTTTCTGATTGACAATTTAAGACTTCTTCAGTCCAGTGCCAAGAAATTGCTGGATTTGTTTGACAGAAAGATTGGAATCTGGAAAATGTTTTACGATCTCTGCATGATGAGATTCCGGAATGCATTTTCCTTCAGAGATTTTCATCCCTAGGAAAGTGATTTCATTTTTGTAAAGAACCATTTTTTTTCAAAGAGCATGATTCCATATTGTTAAACAATTTCAGCAAAATTTTCAAGTAAACTCATGTGCTCCTCAAATGATTCACTGAACAATAAAATGTCATCAATATAAATGACAGCATGTTTGAGAATGGGTTGAAATATTTTGATCATGGCTTTTTGAAACAGCAATGGAGCAGTCTTTAAGCCAAATGGCATGACTTTCCATTGAAAATGATGATTTGGTATGCAAAATCCAGTTTTGTATTGATAGTTTTGTATCAATTCTGGATACAAATTCCTAACTGTCAAAAACCTGATTTTAAATCAATTTTTGAAAATCATTTGGCAAATGCAAGTAAGGAAAACAGTGTCAACTTGTTTGGGATAGGGAACTTGTCATCTAAAAGAAAATTATTGAGCGGCTGATAATTTATCACCAATCTCAATTTTTCACGGATAGTTGAATCAGTTGGATTGTTATCATCAGAAAATAATGATTCAAGATCATCTGTTATAGGAACTTCAAGGGCATCAAAAATAGATGAGATGAGATTTACTCCCTTTTTATTTTGAGGGCAGTTTTTGGAGAAATGACCTTTTTTATTGCAGATGAAACATCTGTTCTTTTTAGATTGAAATTTTTTCTTTCAAAAATATTTCTATCTAGTAGGACAAGAGGTCTTCTTAGCAAGTCTGAATTTCTTAAACCTTTTTCTCTTCTGCCTTGGAGAAGTACAAGTCTTGCATGTACCTTTGGCTTAGTTGTCAGGATCGCGATCCGGATTGTGGGATCCTGCGATCCTACGATCCGGATTATGACTTTCGATTTCGATCCGATTTTGATACAATCCTACCATTTAAAGATATTATAATAAAAATTTTAATAATTTGATCATAGTTTTGTATAGAAAATTCTTCTATTTGTTGCATTAGAAACTAGATTCAAAAAACTTTAAAACCACATAATTATGTTATGCTAATTCTTTACCTAATAAAAATTGGTATTTAATTGTCTCATTAATAAATACTTAAATGATATACAAATATACACACACATATATAAAGTCAATTTTTCCACCTACCCTGTCCAGTAATTGCATTTGGACAAAAAAATGAGAAAAAATAATATTTTTAATTTAATCAGATTCATTAAAAATATGTCACATGTAGTTCCAAATTTTTATTTAATTTTTAGATTATCCTAAATATTTTAGATAATATGATTTTAACCTCAATTATAATACTATTATATTGATTGTACATGAGTTGCATTATTTATTGCTGCATATGTAAATTACAAATATTAAAATTACTAGTAAGATTATTTTTTACGGTTTTTGTAGGATCGATCAATCCCACGATTCAATTCTACAATCCGATCCTGCAAAATAAAAATGATCCAAGATAGAATTTTGATTTTAAAAACCTTGACCTTTGGTGATCAACTCAAGCTTTTTACATGCCTTCTCAAGACATGTATCACATTTCAGATATTCTCTGATAACTCTCCTTTTATGGCAATGACCATCCAGGGCTAGAAGAGAGCATCTCTTGTTCTTGTCCTGAGAATTTCTGCAATAAGGAATAAATAACATTGTCAGTAGAATTCATCATAAGAATTTGTTTTTCTTCTTGTTGTCTTGTGGATGTTTCTTCAGCAGCTTGTTTTTGTTTAGCTTCCTGGGCTTCTTTGGCTTTTCTAGCTACTTGTTTTGCTTCAACTTCCTGTTGTTTTTGAGTTTTTTTATATTCTCTAGCAAAAGTAGCAAGATCAAATTCTGACTTTTTTGGTGCGGGAGTATATATGTTGCAAAAGTGGATGGGTAAGCTGAACGGACCACTAGCAAAACCACAACATTTTCTGATTTTGCCTAGAAGTTCTTCAAGGAGAATAGAACTCCAGTGTTTGTCACTAGCATCAGTTTGCAAAACTCTAAGGCCATTTGTTGGAGCATGGAGTTTTGGAACATTTTGAAGGATTTGTTTGAGAACTTTAACAGAGTTGGTTTGGGAAATACTCCAGGTAGGAGGTTTCTTTTTGAGCATGTCAGAGAGAGGAAAAGTTAGAAGAGAAATCTTTGGAATGAAATCTCTTGTTGAATTTGTCCTGGAGTAAGATTCAAAAGAGAGCCAAATTTATTCTGAATATATAATTCAGAACCATTGGCTAAAGGTTTTGGCAATGAGGTAAGAAAAGCTTGCTTAAGGTTGATATCTGCACCAAGAGCATAAAATAATTTAGTCATTTTCTTGAAATGTTTACGGAGATCTTTTTGATCATATGAAAAACATTTCATCCGAAAGAAATCCTTTCGTTTTGTTTCTTCGCTCTCTTGAGCATTGCCAAGAAAAGTATGATGAAGAAAGTCAACAGTTTCAATAAAATCTTGACGAGTAAGAAACTGGAGTTTGTCTCGGTCACTAATAAGAGTATTCCACCAATCTTTGAGAGTTCCTGAAAAATGGGCAGTAAAATTGGTTAGAATATCAAATTTGGATTCCATAGTTAAAGATTGAACATTTAACCAGGCATGAACATCTTGGAATCCAAATTCCCACTGTGATGATGGAATATCATCTATAGTGAAAATCTACGTAGAGCTCATAGGTTTTGAGGAGGAGGCCTTAGATGCTCTTGCATGTGAGGACTCAGGTTGTTCTTCCTCAAACGGGTCTTCTACTATAGGGTCATCAGGTCTGACCATATAGTTTGGAGGAAGTTTACTAAAACTGTCTTGGACATCAGTATCAGATTGATCAGAATTTTCATCACTCTCGGTCATCAGAAGGAGAGTATCTCTTGCAGTATAACCGTTGGCTCCCCAGACAAGAATTATGAGAAATCAATTGTTTTAAGACGCATTAAAATAATCATGAGAAGAGAAGTGATTTATTTTTAATCATCCAAGTCAATACATGAGTGACGGGTACTGAACAATTCACTCGTTGCTACATAGGAAGGCACCGCATGATTTTAGGGGCAGTTGCCCTATCATTGTATGTGTTTTTGCTCATTAATATTAGTGACAAAAATCGTTTCTGAAAAAAAAAATTTCTGTAACATTCATCCTTAGGAAATTTAAGAGTAAAAAAAAAAAAGAAAAAAAAGAAAAAAAAAAACACACGCATTTTTTATTCTCAAGTCCAGAAACATTACTTACCGATGAAGAATTGACGATATTACGAATTAGCCGAGGGAAGTACTGGCTCGATTCAACAGTCACATAACACATTGAAAAGGACAGGTAAACAGCCAACAACAGGGCTGAGAACGGCTGCCATCAAATGCAGTTCGACGAGAAGACGCTAAGAACGGACCAGAAATCTACTCCTCAATTATAGTAATTAATATTGAACAATATTCACAAGACACAGAAGTTCAAAAACTGCAATACTAAAGCTGAAAAGGGCTACTTCTGGAGACATCATAAAATGAAGACTACACAAAGAAAACCTATGGTGACGACTAATATACAGGGCATCCTACGGCTAATTCCTTCCGGCCAGATACCTTTCAGAAGCAAGAACCAGCTGTCCGAAGCTGAGGGCCATAATATGTAGCACGTAGCAACTGGATCCAAATAACCAGTGATGCACAGCATGAGACTCTTCCAGTCAAAAGATCTCAGTCTCTCTTTTGGCTAGTATACTCTCATGATAACTTGGCAACTCAGAGGCAGAGAGATCATTTTGCAGGCAAGGAAGAAAAGAGAAATCAAGGCTCAGATTGGTCCTATGACTAACTTCCTCAGGTAATGTACTCCGCTAACAGCAACATCCATCACCTTCGCCGCACAGAATTCGAGTGGTAGTGAGGCTTGCTGTCTCTCTGTATCCGATCAGCATACATTGGCAACTGAATCGTCTCATGAATCTCATCCAATAAGATCTCCTCAGTGATATTATCCTTGATACTTCTCAAAACCTGTTGTAAATGCACATATTTCATTATTTACTTCAACCAAAATATGTACCTAAAAAGGAATGGTACCTTTCAGAAACCAAAATACAACCCTCCTAAAGTGTTGATATGTGGGCAAGGAAAATACCTTCTTATAGGTGTTGAAATCGTTTGGAGTTCCTTTATCAGTCCTGATCCGCATACATACCCACACCTTTTCTTCAACTCTCCAAGAGCACTCAATAATCTTCCCAGAGAATGATAGAGGATCAGAGCCATCTGTTATTCCAGAAACAAGGAACAAAGGTAACTGCAGAACTAGGAGTAATTCAATAAATAAAGTTACATCACAATCCTAGCAGATGCGACACAAACTAACAGACCTAATCCTAACATTTTATGAGCACGTCAAGGTCAGCTATTATAACATCCCAAGCTTAGGTCATCTCGGCTTATTCATGATGTCCTATATTACCACAAATGAGAAGACTCGAGGTGGGGTGTGGGGTGGGGAATGAATTAATGCAGCATGTACAAAAACACATTCGCATACATAAAGGGGCAGACAGAAGAAAGATTATGAAAAAAATTAGCAAACACAGACCATCGAATACAACCGTATTCCCTTCCATCAACTTTTTCTTCCCTCTTTCATGAAGATAAAGAAGCTGGCGATTATCAACCACCTGTCCAGATCAATACCAGTCAGTAATATAGTCAGCGTATTGGATCCAAACAAAATTCTAGAAATAAGGTCAAAACAAATCCAAAGTTGGATAGATACTCAACCAAACTCATTCATTTAAGGGCGAGTACAAATTAACTACAGATCAGAAATAAAGAAATTACTACCTCAAAAAGGAAATCCACCGAATTCATGTCTGCATATTTCCATTTCAAGAGTCCCTCGTGTGTGCGAGGAACATAAGGGTCATCCCAACCCTGGCATAAAGAAAAGAATAAATTAATAGCCAAAAGAATTTTAACGAGCTAAGAATCCTAATAGCATCCAGAAAAAGGTAAATGTTAAAATAAAAAAGAAATTACTATGTAGCATAGAAATAACAAGTAACCAAATTGCACAAACAAATTCTCAAAGCATGTCAATCACTCCACATCTTAAGCTTCCTACCCTGATACAATATTCATTATCAGACATGCCAAACTAAAACCCCTTGATCACCAAAAGGGAGAAACAGAGCGAATTTTTACAAAGTATAGGTGAGTCAGCAAACAACTTTATGAAGGTTTAAAACATATATAAATGAAGTAAATCAGATGTTATGAAGGTTTAAAACTTATATAATCAACCAGCAGATATATAATACCATATGAGAGCCTATATTTGTGCACCTGAAAGATAAGACCATCAGCTGCATGAGAAAGCCGGGGGATGAATTCCTTCAGTAGTTTAGTGACAGTAGAAAGCAGCCAAAAATCCTTTCTCCTCACCTAGTTAAGTTTGGTCAATCAGCCACCAGTTCCAAGAAGGAAAACAAAGTGTCGGGAATTCATACATGAGTAATTGAACTGTAAAGAAGACATACCCTGAATGGTTCAAGTTCATATCTATAATAGGGATTCCTACTCTGATAAATGTGCTGACGCTCATAGTTCCTCGGTTCAATTATTTCTTTCTCAAGCATTTTCCAACGTTCATAAAAGGGTCGCTGTAATCAATTGAAGGACCAGATGTCCACATTAAAGCACTCAAGCAGAGTCACAATCCAAAATAACGAGAAAAGTTCATGATACATTAAAAATCACTGATCCTAAATAAAACCAGGACCACTTCAACTAAAAGAAAGTAACATAAACTATTTGACTCAACTGTAAAACAACTCATTAACATTTCTTTTATTGTATTATAATTTCTTTTCTTTAAAAAAAAGCCTTTTTATACAAGTATCGCTACTCAAAAACAGCAGACAAAAGGAATAAGAAATTCTAAAAAGATCTTGCACTTTATTTATTTGTCCTGGAAATTTGTGTAAGCATGCATTGAAACATCAACGTAGGACAAGTATAAACAAAGTGATATAATGAATTTTGCTATACATACGATCACAGAACAAAAGCTTTGTCAGCTGATATGATAAAAAAATTAAAACTTAGCAACCAAAGTAGCAGAAGAAATTTTGTTAATCGTGAAATGATATTGAGGACATACAGCAACGTAGTACATCAGAATAATTATATATGGTTTTAGTTTATAATTAAGTATTAAAAACAAAAATGTTGCATTATAACAGTCAGCAGAATGCTAAAGAAGGTTGCAAAAATGTTCTACCATGCAATGGTTTCCACTAGTCAAATAAATTTTATGCATATATCCACTCAACCGTGAACCAATTGCAGGACTGTCGACACAAATGCACCTAATCCAATAGCTTTTAATACAAGGCAAACAATAAGCACAAGTTTCAGCAAGGATTTTGGGCACATTGGCAAGCTCTTTAATATTATACCTCTATAAGAGAAACTGAATTAATTGCCATCATATCATATATCAGGTATCGCCTTTCCTGCTTCTGAGAATCCGGCATTGTATCAATTATCATTTCCCCATCAAGTAATGTGAAGTGGTGGGTCTTCTCAGCTATACCCTAGTAAAAACATTAAAAGTTAGATATATCAGAAATCTATTGTAAAGCAATTCAAAGAAGGTTGTACAAAAATTTGACTAATCGAAACTCATACTTCAGTGCTATGTCTGCAAGGGAATCTCATCTGGACCCTCCGGAACTGAAAGTGCCTATCAATTAAGTAGCAGCCATCCATTGTAATCAGCATCATATATCGAGTCCCATCAGCTTTCCATGTAGCATAATAGTAACGTTGCCTAAGCAGTTTTACATTCTCACTGCACATCCAAAGGTAGTAAGATTACTGTTACAGGAGCACAATTCACTGCAGAATAAATTGGGAAAGGATGTAGCCCCTGTGCAAAGTAATCTCACACGTTCATAAAATTTCAAATCATGTCCATCACTTATAAATCATCAATTATCCAGAAACAAACAACCTGCTAAGCATCATACTGATAATGTGGTTGACAAAACATTCAGAAAACCTGTAAAAACTTGCAATAGAGTTCAACCAAATAGGAAAGGAAGATTAATTTTTTGTATTACATTTTTCAGTCCTCCTTCATCTTTGATGCTGTTGAATGCTGTATTTGATGCTTGCTAACTTTAAATTTACTTTTATTTTGAAAGGATACATATAAGGAACTTGGACTAAATTTATTACTCTAAGGGGTTGCTTTAAGGAAGAATGAAGAGATTTTGATTTGCAACTCCCAACAAAATATGAAGGGTGAAATTCAGAGAGCGGTTGACTTCCTGTCATCTCTCTCTAAAATCAATCATTAGAATAAGACATCTGTAGGAGACCAAGTGACATTTTCCAAAATATCCCAACAAAAAGCTTATTTGAACTTCATCCACCGAAGTTCAAACCTACAACATAAATGCCATTAAATTATTCAAAATTGACAAATCATATACAGTAACTAAGGTCACTCGATTTCCATAAATGAGAAAGAATTTGAATTGAACCTGTTGAGAGAAACTGGATGTGAACCTGGAAACTGTGACAACCCTTTTACCTGGACATTGAGAAGATAAAAGTTCAATTATAAGATGAGCAACGCCCAGAATATGATGCAACAGCACAGTATAAAACTGGCTGGTAGTCAAAAAGTCACAAAAAATATCTAAATGCCAAATAAAAATAAAAAAGCAAGAAGTACAGGTAATGATTGTCTAAATGCATTATCAAAATTGACCAAACTATGGAATTCCTTCAAACGCGTCACATACAAAGAGACAGAAGACAACATGCAAATATCAAAAATCAGATAGGACAGAACTTCAGAGGTTGCTGGCTTACAATTTTTAGCTAAACATACAAGTGTACACAGAAAAATTGCTACACCAATTGAGGCTCCAGATTTAATTTACAAATTTCTTTCCACTAAAAAGAACATAAAATGCATTCAAAATTACATACACAGAGAATTGATCCATACCCCTACTGATAACTTAAGTGACTGGTAAACAAACTGCCTCAGCACTTCTTGCTGTTCGGAGGGGATGGCATCTCCTAAAATGTCATCATTTGTCATCACTACATCTGTTTCCTGAGTAACCTGAGAAGCCCAAAACCAATATTCATGCTCCAGCAAAAAATAGTAGTAAGCAGAACCAACACTAGAGTTCCAGCAGCTTAATAGTAAGCTTTAGAGACCATTCAAAGTAGATTAGCCATATACATAAAAGCAATAAACTATGAATAAGCTAAAAGCAGTACTCATGAGCATCACTACACATTTTACTACTGCTGAGAATTAGCAGCTCTTGTCATACTGAACAAGTAAAATGAAACAAGGCAAGAGCAAGGGACGTAGGACATACAATAGGCAGAGCAGCAGAAGTTCCATCATCATCATCATCTGGCATGGCATCACCATTTAGATCAAATTCAGTGGATTTTTTCCACTCTGGAGTTGGGGGGCAGACAACCATATCGGGCTTCTTTTCATGATAAAAGGCGTACAAAGCATCAATATAATCAGGCTTGTATATTCCTGGTGGGCGTGAATCAGCAAATATTTTGACTGCCTGCATCCAAGTGAAGCCAAATATTTCTGAAAAATGTACTAGTTAATTGAGGATAGGAAACAAGTAGAGAGAGATAACCAACCTGAGTGACAGATATAGGCAGAGTACGCATGAGATAGTGAATGATCATGTACCCAGTTCGATTATGTCCATGAGTGCAATGCACCAAAATATATTTCTTTGAGTGCTTCTGACGTGCAAGAAATTGTGAGACCTAATAATTACAGTTAAGCACATCATTATTGTAATCAACAGTCAGAAAGTTCCTCACAATAGTATATCATGAACCAATCCACAAGATATCATTCACAAAGGATTAGGATAAATTAAAACCAAGCACATCATTAGTCTAATGACTAAATGCAGCTACTCATCCATAACACTGGGAATTAAAAATAAATGTACCATGCCCACTGAAATGCGTGACGGAACATAAAACCAGGAATCTCTTGCTCCTAACTTAACTTTTGTCACGCTACCTTTTAGTTTTCGATCTCTATATAGATCCCAAATTTGGCACACTGGCACCAAATATAAACTTTTCAACATACTGTAAAATTGTTTTATGGAAAACAAAATAAGTTGCAGAACATCTTTAGAGATAAAACAAAAGAAACCATGGATCAATCACTCCTTGCAAGCATAAAATGAAAATAAACATAAGAAAACCTACCTCATAAACAAATTGATTAACAGCCTCATTTTCAGGTACAGAATCGCGCCCCTTGCAAGAAATCTAAATCAAAAACAACATTTGAAAGTTAAAGTCTTATTCCAATAGAAAAACTCCAAAAAGAGCAATTGAATTACTAGAAACATGATACCCACCTTAACATGTTTTATACCATCTTTCTTCAGATCTTGCAATGAATAGTACCGATTTGTGTTTGTCAAATCAATCACCAAGCCAAGCTGGGAAATGTTCAGTAAAAGTTCAAATTGTTCAATTATGCTAGCAACCAGAATCATAAGTTCAACATGGATTTGAACCAATCATGAAGTGCAAATACTCCTATTAGATAAAAGCTAGCCATTCCTCTATCTTCAACAATTGACATTAGCGGCATGCTATTCCTTAAATGCAAACATGCTGTTTCTTATGACTCATCTAACCATTAAATAAACAGTGTTGAAGATCTACAATAAATATAATATTTTGCAGTAACAATTACATATTCTACTGTAAAAAATTTAGACATTCTAAAGAAAATGTGCCAGCTCTTAATATTAACAAGAAGGTAATGGAAGAGATTTAACTCCAATACTACTACCTTTCTGCCTAATACTCTCTGCTGATGTAGCACTTGTCTGAATGAGTATCTTTTGCCAGGAATAATAGCATCATTGAAGGATTCACCCAATGGAACTTTAGAAGGTATTATGCAACCTATTTCTTGACCAAAAGCTGGACAGTCCAACCAACCTGCAATATTACGAGCCAAAACAAACAGCATAAAGATACATCACATTGAGTAAACAGATCAAAGGATTTAGAAACAATATTGTCTGTCAAAACTTAAAGTATGTCTGCAGAGAAAGATTTTCTTTACAGTTCATCCAGCATAACATCAAAGCTATATACTCCACAGAATTTAAAAACTTAGTTTCTCGAAATAAAAATAGATAATAAAATAAAATAATTTAGCATCCAAATTCCTTTCCATTTTTTTCAAATGAAAAACAAGCAAAAAAATTTCTCTCAATGCCATATTTTCAACATTTCAGAAACGGGTGTAATGTATCAGCAAAGACAGAGCGTAGGAGAAAGAAACAAATGAAATTTTAAGACCACGAACTACAGTAAGAAAGATGCCTTTGTGGATACCTGGTGGAAGCTTATTGTGAGTTTTCTGTCTTTTCGTTTGAAACATATCATCCTGACTATACATTAGTGGTACATATTGGGGTCGGTCATCTGTCCGTTGACTTCTCATCTTTTGAATCCTTTGCTCACGTTCCTATGGCACAAGACACAAACAAAACAATTACATCAAGCCTTTTAATTGACTGTACATATTAGGTAAACAAATCAACTGCATGTACACCATAAGATTCAGCTGTCCCCTACCCAAAACCCAAAAATCCCTTTCTGAAGCCATGCGAAAGAGCATATTATATCTTTTGATGTACAGTCCTTGCCATGAAGACCTTGTGGAAAGAGGTGGGAAGCATGGGGAGTCAGAAAAGGACATTAAATACTCTCCCATGGAGTACCCAATCAAAACTCAAAATCCTAGAGCCACCATACTATTCCAACCAAAACAAAGGCAGTCTGAGAAGAATATTCTGTCAAGAAAATATAAGTCTGGCAGCAAATAAATATTTTTTCAGGTACTTGGAGAAATAGATAGCAAAATAGGTACCCGGCGAGAAATTGCAACAGCACTCTCTGCAAATTCAGCATGATCATCATGATGAACATGTTCTTCTTGTGCACTGTCTTCTCCTAAATGCGGCTCAAAAATGTCATCATCCTCTTCTGGCTGTGGAGAGGCATTTAAGTCCATTCTAGCAATCACTCAGGGTGAACAAAGAAACATCGGTGAAGAATCCTTGTGATTTTTTCCTTTTTTTTTTTTTTGCCTAAACAGGATAATCAGGAATATGAGCATGTGAATAATACTGCAGACCATAAATTAAACAGAAGCCTGATTAAAAGTATAAGATCCAAACACCAGCAGTAAGATGTAATCCGGAGGGCAAGGTAGGATAGTAAATACAAAATTAACACATTGCTGTATGGTTATAAGATGCAAATAAAATCCTAACCCATAAACCAATCGAATTAAACTCCAGATCTTTTGATTCATGTAAGTGCATTAACTTTTCAAATTGAAGCTTTAAATATCCAAGCAACAAATATAGAATATTTGGCATTCCTATTTATTATATACAGAAGTAAGATGGGGAGGAATTGCAGGGCCTACTTATTGTTTTTGCTTTTTTTGGTTGGAGGGGTATCACAGCTTAAAAGATCAAAATCTAGGTAATTCTTCATAACAATTGTTTGTGCGCTTTATGCAAATGTTATTCAGGAATTTGTCAAGATGCATGGAAAAGGGAGTAGGAAACTCAAAATTTAACGTCATGGCAAGTCTTTTCAATGCAAAAAGAAAGATTTTCCAAAGACCGGTTGGGTAATTTCTTCAGAAGCATGAAAAAGAGAAAATTATCTATGCTCAAGAAAACAAAGATACGTCTTGAGTGACCCCAGCAACAAAAGGCTAAGTAATGCATATGGATCGCCTTTCTTTCCAACATGCATTTTAAGTGAGAGGCTCCGAATAACCATAGGAACAGATATCACTAAAAAGGCACTCCGACAATGCCTTTTAAGTGCTAAATGGAACATTTTAAATAGCTTCAAATGGCAGCACCAACTACTCCAAACAACCTTCCAAAACTATGCAATATAACACGATCAAGGTACATGCTTTCAGACAACTTTCTTAAAATAATGTGAACAAACACAAGCAAAGTACAAACAGACATGTACAGGGACATTTTAGACATGACCATTAAGAGCACTGCAGTTCTTAATACAAAACAAGGAAAGCTGCCATGTATGCACAATCATGCAGAAAAACATCTTGTGACCCCCAAGCGAAACAAAATGAAGAAACAAACAATTGAAAATGTACCACAATCACACAGTAAAGGCACACATAATTGAAAATAAATCATCCAATCCACAACAAGCACAGCATCGCACAAATATTCCATCTTCATGAGCCATCATAAACGTATCAAAAAGAATTTAAATCCCTGGAGCCTGACCAACATGACACAAAATGCAACTATACTTTTCAAACTGAGTAAGTTTTTCTCCCACAAAAAAACACCCTCGTGGAAACAATGAACATGAAATTGAAGAGCTTTTTATTCCCCAACACACACACACACACTCTGCCCAAAATAAATCCCAAAAATAGAAAAATTAAATGACAGTTCCACAAACAGAACCAGCTAAATCATGGTAACATGAGTACCAAATTTAGCCCAATAACCACAAATAGAATTGCATCCAATTTCCTATCCATTCTGTTCAAATGAACGTGCAGAAAAGAAAAAGAATTAAAACCCTAGACCAGCACTTACGTAATCCAAGAGCAGTGAATTAACCAACAACTAAGCTTGACAGGGCTTTGGTGCAGAAGAAAATGCAATGAAGGCAAATTTATCGGAACGAGTTGAAAGCTCGTCGTGAAAATTTTGCACGAAATAGCACCAGATAATTCTGTTTGAACTGAAAAACCCTATAATTAGGTAAGCATATGATTGCCGAGAGTAGAAACGCAACTAGTAAACCCTAGAGAGAGAGGGAGGAACTAACAAGAAAACCAGAGAGAGTGGGCCAAGGAGAGATCGCACACCGATTCATTTTCTCAACGAATCCATGACGCCGGAAAAAAAATAAATTTGGAAATTTATTTTGGGGGAAGAAGAAATTTTAGAATAAATTTATGAGCACCCGCGAGTGTAATATAATACACATACATATTTACGCAATTTTAGTGTAGAAAAAAAATTTTCAAAGAAAAAGTGGAAAGTAAAAGTAAAACGGAGAAGGGCGTGGGCGTACCTTTGACCGGGGGGAGGGCGGTGCAGACTTCAGAGTTCAGAGGGAGGGAGGGAGGGGATGTGAGCTAGGTGCGAGCTAGCGCCGAGCGGGGGGGAAGGAAGAGCGGGGTAATATGGTCAAAGAGCCGCTTATATAACGGGAAGTGACTTGACTGGGGAAGAATGGGTGAGCTGAGGGACAACAACAGTTCAACTCAATGAGCCGTCCCAACGTCACTCCTCACTTCTCACGCCATGCGGTTCAACACGTTACCGTCACGGTTAACGGGGGGAAGCATGCTCCTCTTCGGCCTCCTCCTCCTCCTCCTTTTCTTCTTTATTTTATTTTAAAATTTTTTAAGCGAGTTTCTCATCTATGATTTGTGACGTCACATATTGTAATCCAGAGTATATGGTTATCTTTTAATCTCTGCTGGGCTCAATTGGTTAGGTTGGCTGGCAAGGATATGCTTCCAGGGTAACTAAAACTGGTCCGTGCTGTACTTAGTACAAGTGAGCGACAGCGAGTAAGTGAGTCCAATATTTTTAGAATTTTATACTCGACATGTGTCCCTCAGGTTTGGGAATTCTTCGGCACCATATTGGCTTCCAAGGCTTCAAACATTTGACCACATGCGTCTTTGGATCATGGATGGAACCCAGCCGGAGAATCTAAGAGCCTGGAATCTATTATGGGTCCAAGGTTGTCGCACGATAATTCACCCCTTTCCTTTCCTCGCATATCTCTAACAAGGAGCAGTTCCGCATGGATTAGCTGCTCTAGAAATGGTGATTTTGAAAAATTTTACTATAGTAATGTATATAAAAAACACTTTCACTGCAAATGTTTTTTGTGGTGTTTTTAAAAGTATTTTTGAAGAATATTTTTATTTTTTAGATGTATTTTAGGGTATTTTTATAATTAAATATATTATTAGGTAATTTTTCTTAAAAATTTACATCACTCACGACCACCGCCCACCGTCACCACTACCATTCCCTCTCTCCTCCTCCCTCCTCTCTCCTCTCTCCCCCTCTTTCCTTCTCCCTCCCTCCCTCTCATTCTTCCCTCCTCCCCAAACCCACCTCGTGTCTTTTGTGTTTTTGTAAATTGCGTTTGAAATATAAGGTACTTTTTTGTAGCATTTCTAGAATATGTTACTACAGCATTGTCTATGAAATACTTATCTATGAAAAATACTTGAATCCAAGTAGAGCCATGGTTCATGTCTTTACACTACCTTAAAAAATTGACAACTCAAATATACCCAAATTTGCTTATTTTTATTATTTTTTTGCTGACCACTTTTTATTTTTTCCCCCTTCTCATTATCGTTTTGCTTCAATATCATGGTCGATTTATTTTATGCAAATAAATTTGGATTCAAATTAGTAACTAGATAATGTATACTTGGAACCCTCGCTCAGCAGATTTACTATATGGTAGCATGCTAAGTACAATATCTTGCCTATCTAGCTACATGCTGTGTGTAGGTGAATGTTTTGGCTTGGACGAATGTTTTCATCTAAAATGGCTAATTACCTGCCTCGTTTGGAAATTAGAATCATCAACTTGGAAAATTAAAGTTTTAAACTATAATGTAGCTTTTACAAACTGTAATTCCGTTTTACCATTTTATCTGTGCTGATGAATCTTTTTCGCCGTTTGACATTTAGAGTTCAATGTCACTTTATTAATTTACCTTAAAGCTTTTATTATTGTACATCTGGGAAAAAAAAGTACACGTCTTCATTTTCTATGCCTCAATTCATTTATATGGTTAACTTTTTATTATTACATATACCTTTTTTCTTATTACTTTTGTCGATATTGACTAAATTTCAAGAATAAGTAGAGATTTCTAGTTATTTAGATTAATATTTCTAAGAGATTTCCTTGGTTCTAACTTCCAAGGGACAATTCCACATATATTGCCATGAATAATTTTTAATTTTCTATGTAGATATTTGGAATCTTAGTCAAGTACTTGGAGAATATCTCACTGTAAATCATGAGTAAATGGAACAAAAGTGAAGTTACACTATAAAGAAACCCGACAATGTGATTTCAAAGTAAAAATAGAAAACAGAAAATAAAAAATGGATGGAACTCACAACACGAGGAAGATTTAACTATAGTTGACTTTGGGAGGATTAGATTGGGTGATAAGAAGAAGGGACTGTAAGTGGGATATTTTGGGTAGAGTTGCAAACAAGTCGAGATTTTGCCTTATTGAGTCAAACTCGACGAACTCTCAAAGTGAAACTCGAGCCTACTTGATCTCGAAAAAATAAAAATAATTATTTTATCCTTTTTAAAAAATGAATTAAAATAATTATATTTTTAATAAATAATAAAAATATTAGAGATATATATGTAATTTTACTAGTAAAATAATATATATATATATATATACTGGAGCCTATTCGAACCGACTAGCGAGTTATCGAGTTTGAGAGAATGTTGTTTGAACTCGAGTCGAATATGAAAACGAGCTGCTCAAACTCGACTCAAGTCATTCGATTCGTTTGCAGCCCTATTTTGGATACAAAACCTACCAGTTAAAAAAAAAGTAAAAAAAAATGACACTATAGTTGACCCAACATAATGTTATTCTCGTGGACGGTTTGATTTGTTTGCAACCCTATTTTGGTACAAAACATACCAGTTCAATAAAAAGGGGGGAAAAAAAAAAAAAAAGACGCTATAGTCTTGACCCAACATAATGTGATCAGTTTTGTGTCTAATGATTCGGCGTTCTATTCAACGACACGTAATATGCTCATTAATAAAATGCTTAAACTTCGTAACTTTTGTTGGATACATGAAATCTTATGATTTTTCACCGGAAAAGAATTTAGCTTAGCTTATAGTGACGCCAGAGAACTCTTTGCTATCCGCTAACAACGCAAATACTTTGCCCAATCTTACAAACTCGTTGCTGTTGCTGGTGGAGGTTGTGAAACATCTTGCTTGTACATGTATGACATGAAACATACAGTGACGAAGAAAAATTAAGATGAATATGAAGATATATCAAGAATCCCACGTGATTCATCAATTCAAATTCTCTGTTCAGTTTTCCTTTCAAATTCTGTGCACAATTTAAAATAATATCATTTTATTAAATAAACAGAAAACCTGAATAGAGGATCTGAATGGCCTCTGGTCTGTGAGGCAATGACATCAGTCTCCCGTGTCCCGACTTGCATGTAGGTAATCGAGCCTTCATGAAATGGCAATTTGAGCTCGACTCGAGCTCGAATTTTTCGAGCTCGAGTGGCTTGTTTACGAGTTCGAGTCGAGTTCGAACTCGATTTTCTCAGGCTCGATAGCTGAAAATATATATATATATTATTTTTATTTTTATTCTAATAATGAAATTACATATATATCCCTAATATTTTTATTATTTATTCATAAAATAATTATTTTATTTATTTTAAAAAAAAATAAAATAATTATTTATTATTTTTTTTTTAAATTGAACTTCGAGGCTCGTCGGAATTCGAGTTCGATAAAACAGTCGAAGCTCGATAAGCCCAAAACTCGGGCTCGGCTCGGCTCGTTTGCACCCCTACTTGCATGCACTCAAAACTTCAAGCGAATTCGTACAAGGCTGAGGGAAGACCCACCGTTAGCTTACCTTTGGTACGTGGGTCAACCCACCCACCCACCCACCCCGCGGGGGGGAAAAAAATCCCAAAAAAAAAAAATCAACTATAGAAGTATAGATTACTAATAAATAGAGATCCACTTATAAATTACTAGTAGTAGTGTATTTTTTTTCTTACAAGTTAAGCAATAAAGCGTGCAATCAATGGCTATGGCTTTAACAAAAGAGAAATGTACTTTGACATTTACACATTTTGGGGCTCCGTGTAATAGTCTTACAAACATTGGGAGCAAAAGAATACACCACGGATGCCAACATCCGTAGTTGTGTACCCATAGTCTACAAATCTACTTTTCTTTTTGTATAATGTTAGGGCTGCGCCACCCGCCATTGGTGGCTCCGCCTCTGCACGCAATGTCTGTTCACAAAAGAAATGTGATTAGCTGGTTCCTGATGTGTGTAATTAGTGAGTTTCCGTAGGGGGACTCTTTATCTATTGCGTGTTGGTCCAGTCGCTCCCATTTTATTTGTTTATTTATTTGTTCTTTTGGAGTTAATGCTACTAGTGCTCTATCTATTTCAACGACATCTACTCCATCAACTACAACTAAAT
Source organism: Gardenia jasminoides (assembly GCA_013103745.1). Taxonomy (NCBI): domain Eukaryota; kingdom Viridiplantae; phylum Streptophyta; class Magnoliopsida; order Gentianales; family Rubiaceae; genus Gardenia; species Gardenia jasminoides. The sequence goes on from CM023103.1 coordinate 6,979,392, forward strand.
ATTGTTCCATAAAGATGTCGTTGTCGGACCAAAACGTGTTCAATTACAGCCTCATCTTCTTCCTCATCATCACACCACCCACCATCATCGCCCTCCGCTACCTCACCGCCCCCTACGGCAAGCACCAGCGCCCCGGCTGGGGCCCCACCATTCCGGCCCCTCTAGCCTGGTTCCTCATGGAGAGCCCCACCCTCTGGCTCACCTTCCTCCTCTTCCCTTTTGGCAAGAACCACTCCAACCCAGCAGCCCGAATGCTCATCCTCCCCTACCTCATCCACTACTTCCACCGCACCGTCATCTACCCTCTGACCCTCTTTCTCAAGACCACCCATCGCCCTCGCTTCAAAAACAATCTTGATTCTCAAGCTGGCCCGAAAGCCGCTGCATTTCCAGTCAGCGTCGCCGCGATGGCGTTTGTTTTCAATCTCCTGAATGCTTATTTGCAGGCAAGGTGGGTGTCTCATTACGCCGACTACGAGAGGGACGGATGGTTCTGGTGGCGGTTCGCCGGCGGACTTGTGGTTTTCGTGGTGGGCATGGCGGTGAACGTGAGATCGGATTATGCGTTACTGGGCCTCAAGAGCCAAGGCGGGGGTGGATATAAGATACCCAGAGGAGGGTGTTTCGAGTTAGTGAGCTGCCCAAATTATTTTGGGGAGATACTGGAGTGGTTGGGCTGGGCTTTTATGACTTGGTCCTGGGCGGGTTTGGTGTTTCTGTTGTGCACTTGTGCTAACTTGGTGCCCAGGGCTGCTTCAAATCACAGATGGTACCTGGACAAGTTCGGGGAAGATTATCCTAAAAACAGAAAAGCTGTTATTCCCTTCGTGTTTTGATGTACTCTAGGGCATTTCCTCGGTCGAATTTGACTTTGTAATAGATCTGAACTGCAAGATCCAGATCCAGATCCAGATTTGTTCGTGATAAATTTTCAAGTAATTGGTTTTAGTACTCGAGCTTCCAATTTCTAATCCCTCATTCCACTTTTTCTTTTTCAGGGTTAACCATTTGCTTCTTAAAGTTCTGGAATTTAAAAAAAGAATTTTTTTTTTTTTGGAGAGAGGTTTTTTGGGGGGTGTTTGTGAAAAGAAGTGTGGCGTTTGCCAGTTAAGTAGAGGCATAAAGAGGGAGAGGAGAAAAAGTGAGAATCCCATGGGGCACGGGAAATACTTGAAACAACAATACATACAAGAACCAAAAATGACGGAAGCGGAACGATATGGACTTTTTCATCCCCTTTTTTTCCTTAAAAAAAAAAAAAAAAAAACTTTAATGAGTACAACGAAATAATCATATACAATAACGGGATGAAGAGTAAGATATAATCATGAGAGAAGACGAAATGCCATAGGTTGTAGCTAATACCTTGAAAATTTATTTGCCAAATAGATTTAATCCGAATGAAAAAGTTCATGATTACAATACTCTCTCCACTCCCCCCAACTAGGACTTCTTTAAGATGCACATCGCGAGTTGGGCTCGGCCATGCTTTCAGGGTACCATAAACGCATGCTTCTCCTTAAATAGTTTTATACATTGACTTGCTTTCAGCTACAAAACAGATTAAACCTACCAAAAACTTTTGAGAAGAAAAAGTTTAAATTATAATCCACGGTGGTATACTAAGCAAACTGGAAGCACTGTCAGAAGAATGACATATCCTCAGAACAGGCAAAATTCACAGGTTTTTTTGTAAGAAGACGACTCCAACGAATAGTTGTGGAAAGTTTCATCTCCAAATTGTTGCTGTAGTTTCAACAGATTCATCCACTGTCATGACCGGTTGCATGGCTAGTTACTAGCAATCTTCACCTGCGACTATTACAGATCATGAAGGATGATCAATCTCAGCCAATGATGAAAAGCTACATGAACTCAAAAATCAGGTAAAAAAAAAATAATCAGAGATCTGCTACCTCTACTTTTGGTCCACGATCATACTTCAAATTGTCATCCGCAATGTTCTCTTTTAGCAAACTTCCATTTGTCCCTTCAGAAGATTCAAGGTCTTCAGAAATCTCTGCCTTCAGCTTCTCATGCTTCTCTTGTAGTTCCGAGAAGCTCACAGCATCAACCAGGCTCTTCTTTATCTGCTGCCATAATGCCTGAATCTTTGCCTTTGACTCCGCATCTGGTGTCTTTCCAGCCTTTGCCACCTCTCTTTTTAAAAACTCAATCTTGTCTTTCAAATCAGTTGACTTCACAACATCTTCCATTATACCAGTAATTTCCCTGTTAAACTTGTCTATCCTTTCCCGTGCTTCCACAGATGAGGGTGGTGGATAAACATACAGATTCAAAGATTTAAGAACACCAACAAACTCCGACTCTATTTCATCCTTCAGCAGCAAACTTTTCTCCTTCACCTCCTCCGAAATTCCCGAGTTCTCAATTTCAGCCCTTAATGCCTCAATCTTTTGTCTTATCTCAGGCCGCTCAGCAAGCTCCTTGAATCTCTTATTGATCTCCTCCTTCAGTTCACCAGCCTTGCTGCTCTCCCCAGATAGATTCTGTGCATTGGCTAATTCCTGCAACAAGTCAAGTTTGTATTTCAGGCTTGCATAGTTAGGAGCACTGGAAAGCTTTTGGTTGAATTCAGCTCTAAGCTTATCAATCTTCTCCTTCAGAGCAGTATTCATGGACTGATCATTTGAACTCCTTGCTTTTGCAAACTCTTCTCGCAGCACCACAATTTTGTCCCCAAAACCCAAAGCTTTAGCAGCTTCAGAAAATTCAAAGTCAACCTCTCTTTTCAGTTTCTCTATCGTCTCTTTAAGACCTGATACTGGCTTCTCTGTTGATGATTCTCTGGCTTTCAGTATCTGCTGTTTTAGCTTTTCAACCTCGTTCTTCAATTCCAGAGCTGAAGTCTTGCCAGGCTGAATAATGGGAATATCTCTCTTTTTCATGTTAGCCTTCTTCTGTGGATCTACTGGAATTCCCTCTTGGAATCCACCAATCTTTCGGAACTTCAGGTACCTGTGCTTCAATAATTCTTCCTGGTCCATCTTTACCAGTTCCTATAAAACCAGATGCATGCGTAGAGTGATTGATCGAAAACAATTTGAGAGTGGAAAAAAAAATCAAGATGAATTACTCACATCCGTGGCATCAAGAATTGCAGTTTTAATCTGTTGTGAGGTCCAGTGTGGATCTGCATGTGCACCACCAAGAGGCTCCTGCAAAAGACCACAAGTTTTGTTAGGCACCACAAAGAATGAGTGCAATACAAATCTGAATGAAAAGAAGCACCCACTGTTAAAGCAATCATTCAGTCACTAATCTATGGCCAACTTAGTGTGATTTATCGAGCATGCAGGTATCCTAAAAGAGGTGAATTGCATGATATGTAATTTAGATAGATGTTACTTGACATACTACACATTTTGCTGCTGGAATGGGACTATTTGTATGAATCTAGACAAGACTTGAGATTAACAGCATCATTCAATATTTAATAGTTTCCAAGTGATTATGACTACCACGGTAGTCAAGCATACAATAAGCAGCCAAAAAGGGGGTTTGGACAACAGATTTCAATGAACACAGATGAAAAAGTTCACACAGAAAACATGGATATCATGAGATATTACAGGGATGACAGCGTCAGCTATCTGCAGCTTGCACAGCTCTGTAGCAGTAATCTTAAGTTTCTCAGCAGCCTGCAAAATAGGTTATTATATAAGAACCCATCACATCTTTTCAAGATACCATCATATGTTATGCAGTGAATCATAAGATAACCTTTGGAGAGGCTTTTGCAGTCTTCCATAAGATTGCTGCACATGCTTCTGGGCTGTATGATGGAAAAAAAAGAAGATCCAGATCAGCACAAAATGAGCATAGTACAAAACAACAATACCAAGCTGATTAGGGATTACATGCAACTACAAAGATTTGTCTTCCATATGAACTAAATTCTGAAAAAGGGAAGTGGAAATTTGGTACTAAATGCCCAAACTAAAGTTCCTTCTCTCATGTCTCAGATTCAGAGACAAGATTGCCCAAATTACAAATAGCATGCACCTGGGACCACCACCAGGTTTAAGTTGTGTAGCATGACGTAATTAATGGAGAGGCTAGATGCCTAAGTGCAATTTAGTACTAAGTACTGATACACACTGTCCACTGGATGATAGGAAATACAAGAGAAGAAAGGAAAAGGATTTAATTCTTTCCCTACTCTAATCTTTAGCAATATTTCTGATAATAGAAACATTTCCAGAGAGTGCATGGTTATTTTGCAAACCATGTAAAGGAACTGCAAAAAAGGGACTCTGGGCACAAGAAATTACATCACGGAAAACTTCGGAAATATGCACAGAAATATGCAATGATTTGCTCTACTCAGTCGAACTACAGAAGAGACCAGATGATTCAAGGAAGAGTAAGAACATTCTCAAGGGGTTGCTGATTTTCTAAAGTAGCGATAATACTGAGCCAGAACTAGTCCAGAAACAAACAGAATAAGCAGAGGTATCATTCTTTAGGATGCCGCATATTAGCTTATAATAGTGAGATTTTATGGCCCATATGTCAAAGGAAATTCAATCTCCATGGCACTTGTTGATAACAGAGATTTTTCTACAAACCCTGTGGACCAATAACCATATTATGTACAGCACACCCACACTAAAAAGTACGCCACGCACAAAAAATTAGAGGATCCAGCACCTATCAAGGTCACAAGTATATAATAAAAACATCTACAAGTAAGAAGACCATCATAATGCACCTGGCAACATAGAAGACAGCATTTTCTAGCATTAGAAGTTTGTTGGCACAACCAATTGCAAGAGCACCACCAGAACCACCTTCTCCTATAACAATAGAGATAATTGGCACTTTCAATCCAAACATAGTTCTCAAGTTGTGAGCTATGGCTTCACCCTGTATAGAGCCAAATAAGGAAAAAAGATGAGTTGAAGACTTTCAGCTCAGAAGAACTCTGTATCATGTTGTCAGTGAAGACTTACTTGGCCTAGCTCCTCAGATTTAAGGTCAGCATAAGCCCCTGGGGTGTCAATAAAAGTAACAATTGGAAATCCATGGTGATCTGCATAATACATCATGCGCAGAGCCTTCCTGTAACTGTATTTTAAAAAAAAAAGGATAGTTGTTTAGAGCTATATCTATGATGCAATTAAATTGCACAACCACCATGATATGTAAGCTTCAGATGCTTGATTTTGAAAACCAAGGCGCTAATGATATTATTCTGATGATGTACAACTTCATGTAAACTTAAGAGATCACTCAAAAATTTGTATGGATGGATATACTCTAGGATGAACTTATCATAAATCATTAATTGATTACCCATGGGGAGTAGGCATGCCAAAATTACGCTGAATGTTCTCCTTTGTGTTCCTGCCCTTCTGATGGCCCATGAACATGTAACATCTACCATTTATCGTTCCCAGACCAGTGACAACAGCTGGATCATCATACCCAGCACGATCACCATGAAGCTCTACAAACTGAAGATTTTGGACATTAAGATGATCAGAAAGGCTTTTAGCCATTAAGATGACCAGAAAGAGATAACTAGAAACTCATTTGAGGGTAAAGCAAAAACATCAAAAAGGATTCAGTAAGCTTGCAGACCTTCTCTGTAATATTAAAAACATGATCAAGGAACGTTGGTCTATTTGGATGCCGGGCAATGTTCACGCGTTGTATGGGAGTCAGATGTGTGTACAGATCTTTTAAAGCCTGAAAAGATCATGTATCAAGTACGATACACATTGAAATATTAGCTGAAAGTTCCAAAACTTCAACCTGAATTAAACTATGGACATGTATGAATCAATATTAAACAGAATTTATTCTGAACTTGCAAAACTGGATAAAGTATGATCTACATCATTCTTTCACAAAAATCCAGTATAAGGAAAGTAATCAGTTTAGAAGGAATAACTACTACTACAGCATCTAAAGGAAAACACCGTAGAACATTATTCACTTGCATATAGAAGTCGAAAACAGAGGAATTCTGTCTTTCTACATTATAATGTGAATCTGATTGATAAATCAACAGACCAACAACTTCCAAATGTTTTGCATGATGGTGGTCCTAGAAGCCATATCTATTCTTCTCAAGTTATCACACATGAACCAGAACAAAAGCAATGCACAAGAATCAACAATCCAAACGTATTGATGGATCATTCATACCATATGATTATCCCAACCTCAGCAGCACAACCAGAGAGATGGGAAGATAAATCCCTTGATGGCTCTCCTCAGTTAATATTATCCCCAAGAAGTTATAAAATAACAAGCAAGCATTCGGAAATAGGCCAGTATGGAGGTGTCTTAGAGAGAGATTTAACTCTATCTACATACAATAATCCACAAATAAACCTAAACAGAGTAAAAGATTGGAGACATAGCATTGCAAGAAACAATATGCTGATAATGTCAAATGCAGAAACTGATCATTCACCAATACAATGGCATGAACCTGAATGATGCTTTTCATAAAACAGCACACGTGAATCATAGCAAAGTTGCATTTTAAAATCATTCATCATCACATTCAAACAGAATCACATACTACGGTACACATTAACAGTCAAACCTGTTGATATTTGTTCTCCAGGGAGATAATCTGCTCAGTGAAGTCCAGACCAGTTTCATTCGCCATCCTTTGTACCTACAACCACGCAAAGCATTTCTCTGAAGCTACCTACTGAAAATTCCAACTCCAATATAACATACTAACTCAGTCAATAGAAGGTTATTACGTCAATAATTTTCTTTTGCAGGCCAATAAGAGGTTTCTCAAAATCCAGTGTAACTGGCTTGGGCTTCTCTTTTAGGGGCTTGAAGTGAGAGAGATGACTAAGGACTCCACCCCTAACATTGGGGTCAGGATCTTCTGGCCATGGATACTCATGCTTCTTAACCTTCCTGAGCTTGGCTGAGACAGCAAAATCTGTCCTTTTTGATCCAACACGTGCCCTCCCAAGCACTCTCAGAGGAACACCAGAAACACCATTACTTGAGCTCCGCAAAAGGTCGGAAGCAGAAGGTTTGGATGACAATTTGCCACTAAACGTGACTGGAGGTTGAGGCGTTGCAGCCATTTTGAAAAGACCACCGTTCTTTATTACCAGGACCTAAAGATATGCACCCAAATAAGGGAAATATCAGACTGGTTGATCATATGATAATAAAGCAAGAATTTTGAAAGCACAATATGGAGTGTCTTCCCTCCCCAAGTTTTCCTGGGGAGAAGAAGCGGGAAAGGGTATCAAAGAAGTCCCTCCTCATCAGAAACAGAGATAGTAGCAAGCATTGTTCAGTTTTATCCTTCCTGCAATGATATACTAAGAAAAATTCAAAAAGTTGAATTGTTTACTGTTAGGAAGCGATAGATTTTCTAGACAAAATAGGGTCAATGGAATTGTGTTGGGGACGTATCAAAAACAGAAAAATTCGCTATTAACTAAATGGTGACCCCACCAGGAATTGACAAATAATTAGTTGTTAACATTCAATGATTCATGAGTAGATGATTTTGTGAGAGGATGAAAATCAGCTGAAAAATCAAATCGTGAAACTATAATTGGTAATTGCTAGCCTCCAGCAACTCAAAAAAGCGTGAAATACAATATAGGCCAAGAAAAAGAAAAAAAATTAAGTGCATCATATTTCTGTCAGGAAGTGGAGTTCTAGAAACAAGAGATGTAATCAACTAGACCAATTGGCAAAGCAATTGACACAGAATTCCTCATTTATTCACCAGGCGAGCTTCATTAATCTATCAATACAGATTAAACGGAAAAAACAAAGGGGCACAATTAACATTGCAATTTGCATGCATAAAATAATCTAGCTAGGAATGATAAGGGAGCAAACCTAGGAGAGATTCAAAGGGCGGACGAAACCAAAGCGCGAAGAAGAACCCAAGAGAGAGGGTGGAAAGTCCAGATTCGGCAGAGAGAAGTGGGGGAGAGGGATCTGAGTTGTACGTACTACTAGTAGTAGACCCACAGGCCACCACCACGATCGGCTAAATGAAGAACACTGTTATTACTAACGTTGTTGCTACACTTCTCATCCTCCTCCTCCTCTTCCAGTCCCCCAGTCCTCTTCCTAAATGCAACTATCAAAAACCACAACCAGTATATATTTGACCTATATTAGTAGATTTAAAAATGGGAGAGATAGAGAGAGAGAGGAGAGCGAGAGAGAGCGCAAAGAAGCATTGGAGAGATCGTCACCGGGGATAGCTTGTTTGGGCTTATTCAATACACCACTCGCACACTTCTATCTCTCTATATCTCTCCTGTTTTTTTTTTTTTCCCTTCTTCCGCTTTTATTTCGGGGGAGTAATAAATAATAAAAAATTTTGCGAATTGTCGATACTTCTTATGCACATCACGAATATATGAATGCGTGTTGTTGTGTGTGAGAGAGAAAGACAGCGGGATGGATGGGGGAAAGTAGCAGTGTACTGTACTAGTTGTCGAAGTCGAAACAAACCTGGCACTTCAGCAGCAGCTTGGGGTTCGTGGCTTAAATGAGCCAGCCTTTTTCGGTTTGGCCGTTAAAGAAAGGGGAGAGAGTATGAGAGCGAGATAGCAATTGGCTGGACGGTGTTGGTTTGTGAGTCCTACCTTAAATTAAATTGTGCTTTGCACCAATTTTTCGATTATTTCACCAATTTTTTGGTTATTTCTGAGTGTTTCTAATCTAATTGAGTGTGTTGTGTTGTGTTTCTGACATTTGGAAGAAAAAAAAGGGTATGAGAGCGAGACAACTCCCACCAGCCAGCTTTGATTGAGTCAGTCAGATGGGGATTTGTTTTGAGTTTGAGACGGCGTTTGCCAGTTGCCTGTGACGCCCGAACGCCCTTCTCAACACCGCATACTACCGCGACTGCGACCGGCCCAGTTTGAGTGTCACGTGATGTTAGGAGCATAGGCCACGTGTGATGGGCGATGCGCTCTATGTTTATCCTCTTTGGTCTCCTCTCCCAACTCCCAGCCCTGCCCTATCCTCAATTGGTTAACAGTTCCAGAAAATTACTCTAAAACACACACGCGCGTGTGTGTGTAGGGGTCAATCTTTTCCTAACAGTATATATATGTTAAATGGATGATACGTGTAAATTTTGAATTTGACTTCTAAACCTTATATATTGTATATGCATCCAATTTTGTTAATGTATGCCAGACTCATCCGTACTAGTGGCTGACACGCACTCTCTATGTGTATGCATATTTTATAAAAAATAAAAAATATAACAATATAACAATAAATTAGTTGTATCAAAGGGATTAAATGTGGTTTTTTTATTTTCATTGTTGAAATTGGCAGAAAAACTTTGGATAAGTACAGTAATAGTAGACAAGTGTAGTAGTAGCAGTTATATAAACATAATAGTATACTAGTATAGTTGTAGAAGTAATGTGAACTTATATGAGTGATGTAACGGTAGAGTTTATACAATGAGAGTGTGCAACATAAGGTGGTTGTATATTATCCTACAATGTAAGGGTAAAATTGAAATAATAAATAATGACACGTGTTTTTTTTTTTTTTTTTAACATCAAACCTTTCATTCATGCATTATATATAGAAAGATTTGTATATGACATGTTTTTCTTTGTGTCGAGCTAGAAATTTAGACATTTATGCTCTTTTTTTCACCTGTTTGGTATTTAATAGACTATTAATTTCCAATTGTTTCCTTTTGAGTTGAATTTTTCATTGTGGAATTGAGTACAATCATATTCCTAGCTTAATTATCGGAATTCCATCTAATATTCCACCTACAAATAAAATCATATAAATGCTGTTCCGAGTTAGTTAGAATTAGTAGAACCAGTAATGGCAGTAGTCAAGTGTAGGGTCAAGTGTGCCTAAAAAAACTTTTATATATATAATATATATATACAGGGTCAAATGCGTTAGCTTTGGGTTTGGTAGTTGCATAGGCGATATTTATAGTTTGCCTGTTTCTTTTGTATAATTCACTCATCTGACCAACTACCGGAAAATCGCATAAATCGCAGTGCCTCTTTGATTAATAAACTGACCCTGTATTAGATATACCCTTTTTTCTTCTTCATCCCAAGAATGAGAGGTAGTTTTGACATGCGATGAGCAGTCTCCAAGCTTTTAATCCTATTGGGTGCTTCTTCTTTATTGAAAAAAAAAAAAAAAAAGCCCCAAATAATCTTCTTTCCATCCAGCGCTGTTACATTCGTCGTAGTAAAAGCAAAATTTTTATTTATTGGTCCCAAAAATATAAATTCAACCCTGTTGCAGTATTAATAATTAATTTAGAATTTGATATGTTTATTTATTTATTTCTATTTTTTGGTTATATGTGTTAATGAGTCAAATATTATTCGAACCTAATTCAGATCCATCGTATCTTTCTTTTGGGTTCATGTTTAATTTTTCAAATTTAGATAGTGAAAACTATCATAGATTTGGGTAATATTTGAGACCTGTCCAACACCTAAGATTTTTACCATGTTTCTATTAGACAATTTTTCTTACAATTTTATTTATAATAACATCTACAAACACCCTAAAGTTTTTTATGTGCACACCCTACAAAAATAAAAAATACAAAAGTTATGTTCTTCCTTTTGTCTCATCTTTTCTTCTCTCTTCCCCACCTTAACCTATTACCACTGGCCGATATCACACAGTCTCTCACACCTCATTCCCTTCCCCCCCCCCCTTCTCCCTTCTCGTTCCTCCTCTCCCTATTCTTCCCTCTAGTTGTGATGTTGGTTATGTGACTAGAGGAGGGGGAGGGCATGGGAGGTAGGGGAAAAGGAAAGTAGCGGATGAGAAGGGAGAGAAGGAGAGGAATAAAAAGAGGTGAGGCCGTTGAAGTGGTTGGCAGTGATGTCTGAGTGAAGGTGGCGGTGGTCAGCACTAGTAGTAGGAATGGAGGGAGGAGGAAAGGAAGTAGAGAAAGAAAGGAAAAATAAAAAGAAAAAGAAAACTAATAGAAAAAGGGAAAAAAAAATCTCCAAACCTTCAAATGAAAAAAATTTTTTTTGATAGTTTCTAGAGTAAATTATGGTAAATTTTTATATAAACAACCAGAAATTCACTATTCAAATGTGCCATTGATTTTATATAATTTATATACTCAAACTTAGATCTAAATCCAGATCCTATCTGGATCCATTCATATAGATACATACACACACATATAAAGTGAAGGATGTTGAAATACATGCAAGGTTCAGCGTTGAACACAGATAACATTTTTCATACAAATAAAATTATTTAATCATATCCCACGCCTTAGTTTTATTTTTATTTTTAATTTTTTTTTTTGTGCGCACCATTCTTAAATGTTCATTCTACTATTAGACGGCAATTCTATTATTTTAAAAATTTTATATGTTTTTATTGTATTTAAATTTAAAATTTTAATTACACATTAAGAGATACGTCTGATACTTAAACCTATGAAGGCACGGGTTTGGGGTAGCTTTGCAGACCTGGTGAGGATTCGAGTCCGGAACTAATATGCTTCGTTTGGATTTGCTTGTTTTTCACTTGTAATTGAAAAACTGTATTTCACACATCAAATGTTACAGTAAAAATAACCCAAAATACAACCCCAAAAATAACCCCCAAAATATTTTTGAAATACAACCCCAAAAACACTCAATTTCAAATATTTTTTTCTATTCCCTTTTTCTTCTTTCCCCTCTTCCTCCCTACCCTAGCCACCGGCGACCGGCGACCTCCTTTTTTTTTTGTTTTTTTTTCTCTCTCTCCTTCTTCTTCTTCTTTCTTTCCCCCACCACCTCCCTATGCCCTTTTATGCCCCCTCCCATCCCAGGGATGGTGGGGGAGGGAGGCTGGAGAAAGAAAGAAGAAGAGGGAGGAAGAGGGGAAAGAAGAAAAAGAAAAATGGAAAAAGAAATGGAAAAAGAAAAAGGACAAAGAAATGGAAAATAAAAAAAATAAATCTAAATATATCTACAGTAATCGAAATACTGATTTTTCACCCTCAAATACTACGGTGCTGTTTTTGAAATACAACTCCAAAAACAGCCAATCCAAACGGACTCGCTGAGAACTCCAAATCCAGTAGATTCAGCCCACATCCTAGTCGTCGACAAAACTAGTTTTGATTAACGATCCATTTACATTTTGGGCGCCTTCTTGGAGTTACAACCGTACAGCCTTGAATATCGACCAGTTGGCCTCTCCTCTCCTCTTTTCCTTGGCGGATTTTTCCAGTTTTGTTCATGGCTAAAAGCCGCTCTAATGGTAATCTCTTGCCCTCTCTGTCTCTCACTCTCTCGAGGGTGATTGGTTAGTCTTGTTTATGCAATGTACAGTCAAATGAACTAAATCATGAAATAATTGGAAACATTTTTGTCTTTATCTAAACAGTAGTAATTGATTATGCACTTTGAGGTTTTGACAGAGGCAATTCTGGGACTTCTAAGGAATGGACTCGCCGAGTTTGAGCTCACGTCTTCTCCGGTTCCTTCAGTTTCCGGTTACCGGCCTCACAGATTCCTACTTGCCTCTTTTTCTGTCCCTGCCATCTCCCATCGATTCTTCGCAAGAATAGGACCTCCATTGTACTACTATTACTAACTCACTTTCCCTTTATTTTCTTTCGCCTGTCTTTTACTATTCCTTCCTCCTCTTGTTCATTCTTTTTCCCAATTATTTCCGGGGCGGACCTTTCTAACCGCAAAATTTTCTTGTATTCGACCTATTTAAAGGAAAAACAATGAATGAAATGTTTATTTACTCGAATTCTTAACCTGCTACTCTATCTCAGAGCATATAAACGACTTAATTGACGAGTTTTCTGTTATTGTCTAGTGTGTATATATGTTTTTGTATGTTTATGTATTTGTCATAAGTATCTGCGGAATATATTGTAGCGGTGGAGGGTCTCCGGCACTGAAGAAAGTTGAGCGTTACTCAGTTCAGAAAGTCACTGGTGATGGACGCTGTCTGTTTCGTGCTCTGGTATCAGCAAATTCTCGTACATTCCATTAGTTGAACTAGTAATTCCCCTTTCCCGTTATGCCCTCTTTGTCATTTTTGAACATCTTTAATCCTTTGACTGATGTTAATTGTCACAACTTCTTCTTCGTTTATAAGTGGTCAACTGCTCATCTGCAATAGTGTTTCGTTTTGGTTAAGCTTCTTTGATATCATCTTGGAACAGGTAAAAGGAATGGCGTTCAACAAAGGTACAGCACTTAGCCCCCGTGAGGAGAAGGAAAATGCTGGTAGGTCCGGGTTGATGTTGGGAAGAATTCAGATGCTATACCCATGTTTCTGCTTCAGTAAACTGCCATCCTTCACAAGTGGCATAAAAAAAGAAAGAATCCTGTTTTCGTATAATTTTCCTTTTCTTCCCGATTATTTGATTTCATCCCAGACCTGTCAACACTGTAGTCTGCCTCAAGCTTATACAACTATGAATAATATCCGCAAATTAGGTTCCTTACTCATCTAAAGAATTTTATGATTACCCTATCCAAATCCCATTAACTACATGCCAATATTTGGATTATACATTTCCCATGTCATGGTTTTCAATCGCTGGCATTGCTTGTAACAGATGAATTGCGGATGGCTGTCAAGGATGTAATTTGTGACAATGATAAAGAACGCCTTCATTACGAAGAGGCATTGATTGCAATTACTGTTGAAGAGCCTTTGAAGCGGTGAGGCCTTTGTTTGTTAATGCATGTTCACTTGTTCTTTTTGTTTTAGGTGCATCAATTGATTCTTTTTTTCTAATGAGGTTGGGAGACCCCATTCACTGTCTTTCTCAGTTATTGCCAGCGGATTGGAAGATCGGATTTTTGGGGAGGAGAGTCAGAGCTGCTGGTTAGTATATTAAACTCTTACTTGTCGTCTAAAGAGTAGTTTCAATTAACCTGTTTTCAACTGACTGACTATTGGTCAACATGCTTTTGTAGTAACTGGTAGAGCAATTAGCCTATTGTGAATTTTGATGTCTCCTACATCAACAAGAGTCTGTTATTGGAGCCTGGTGGTTTGTTCTGCAATGCAGAACATATAAACCTTAGTCTTGATCACCTGAATGGTTGATAATTGTTTGTCTTGATCATCTGAGTGGCTGATCCAGTCATTTATGCAATCTATCACTTAAAAACAGACCACTTAACGGAAAATTTCAACTGTTCAGTCAATTTGATTACCTTAAGCTGTAAAAAGTTTCTTCAAAAAATTTTTTGGTTATTTTTATTATTTTTTGATGAAGTTCAACTATGTAGTTTTTGTTTAAGTTCAGCTAAGTAGGACAAATGGGTTGCCTGGAAGAACATAAGACCTCAGCATTGAAAAGAGGATCACAATCGAAGCCGTCAAAGGAAAGACTCTTGTACAATTTTCACATGGCATTTCCTCTGTAGTTAAAATCAAATTGTGAAGTAAAAGAAGGTGGTTGTTGCCCCATGCTTCTAGGAATAGGAGGATTCTTTTTCTATCTTTCCTTTTTGGGAGAATAATGTGATCTGAGTTTTTTATTTATGTCTATGTTTTGGCATTGTGTATTTCAAGTAGCCTATCAAACTCAGAATGCAGCTCTTGAGTTTTAAACCACATATTTATTCAGCTCCGCTTTCCAGCTAAATGATATTACTCTATGGTAGGTGTTGTCAAAGTTGTGTTGCCAGCCAATTGTTGTCTACATACCAGAACATGAGGTACTTTTCCTCCTGTTTAATTTTCAATCACATTCCTTTTGACCTTTACAAAGTTTGTTAACTTAATTCTTCCCTATGCCTGTTAAGTGTGATTTCCTTCTTTCAAGTCTGATAGGTGTTTCATGAGGTTCAGTTTTCCATACGTGTTTCAGTCGCATAACTACTTGACATAGCATACATGTTAATTGAGATAAGTAATCATGAATTTAGAGCAAAGGTGGTGTTGAGATGCAGACTTAATATTTTAAAAGGATATCTGCTTAGTATGACAAAAATTCATCGCCTCATCTTGCCTAGGGGTGCTTACTGTCCAGTAGAAAAGATATTTTACCGGTAATTAAGGTTTCCTGATGATCTATTTTGACTGAACTGCCCATTTTTGCACCATTTGGACAGATGGCTTGGCTTAATGGAAAGGTTGCCTTGCAAGAAGTTCGACTTTTTGTTAATATATCATTCTTGTTTAGAATGGTTTTTTCCTTTTTGTGTCCTAAACAAGCTCATATTGTCCTTTGAAAAAAATGCAGCATGGTGGACGAGGCTATGGTTTCATTCCAATTGCAGAGTATGGAGCTGAGTTTTATACAGATTCAAGAAAAAAAGAACCTCGGAAAGTTGTGAGGCTTGTGTACAGTGGTAAGAACCATTATGATCTACTTGTTTGAGACCGTTGTGTTTAGCAGTGATGCAGCAATATGCATATTTTGTACCTCGCACCAAGGGAGAAGAAACGCGACACTTCAAACCTGGTCTTGAAGTTTGGTGATGTCACCCTGTTTCTCCAAAGACAGCAGTATGTATATCCACTTCTTTTGCTGGATCGGTGGCGTCTAATCAAAAGCTATGATAAGGCCAGCCAAAAGTGCCAAACATCACCGTGCAAACTTGGGGCTGTATTGCTGTTTTGTTCTCCTTTTGCATCTTCCCCCCCACCCCTCTCCCAGCCCCCTCTCTTTTTGGGGTGTGGGGATTCGTATCTCAAACATCGTCAAAATTACTGAGATTAACAACACTAAAGACTATTTAGCTTATTCAAAAATTGGATTCCAATCTTTCTTTTTTGGGCTATGTTCTCTAAGAGTTGGTGAGTTACAGATTATTATTTGCCGATATTACCAGAAATCTGAGTACTTGGTACAAGCTTGGCACAAACACGCCCCCTTGTACGGAATACTCGTGCACCGTCATGATCTATCTAATTCGTTGACCGCTCACACCTTTGCATGCTACAGCGCATGGAAACTCTCTAATATTGCACCTTGGTTAGGATTGGTCGCACCAACAGGGGAAAAAGTATCTCGCTGTGGAAAAGATGAGTGAGAGTACAGTTTCTTTTTCCTTTTCTTCCTCTTTTGGTCGGACAACGAATCCAGTTCACATATTTCTTGACCTGGCTGGAAGCTGGAAAAAATATATTGCAGATAAAATTTTGTTTGGATATGGTATTAAAATACAATTGATTGCTTTGTAAATATATTTTTCTAATTTTTTAACTACTTTTTTTGTTAATTCCTACACATATTCCATCATAAAAAGTAATATTAATTCAATTTCTTTAAAAATAATCTCTTGTCCGAACATAGGTTTGTAACTTTTCACTCTAGGAAAATGTTAAGGATTCGTGACAATATAATGTTTTTTAATGAATTTTGTGAAGGTGTTAGCAGTCAA
Source organism: Gardenia jasminoides (assembly GCA_013103745.1). Lineage (NCBI taxonomy): Eukaryota > Viridiplantae > Streptophyta > Magnoliopsida > Gentianales > Rubiaceae > Gardenia > Gardenia jasminoides. Next base: position 6,995,765 of record CM023103.1, read on the forward strand.
CTACCTTTTTTTTTTCTTTGGGATATGTGTGTGTGAGAGTGTGTGAAGGTGTTAGTAGTTACTTGCCAAGTGTACATCATGTATGTAGGTAAGGAGGAGTAAATGACGATTTGATGTATGGTGTGTTTCCTCGTTTGATTTTTTAGTTAGAACAAAAGTTGTACTTGTAATTCAATGCTGCTAATTAACCCTAAAAATTACTTACTAGTTACAACTCCCTATTGAATAAAAAAAAATAATACATTTCCATTTAATTTTATATAAAAATGAATGTAAACATATTAGGTATGCATAATTCTTTGGTATGCTTATAATTAAGCTGATGCAGTGTAGATACAATTAAGTATAGCACCTAAAAATATACGACAAATAAATATAAATTGGATGAATAAGTATAGCAATAGTTTATACGAGTTTCTTCTCTTATCGTCTTTGGAGCTCTTTTCGTTAATTGAATTGTAATTCGAATCATTTGTGAATTGATTTGTTGATTATATTATTATCAACATTGTGGGGTTCTATGTAATCTTATAAATGTAAAAATATAATTATAGGTGTAATTGATAGTTTGAATGCTAAAATTACGGTATAATGTAATTGTGGATGCTAAAATATAATAATGTAATTGGGGTTCTATTACATATTTGCTTTTTTGAGGCTGCTATATTTATTTTTTTCAATTGGTGTTGGTAGTTATTTGATAGTAAAAAAAAAAAAAAAAGGGAGAATTAAAATATGAGGCTTGTGCAAGGGAGGAATAAACTTACTCCCCACTCAAAGAAACTGAACTAAACTCCTGACGTCAATCAAGTTTATCACACCCGCAGAGAAGGAGACGGAGACAGAGACTGGAAAGAGAAGGAAAATAAGAGAAAGTTTTAGCGGTATCATATTTTGCGTGTTAGGTTTTCTTGCTTTCTTCAACGTTGTTGATTGATACTTGATACAGAAAGAGAGAGAGGGAGAGAGGTTTGCGAGAGAATGGAAGGAGCCAGTAATGGAGGGATGTTGTACCATGAAGTACAAGAGTCGAAGCTGTGCGCGGTGCATTGCGTGAATACGGCGTTGCAGGGCCCATTCTTTTCGGAATTCGATTTGGCGGCCCTTGCCTCCGATCTTGACCGCCGAGAGCGCCAGATGATGCTGCAAGCCGGCGGTGATTTCCTCCCCGACCCCGACGAGTCCCACAACGTCTCCCTCGATGGCGATTTTAGCATACAGGTTTGCCTTCAACATTTATCCATTGAAGCCCACGCGTACCATATCTCTTACTAAATTCTGTAAAGACAGAATCTTTTTAAGTTTCTTTGGAGGAGAAATTTGGCTTTATTCTTGAATTTTTAGTGCTGAAATACTTCTATGGGATTGCGTTTCGCGGCCTTGCGGATTTCCAGTATTTGGCCCCAAGATGTTCTTTTTACATGTTCTTGGAGAGCTGATGGTTGTACGATTGGGCTTGAGTAATTAAAGACGAGATTTGTTGTGCATATGTGAATTTTTGAGTTGCTTTCTTGTTTTAATTGACTTTTCCTTTATTTTTTTTTAAAAATTTTCTGTTGCTTATGAAATTGAAGATTTAAATATGCATTCATAAATTCTGGTTTTTTGTTTTGACTCAACTTATCGAAGACTCTGTTGAGACCGCATGTCTTTGGTTTCGTTGATTACATATGATCAATGCACTTCAAGATTCAATTTTTGGTTGCAAAATTAACTGTTGTGCTGCCAAAGAAACCTTGACTACTAGCTAAAGCACTCAAGGGGTCCTAGAAACAAGTGCTTCCTGGTTTTGTGCTCTTCGTGTCTTGGTTATTTCTTTTTGTCTGAAATTTCCAGAGACAATTGAGTAAGGTTCAGGTAGATAGCATTTGCTACAGAGGAAGGTGGCTGTTCATGCATTTAGTTTATTATACATTGAACATGGCTCATGGTTTCCCTTTTATTGCTTCTTGTTTAAATGCAAAAGAGAGTTGATCACATAGCATGATATTCATTGCCTCAATCTGAGAAATGAATGTTTTGCCTTTTGTGTCGGAATGCTAAGGGATGAGTGCTATGGTAGTCACACAGTTAATGGATGTCATATTTCCTATGTGATGAAAGAACTTCATGTTACATAATCAACTTCATACTGTCTGTCCTAGTGTAAAAATGCTTTTGATGAGCATATGTAGGTATTTGGGAATGCCAGTGTTGAAAGTCCATATTGGATGTGTAGCAGGAAGCTAAACATGATAGTGTAAGAATCTTTTGTATGCAGTGTAAAGATTATTTTATATCATTACAGGTGTGTTAGATAGACCCATTTAGTATATAAGAATCTTCCATGCAAATGATTAACCTTGAGGATTCATACTGTTTGGTTTTTAATTGGATTTTTTGGATTGATGTTTCCCTTACCAGGTTTTGATTTCTACATTGCTCCTTGTCCATTTATATGAGCACGTGCAAAACATGTGCAAACTGAAAAAATGATATGAAGTGGCGTTATTTAACTGTGATATACTTGTATCAGCTACTGAACAGAGTAAAATATGCACAATCTTTTTTATTGGAAAACTAAGAATAAGAATTTATAATGAACTTAGTTCAGAAATGGAAAGTAATTCAATCAACTTTTGTTATCTGGAATGAGTTGCATGGAAATTGTAGTTGATGAAGCTGATAGAGGATTGTTAGCTCTAAGTGCGAGAGATAATGTTTCATTTCAAAGGCAAAATTGGAAAGTTAAAATAGTACCAGCAAAAATCTTTGGCAGGCTTTTCTGGAACCAAGACTCAGGTGATGGAATTTGGTCCTTAAGCGCCCCCCCCCCCCCGCGGGGCCGCCTTAGGAGGTTGGCTTCCTTTCCATGAACTGTGGACATAGATATCATCTAAGTTGCTACTGCAGTTAATGGTAGATAAGACACTGATAACATTTAATCAAGACTCTAGATCACATGCTCTGAAGTTAGAGAACTTGATAGATAAGACACTGATAACATCACGTCTCTCTTGTGTTTACCGTTCATGGGAATATTACTTTTCTTTGCCTGCCAAGTGTCATTTTGGCTTGATGTAGGGCATCCTTAGGATGTAGTTTAGTTGTGTTTGGTTTTGGATGGTCCTGCATGTGGAACATGTGTTTTTGGTGTTTAGGAGAACTTGAAGGACCTTATGTATGTGTCATTCATTGGATACATGAATTAATGTTAGTATTTTGGCCAGAAACCCTAAGTGGGTAAAATCTGTCATTTGGTGTTATTGTGGTTGAAAAGTATGACCTGTTTGAGACTGTTAGTTGTCCTTTTGTTTTTGGCTTTTATGTCTCAGCTTCTTGACTTCCTGTAGTTTTAGTCTTTGTTGACGAATCTCTTGCAGTTGCATTTTATATATTTTGCCTCTAAAATTATTCCCAGCTTTTCAGATCTTTACGATTTGCCTTTCCTCATTTGCCCAGTGTCATTGATTAATTGGTAATGCATGATCAAAGCCATACTAGTAAATATGGCCTTTGTTAGCTTTTGCTTACTCTAGGCGGTGTTGGAAATCATTTCCTCTATAGGCCCAGCTTTAATGCATGAAAAAAGTTACTCAGAGAAATGTGTACACGCCATTTAACTTGTGTGGGGCTCTGTTTACTGTTTGCCATTCACATACAGCTATTTGTCTTCTCCTTGTAGAACTACATATATATATATATATATATATATATATGTATGTATGTATGTATGTATGTGTGTGTGTGTGTATGCAATACTCTCATCATGGAAGTATATTTTGGTTAGTGCATTGTTCTCTTTCTTGCATAAACTGAAAATAGATCTGATCTATCCTGAAAATGATTCTGTCGATGCATTTAACTGTTTTTACTGGGTTACTCTCTTAGTTTCTCCCCTCTTTGTTGAAGAGGTGGTTAGCTCCTTTCTTGATCTAATAGAGTTTACGCTTGCAGGTCCTAGAAAAGGCTTTGGAGGTATGGGATTTGCAAGTTATACCTCTTAACAGTCCTGTTGCTGAACCTGCACAAATTGACCCAGAGCTTGAGAATGCATTTATCTGTCATTTGCAAAATCATTGGTTCTGTATCAGGAAAGTAAATGGAGAATGGTATAACTTTGACAGTCTTTATGCAGCACCTGAGCACCTATCCAAGTTTTACCTTTCTGCCTATCTGAGTTCTCTGAGAGGTTCAGGTTGGAGCATTTTCCTTGTAAGAGGTAATTTTCCGAAGGAGTGCCTTATAGCATCCTCTGAATCTTCTAATGGGTACGGGCAGTGGTTGTCCCCTGAAGATGCGGTGAGAATTACAAAGTCTTGCAACTCTACACAGAGGACGGCTCCAGAAAGTAGTCAAATTCGGCAGTTTTCTGATCCTTATATGCAGCATGGTGACGGAGGGTTATCATTGGATGAAGATGATGAAGATTTGAAAGCTGCAATAGCTGCCAGCTTGATGGATTCTGCAACAGTAGTTAAAGACATTCCAGCTGATGTGTTAGATGATGAAAACAAGAAAAGTGGTGAAGAGAATATCAGAGAGTGAATATTTGAATGCGTTGAATGTTGGGGATGGAATTTGCAAAAGGTCTGATGTCTGGTCCGCTTCTGGGTTGAGATTCACTACTCAGCTTCAGGCCTATAACTTCTGTGGCACACATCACTGTTTTTGGATGGGGTATTGGAAACACCAGCTGTTTTGGAACTCAGAAACAATGGCTGATGAATTTTTTCGATGATAATGGAGAGATCTTACTGAACAGTTTGTAGAATTCTAGATACTGTGGAATTTGCATGTTGATATTGCTAAGACTGTGTCTCGCTTATAAAGACTGCTAAAATTAGCGGAAAAGCAAATAAAGCAAAGAGAAAATGCCCGAGAGTTATCCATCCAAAAATTGTTAAAATCGGGTATTTGCAGTGCAGTGGCCTTTTGCCCAGGATGGGCTCTGCGTGCTGATTTTAGTTTTGGATTTTCTGAATGAGTGAACTCCCAAGGAGATGCCTGTTAAGTGATAGGTTTACTGAACTGCTCAACCATTCGTGCGATGTGCCAAGACGTAAAATTTTTTATGCCCAGTGAAACAAAAACGTAGTGTACTACTACTATCACATTGTAAATGCAGATTTATACCAAGAAATACTCTAGTACTAACGCATTTTGTAGCAGGAAAGAAAAAGTTTTATTAGTTTGCAGAAGTTGTTATGCTGATGGAAATGCATGGAAATGCTTAGTTTTTGACACTCCCAGTCCTAAATCCTAATGGTGATGCTGGGCACAGTGTACGTGATTCAAAAGAGTAACACGTCCTAGTGTGGTTAAAAATTGCCTTTTACCATTTTACCATGAAAAAGTAGGTCGAGCCTAGGGCTGCAAATGAGTCGAGTTAAGCCGAGTTTTAGCCTTATCAAACTCGGCTCGACTCATTTTTCATCGAGCCGAGTTTTGGCCTTATTAAGCTTAGCTTGACTAATTTTTTATCGAGCTCGACGAGCTCAAAAAATGAAACTCGAGATCGAGCTCGAAAAATAATAAATAATTACTTTATTTTTAAAAAAATCAATACAATAATTATTTTTCTTAATAAATAATAAAAATATTAGAGTTGTATATGTAATTTCACTATTAGAATAAAAAAAAAGAAAAAATATATTTGAATCGGCTTAGGAGCTATTGAGTCTGAAAAAGTCGAATTCGAACTCGACTTGACCAATATTAAACTCAAGTCGAGCTCAAATTTGCAAGTGGCTCAATTAGTTTGTAGCTCTAGTTGAGTTTAGCGCTGCAAACAAGTTGAGTCGAGCCGAGCTTTGGCCTTATAGAGCTCGGCTCAACTCATTTTTTATTGTACTCGAGCGTAACGAGCTCAAAAAATGAAACTCGAGATCGAGCTCGAAAAAAAATAAATAATTACTTTATTTTTCTTAATAAATAATAAAAATATTAGCGATATATATGTAATTTCACTATTAGAATTAAAAATAAAAAATTATATGTATATATATATTTTCGAACAGTCTCGCGAGCTATCGAACTTGAGAGAATCTAAATCGAAGTCGACTCAAATATGAAAACGAGTTGCTCGAATTCGAGATCTTATATTTTCGAACTTGAGTCGAGCTCAAATTCAAGCCACTCAATCGTTTGCAGCCCTGAGCCTGCCATTTCGACCGAAGCATCCGCGGGGAGATTGGAGAATTTCCCAAAAAAAGTTAAAAAAACATCAGTGGGATGCGTGGGTGGAATGGCTTCTCTCCAACTTCCCCCCAATACCCCCCACCACCCAAAAAAATACCCTCTACCGCCCGCTCTGCCAGTCCCGGTGGACCCCACCGTAGGCCTTTATGTGGGCTACAGCACGTACACACACACACACACGAGTATGCGTGTTTTTCAAGGAAAAAGAAAAACTGAAAAAGGGGAGAAAGGAAAAGCCATTGAGTGTGTTTTCGAGCTTTCAAAGCTGGAACCTGATAACTCACTAGCCCCTTCAACTTTCAACTTCCACCCACTTATTTGGCTACTTATACAGTATAAGAAGACATTGATTAAACAAATTCCGTAATTTCTGCTCCGATGTAAATCAAGACTACATGGAAAAATTTACTCTGGCGTACACTGCAGTCCTTTCTATCGATTGAATTTTCCTGCTCTTGAAGAGCCCCGCCTGCTGCATTTGACTTTCTGATTATTGTCTATTTTCGCATCCGCTGAAATGGGCTTATCATCAGATCGGTTGTTCAACAGGCAGAGAACAGTTCATCAAATTCTTGGAGGAGGGCTTGGTAAGTCCTAGCAATTCAGATGCTTGTTTACTTGAGTTTTCTGATAATGGATTTTGGATTTCCAGTCAAGTAAGAGAGAGTTTTCTGACTGGATGATCGTTATAGTTAACTGCATTGGTATACGTAAAATTGCCCTGTATGTTCATGAGATTTTAAATCCCAAACTAAAAGGAGAACCTTCTTGCCACTGGATTGGTAATCTGTTGCTTCTCCTAAATCTAATGGTATTTGGTACTAGAATAATTAGGATGAGGCTTCTTGAGTCGGATTTACTTGCAAATGACTTCTCCTATCCATCCAAGTTGTGGATGCGAGCAAAGTTTCTGATGCTGTGCTTTTGTTAACTCTACAGCTGCAGATGTGATATTGTGGAGGCATAAGAACTTAAGTGCCGGAATATTAGTTGTAGCTTTAGCAGCTTGGGTGGTCTTTGAAAAATCTGGCTTTACATTGATATCCTTGGTATCGACCGTGTTCTTGCTCCTATTGATAATTCTTTTTCTCTGGGCGAAATCTGCAGCTATCCTCAACAGGTGATGCATGAAACTGTTAATCGTGTCATCTAAATTTCTTTTCCTTTTTAAAGGGGATTGTTATGCTCCGAATTACATTAACGAGCCGAGTTGGGACAATGGCAGTGAACATCTTAAAATGATGAATTGTGTGCATTGGTGTAAGGAGGGTTAGCCGAATCTTTAACTTGCCTGCATGTTTTGTACCCCTTGTGTCTTAATCCTCCATAGCGTGGTTATTTAGTTTCATTTGGTTTCATTTAGCGCTAAACCATAACTACACAAGCATTTCATCATATATGTGTCAGGCTTGTGGAGTCTGTAGCCAGTGACATACTACCTGATTACACTGATTGAGATGGGTAAACTGAAGATTTGGGCAGTCCCAACATGACCAAGACGTTACAATGCGACCTCTCCCACCTTACACATAAAGGGCTGTCGAAGTCCAATTTTGTTGAGATGTTATTAGTAACGTAGCCAGTATTTGCCAAATGTGAGACGTTAAAATTGTATGTTGTTTGGGTATTTTTGACTATAAGCTTTCAGTAAAGGATTCAGCTGTAAACTATGGTTCGTTTGCTCTTTGTTGTTTAAGATGCTAATGTTGAGTACCCATCAAGTGACGCTAACTTTTTCCTGGTGGCCTTGTAAATTTATGAAACAGACCTGCTCCGCCTCTGCCACATTTGCATCTGTCAGAGGAAATGGTTAACAATGCAGCAGCTACTATACGCAGTCACATAAATATGCTGCTCTCAATATCCCAGGATATAGCATTGGGTAAGGACTCGAGGATGTTTGTTAAAGTCGCAGCGTGCCTGCTGCTAATCTCTGTCATTGGTGGCTTTACAGATTTCCTTTCACTGGGCTACATTAGTAAGTTGATAATCCCGTTATCTCATAATTACCAATTGTTGAGAATGATACCCGTCTTGGCTAAGATTAAATTCGGTGCTCATTTTATTATTTTCTCAAATGATTTCTTGGTTTCTTTTAATGGCAGGCCTAGTTACTCTTCTTACAGTCCCTGCAATTTATGAGAGGTATGAGGACCAGATTGACAGATATGCCATTTTGGGCTACAAGAGATTGAGGATGTTGTATGACCGACTTGATAGAGAGTGCATCAGCAGGATTCAGAGTTTAGTTTCGGAGAATAAAAAGCTTAGCTGATCTTCCTCTCGAAAGAATGTTTCTTTCGAGTCTCGAGGTTTTGATGTTTTCTTTTTCTCATTTTTCACATATCGCATGCTCTCCTCAAGACATTGGAGGACTAAGCTGGGAAGAATTCTCTCACTCATACTTGCAAAAGTGCGCTTTGCCAGAACTCATTTTCCCCGTCCGGACCCCTTTCCACACTAGCCGTTTCAGGGGCCTCGCGAAAGGCAGGTCTATACTTTTGTATGACTTGAGAAGGGTCACAACTCACACGAATGGATAGATGTCCTTGTGATTGAAATACTTTTGAATGGGAGAGATTGGTTCTTCTTAATATTGATACATGCTTTCGACGAGTTTCAAGGGAGGCTGGAAATTAAACTTTGCACTAGTCACCTAGTCAATTGCATTCCAATTCCGTTAAAATAAAGGCAAATAAAATAAAAGGTAAACTTTCATTCCTCACGGAAATATGCAAGACATCGCTTTAAAGTTCTGTTTGAAAAGCCTTTCCACTCCATTTTCAAGATCCTATATTAATCCAAATAATTTAGAGAGACACTGACTTCTGCACCCTCAATACTATCACCCATCTGATAAGATGCAACGCAAACTTCAGGATAGTCTAAAAAAGATCCAGTTGAAAAAAGTAACGTAACAATTTTACTAGTCCTGATTACTAACAAAACTGTCACGTTTTTCATTTGGCCAACCAAAGCCTTGTCCGTCATTGTTTGTCTCATTGGAGTAGAACATGCCTCGTTTAATCTGGGCCAAATGTGGAGGAAAAGGAGGTGGTGGTGGGAGCGGAAGAGATGGTGGTGCTAATATGCCCTTCCCGTCCCGAGGGTCCATAGATGATCCACTTTCCATCCCTTTGTTCGCGGAAGGAGGTGGTGGTGGGTTTGAAGATAAAGCTGCTGGATTCCGTCCATAATCCCCTTGGAAAATTACAGGCCTTCCTTGAGGATCTGATGTATTATTCATGAAGCCCTCACTACTCCCTTGACCAGCAGGAGATGTTCCTTGAGGATCTGATGTATTATTCATGAAGCCCTCACTACTCCCTTGACCAGCAGGAGATGTTTCAAAATTCCCGACACCAGGTCCCAAACTCCAGGGCCGAGGATAGCTTTCCGCGAAATTCACACCGCCAGCAGGACCTGGTGGAAAGCCTAACAATGACCCTTGCTCTGATCCAACTTCTGGCGTTGATTCTGGCCTTGCCATGTCATATGGTGCACCATAAAATGGTTGAGCTCCATCAGGCATAAAATGAGGATAAACAAACTGATGGGGAACTAAACCAGGACTCATATTAACTGGTACAGCAAAGCCAGGGGGTTGAAGGGATTGCATTGGATATTCAGGAAATGGAGACTCCGCTCTGATTCCTTGCTGCTTTTCAGAAATCTGACTTGAATCTTGCCGTATGCCACCAGGTGAATCAAAAGCCTGCTGAGCAAAGCAGTTCTGTGAACCAAGCCTGTCAAAGCCTGGAGGAGGGTTATTATCAAGAAGTTGCTCTGAGGAATGGTTCTGAATTTGCCCAGGAAAAGATGGCATTACTTTTGACTGCATGAAAGGCCTAGAAATTGATTGGTCTCTCAATTGTGGACGATGAGCTTCACGATCATGAAGCTGGGAATTTGAGTGCATAGAAAAGGTTGGCCTTGGTGGGGCTTGAACTGTCGAATCTGAGGCTGTAGGTTTTCTTGTACTAGCTGCCTCTGAATCATTTCCTTCTTTTTCTGCATTGGGATGCAGAAGGTCACCATGAGTCTCAAGGATATGTGACTCAAAATCAGACTTCTTGAGGAAAGACTTGAGACAGTGGGGGGCAGCACAAATGAAGATTCCTTCCATCAACTTAATTGTCTGAATCTTCTGAATCCGTTCGTCACATCTGTACCACAGCATAAAATTCAGAAAAAAGAGATTGTTAAATAGCCACCTTTAACTTGTTCCATCAAGCACAGTGAAAAAACAATTGAAGGAAATGGCTGAGAAATTTGTCTCTTCTCTGAAATTCTAGAACCTGATCACATAATCAATACAATTGACAAGGAAATTTTAATGATATCATAGAATACAGCTGTAAATTGAGATTGCATGTTCAGAGAAACACAAGAAAAAGAGGGTGTGGGTGGGTTGGGGGAGGAGAGAACGCATACTCCCCCTATATATTCATCTCACACATCGCTCCCAATGTAAATAGCCATATGATTACCATAACATAATCAAGCTCATTCTGTAATCCTCTCCCAAATCAGATCTGAGATAATAATTCAAAAAGGATTTAACATGGAACTTACATGAAGCAAAAAGAATCACTCCTGGCACAATCCAGACAGAAGACATGGTCACAAGGGCTCTGCAAGAGCATGGAGGAGTAAATGAACCAAAACTGAAGCCAAGAAACACAAACAAAAATCATTACATTCAGCTCACAGACAGCTGCAAACAGCTGTATATGACATGAGTTTTACTTACACAAGTCAGACAATGCAATGTGAATCCTTAATCTTTCCTTGAACATTTATAGTGCGCAAAGGAGAACTTAGGATAGCATAAATTGGAAAAACCAATAAAGCTGATAAAACATTCTGTTTGTTTCCAATTAAATTGCCATCTAAAATGTGGTGCAAACTCATAAAAGAGGGGGGGAGAACGAACTAGAACAGTAGAGATGGAGGAAACATGTACTGAGTACACACCAGGCGTCCGTAGACAGCTATGGGCAAGTCACAATGTACACAAAAATGAACTCTTTCACCAAGTTGGCGACGGGACCTACGACCAACGATCTTGATAAGGGCAGTGGCAGTGGGTGAACCAAGGCACTTTGCTACAGGGAGATCCGCTAAGACAAGGTGATCAGGGCATGCCACTGTGACTGTGTCAGCGGGCAAGGTTTTCGAACCACCAGCCTCACTGGATGGCTTTCTAAGGCGGATCTGAAGCATCTTTCAGGAAAGATGCTTCTGTTGTTCGAGTAATCAACAGAACTCTTTCCGGAACCTGCAGCCATCAGGAAGAGTAGTCAAGCAAAAGGTATTCACATATTTTGGAAAAGACAAGAAGACGCACAATAAAGTGAATTCACAAGAATAAAACCAATCAAAAGTGCAGGCATACCCAAAGATATTCAGCGATTGAAACATAGACAGAAGACATATTTTAAAACTCACGTACTAAATATTAGAGCAGTGAAGGTAGCTACACAAAAATTAGCAATTCTTCACTAGAGATGTTAAATTTGGACTTGAAGATGCTAAAAAAATTGAATCTAAATAAGATCTGCAAGGTTTACAACTCCAGGGGGTAAATGAAGCACAAAAACCGAACAATTCCTAAAAGAATTTCTTCGACTCAATCTAATATGTCGTAGTTGTCATATCTTTGTCCAAAACCATGTGACAGTACCAAAACAGGGCTTTAAAACCATGACACAAATAAGTCAAGTGAACAGATTAACCAAGCGAGAATTGGGCTACAGATTATGGAAACAAATGTAGAAACTTTAACATGTTTGTCGAACCAAATAAGACTGACTACCTTAAATTGTGGAAAGAGATCCATCAAGAAAGTAGGGAATCATAAGTTTTGGCAAAAGAAACGTGAGTATGACAAAAAGCATGAATGTTTCTGAAACAAGCACCGATCGCCCTGAAATATGTTTACAATATTGACATGTCTGAATCAGAAACTAACATTACAAAATACAAATAAAGTCTGATAAGATCACCTAACCACTTGAAGAGGGTGCACGCAGATGATACAAATACCAGAAATGAGCACTGATTTCCTAGGGAATAGTCGGAGGACCAACTGCAGTGCAAATATGACTAAGAAGGGGCTAAAAAATGCTTTCTAATCCGTTAAAAAGATGGGAAAATGAAGGAACAGAGTTCGATATTTAAAATACGCCCCACTTTGGATTGAACTCTCAACAAAAAATAAAGGGAGAGAAAACTGAATGGAAATCTTAAGTTGGCAGAGCGATATCACTTTCGTTACCCAGTCACTGTAATAATTTACGAACAAATAGGATGGCAATGTACAATCGAAGAGATATCAAAAAAGAAAGGGGGGAAAAATGAAAGTCATCCACCGAAGAGCCTCCACAAAATCAAGAGAGCTTGGTAATTAAGTTTAAATTCTAAACCCTAATGACACCGCCTAAGCAACTGAAAACAGCAAAAAGCCCAAGTTAAAAAGTAAACATATGTGAATTGGTTTAAACCATACTCCTTCACTGAAGAAGCCACCTCTGAAAATATAATTCCGTCGCCAATTCAAAATTACGAGTTGGCCGAAGGAAGGGAGCATACGATTAAAGTACGGGGCTTTTGATCTGATTGGGGAGAAACAAAGGCTTAAAAGCAACAGAAAGGGGAAGGGGGTCGCCGGTAGTGGTCAATGGCATCACCGTCCTTTTATCGTAAATATATAAAGGAAATCACTTACCAAAAGAAACGAGGAAGAAGGAGAGACTTCAAATCGACGCAGCTGTTATCCTACTGGGTTTCCGCATCACGGCGGAGCCTGATGGATGATTAACTATTTAACTCTTCTGCCCCCGTCCCAGACGGCCAAAACGAAAGATTCAATTTTTCAGCGGCTTCCCCGAGATGTTGTGGTATTTGCAATTTTTATCCGCTGTATTATGGGCCTCACCTGAGCCCAAAACTATGGGATCGGACCGATGGGTCGCCAAGCACTTTTGACGTTACTAAATTAAAAAGCTCACCCCTCTACAGTTATGGTAGCAAGTGCAAGTTCCAAAACTTTGCGAACCTATGAGACAATTTAACGCCCCCAAAAGAAAGAAAGGAAAAAAAAGAAAAAAAGAAAAAGTAGAAGAATATGCTAGAGTACTGTGCAGTCTCACCAAAACTCGTGAAAATGCGAGGGGTAACTAATCTCCTCAATTGTATTTGAAGACTCAAAGACACAAACCAAGAAATTCAATTTCAACTGCTTCTGAAAATATATTACTAATTAATATCATTGATAAGTTCAGTCTTTTACTCTTTTTTTTCGTGTGATTAAATTTAAATGCAGTGCTCTTTAATATAAGAAAGATTTTAAAAGCTCTTTGATAAATCTTGAGTTGACTTCTTGTATGGTAACAACACGAGTAGCATTTTTTTTTTTTTTTAAAGTGCAACTAAGAAACTTGAACCCTGCTAACCTTATCAACCCAACTCAACCATATCCTCCCCCAACATTAAGTATCTTAATCAATGTGACTTGCTAAATCCTCCCCCAACTCATCTATTTGTTAATGATTGGTAAATTGCTTGATAATAAATCTCTCTCTATATATATACACACACACATATATATGTATTATATTTGTGTGTGCGTGTCATAAATGAAAGTTTTTAACTTAATTATTCATTTTCTCTTTCCTAGGTGACATGTCTAATTGAAAAGAATTGATGAATCATTTCGATGCTTCGTCTTACCAACATTTGTATTTAATCATTCTCCAACCAATTCTTCTCATAATTCCTCTCTCTGTTAACAAAATCATTTTTAATAAATTTGAACTATACCCTCTCTCTTCTAACAAACTATTATAATTACTAGAAACTTAATATTCATTCATGTAGAGAATATGCTCTTTTGTATATTTGGTATATAGGTAAAAACGGATATACAATTTTAAGTTTTTAATCATATAAAATTTAATAATTAATTTAAAGATTAAAATGATACTTGAACATTTAAATACACTAGTTTGCTAAAACAAATATCATGAACATGTAAAAATATTATTCTTTTGAAATTACTTGTGCTTGTGTATAATACTAATATAAAAACAATCCGTACTACTGCACAGGTTAAAATCCTCGTTACTATTGGGCACAAAAATTTGTGCAGACTCTGTGAGAGTAAACGTTTTTTCCATTTCTATACGGAATGATTTGCAACCTCAGAGTTCCTCAAAGAAATGTCAGATGAAGGATGCTATCTCAATGTAGGTGTAACCTCGAGCAAAATAATGGATGCTGTGATTACATGCTGAAGATCGACATTTTGGTCAAGTCCGCTCCACAATTTAAACTGTTCTCGTGATCTTTATTATTAGACATCATCAGAATCCAGATGAACAAGAAGAAATTGAGGTTTTTATTTTCCTCCAATTCAGAGCTCCGATGTTTAACAAGAATGTCCGAAGATAGGATCGTCACAGTCTCGGTTGACAGCCCATCCTTCAAAATCAAGATGACTCTATACTTCTCACAAACTTCTTAGCCTGCGACACGAGAGATAAAAACTATAAATAAAATGCTGATGATTTCTTGTTTGACTCTCCCTCTCCCTCTCCCTCTCCCTCTCCCTCATGCTTGTGAGAAAGTGAGTGAGGGTCAAGGGACCTTTCACGGTTATCATGTCTCAATGCATATATAAGAAGAAAGAAAGGGCCAAAAAAAAAAAGTATCCACTGAAGAATTGAATATGAGCTCCTAGCCTTACAGAACAAGCAAAACCGTAATCCAAATATACGCATAAGTAAACACTAGGCAACAATTTTAATTAGAATTCAAAAACTAAAAATGTATTGAATGACATGAAACTACGAAGAATCGAGATGCAAAAATCTGAATTCCACCTCTTACCTGCTCTAAAGTCAGAAACATGATCACATTCCATGATCCTAGCCGCCCAAAATTGGGGATAAAGCCTTTGTAGAAAGCAAGAGGTCCCTGCAACCAAGTTGAAAGCTCATTTTAAAGCTTGCCAGGTAATTTATCTTTGACGTTAGGAATCAAGAACAAAGGATTAACAGATCTCAATGCAGGGTGAATCATCTTTATTCGACTGGCATGAATGTGCCTGGTGGTTAGTGGAGGAAAAGGGGTTCCAACGGAACAAAGAATGCTTGTGGTCCACAATTATCTTGCACAAGGTGAAACAGAAACACAAAAAAGGGATCTGAACAATCAGAATACAAGAGAAGATGAACTCACGTCATTCTTCAAAGTCTTGACAAAACAGTCAAGCGTACTCTTGTATGCAGCATCTCCCATCATTCTGGACTTTACCTGCAAAATCACAATTTTAATTTGCCTAACTTCCTCATTGCATTTATCACTAGAAATGCTAATAATAATAGCCTGCGAGAAATCACCACAATCCTGTCTATTGGGATTGATGTGCTCATGGCCTCAGAAAAATATACACACACTAAGAAACAGCTATGAAGAAAAGATTTTGTCTTCAGCATGACCACTAAGGCAGAAACAGCTATGAAGAAAAGATTTTGTCTTCAGCATGACCAGATTTACAGGTATGTACTATTACTAAGGCAGCACAATCAGCAAAAGAAAGTTGTATTCTGAAATTGAATTTCCTGTGGAAGTATCAAGCCAGAAATGGACTACATGAATTTTGAAGATATTTTATACATCAGTCCCCTCCCCCTCCCAGTCTCTCCTTAAAATATTTTAAGGAAAGGGGAAAAAAAAGTTTAAAAACAAACTCATAAAACCAAGTGTATTTACTTGTTTCTAACCAAATACTCAATGCGATAAACCTGTTAACTAAGATCTCAAATGTTCATGAGATTTCAGATATTGACAATTTGGCATCCTTTATACATAGTTTATACCAGAATATAATCAAAATGCTAAAAGCAAATTATTGAGCAACAAATGAAAGTATACCAGAATTACTCAATGTTATAAACCTGTTAATAAGACCTCAAATATTGAAAAGATTTCAGATATTGACAATTTGGCATCCTTTGTACACAGTTTATACCATAGTAGAATCAAAATGCTGAAAGCAAATTACTGAACAACAAATGAAAATATACCATGTCGTTAACTCATAGTGTTCAATCCAAAAAAGTAAAGTGATCAAGTAACTTTAACAAATTCACCAATCACCATGAAGCAAAAAAGTTCAATCTTAATAATTCAGAACTGCTCAAGAAATATGAGTGACTTCAACAGGAAAGTCAAATCAAATAACCAGAAAGCATATCTCGTAGATTACGTTACTTTGTAAACAAGCATGAGAGCTAGGTAATTTTCTTTTAATTTGCTACAGAGCCATATATTTTATCTACACATGTGAACTCCAGAGTGCATGAAGCAAACAACAAACAATCAGATCATGAAAAATAGATGGAAATCCACTCAACTAAGCATTCAGAGAGAAATATCAATACTGACAGCAAGCAGACAAATGAGGCAACCATGAGTTCACCAACAATTTAGACGAGTGAGAACATATCCACAAATACAGAAACAAAAGAAGTCAGAAAGACTACATACCACATCGACTGGAGAACCAATGCAGACTGCGAAGAAACCAGCTCCGAGACCAGATAAAAGATGAGTGAGAACATTATCTGTGAACCCAGGGATCTTTAGAATTGTCTGTGTACAAATTAAAGAGTGAATTAAGAAATAGGACAAATGGCAACTTCAGAGAGGGAGAGAGAGATCAGGCAATGCTTCTTATCATGACCGACCAAACCTGCTTCACTTGATCATAGCTGGCTAGTTCAGCGGCATTAATGATGGCATTTCGTGCAACATTGGGCCCAAGTCCAGTCCAGAGGGCTGCAATCCCTTCCTAAGTTTTAGCAATAGAAGTTGAGGAAAAGTAAATCAAATTGTTTGAAAGATTCATCTTTTTCAGGAAGGCGAAGGATAAAAAGAGTTACCTGTCTCGCTATTTTTGAATAAGCATCTAATGCTCCTGTATAACGCCTTGGTACACCAGGTGGCAACTTACCCTCAGCTTGGAGTCGCACTTTAACAAGATCTGTGGGATTTGCAACCGTAATACCAACAGCGCCTGTTTAATAGGGGAAGTGAGTCAATGAATCCAGAGCCAGCAGATTGAAGATAAATACTATCCTAGTCAATAAGGATGATGAAATGAGATAGCATGATGCAACCAGTTTGATATGCAGATTCTAACCTTATAAGCTAAAACTTTTCTAGTTTCCAAATCTTGCTAATTCTTAACATCTATTAAATCACGATTGAGCAGGAGGATAATGCAAATTATGTCAATGTGTTACAGAAGATTTGCTCACCAGTTGTGAGAGCAGCAAGTATTTTCTTTGATAAAGGCACATCCCCCACATGATCCTTGCCTACATAAAGGTTCCTAACCTGTGCACAGATAAAGGATGAAGATCAGAACCCAATCACACCACAAACATAGCTCACGCTAGGTTACCAAGAAAAGTACTATACTAACATACAGGTTCATACAATCCAATCCTGAGACCTCCAAACAGGCATTGACGATGTAGTCCTGGCACAACTCCTTTCCACAATGCAGACATACCTTCCTCTCTAGCAATGGTCCCTACAGTACCCAACAAGCCTCTGTATTTAGGCAAAGCCAACCCATCCCCTTCAACGGCCTTCTTTTGAAGCTGCAGCCTGACCTTAGCTGTGTCCAAAGGCAGAGTACACACCTGCACATTAAGGAGAAGTACGTCCAGATTCACACAAACAGGTCAAGAGTGATGAAAAAGGATCGGATCACAGTTGACTAGTTAAGTAAGCATTACAAAAATAGTAAAAATTAACAGACAGCCAAATTGCGGAAGGCAACATCAATTTCAGAATTGCACACTAAGAGGCTACCAAGCCAATTAACCCAAGACCCAACTATACGGCATTAAAAACGTAGGTAATATGAAAATGTTACGTAGGACGAACTGTGGTTGTTGAAGAAAAAGTTATAAGGATCTGGACTTGTAGATAGACACTACTAATTTTTAACCCTTGGACAATCTTCTTATGTTGGAAAGAGCCATTGCCACCAAATTCAGGTTGGGAAAAAAAGAAGAAGAGTGAAAAAAGCTCATTCTCAATTCCGCAATTTGGACCATGAAGTCCTTGAAGTACAAGTGACAACGCCAACTAAAAATGGATACATGATTCTTGTTCGGATGCTCTTGATTTAAGAATATTTGAAAACTTATAAGGAAGCAAGTGGCAGTAGTAATCAAAACACAGCAGATCACAAAACATTTTTTTCCCCTTTTCATGTCATAGCGCGATCGAGCAAAAGCCACTGTGTCGTATATATTTTTTCTTTAAAATCAAATATCTCCAGCAGTTAAATGCTTGAGAAACAAAGGTAGCACGTATGAAGTCAGAAGTGAGAATAATTCAAGACCAGGATTCCAGGAGGTGCCAAACACAATAATCTTTTGACAATATGGAAAGAATTTTTTTTTTTTTTCTGGGGGATGTTGAGATGGTAGGTACATATGTAGATTCAATACTAGTAACTTGAGGAGATTACACAAAAGCTAGCAGAACTTGAAGTGGAATTAGATTCTCTGATTATTATTTCCTTACTCAATACTAAAACACCTCTTACTCACGAGCTTTCCCCAATTCTTCTTGATTGCAGGGAGCTATTGGAAACATTCCAGCAGGTATGATTTATGATAATTATCGTGAAGCAAACAAATGCGCAGACATCCTAGCAAATTGGGGAAGATGCACTCGTGAAGACATTACTTATTTTGCTGCCCAGACTTTGTGGTCCCCCAGCTTTTGTATGATTTACGGGCATCACAAACCCACGGATGACACTGTTCTAAACTAAACATCTTTTGTATGCTTTTTATTTCTCTTTTAATTTAACGCATTTCAAATTATCAAAAAAAGAAAAAAGGCAGAATTTGCACGCGAGTAACGAGGGGGAGGTGACTTATATGCTGAATAATGATGGCGGAGGAAATTGTGAGCAGGAAGTGAGAGAGAGAGAGATGTATCTATATACCTCGGCGAAGCAGGCGGCGAAAGCGCTGCTAGCAAAGATTCCAGGGAATGAAATGTCGGATTTGGTGTTGCCGTGATCCCCACCACCCATATCGGCAAAATCAAAACCAAAAGAAAGAAAAAAGGATCACTGGACTGGTGCAAAAACTATAATAAACTCAACGCCTGGTGGACTGGGGAGTGGGAACCCGGCTGATGCCAGGCTTACTATTCCAGTTGAATGCTGGAAAAAAAATAAAAAAAAGGTATCTAACACCAAAAATTTTCAGGTATGATAAGATGATTGATGAAAGAAGAGTTGGGTTTTGGGACAAAGGAAGAGGAGGAGATTGGGTGTGGAGTCGCCTTTGGGAAGAAGCCGCTGCTGCTTTAAAAGGGAAGGGCTGGGCGGCAGCGAAGGGATGATCGCCCAAAAGCAAAGATTAGAATTTCTTTTCTCACTCCTAGTGTTCATTTCATTTATGTTATGCTGCTGTGGCCTCGTCAGTCGTCACTATCCCAACTCCCTCAATTTCCCCACTCCCAACATTATCGATTCTCTTCTGATTCGCGCTTCCATCTCCTTTGCGTCAGCTTGCTTTATATCTGGTCATTTTAACCAGAAGACACCACAGAGGAGAATAACAAATCAATCCTCTTGTACAACTGGTAGTTTCTTACAGGCAGCGGAATGGGCCTAAAACCCAAAACCCAGCAAAAACAAAACCATCTTAGACCGACAATTTAGGCAAGATGGCAGGCCAGCCCCATTTCCCAGTTGGCCACTAGTGTCAAATGCTTTTGTATTATTTTTGTAACAACAATTGGTGCTGGGTGTGGTAGCCTCAACAGTTTGTGACTAGCAAGGGAGTGGGCCTAACTTTCTGATTAGCTAGTAGTGCACTAGTACAAATTCCAACCCACCATATCTCTCCTCAGAGTTTTTCAAACAATAAATAAACTAAACCCGAAATCCCAACCCACCATATCTACTACTTGTTTTTTTTTTTTTGGTCAAACGGCAACTATCTAACCTATTCCCACTCTATGGGGGAGGGGAGCCTAAAGAGGCTTGTATAGGGGTTGAAGGATTAACCACCAGACCAGACAAATGCACTACTGCACTCTCTGGATTTTTTAAGAACAAGAAGCACTTTACTTCAAGGCAGGATTAACCCCCCTATACAAGGAAATCCCCTACTACTTGTCCCTAGCTACTACTTAAAACAAGGAAATCTTAGCTCCATCATTGGGTTTCATTCTGCCTTGAATGTATAAATACTCGAATTACCTGGATTGATTTCCATTGTTGGCTTGGTTCTTATTTATAGTACCAATTGGACGTTAGGGTATAGTAATATGTTTGTCACACTTTCCTTCTATCACCACCCTTAAAGACTGCGAAGTTTATTGAAGTCATCCAAGAAAAAAGATATTCCCTTAGAAAGTTAATCGAATATCTTAATTAATTTAGAAAGTTAGTTAGCTTCTAAAATATAATAAAAATTTTACTTGAATTGTCAAAACTATCATTTGTCTTTCTTCACATATTCAACTACTTTTATGTTTAATGTTACAAACACTGCATTTAATTTCAATGATAACTTTGAAAAAAAGTTTGTAGATACTTTCTTGATATGACCAAAAAAAAAAAAACAAATAAATTTAGGACACCAGCATGCTGACGACTCATAGGCATGGTACCGTAAAACCTTACATGGATGTGATTAGTCATAATGCCATTTGAATACTTGGTCACACGCAACTTACGAGTTAAGAATCATCCATTTTTATCGACGGAGAATCTATTCTCATCTCACACGGCCACGGGAATTGGATGCGCAGAAGACTTTCCTCCCGGGAAGGCGCGTCCTCCGCACATCGCATATTCCCGAATTTCATTTCATTTTTGAGACTCCTTGGATTTTTACTCTAAACGAGTTGATGATACAAAGAGGGAAGACAAGAGGCATGTCATTTTTTCTTTTTCCCTTTTTTCGGCTTTGGAATAAAACCACTCTCTCCGTTTCAAATTGCAAACAGTTCAATGTACATCATCAACAACGCTAATATGCCCTTCCGACATGAGCGAGAGAGCAGCAGGGCAATATGAATCTTTACTTGCTTATATCCTGGCGTCCTTCCCAGTTTTCAGTTTTCACACGAGGAAAGTTAGGGACGATACATCTCCGATGATAACTAACCTTGAAAGGACCAATCCCCGCGTTCCCTCCACCCAACTGGATTCAAGGACCCTTTATTCCTTAAAAATGAATTTGATGGAAGAGGAAAGCCTTCACCAATCCATTCCCAAATTCATATACGAAAATGGAAGCTGAAGTATACACATATGTCAACTGAGAAGGCCAAAAACAGAGTCTTAACGTGTCGCATTCTATGGCATTGCTTGATTTTCAACAACTTTTTACAAGAATGTACACTTATTTTCATGAAAAAAAAATTACGGTGATACAAACACTTGTGCGAATCTAACATCACTAATCAACCTCACTAATTGAAATTTTTAATCAATGAATTAGGAATGGATTGAAAGCAATTCTGCTCTTTGCAGTTATGCATCTACAGACCCAATCAGCTGAGGTTACATGAATCCCTCCACTGAGATCTCTCCAGCAGCTACCACAGAGTCTCTACCGAAAAGGCAACATATCTTCGTGAGAAGAATCATCAGTCAGATAGGAGACATCAGCAAGCCCCATATGTTAAAGCCTTTTAGTCTTCAAACAATTTCTTTAATTCCACGTATTCAACAACAAAAACAAAACCACTTGAAAGAAAAATCTAAGCCCTCATCTGCTCCTCTTCTTCGCTTCACTGTACACAACCACTCCAATGACAGTAAGTGCATACCCCAACATACCCACAACTGACACAGGATTTCTGAATATCATAATTGAAATAACAACTGCAACAGCCCCTTTTGCATTTCCCAAGACCTGAACAAATTCGCAATTTCCACATCAATCGCAACAGCTTTGAGCTTCATTAGACATCAACATCTCACAAAAGACCCAAAGAATGATTTCATGGCACGAGACAGCAAAGGTAAATAGCATAAAACAACTGGGAATTCAGTATTCTCAATTATATTTGTGCGCATCTGTAAACAATATCAAATAATGAGTCATAAGAAAAATTCTTATGAGTTTTGCAGCTTAGCTCTCACAGGAAGGAACTAGAAGCCTAAATTCAATGCTTTACCAGCTATGGAACAAAATTACGTTTCATGTTCAGGTCAAAAAGGGGCCAATCAGGTGCAGTGGTTGTTTTCTAGCATGGTGAACGGTACTACACTTTGGGCTGCTGGTATCAAGTCAGGAATCACGGGACGCCTTATGGACAGAAAGATCTAAGACTGGACTATCTTCTATCTTCTTATTACCACCTCCCCATCTCCACATGTCATCTAATGTTTTATTCTGGATGATCATAATATGCAAGTCCAAGGAGCTCTCTCAGTCTATCACACAATGGAATTAAATCAATTTATAGAGGAAAATAGACAATCCAGTCCGAATCAAATCCATCCACCCAAATACTCCCCCACAACTAACTTCCTCTGAACTTAGTTGCGTTAAAATTAAGTAGCCATCAACAGGCAATGACCTGGAACTGTTAGATATCTAAGAAATAGAAGTAGAGTAAGCTTAACTGTCAGATATCTAAGAATAGAAGTAGCATGTTTCAAGACGACTTCTCCCAAAGCAATGTCTTGTAACCCATGTGCAGAAAATGACACTGGCAATGTAAAAGTTCCATCAGGGGAAAAAAAGGGCTTTTAACAGTTTTCAAAAAACTAATGAAACCCCAAGTCAAGATCACTGCTCCAAATTGGCAAGTGCAAGAGTACTTTATTCTTTATTAGGAATTGAAAATGGCCAAAAGAATCAAGACTTGAAAAGGAAATTGCTTAGTGCTGGAATACTGTAATGTGCACGTACCTGGAGAGTCAATGCACTGGTATGCTTGGTAACCAAGAAATTGGTCAAATTGACAAAGTATGCAAGGGCTGAATTCAGAAGCAAATACCAGATGACTTTGATGTCACTTCTTGCAAGAGCTACTGTGATCGAAACTACATTTTGCTCCATCAGGATTGTTGCAGGAAGTAGGATGAAAACAGCTATTGGAGCCATATAGAGCAGAAGGTTCATGGAGTTCAGCTTTTCTCTGAGAAAGTCAATAATAAATAAGACCGAAAGAAATCATGAAGGATATGTGGTGCTCCAGAGATATGCAACAGAAATGAATTATTACCCCTCTGATGACAACAAAATCCCTTGAAGAACTGATTTTAATGCTCTTGTGGCTGTAGCACCAACACACATTACGAATCCAAAGAGATGGAAACTTGGTTCACTCTGCAGCAAAGTACTGGAAGTGAATCAGGACAAAATTTCTTTTTTTTTTTTTTGAGGGGGGGGGGGGCGCCAGGGGGAAGCCTTTTAGAAAGAAGCAATAAATCATCATCTCATGTTACAGTGTTGAAGAGTTGGAGGGTGTAAAGGATTATAGACAATTATGGACACAAGACACACCAATAAAGAGTTAAGGAAGCGAAAAGAAAAATGAAAACAGAAACTTGACTGAGTTCAAAAGGCAGTGACAACCAAAAAGAAGGCTATCAATTTACTTCATACGAAGTAAATAGCAAATTTTAGACACGAATTTGCTACTACTACTACAGGGTTTTCCAGGAGTTAACAAAGAGCCATCATAAGATATGACAATAGATAAAGGATTTGAGGACTGGAAGTATAATCAAGATTAACTTGATAGTCGCAGCTTAAAAAGGAGTGACATAATATAGCTACACGGTGCCATTACCATTTGTATAAGCTAGAAAATTTGATTACAAACAAAGCATATTAAACTTTTCTTATTCATCAAAATAAGCAAATAAATGAACATTTCTTAAACAAGCAGACAACCAAACTGAAATAGATGATAATGCACTCATGAAAATGGGTAAGTATTTATGTAAAAAAAAGGGTAAATATTTGCTCATCCAAAAACAGCAAAATAATATAGGCACAAACAAAGAAAAGCAATAGTCGGATTACTCCATGCTGTATCAATAAATATGGAATTTCCAATAGTAAACAGTTACGATTTTCCACTTTTCGCAGGGCTAAAGTACCAAAGAGCGTATATAAAACCTGTGATTCGATTAAAGCCAGTTTTTTTTTTTTCCCCCTCTCATTTCTGCGAAATATAACATATGATAGACATGCCACAAAGCAACTAAAGGAAAAGAAAACTAATCATCTAATCAAATCCTACACGCACAAGCTAAAAATCCAGAATTTGCTACTTTGAATTAGTCCAGACAATATTTAAGTATGCCATGATAGGCTGAGAAACAAACTAAAATGTTTTTCACCGTCCCTTTACAAAAAATTGAAATTCACCAAAGCTACAAATCTTTTTATGCTTAAAAGAAAAGGCCGAAATAGCATCCAGAAATTGTATGTTTACCCCACTAGCAATGACGACTCCGGCAACAACAGGAAAAAGAGTGATGTAAGTAACCCAAGCCTCCCTTTTCCAAGTCATCAAATATGCAAAGACGGCCGTGAAAAAGGGCGTGGTAGCCCCAACTGCCTGCGTGAAAGACACCGGAAGGTAGCGCAAGGAGACATTCCCACTGACCACCGACCCACAAAAAATGAGACCCAGAGCCGAAATCTTCAAGAACTGAAGGCGGGAGCGTATGGTCTGCAAAGGCACCATCTTGAACCAGACGATGGCTATGTAACTGAAGAGAGAGCAAGCAATCATGTGGCACATGGTGAGAAAGATTGGGTACTTGAAGCCGTAGTTGCTTAGCAAGTACTTGTTGAGGAGCAAGACTCCAATATTGGAGACGTACCATGCCGACACGAGCCCAACTGTGAACCACTGCTTCTGGCTCTGGCTCGAGCCCTTCATGGCTTGTTATTCACTAACTTCTCTACTTCTGGGAATTTGATTTTGAAGGCTATCTGCGAACATGGATTTCTGTGGAGGGGCGGGAAAACGCGTGTAAACCAGACCGAATTGGGCAGAGGGGGCTGCTGCCTGCTGGGGAGTGACGTTGCTTCAGGGATAAAACCCCCCCACCGACGGACCTAACGGTAACGCAGATGGAGGTCCTGCTGAGTGATTGTGACTCGGGTCTTTATAGATGGTGGTGTGTTTTTTTGGGTGCCAGCTGGTACTTGGACGGTGTGTTGTTTGGGTGTTAGTTTTTTTTTTTTTTTTGGGAAAAGTCAGGTTTGTTTGGATTGGAAATTATTTTTAAAAATTTATTTGTTTAAATCATCAACATATTTTCTAAACACATTTTTATCTCATATACATCACATTAAAAAAGTACTACCGTATTTTTTTCAAAAAATTATCTCAAATAATCTACTATCCAAACTAAGAATAATAAAAATTTCCCTTTTTTTTTTGCTTATTTTCTTAAATTTTATTTCAATCATAGCAACTTGACAAGTCTAATAATTAGTCTTTAATCAATAAAAATTTTTTATATAAGATTGTGGAATCCACTAATTCCATCTTAAATACAATCCACATAAATTTATTGCTCAAAGACCAACTATTGAACTTGCTAAATAGTTGTTCTAGATCGACATATAATTTTTATTTTAAAAACTGATAATATTTCTAGATAGCGTATTTTAAAAATATTGTATTTTTTAACACAGGCTAAAAACACATGCACCACACAACTCATATTTAAAAGTTGTAGTTATATTTATATGTTGAGTGGATATAGACGAACAAAATCAAATCATATGACAAAATTACATAATGGTACACCAACTCAGGTAAGAAATATAACAGCCATATAGAAAAGCACAAAATTTGGTTTTATTAGTACGGAGTGGAATCCAGCGTTGGAGCCAATAATAATAATATTATTTAACTTTTGTCTTGCATACATCAATTCAATTCGCCACCCATGATATATATATTTCTACAAAAGTCCCGGAAGATAACAATCCGAACGGTAGTTCATTTACTTTTTTTTTTTTTTTTTCCAAACGGCAACTTTCATATAACCAGAACCATAAACCAAACATTACACTTGTTGGGTTAAGACTCTCCTTGCACTTTGTGACTTTGATTTAAGCCACATGGGAAAAGTATTTTCCCACTTAACTTCCTGAACTAAATTTATGGCAAATTTTGCCAAAGAGTGACTAATTATATTATGCTTCCTCTTCACAAAAATAAAGGAGCATTTCCAGAAGCTCTTCGTTAGCTCTAAACTATCACTAACCAAAATGGACAAAAGAGAATCATCTAAGCTAAGCAAGTTAATCCTATCAATCACCACTTTACAATCCGAATGAACAGCTTGCCGTCCTGAGTAAATACGCTGAGTAAAACGGGGAAATGCACGTGCAGTTTTATTTTCAACCAGAGACACATTAATGGGAATTACATGTGCAAATCTTAGTTGTCAGGATCGCGATCCGGATCGTGAAATCTTGCAATTCTACGGTGCAGAGTATGACTTTCGATTTCGATCCGATTTTGATACGATCCTACCATTTAAATATATTATGATAAAAATTTTAATAATTTGATCATAATTTTGTATAGAAAATTATACTATTTGTTGCATTAGAAGCTAAATTCAAAAAACTTTAAAACCACATAATTATGTTATGCTAATTCCTTACCTATAAAAATTGGTGAATCTTTAAAAATTGGTATTTAACTATCTCAATAATAAATACTTAAATGATATGCACATAGACACACACACATATATAAAGTCAATTTTTTCACCTACCTTGTCCAATAATTGCATTTGGACTCAAAATTGAAAAGGAAAAATATTTTTAATTTAATAAGATTCATTTACAATATGTCACATGTAGTTCTAAAATTTTTATTTAATTTTTAGATTATCCCAAATATTTTAGATAATACGATTGTAACCTCAATTAATAATACTATTATATTGATTGTACATGAGTTGCATTATTTATTATTGTATATATGAATTGCAATCGTCAAAATTACTAGTAAGATTATTTTTAAAGGTTTTTGTAGGATCGATCGATTCTACGATCCGATCCTACGATCCGATCCTGCAAGGTAAAAAACGATCCAAAGTAGAATCCCGATTTTAAAAATCTTGGTGCAAATATCTCTTTATTTTGGAATAACTTGTGACGGAGGATGAGTGGAATATCCTCCTCACAGCTAAATTAACTGCGTTTAAGGAAAGAAAAGTAGTAGTAGGGGTTTGTAGATAGAGTGAAGGGACCGGTGCGAAGTGCGAACTGCTGGCATGAGGTTGATAATTCGTCCGATTGTGATTACGACCCCCTTTTTTTTTTCTTTCTTTTTTCTTTAAAATAAAATTAACTTGAGATTTTGGGATGGAGGTGAAAATTGCAAATTTATGATGAAGCTATTAGGTGGTGTGACAAGGACGGGGCAGCAGAGGGGGTATTCATTAATTATTGAGAGGGGAGAAGACAGCAATCAACCTAATCCAACCAACTCAACCGCAAACTTTCACAATGCATTTGCTTGTGACGTCATGCTATACGTCCGGTGCTTTTAAATTTATCGTTGAACTTTAGAAGCCAGGCATGGTCCGGTCCGGTCCGGCCAATCTCATGAGAGTCACGCTGAAACGTGTGTGCTTAGACAGTAGATTATTTGAGATTATTTTCTGAAAAAAAAAAAAAACACTATAATACTTTTTTGATGTGATATATCTGAGATAAAAAGATGATTGGAAAACTTGATTATGTAATCAAGTAAATAACTTCCTATCCAAACAACTGCACACTCTCATCTGTGAATCTACCGTGCATTTTTGCTACATCTACGGAGTTTGATGATTCTTTTGTTGGACAATAAATTAATCTGACTCGAACTCTGAGCACTTATTTTGTTGGATCGTTGTAATTTTTTTAATCCTTTTTTTTTTTTTTTGAGATTATAGCTTTTGACAATGGCTGTGCTTCAACTAATCTAAAGCTTCCCTACGGAGAAATAAAAGTGTCGCGTTCGTAGGGGAAGGATGACAACAACGTTTAAGATTTTTTGATAGGCATTTTTACTAGTTTTGTGGTGCCATCACTCCCCATTAGGAAATCATCGTTAGTTTACTAACGCCATGGGTGTTTCCGTTCTAAAAGTTTTGTATTTTGAAGGAGCTTTATGTAGTCTGGCAAAATCTGAGGGATTGACTCGCAATATGGCCAAACTTCAAGGGAGGTTATTGTAATTAAACCCTAAATTAAATAACTAGCTACATTTTTTCAAAACGTTTCTTTTTTTTTTTCCCCCAAATAGGAATGGATGGAATCTAAGAACCGAGTAGGAGGGGTTAGGGGATTTGAACTCATAATCTTATAATACATTAAAATTAAAATTTCATGAAAAAAAAAAGATAAAACCACAAAGAGATAAAATTTTATTAGTCTATTTGAAAATTGAAACTACTAGGAGGGGAATGTAAGTGAGAGACCTCCCACTCACACTAAAAAAAGAAAAAAAAAAAAGTGGAAATTTGAAACTACGGGAAATAAATCATAACTCCGCAAATATGACCAATAGGCATATCTTGATTTGTGATCACCAATCGCATTGGAGAAATTGGTCTTGAAGCCGAACTGCGGAAGTTTCACAATGATTAAGGCCCAGTTTGAGTAAGCCCCCGCCAGTACGATCGAGATGCGAGATGTCCACAATGACTCTGTTCACAGTAAACTGGGCCTCAACCGTTTGTCTCTTTAAACATGAAATTAAGAAGTTCTCTCTCAAATTTACTATCGATCATCTTTGCAAGGATAGGCTACGTCGGATTTTCAGTTCAAATTGTCTAGGAAATGATTATCTAGCTTTTGGCTGGGATACAATAAAGATAAAATTGCACTAATTGTCCCCCACATATTATCGATGTGTGAAAGATGATTGGTGCAATTTTTTCTATAATAAATGTAAGTAAAACATTAATCACATGATTCATAATTGGTTGTTTGAATTGCCATTTTTTGAGGAAAAAGGTTGAGGCTTTTTTTTTTTTTTTTATAAAATATTTCCTTAACATATTTGTGAGCCCATTTTTTTAGCCCATGTACATCACCTGCCGGAAAAGTGTTACAATATACCTTTCCCAAAATTCTTCCGAACAATATAATCCAAACAGCAAATTTTTGCAATGCTAGTTCTGTAGAAACGACAACTGTTTGCGTTGCTAGTTTTGTAGAATAGCTTTTTCTTTTTTAGACTTTTCAAAAACATTCCATTAACACAATTTTTTATTATTTTATTGCACAAATATCATGGCTGACAGAAAAGTACTTCAGTGTTAATATTAAAAAAAAATTGCACAAAAATGCAATCTAAACAATTTCTGATTTATGAGGATGATTCTCTATTCAGCAACATTTGAATGCATAGTAGAAAATTTTCCTCCCAAGGATAGAAAGAGGAAAGGAAAAAAAAAAAAAAAGAGAAAAAAGAACACGGATACAATTGCAAATTTGGCGACACCGTAAGCTCAAAGAACACGGATACAACGTATCATCTTCTATCCAGAAAGGACCATGGGACTCGCAAGTTATGATTTACTCTGTTTGAGGATAAACTGATTATTTTAATTTTCACATTGTATTTTTAATTTATTTACACATTGCCGATATATATATATTCCAACGACGAAATTCCAGTTTTCATCCCTAAACATTGGATCATGGACATATTTTGTCTTCAAACATTCTGGTATAACACATTTAGTATCTAAAGTATTAATTTCTAACCAATTTTATTCTCAAATGAAAAACCAATCAATTTGAATGGATATTGGACACCTGATGGGTATGAGACTATTGAACAAAAAGTCTTACCCAACCTAAAATCAGGAAAATTGAGTGGTTATCTTCACACTCCCAACTCCAATTTCCATTCCAATTGATTGATTTCCTGTTCGAGGATGAAATTAGTCAAAAATTAATAATTTGATACTAAATATGTTATGTCAGAAAGTTTAAGGACGAAATGTATTCAGTTTAGGGATGAAAATTGCCATTTTATCATGTTCCGACACAGTATATTATGCTCACGGTGATCTGGTGCAAAATGGAAAAGGAGGGAGACTGGGAGACTAGGAGAGCAAAACCTCAAAAAATTGTCATGGCATTGCCGACAGGACAGACCCAGCAGCACAGGTTAAGGGAAAAAGCCATGTGTTGTGACAAGGGAACTTTCCTTGTCGATTAAGATTTCAGACATACAACGACTTGCTGGACTCAGCTAGCATTTTTTTTTAAGCACCGATTACTCAGAAGTGTTTTCCAATTTCAGAATCATCGTCCGTCGCTACTCTCTCTCCCTCTCTCCACCCACAGCCACAAGAACTGCTACGCAGCTGGCAGCAAAGTCAGCGAGCCATCCTAGATGGAGGAGCCTTTTCTATCGTCAGGTACCAGCTACCCATGAATAAATTAAGGGTTTGACACTTTCAGTTCATCGTTTATAAAGTTGTCTCACTTTTTCCATTTGTTTCCTGCTTTTTATCTATTGGTATATACCCCTTTTCCGTTTATGATAGCAGCATGTTTCTAATACTGTTCAATTGCCGTTGTTTTTTTGTTTTAATTTTCTTTTAATGTGCTTCAAATAGGCAAAAATGGAGCAAGAGATGGAGGACGAGGAAGTGATGAATTAGGGTCATACGAGTACGTGGGGAGGTCTGGTTCAGTAATTCCAACTGCTTTCTTGGCCGGATCCCAAGTCAGTGTCGACGAGATTCGATCCGCTGCTTCTATTCCTCACTCTGACCCCTATCCTCCATCTCTCCATGGGGCCTTGGTCGGCCAACCTCCCCCGCAACCTCCTTTCCAACCCGACGGTGGGTACACCACTCGTTCTGCTTTGTTTCTTACTGCCTCTACCTAGAAACATAGTCGTGCTTATTAGTTTTTTGGTGTTCACAAAAAAGGAATTTATCCTTGTTTTATGGTCTAGAAATGTGATGCCCATACAGTGGCATAACATCCTAAGTTTGTTAAATATATCCATCTGCCTACAATATTACCTGGCTAATGTGGAAATGGTAGGACTATTTTGTAAATTCATAAGGTTTTTTTTCGTTTTTTCCCATCTCCATGTGTGAATTCCCCATGTGCGTACGTTTCTGGGGTGTTAAAATATCAGTGTCTCTCTTGTTGCAGCCCGAGATATTATTCACCAGGGTGGATCCTACGGAAATACCAGAGAAATAGGTCATGAAGCAAGAAGGTAAGAGTGCCATATTATGTCATTTGATAGTGTGTTATTGTTGAAGTTCTGCCTTTAGGGGTTTATCTGCTTAAAAAGACAAAAGAATCTTTCAAAGAGCTGAAGATCGAAATAATAACTAATAGCTAGCCATGAGTCCATTTGATTTCTAATGGCATAATAGGATGCAAGCCACGTGCCTGCATCAACGCACTTTTGTTCTGTTTTCCGTGATAATCTATCTTTCTTGTATGCCTGCATTCATCTCAGTTTTGAAATATCATTTTTGAAAGTATATTGAATTTCATGTATTGAGGGAAATAAATGGAGGGACCAGAACGAATCTGATCTGGGCTTAACCTTATGTGAGCCGATCTGAAAACATAATCCTTTTTCTTCTGTAAGCTGTTCATTGTGTTCACAAAGCGTAATCTGTATATTTACTTTTGTGCTTGTTGCTATCAAGATCATTGCCAAATAATTCCTCTTGTCCCTGCTGGCTTCTGACAACAAAAGCTAACACATAGTGAGGTTATCTTAGAGCTGAAATGATTATTATTGCACCCTTAGCTACTAGAAGTGGCAAGGGATCTAGATAAACATCTGAAGTTGTTAATTGCTAAGCCGTAGGTTTGAATTGCAACTATTTCATCTCTTCCTAAGCTTCATTTTGCTTTTAAGAAAATGCAGATGATAATTGGTTATACTTGTTGAAATTATGCTTCAGACAAATATTGGATGAGGTAGAGATTCGGGAGTTACTTGTGGATCATGTTGGGCATCATTGCTGCTGGGGAAGTCGCCCAGCTAGGACCTGGAAAATTCATGCTGTGGAAGACTGCAATGTGTATGTGGGAACTTTAGACACTTTTATAGAGAAGAGGGAAACAATAATTGAGAGGGAGCCGTACGTTGGTGGCAATATTGATGGAACAGCAAATGGGCCTGAACTTGGTATATGGGAATTGGATTTAAGGGCTGAGTTCCCCGTTTTGTTTTTCCCTTCTCAAGAGACAAGAACAAGAATCCCTCATTCAGAAGCTGTTGACAAATGTCCAGGTAATATTTGTAGGAGTAGATGCTTATGAGGGATAGTCAATTTTATATATTTCTATAGAAACAATTCTAGTTCTTTATTTGTTCACTGATAGTCATTTTTGTCTGCAGTGTACGTAGATATGGTTCTTATCATGAATTAGGTGCTCTTTTGCTTGCTGCTATCCTTTTGTATTAGTACTACTACTGCTACGCTAATACTTTGATTTTTTTAGCATATCATGTAACTCAATTCTAATGGTCACCTCAGTATATTAGTGTTCTCAATCGTGTTATCTTCACTTTAAATATCTACTACTACTACTACTACTACTACTACTACGCAAATCCTTTGATTTGTTTAGCATATCATGTAACTCAATTCTCATGGTCACCTCAGTATATTAGTGTTCTCAATCGTGTTATCTTCACTTTAAATATGTTGCTTGTGTGAGAAACATGGTCTTTGAACCTTGTTGATTCGAAATCTATCTTCCTGTCATTTGCAGATTGCACAGGGCAAGGACATGTAGTCTGTACTGCCTGCAATAAGGATCTGGATCCTGGATTCTACAAAGAAAATCAGATGATGCATTGTCCTGCGTGCAATGGGAGGGGTCTAATTGCTCATAGAGATGGATCTGATACAATGTAAGGCTGTATTCCATACTTTGACTTTCTTGTATCTGTAGGGAGAGTTGATACCATAAACTAAAAGCTATACTCTTTACAGTTTAGCTGCGTTTGGCCCATCTTGATAGTTACCGGCTTTCTCTCTGCAGTTATTGTTATTGGATAGAAGTTTTTCTGTTTAGCTGATAGTAAAATCTCCATGCAGATGCTTAAAATGTAACGGGAAGGGCAAGGTGCCTTGTGCAACTTGTGGTTCTCGTGGGCTTATTAAATGTGTGACGTGCACTGGTAGTGGTTCCCTTTTGACTCGCAAAGTGGCTGTTATTAGATGGTATGGCCTGTGTTGTTTTGGACAAAATATTTGGCATGCCATATCTCTTAAGGACTGTGGACTGGTTTTTATGATAGGGCTAATTGTTTTTGAATCTAGCCTGAAGCATTTTGGGGGAAAAACAGGTAAATAGCTAAAAGAACGTAACTAATTAAACGTCAGGGTTAAGTTTGTCATTAAAAGTTGGTCCCTAGGCACATTCCTCATAGGTAATGGCCATTTAGTCCTTGATCCATTGGACAGTCACTTCAGGGCCAGAAATTGAACCAGTTCCATCTGTTTTCTTTTGAATAATTTTATAACTCCTTAAGTTTGTTGGTTCAAGGATCATTCAAGGATTGCAAGTCAAGTATTCACAGAATCTTCATTGGACAAACTTAAATGTGGGAGGCATGAAACCTCCTTTGAAGTAATTGTCATGAATGGCCAAGTAGAACTTGTGGGCATGCGCACTAGGTTTTGGTTTCCATGTCACGACATCAACACTTGAAGTGAAGCTTACAACAACTTTGGCTTGTGATTTATGTGTTTGGATGCTAAATTGAGTTCCCTGCAAAAGCTAAAAGAGCTTAAGTGAATCTGACCAGAAAAATTTGAAATCACTCGGTCACAAGATATATATTGTTTCCGTTCTGTTGTTTCTTGCAAAGCATTCCTTCAGTTTATCCTGTTTGCCTGTTTCAATTTGTCTCGTAGTTGTACCATGATGGAGGTACCGATTATGCATTCTGTCTTTGTTTTTTTTTTTTTTTTGGCTTTTCAGGAAGACTCTGTCAACTCGAAAAGTAAGTGCAACAAGTGGAGCTGCTTCAGTTCCTGATGATGTTTTCCACAGAGCGCAAGGCATCCAGTTGTGCAACACCCAAGCCTACCAATGCACTCCTGCCTTTTTTGCTGATTCATTCTTCCTCAACAAGTTTTCTTCTGAAGTAATTGCAGAAAGGGCTCCAGTTCCTACTGCTGCAAGGGTTATATGTGAGAGACATGTCATCTCTGTTGTCCCAGTCACTCGTGTGATTATGACCCATCATAATCGCTCTTTCAGCTTCTATATTGTCGGAAATACTAGAGAGGTTTATCTGAAGGACTATCCGGCTAAGTTGTGTTGGGGCCTGTGCCCATGCTTTGAGTGGTTGAAATCATAAAGTTGCTGTTGATACTCCTGAGGTCCTTCACTTGCTAGAATGAAATGATTTACAGGAGAGAGAGATGTGCGAATTAAGTTCAAACACTATAACGGGGTATGCGTTGAGTGGGTGAGCTATTGTACGAATCAAGGTTTTATTGTGCTTGTGCAATAATAGAAGTTGGTAGCTGCAACTGGAAATGGTAGCAAATTTCAAGTGGTGTAATTACTGCAGTATGTAAATGATCCGGCAATGGTTGAAATAGGAACTAGAGTAGCAATTGTTCTAGTAGGAATGCCAATTGAACTGACCACACTATAGATACCTGGTTGCCTGTCCTTTTTGAATGGCTAAAAGATGAGCATGTTTGTGAATTTATTGCCTATATAGCAAGATTTTTGAGTCGATGTAATTCGTCACCTATTCACAGTAATGTAACATCTGCGTGCTTAATTATCAGAAGAAATGAGTAAACAGACGTGGAAACACATAATCGTGGTGCTAACTATCGCGAGAAGACTGCCAACTTCGACATGATGTGGTAACTGGTAAATAGATCTCGGATTGCAAGGGGCTTTTGATGATTATACTAACAACAGTGACAGGTAAGATCCCACTGACTGAGTGGTTTCTTGCTCCCCTAGTTGTTAAAGGCCGGTGATGTTAATGCCCAGTCTCTCGCTGAACTTTTAGACTGCTTCAAGCTTCACTGTGCAGAAGGGAAACTTCCGATGTAATCAAGACTACTTGGGGGCTCAGAGAATTTAAGCTACTTGGGGACAAATTAGATTAGGCAACTCATAGTAACCCGCTAGGTCAATGTTATAGAGTGAGCACAGGTGGAGGGATAAGGGACCCTACTACCTCCACGATCTAAGGATTGTAGCGTTCTAATAAAAAAAATTTTTAGATCACTTCTCATAAGTTACATCTCATGTACGTCACATTACTATAATATAAATTTTTTAAAAATAAAAAGTCCAAACAAAATAGCAATCCAAAACCCTATAGGTTGACATAGATAGATGAAATTGGATGACAGGTATAATTTTAAAACATTATCAAAATTTACTATTTTTTTCCCACGTCCAAGTACTTGAATTAATATTTGTTGGGACCTGTCCAAGTATTTGTATTAATATTTGTTGGGGCTTGTGATGTTGAGTGTGCTTAAAGGGGCATATTTACCCAAAAATTATTTACTTACATCACAAACACATTTTTCAATATAAATTATCATCTTTCTGATCATTCCAGCACAGAGCACAGAAAGAGTGCTGCAGTAATTATTCTAAATAATATATTTCAAATAAACTCCCATCCAAACACAATAGGAGCTATGTTTGGTGAGTCAAATCTCCTTGCGATCACGAACGAACTAAAGCACGTTAACTGACTCAGTGATTATAATAATATGAGGAAAGACTTGAATGGGAGTGCTCCGAATGCCGCAACTTTTTGACTCGGATAACAAGAGGGGATGGGACTGGACTCTAAACGTAAAAGTTGGTGATCTTTCACATAGACAGCAAATAAAACATGTAAAATCCAATTTCCGGCACCGGTGATAAGAGGTCACAAGAGAACCCTGATCCGAGCTTCTTTTTGCTCAGCATAATCTGATCATTGGCCCGGCTACAGGGATTCCGTTCAAAGCACAAAACGCCAAACAAATAGCGAATGTGTGCGTGGAATCGGCAGATTCCTCGTTAATAAGCAAATCAACTCCAATGATCCAATGATCCCCCCCCCCCTCCCCAATCACCACCACCACAGAAACACCCAAAAAAAAAAAAAAAAGTCTTGCATAAATATGCCATGGGTCTTGCCAATTGGCATTGCACAGTTCTCCCCAGTTCTCTAAATTCTTTATCGCTCTTCTTTTGACACATGCCACATTTTCTTTGGACCAATGTGGGGGGAGGAAGGATCAGTAGAAGCCTCCAAGGGCCCATCTTTCACAGAGTTCACACAGAATTGCAGATCATTTGCCTTGACCATAACGGATGAGGGGCAGCAGCGGTTGCTTGACGAGGGGCAGTAACGCTTGCAGGAAGCAACTGCTCGTGAAGGTTCATGGTCAGATTTGGTCAAAAAAAAATGTGTGACTCAGATCACTTCTTGTGCATCGTTTTTCACACCGTGTGTGGGGCTCACAAATTTTATTCTATAGTTTCACGTTGTGAAAAATGAGTTATATGCTGTGCAAGTGGAGTTACACGCTGTGCTTTTACACAAAATTGTCTGAAACGATTTTCCTGTTCCGGCCCCGCATCGGACCAGAACTTTACCGATTTCACACTGCCAGTGTAGCGAAGTCTACGCGGAAAGAAACATATATAATAAATAATAAAGGTCTTAGTGTTAAATTAACATGTAAGAAATGAAAATTAGGAGAACTATTTCATGTCAATGGCAGTTGACGTCTTCATTAGATCACAATCCATCTTCCCTCCGCATTTTAACGATTCGTTCGACTTCTCCTCCCCTCCGTCCCTCTCACCAACCACACCCACGGGCCCCCGCCTCCCAAAAAAAAAAAAAAAGAAAAAAAAAAAGAAGAAGCAATAAGTCGCTGCTAGCTTTCTAGTAAACGCATCAAATTTTCAAACCCATCCTCACGCTTATGTCCTAAAATATTTGAAAATTTTAAGTCTCAATATTTATTAATTGTTTTGAGCTGATATTAGCTTAATCATATGTATTTTCAAAAGTAATGATGGAGTAATACAAGGCTTGACGACAAGTTATTTTTTTATTAAGTCTCTTTTAGATTGAGGAATTTGATGAAGTGTATAAAATCAAGTCAATCCAAACAAAAAGAATTCTTTTAATACTTGTTTTTTTTAAAACAAAAATGTCTTCCCAAAAAAAAAAAAAAAGGTAAAAAGACCAATAAGTTATAGACTCGGAAAAGTTTTAATGTGCGGACGAGGAAATTGAGTGGAGCAGGGTGGGAGGAGACGGTGGAGGGGGTTGGAGACGCGTGTCCACCGAGTTTGGCACCTCCCCGCCGGACGCGCAATGGAATAGTTGTTGAGAGCATTTGCTTCATTTCTTGATTCCAAGTCTTCCAAATTCGAACTCAACCATTCACCATATGTCAATTTTTGGCGTGGAAGTCCATGATTTCCAGTCTCACGATTTAATTAGTAGAATAATTATCTACTTTGCCTGCTTTTTGTCGCAATTTTAGTTGCCAAATAAAATCCCTGCCCTCGCTGGTCCATGTGGATTGTGATGCAACAAATTTCAGTACGGAATCTGCCCTTTCAAGATCTATAACTTCCAAGTGATTAACATTTAACATGCTACTCATCGTCCTCGCCTTGATCAATCATTAGATTAAATATGTTAAAAGGAGAAGAATGGGTTGGATGGTACCAGAGACACAGGGAGTGTAAGTGAAAAATTCAAGTGCAAGGTTTCGGGTTCGATTCTTCCACTTGTATTAATAAAAAATTAATAAGTTAAAAACAAGAGGTAGGTTGCTAGTGGATGACATCAAAGAAGATCATCTCAACCAAAAAAAAAATATAATCTGATAAAGTTAAAAAAATAAAAATAATGGCTCACCAAATCAAGAATCTATAACGTGATTTGATTACTACAATTTTAGTTCATCTTAACTCTGTTTTGCCAGCCACGTTATCTTTTTGTCCTTTTATAAATAGGTTTTAATCCATGAGCTCTTGAACTTCATGATGTAGGAACTGGGAACTGGTTTTACTAAGATAAAGCTAATCTACTTATATTCGCTGGCAACTTATAAAAATTGCTACAATCAACATAACAAATATCTAATTCTGTAGTACTATACCGATTTCATATGCGTTGTTGTCTAGCTCTCCCTCTCCCAAAAAAAAAAAAAGTCATGTGCTTTTATGCCACCTAATTCCTAAACGTTGCTCATTGAATCTTTCCAGGATTTGTGATAGAATATACATATAGGACAAGCGCACATAAATGAGTAAACAGATAACCACTACTGTAGGTCTAGTGATTAGGGAAAAGCCTTTTAGAGTTTTATCCATTATCATGTTTAGGGCTCGGATATCTATCTGATAGTTAAAGGTGGAAAAGTGAAAATAAATAAACACATAAATCTCTTGAGCAAGAGAAGAATTGATGGGGTTATCACTGTTCAAAATTACAGTAGTACTTACATGAAGTTAGTTGCACTAGTGCACGCATAATGAAGCGTTGCCCTGTTTCTTGTGTGTTAATTGAACGATCTCAAAATTGAGGAAATAATATTATTGAGTTTGTTTGGCCAGATTTTGGTCAATGAAGGCTAATAAATTTGGGTCCTTCAGTACCATAGACACCATGTCCAAATGCACATTTTTAATAAATTATTGTCCCTGAATGCGAGAAAAAAAAAAAAAAAAAAGCATGTTCAAGTGGAATTTGAGGCAAAGTTACGCTGCCGCCTGTGTGATCTATTGTGTGCATGTAGAAGAGCACTTCTCACCTCACACGATCACATCACCAAAATTCTAATCGCATTAGACTTTCAAATTCCATGTAATTCTCACATGTCAGCTATTTTTCTCAACCAAAAACACTGAAAAAATAAAGAACACTTTGGTGTTTTTCTTGCAACCCTGAAAACCAAGTCGTTTATATCAAGGGTCCGATAAGACGGTATAAATATCATTTCGTTCTTCCTTGGCTGGGTCTCTCCGTGTAGTCCCCTCCTCTCCCTCCTTTTCGTGCTGTACAACTTTACATTACGGGGAGAGAGAGAAGGGAAATAGCACAAACAAGAACTTTTTTCAGGGAAAGAAAGAAGACTTCGTCCTATCTGTCCATTGGCATCTTACAGAACAAACCTTATAAATTCTATACCTCCCTCCCTCTCGATATTCCACTTCTCTTTGTGGTTCTTTTTCTTCGACTCTGTCCTGGCTTCAATTCAAGTTTTCCGAAGGAATGCCAAACGCAAGCACCATCACTACCACCAATTCTGGGAGCAGAAGTCCCATACCCACCCATCGCCGGCGCATTCCAGACTCGATCATAAACGATTCGGACAGATTATTGGTGCATACCCAGATTTCTGTGGATCATCTCCAGGTTGGCTGTGCAGGCGACGAGGAATATTGCAATTATGACAATGGTTCTCCTGCCCACAACCTTCATCAGCATCACCCCTTCATACATTACCATTGGTTGCGTAAAAGTATGCCGGAAGGTTGGGTTTCAGGGGTCACGAATTTTTTCGTGGTTTTCCAAAACTTTTTACATCTTCTGGGATCAAGAAAGAATTTTGGGCGTACATTTATCGGCTTGCTTATGATCTTGGCGGCCGCATCTATGTTCTTGAAGTATTCTATATTGGATGCTAGTCTGCGATTTGATGGCAAGGCATCCACAAGAAACCATCATTTTCCGATTATTCAGAATATGAAGACCAACTTAGCTCGTGATCAGCATGTTATCGAGGAATCGGTGGCCTCGTCTGCTGGACTTCTCCGTAAAAGGCAAATGACCGAATACCCTGCTGTAAGTCCCATGCAAAAGTCGTTAATGACACATCAAATTCCAGGCCTATCCGTCCGTCTCTGCGCTGCTTGCGCAACCAACTTTTCTCCAAACAGCATTTCTTAGTTAATTTGAAGATTTAGCCGGGTTTTTTCTTTTTCAATATTTCAATCAAAATTCATCGGAAATTCCTCCAAGCCTAATCGCTTTATTTGCTGCGAAGTAGGATGGAATTTGAGGTAGAGGTTTAGTTTCCGTAACAGACTTCTCTTCGGCTTCCAGTTCCAGTGGGTTCTCTTTCGTTAACATTCTTGACCACAGAATTGTAATGGGTACAGTTGGCGGCAACCGGATGAAGCGTGTAAACGTTGAATACTGGCTAGTTGCCTTTGACCATCATTCCTCCTACCGCTACCTTTCTTCTAATCATTTGTTTTACCGTTATCTATCGTCATTTAATTCCCCTTTTAAGGCTGAGATTTGAGAGTTTACTTGGTAGTGATTCTGCTTTTCCTTCAGTGGACTATGCAGCCAATTAGACGGGATCATTATGAATTATGAATTACTATATCTCCGACCCGTAATTCATCATTCCTTACTTTTCCTTTTATATAAGGGTTTTACTCTTTTTTTTTTCCCCTTATTATTATTATTATTATTTTTTTTTTTTTTTTTTTGGGGAAAGGGGTTCAGAGGCGGGGTCGGGTCGAGGAGTTGGAACGCTGTAATGTGTGGAGTCTGAACTATTCAAATTAGTAGGATTCGTCATTAATAGCAAACTGAATTTTGTAATTAATAGTAGTTAGACTACTTCTTCTTTTATTGGATGGTGCTAAGGGTAGCAGGTTAGTTTACTTTTCTGTGCAGGATGTTGTAATTGTAGATTCAACTATCATTCAATATAATTGCGAGTTAGGAATAAGAAGCATATATGCAACAAAATACCTTCAGTAAGCTCGACTCTAAGTTGAATTTTCTGTCACAGGTGCCGGAAATATGGATGAAGCCAAACAGTGATAACTACTATCAATGCATTGGTCGGCCAAGGAATCGAATAAGTAATGTCCGGCTTTATCTTTTGATACTATGTGCTCTGCACTACAGCAACGTGTGTGTGTGTGTGTGTGTGTGTGTGTTTTTTTTTTTTTTTGTGTTAAGTTATTAGTAAATCTTTCAGGGACGGGATCAGCAACAAATGGCTATATTCTAGCTCATGCTAATGGAGGGCTGAATCAAATGCGAACAGGAGTGAGTCGATAGTCATTCAATCTTAATATGTTCTCAATGCTAATTTTAGCTATGCAAAATGACCAATATTTGATATAAATGCAGATATGCGACATGGTTGCAGTAGCCAAAATTATGAATGCTACTTTGGTTCTTCCTTCTCTTGATCACGAGTCATTTTGGACAGATCCCAGGTATATACATAGAGAATGTTCTATCATTAGCATTTTTGGTTTGAGCCTCGCACATTTCTGTGCTTTATTGAACATTTTCCCGTGCTTGCAGTGATTTTAAAGATATTTTTGATTGGAAGCATTTCATTGACACATTGAGAGACGATATTGAGATAGTTGATTCTTTGCCACCTCATTTGGCAGCAGTTAAGCCCGTTCTAAAGGCACCTGTTTCTTGGTCCAAGGTAGGGAAACCATCATTGAAATCCCTGCAGGTTCTAGTTTAGAGTTCTTAGCTTTTGGTACAGAAACTGAAAGGGAAAAAAAAAAAAAAAAAATTTGTTTTGCAGGCTAGTTACTACAGGGGAGAAATTCTTTCCTTGCTAAAGAAGCATAAGGCAATCAAATTCACCCACACAGATTCACGTCTTGCCAACAATGGCCTTGCGTCTTCCATTCAGAGGCTTCGGTGTCGGGCAAATTATGTGGCTCTCAGATACACACAAGAGATTGAGGAGCTTGGGAGAAAATTGGTTGATAGACTTAGAAGTGACGGCGAACCATTTATTGCACTTCATCTGAGGTAAGTATTTAAATTTCACAAATCTTATGCGTGATAAGCTCACAAAAATTTCGGCCTTTTAGTTACCAAGAGGAATAATGTGGAGTGCAGGTATGAGAAAGACATGCTTGCATTCACTGGTTGCAGCCACAATTTGAGTACAGAGGAGGTTGCGGAGCTTCGACACATGAGGTACAGTGTGAAGCACTGGAAAGAGAAAGAGATAGACAGCAAAGAAAAGCGGCTCCAAGGAGGCTGCCCAATGTCTCCGAGGGAGGCGGCTCTCTTTCTCAAGGCCATGGGTTATCCATCAACCACAAGAATATACATAGTTGCAGGAGAAATTTATGGAAACAATAGTATGGATGCATTCCGTGCAGAGTATCCAAATGTTTTCTCTCACTCCACTCTTGCGACAGAAGAAGAGTTGGAGGAACTGAAACACTATCAGAATCGTCTTGCTGCTCTAGATTACATTATAGCTCTTCAAAGTGATCTCTTTGTCTACACCTATGATGGGAACATGGCAAAGGCTGTACAGGGCCATAGAAGGTTTGATGGGTTTCGGAAGACAATAAATCCTGACAGGTTAGGTTTGTCAATACCGCTGGTTATTTTGTACTTGATGCTCGGCGCTCTTTTCTTTTTATTAGCGCTACTAAATCTTCTCAGCATTCTGCTTCTTTTCAGATTCAATTTAGTAAGGCTAGTGGATATGTTGGATATGGGCATGTTATCATGGGAACAGTTTGCCTCGGAAGTTAAGAGTCTGCATGAGAACAGGCTTGGAGCACCATATACTAGGCAAGTGGGAGAATCACCAAGATTAGAGGAGAACTTCTATGCTAATCCGTTTCCGGGATGTATTTGTAATGTGTCTCAAGAACAAGGAGGAAGCCAACGTCATGACCGAAATTTTAGTTCAAGAATAGCATCACAAAGATAGGGTTGGTTCATAGCTGTTTGAGTGTACATAGTATTTTCAGTTGTAGAGCATAAGATTTACTACGCGTAGTGGTGAGCTGTGCAAGCAGTTGCAGCAATGCGATTGACTTTTGTGAAGTTTCAATTTTGGAGGACACAGTCAGGGGGAGAAATTCCATGTTTTTGGAGGCGGAGGAAAGAGGCCATTATGAGAGATGTTGTAAAACACGGAGTACAGATATTCTTTTATTTATTGATTTTTGTCCTTGTTTTGGCTTTGCCAACTCAATTCTTATTGTTACACTGGTCATAATAAAGGAAATTTTACACATTCTACCAAAAAAAAAAAAACTCATCATCCTCCGACTCCAAGGAAATGTTCTTCAGTTCTTGCATGCATCAATCATTATGTTGTTGACATTAATTTTATTTGAGGTACTTCACAGTCCGCTTTCTTGTTGACGTTAATTTTTTTTTTTTTTAAACTTTAGGTATTTCAGTCTGCTTTCTTGATAATAAGGTCATTCTTTGTACCGTTTGGCGTTTCAAGCCATGGTAGAGCATATGCACTGCCTTCCCGTGGCACCCTTTAGCATGTGGATCATACCTGAAATTTCAGACAGAAGCACTTGCAGCAATTAAAAACACAAATGCAATTGTTGCATTTGATGCGACCTTTAAGTTATCATCAGGATACTGTTCTCAGCCATATTTAGAGATGCAATTATTAAGTTAAAAGACTGCAGTTTAAAAGATTGTTGCGGAGCTTCTGCTTCAGAGAGAATTTGAAGTGGCATGTAAAATTCAAGGTCGAATGTAATTGCTGATTATGCTCTCTTTACATGAGGTTGTGACAACTAATCTGAACCCTCTGGTTAGTTAATTACGAAAATCTTAACGGTTCACTCTAATGCCTGAGGACATCAAAGGAAACATCAAAATGAGATGAGGATACTGGCACAACATTAAAGAATGCTTCAGAGACT
The DNA here is from genome assembly GCA_013103745.1 of Gardenia jasminoides. NCBI lineage: Eukaryota > Viridiplantae > Streptophyta > Magnoliopsida > Gentianales > Rubiaceae > Gardenia > Gardenia jasminoides. The sequence continues at coordinate 7,039,714 of CM023103.1, forward strand.
AGCACGAGCAAAGACAGAGATGAGAGGAAAAGCAAAATGTAACCCGGAATCGATAGAGATGCCGTGATGGATTATAAGGGATTTATTGCAGGAAAGGAAACTCCTAATGCAAGTCTTTGGACCAATAGTTGGGTTCTGCAGTCAATACCAGAAATTGCAATATACGACATTAACAGAGGGAGGCATGAAAGGAAAAGCAGATTATACACCCGCATGCCGGAAGAACTACAACAACGGAGATTTGATGATGGATTGTAATGGATTTATTGCAGGAAGAGAAGGTGGTCGTTTTTAAATGTCTAATATAAGGAAAATCCTAACACAAGTCTGTCACTTCTGGACCAGATGCTTGGTTAAGCAGTCAACCAACAAGTGAGATCCATGCATTTGTATAAACTTCGTGACAATAATGTCATTTGATACAACAAGATCTAATAGAAAGAAACTCGAGTAATTTGCTAGTTGACTCAACTATTACCGATTCTACCACATTGATGGCACATAAACCTGCTCCTTCAGATTCTGAGTAGCACTTTCCGTGGGAAAACCACGTACAGCTCCTATAGTCCACTGTGATATTATACCAGCAGCAATGGCAAAACGAAGCTGCCTCTCCAAAATATCCTGATTTTCAAACATTTCGGGTACAGTTGTTAGCTTTCTCATAATTGCAGCCACAACAGCATCACCAGAACCTGTTCTATCACAAGTGAATGGGGTTATTAGCACATCTTCTGTGCCAACCACAACCCCATCAAAAGAAGGCGCATAGTAATGTATCCGAAGAGTTCCATCTGTGACAAACAAAAGCTTCAACCCATCATGCCATAATGGAGAGATTTCTTCACGAGTATAGTGATAATAATCTCGCAGTCTACTTGTTTGCTCAAAATTCTCAGCATAGTATTGAGGTGTATAATTTCTTCTCCTCTCATAGTGTTCTTCATCTAAAAGAAACTCGAGCTCTTGCTTTGTGACCTCAATGATATCTGCTTGTTCCCAGGCTTTCTTGAGCACTTCCCTGGTCATATCACGTGACTCCCATAGTAGCAATGGCAAATTTGGGTCAAAAAAAACAAATGCACCGAACTTTTTAGACCATGAAATTGCTCTAAAAAGAGCAGAATGCATGGAAGAACAAGTTAAGACTTCAGAATTAAAATGGAACATTCTAGCCTGCCAAAGAAAAAAAAAAAAAAAGCATCAGTATTAAACCTTTATTGTAGTTCATCAATTGTTTCAACCAAATTCACCTTATACAGTAATTCCTAAAAACTTTCTAATCATAATAAACAAATTTAGTATTAAAAGTGTATTCCCAGTGCCCAAAGTTTGACTACTTCAAGACAAATCGTCTGGGATCAAGAATACAGCCGTCAGAAGAGAAAGAAGAACCTTCTCTAAATCAGTCGTAACCATAAAAGCATGTACAGAAATAGTTCAAAATCGACTCATTAATGGATCTTATCCCTGCATACAGATTCCATTATCCACTCCAAATTGTCCTCTCTATCACATAATCTGTTAGCAGAATTTGTAAAAAGTATGGACACAATTAGATTTATCCCAGAATTGCCCATTCGAAACTTGATCTGCACGAGGATATAATGGTTGCTTTAAATTAGACAAACTATCTAATAGCCAAGTGTACATTAATAGCCAAATGTAGATTAATTTAGTCCATCCATTTTCCTCTGTGCAAGACAACAGAGTTTAAAGGCAACAATGCAATAAGATAACTAAGATTCTTAATCCAGCAAAACCAACATAATGTGAAACTAAGGCAATGGGTGTTGAAGCATCCTGCACTGGGTCAACACCTGATCAGCTTATGAAGAACATAATTGATTAAGTAACTAGTAAACCATAAATCCACAATCAATAAAGTAAAAAATCCTTTCATTGCTATGTTGCACACAAGAGAAAAACATCCTAACTTCCTGTTTTCATTTCTTTTTCCCAAATTAATCTTTTACCTCTTTGAGCACAGCAAGGTTCAGTTCGGAGCTCAATAACGAATCCTCTGCAGATTCTTTCACCTTTTCCACCCTCATTTTGCCATCATTATCATGCTTAATTTTCATATAGGCACAGGCAGTCCTCGCACTGCTGTCGAATTTCACAGCCCTCGTCTGCACCTTCTCAGTATTCATAAGCAACACTCTCTCTCTTCCAAATTCATCATCCCCAACCTTCCCCATAAAAGCGGCCCTCCCACCAAGCCTGACGTGAGAAATAGCCACATTGGAAGGCGGTCCGCCAGGAGCCCTAACAAACTCCGGAGGGTTCCACTGCAGCATTTTCCATTGAGAATATATATCCGGGTGCATTTGCTCCAGTGCCACTCTTACGGTGGGCACAAACTCCTTCTGGGCTGCCCCAAAACAGCATATTAGCGGCGGGTACTCGTACGGGAAATCAATACCATCATCATAGTCATCAAGCTCCACCTCGTTATCGGTTACTGGTACGTCATTCCGGGTGTTCTGTGGTTGGCCCTTCCGAGGTCCTCTGGTCCTTTTTGTCGTCGAGGTTGAGGAAGGCGAAGTGGTGGTGGTGGTGGACCGAGCTTTTTTGCGGCCTCGGCGGGAAGGCTTTGGCGGTTCTGCGGTGGTTGGAGCGTCATCTGGAGATGATTTGGGTGGCAAGAGTTTGTGAAAGGTTCTAGTTTCAGGAATGGGGACGAGCCAAATGGTAGAAATTTGGAAGCGGGCTAGTGAATTCGGGGCAAATGAATGAGAGTTTGAGAGAAGAGATGGTGTATGAAGTTGATGGGTTGCCATGGCCCATGGTTTTGGACTTGCAGTTTAGGGTTTATCCATTCGCGATTCTGCAAATTTTCCTATCCTAAGCCCCCCAAAAAAAAAAAAAAAATCACTTTTTTGTTTCAATTCCGGTTCTGGTTCTGCTTGGCGATCATCACCCGAACCGGTTCAGAATGAACTATTAAAGGGGGCAAGTTGACTGTCCTCGTCGTATTCTTATGTCATCTGAAAGGACTAATTTACCTTTACTTTTCGTTTGATGGAGTTATATTTTCTCTCTCTTTTTTTTTTTTTTTTTTGCAATTACAAACAAGTCACATATTAGGAAATCAAGCTGCAGTTGGTCTTGATTCTTGAAAACAGCAATGAGACGTTTACCAGTTATACGGCACAGCTATTTTTGTGTTTTCACATAGTTGAGAGAATCGACGAATATTAGGTCAAGAATGCGAAAGCACGCCTCAATTTAAAGAAAGTTTTTTTTCCTAGTTAGTTTATATTGAAGCTTTAATGGTACTTTATCGATTTCTATATCACTCTCGAATGTCACTGGGATGTCACTTTTTTCCGAAATGAAAAGTGTCTAATCTACTTACACTCTACTCATACTCTAGAGGGGAAGGAGATTGTATCAGGCTCGAAACTGTTGCACTCCCTAAATTTTTTTGAGAATAAGAAGCAAAGCAAGGGGGATTTGAATCCCCAATTTAGTACATGGAAGAGGCTTAGGAGAACTTTCTCTCACTATTGGACCAAGACCCAAATGGTTGGTTGCGAACACGTATAATAATCGAATAGTCATTCTTGTAATTTAAATAACGCCAAAAATAGGCGCACACTGAACTCTAGTACTGTACTCTGGGCCTTCTTTGGGGTAAGCTGACGGACGCAGGTTAGCTTGCAAGATAAGAATTCAAGTAGGGGTGTGCATCGAATTCAAATGCGGTGATTCGGTGTTATGAATTCGATTTTTTCGGTATTTTAACTTTATTATATTCGATCGAATTCGAATTCGAAAATTCGGTATTTACTCGAATTGACCGAAACCAGACCAGAACTGAAGGGCTATCGAATTCAAATTCGGTAATTCATATGGATGAATTCAGTAATTTTCGGTATTTTGTATATAATAGCATCCAACAGGATTTTTTTTTTTTATTTTTTTGTATTGTATATTGTTTTAAAATTATCAGACGTATGGTATGTATATGTATTATTATGTATATGTATTGTATTATATTATATCTATATGTACTTTGTCTATGTAACATTTATTTTATATATTATATTAAATGAATTCGAATTCGGTCTGTAATTCGATTCAATTCGAATTCAGTCGATAATTCGGTATTCGGATTTTTTGCACACTCCTAAATTCAAGTACACCAGGTTATCTCTTAGCTCAATGCCGCCATTATTACCGATTTGTGGCTAAGATATTAGCAAAAAACTATTTGTGGCTAAGATATTATTACCTATTTGTGGCTAAGATATTAGAAGAAAACTATTTGTGGCTAAGATATTTTATTACCTATTTGTGGCTAAGAAAACCGCTTCTAATATCTTAGCAAAACTCCATTCCCAGCCCTTTTATTCTCAACGAAGAAACTCATATATCCATTAGAATCCTTCTTATTCTTGGCGACGTATATACATACTAAGACAGTACTGCCATACGAAACATAATACTAATAGTATGGACGTGACATAAATCCGCTCCCGGTGGCATTGCATTAGACTTTGGTACTTGTAGTTACCATTTCCGCTGTGGGGTTCCATGGCTTTTGGGGTTCCATTGTGGATTAGATTTCTTATTCTTGGCGACGTATATAAATACAAAGACAGTACTGCCATACGAAACATAATACTAATAGTATGGACGTGACATAAATCCGCTCCCGGTGGCATTGCATTAGACTTTTGTACTTGTAGTTACCATTTCCGCTGCTGCTTTTCAGACCCCATTCATTTAAACAAAAGTTTGAGGCGTTTCATAAAACCAATGATCAACAAGAAGGCAAACTGCAGCTAATACAAACTTCCACATAATTTTTGAACTTAAAAATAGTACTTAACACACTCTGAAACTACAGAGAACCAAGAGTAGTAGTAGTGTATTTTCCGCTATCCTACCACTACTACGAGTAGATGTATTTATCTTCTTTCTCCATTTAATTAATCCTCTTCTGAGTCAGGGAGTATTATTAGAGAGGCTTGCCTGAAACTGAGCACAGAAAGATGAATCAATCAATCAGGAACATGCAGAATTCACTCGACCGGAACCATTACTTCATTGGTCCTCAAAGGGGGCAAGGTCCGAGGTGGATTGTACCTGGCCAATTCATATTCCCCAGTAACCTTGTGTCCATCTCTCTCCAAACACTTGTTCAAATTCTCCACCTTCTTCTTCACCACGTCCTCCCTTGCCACCCAGCTAAACCTCACCACCGCAAACTTCCGCTTCCCTTCTTCCTTAATCACCACCCTCTCATCCACCGGCTTCGGCGCTTCTTCCGCCTTTGCATACTTGGCCGGCAGTTTAAATTGCATCGTCACCAACTTATCATGCCCTTCTCCACCGCTCTTGGTCACAACCGGTGAGGTCATGGCTATCTTCTCTGAAGCTTTTGTGATCACCGGAGCCGTCATCGCGATCTTCTCAGGCTTGGTGTTCTGGGGATTGCCCAGTACGCCTATATAGTTGGCAAGGAGAACGAATCCAGCGTCTTTGTCGCCCTTAAATTGGGTGGGGTCATAGGTCACCTCTGCAATTACAGACGGCGAGTATTTGCGAATTTCGTAGTCTGCTGTGGATTGGATTACCTCGTACTTGGGTGTCTCCACAGTTATCTTTCCCATAATCAGACCCATCTCCAGCAACCTTTTGAATCGTTTGGCAGTGAAAATGAAGAATTTCGGATTTGAGTATTGGGTCCTAACTTAACCGGATCTGATGATGTTTTATAGGGGAAAGAGAAGAAGGGGGTGGAATTATGGACGTGGACGGAGGGATCCTTCTTGCAATTCTATTTTTATATATATCTAAAAAAAATTTTGTTGCTTTAAAGTGTCATAATTTTTACAGTAATTTATAAACCAAACATCACATTTTGTCCCTTGATTTGGCAGTTCTTTAACGTTTTTTTTTTTTTTTTGGCCCCTTATGATAAGCCTAATTAGGCTAATACCGAATGCACTGGTTTTCTTTTTAATTCTTACTATAACCACGAGTATATTTATTTTCTCTTAACTTTGATGGCCAATTAATTTTTTCTTACTTGAATAATTACTCAAAAGGCCAAAAAAAGAAAAAGAAAAAGAAAAGGTTCAAAAACTACTATGAGTTGTACCGACAAAGCAATATCCAAATTGTTGTTAACAACTTGCTTGACCGAAAAAGAAATGAAATTTGTTATTTCTTAGTAATAACTTGTGGTTGAAATTGAGGAGACAGACATGAAGATGTTTTTGCCACGATGGGGTACTCAGGCCCATAAATTGCATAATTGGCCACAGTTCATACAGCAATTAGAATTAAGAAAATTTGCCGTGGGTCTTAATTTTCATACCAGCCAGAATTAGAAGGAATAGAGATAGTCCCGCAACTGAGTTTTGTGGGTGTTTATCTTACTGTAAAAGTTATAAAAAAACTTTTGTATATATTATTGTAGGGTTTGAAGAAAATAAAAAAAATTTAATTATTTTCCTTTTCTTTTCATTTCTTATTCTTTCTTTTTTCTTTTACTCCCCTTATTTCTCTCCCACAGCAACCTCCTCCCTCTCTAACCACTGCTGCCACGGAACTAGCCACCGACCACCACCCGTCCGATGCTGACCACCACCGGCCAACCATCTCTCCTCTTTTTTCCCGACTCTCCCTCTCCCTACCACTTTTCTCTCCTCCTCCCCTCCCCTCCCCACCTCCCTCACCAAATCTGTCGAGAGAGGGCAAGGAGAGAGGAGGAGGTAATGAGGGGAATATGAGTTAGGTATGTTAATGAAAAATGAGTGTTGATTAGGCACCTACTGGAAAAAAAAAAAATTTACGTTAATTCTTACCAAATAATGAGACTAGAAAATGTAAGCAATTGGGCTCGCATCATTAGGGGATTATGTATCTCAAAAAATCTTCATTATACAGTAAATATCAACATACATGCGTGGTGAGGTGCTCGAATGTCTTTCTGGTATTTCGTAACAGTTTAAGAAAAATATATAGGTGTAATATAAGCAGAAGAAGGTTGGCAACGCAAAAACGAACAAAACAGTGCAATTTCAACTAAAAGAAAGTAGATTAGGTCCAACGTGCCCAAAAGATATTTAAGACCGTGCAACTTGTTTCTGTAACTAAACTAGTTCATCGAAAGAAACAAGTCCAAGACAGCTGGATTAAGGCCTTCATCCGGTCTGGAGTAATTTAAAGTTTGTGTTCATTTGTTGGATCCCCGAAAAGATGGAGGCAACATTCACTAAGGGACGGCTCAATCCACGAATTTGTTCAGTGTGTGAATATGTAAGATTTGTAGGTTTGTGTCGCCCTTTCCCTCTGCTGAAGGATCAAGCCGACGGAGGATACAGAATATTGCTGGAAAATGATGCAAACAATTTGCTTAGAGCTGATTACCAAATGTGGCGGAAATCCGATTCATCGAAGTATGCCTTGAAAATTTGCAGCTCAAGGACATGACATGCATGGCCAGAGAGTTTTTGAATTGCTTTGCTGAACGCTGAGACAGTTTTTGTGCGTAAACAACAAGTACTGGCTTTTAATAGAGAGAAGACGGACATGGTTTAGCAAGAAAAACAGTCGCCAAAATTTATCTTTAAACATAATTTCGATATAGCAGATTAGAATCTAAATCACAAGTATCAGACCGTTTGCTTCCTTTTTTTTTTTTTCCCTCTTTTTTAACTACTACCTTGTGACTTTGTCTATGTGTGCTTGGTTAGAATTATCCTTGCCCCTTTCTCTCTCTCGTTGAAGGGCAATTTCTCCAATTAAAACCATAGAGAACCCTAATTAAACCTTGAATGGAAACAGAAGGAAGACTCCGGCAGTCAGTTTTCAGAACGAAGCACCAAGATTATTAGCATTAAAGATTCTGAAACTATCGAAGATTGGCGATCAAGGATGGGTAACTGCTGGATCATCTAACTTCTACGAGACCATAACCCATCTTATCAGATCATTTACAGAAGGAGCTCAAATTTCATCAACTAAAATCTGAAGCTGTATTTTGATGATCATAACTTTAAGAAATTGCTAGCAGAAGTACATTTTCATGATTGATCATGAAATTACAGCCACGCAATAGTACTACAGTTACAAGTACAAAAATTTAGCAAGATTTACAAACAAACTGAAAAGAGCTCGACTGATTTCACCCAGTCAAGCACCTAGTTGATTCTTACCATCTTTGATGGATTTCGTGTACTCAAACCCCACAGGTTGCACTACATAATCCTCTGGCACCACGGGACGCTTATAACCCAGTAGAGTCCAGATAAACAACACAAGCAATGCCCCCAAAGCTCCACATCCAGTGCCAAATATCAGAGCTGCAATGATTCTCAAGGCACAATCACTTTTCTCATGGACTTTCAGCTCTTTTCTCCTCTCCACAAATGCAGCAGGGTCCAACGGCTCCGAGTGCATCCAATTTGGAACACTGCTGAGCTTCAAGCTCCATGAATACAAATTACATTTACGTGACGAGTTCCCACTTGCCGAGCTTAAGCTAAAAGCACATCAGCTTTGTCCCGCATTCTTGACAAGTCAACAGGATAGAAAAGTAATGGATTTGGAGGCTTTATTTCACCTAATTTAGCCAACCTCACTTCTAATCTCTTTGAATTTGCCTCGTAATCAATCCAACTCTGCAGTTTCTCACCACTGCTCAAACTCGAATTAACTGATGAAAAATTGCTGATTTTAACAGAAATAAGACTAGCTAAATCAACCCCACCATGATTTCCATTAACATCACCATACTGGTTATCCCTTGAAGTCTCAAATTCAACAGCAAGAAACTTAACTTTGCCCCCAGCAGCCAAAACCCCGGATAAGCCACCATCAAACACATGTACTGGATTACCCACAGGAGCCATCACAAAAGCTAAACCAACCCCATTTTCACTTGACAAGGAAAAGACAAAGTTCATAACAAAAGACACCATCTTTCTTGAATTACGTTCAAAAAGCTTAATGGGTTCTTTATACAAGACTGTCCCAGCACTAGAAGCAACTGAACCAGATAACTGTACTGACTTATCACGGCCACTAACAAGCTTAGCATCACCATAAAAAGCAAATAGAGACTCAAAGTTTGGATCTTTATCAACATTTTCGGAAGCAAAGGAGACGTTGAAGTCGGCACATACAGCTTTGAAATATAGGAGGAGGAGAGCGATAGGTATCAAATACCTGCAAGCTGAAAGGGAGGTCATTTCTCTCGACCCGGGATTGAGCTAGAGGCTGTACTTTGTCTGTTGTTGTGGATTTACTGGGGCTTATTCGGTGAACCCATGAATTAAAAACATGGAGATGATGAACAACTGATACTCCGGGGCTTGGTGCAGAGGTAAAACGAGTTAAAAGTTCGGGGAATTGAGAAGGGATGGAAGCAGGAGTGTTGGGTTGGACATGGACTTGGAGGTTGTGAAAATTAAATATGTTTAACCACTTGGGTTCTGCAGTGCAGCCTGTGTCGGGTTCACTTTTGTGTGGTGGTTGCTGACACAGGGAATATGATAGTGGGGGATCCCTTTGGGACTATGTCCTCTTCTTTTTCTCAATTTGCAAAGTTAGTCCCTAACCAGCACTTTTTGCTTTCAACTTTAGGGGGTCAAAGGGAAAGAATCTTTTACGCTCGCTTCTAAACCTTTTACTGGAGCCTGAAGGATGGGTAGCAGAGAAATGTAATAATTAATAATATATGTGAAAGTTACATGCGTTTTGAGGGGTTCTATTTTACGAGTCAAAAACTAAGCAGGACTACGGGAGTGGTGAGAAGAGCAGTGCAATCCAAGAGTGAGCATTGAAATCACACAGAATACGTATACTGGAGCAGCATTGAAATTGGATATTGTTCAGCATCAAATAGACAAACTTGGCCAAAGCTGCTGAGCACTTGGCCAAAGGAAAAAAAAAATTCTTTAAATTGTTTGAAATCTGGATTCTGGCGGTGGTCTGAAGTCAAGTCAGAAATGTTCGTGGTAATTAAAAAAGAAGTCAACAGTGGATTGTCATGTTCGTTTATTTTTTTCAAATTAATCCACGTACAACTAGTCGGTTACTGAACCAACAGAGATTCAATACAAGGTGCAAGACGGTTCGGGCATGGGTCTCTCCAATCACTACTCTGAGTGCAGAGTGCAGCTAATGTTAGTGCCGGAGGTCTCACCAATCACAGCAGTGAGTGTGTTTAAATAGCCAATTATTTAGCTTATTTCCTTACTTACATCATCAACGTTTTGAATCATCTTTTTATCGCACATATTTCATATCAAAAAAGTGTTACAATATTTAAATAATTAAATTATTCCAAATAATCCACTATCCAAACACCTGCAACTCTTTTCAAGTTGCTGAGCGAGCGTAGATAAATGCAGCCCCAAAGACCAAATCTTCTTGTTTAATTGACAAAGCACCCTGGCTGTGTAGCTCATTGAGCCAGCACTTTTCTGGGCCGTGGAAATGAGAGAAAAACGGTTGTGCGCGTGCACTTTACAAGCTTTAGCTTGGGAACGCTTTTCATTAATATTTGTTCGGATTTAATAATAAATCAAACTATTTAATATTTGTATTAAATTTAGCTCATTAAGAGCTCTTTTAAATTTAGTTTGTAAATTAATCAAGTCAAATTGGAATAACGCTTTATATTTGATAAATATCTTTAAATTGGGCTCAAGCAATATAAAAGTATAATTTACATATAAAATGTTCAACCTACTCGAGCTTAACTTGAAAAAAATTGGTTTGAACTCGATTTGATAATTAAACAAGCTGAAATCTAACCCAATTTTGAACTCGTTAAAATAATTAAACACATCGAAACACCATTGCATGCGAAGGGTGGAAGTTTAGTGTCTGCGTGTTTGAAGCTCGTTAGCATTTTAGCCTTTTGATAAATTACGAGGATGGAAGTTTGTATGGAATGCATGCGAAGGACACACAGACACACACAGAAGCACGCGTCTTATTATGCACACAGGCACATTTTGACAGCTACGCATAGGGGTGGGACCAAAATGCCTTGGAAGAAGACGACTCGCTGACACTCGTCCTCCCCATTTTGACGAACCTTCCATCACTGTGGGGGTGGTTGTCTTTCGGAGCACTAATTTCAATTCAGAGGGAGGCACTCAACTGAGGGCGATATGAGTGCTAATGCACGATTACAATTTACCAAAGAAGTCATCAGCGTAGTTTGTACGACTCCAAACGACAGATGAGGCGCAGCAAGGATTCTCGTCAACAAACAATCGATATATGTACTTAGCTGATTCCCATGGACCAAAGACACACTAGCGGTGTTAGTAGTACAGTTCACCACCCAAAAGAAAAGAAAAATCCAATTTGTCGAGAAAAGGTAGTATCAGTAGTAAGTTCCTCATTTTGTCTCCTTGCAAAATCTTTCCTCCGTACCTTTGGGTGAAATAGTTACCTAGTGGAAACAAAATTTGTACACATCAAACATGGAGGGCGGCCGGATGGACCGACACAGACAGAAATGGACGAAAGAAATTAAATTGGTACGAAGAGATGAAAGCTATGGAGTTGAATTGAAATGGGGTTATGTTTTGGTTCTTGATTTTTTTTCCCGTGGTGGTGATTTTTGGGGGTGGGATAGTCACGGTTCAGGTTTGAACCGGAATCGGATTGGCGGTTTATTGAACCTAAACCGGAACCGGAATTAAGGAACCGGAATCGGAACCGTAATCGTGATTAAAGGCTTAGGTTCAGATTCACAAAAAATTTAAACCGAAATCGGAACCGGCGGTTCAAGACCCGTTCAAACCGTCTAAAATATATTTATATCCTAAGTTGCTGAGCTTTTTTGATTCAATTTAGGATTCAATTTCAATAACCAGCACCCAATATCAAAAAGTCTCAGTTTTAGTCTAATAACCTATTATCCAAATTTATTAATAAATCTAGATATAATAAATAATTTAGGTCTAGATCCCATTTAATCAGCATGTTAAAATCAAACTAATCAAAGTATTAGACTAGCATTTGATGACACTTTGAATTTAACTAGTCACTATGACAAATTCTCAATATAAGTTGAGGTATTTTTTCATAAAATTTGTATTCTTTATTTTTTCTTGCCACATTATAGTACAATAAAATTCATGATTTTTTCAACATTAGTTGTTATATTTACTTAAAATCAATTTTATAATACAAGTATTTATACATAACTAGAAGAACCGAAACCGGAACTGGAAGAAATTAAAACCGTAATTGAACCGGAACCGGAGGTTCAAGAACCGTAATCGTAACCGTCCTTATCAGGGCCGGTTCAGATTACTTCTTTCAATAGAACCGGAACCATTGATTTTTAAAGCGAAACCGGCGTTTTTGAAACCGTGCTCGCCACTCTAGGGATTGGGGGGCTGGCTGATTGCCATCTCTGTGGTGGTGCTCGTAGATTTGTTATTTCTCAATCGTACGATCATTGTTTGAATGGCCTAACGTTAACACCAAACGGAAGCAGTGGTAGTACTGAGACACGAAAGAAGACATCAAATGAAACCGGGATTTTTTTATTTTTGTTTTGGGGGACCCCCCAGCCTAGACTAGACTGTACAGAGAAAAGGGATAAAAGGCATACGTGTGAGTTGAGGCATGGGTGGCATGGTGGTGACAGATCAACCATGAATCTTTTTTTTTTTTTTTTTTTGTCCAAATAGTTGCATGTGAATCTACGGCAACCATGAATCTACGGCAACCAAGCATGCATGTGTGACCCTCTTGTTTCCTAGTTTCTTTCTTAATTGTATCCTCTTCAAAGGGAAAGATGTAGCGGGACAGCAAGGAGCTGCCTTTCTTCCGGATGGATGATGTCGAAAAGATCTCCTCTCGATCATCTAAGATTCCATTGCACTTAATGTTTGCAGATTCCAGACACCCGTTGCAATTGCACTTATGACAAATCACATCATCCACAAGGCAATGTCTCTGTTAAGTGCCCAGTACAGGAAGCTAACCACCATCATCTACCTATGGCGGCATTGCATTTCCATTCCCCAAATTCTGATAGGAGAACTAACCTTCCCCATGTCTCTGTTTACCCCAAGATTAGGAATTAGCGAACAAAGGCCCTAATAACTTATTTATTGCTATTGCCACTTTGCCACGCTCTCTATTCCTTTATGTAGATGACAGCGCCAGGAACACTACTCTTATCCATCTTTCATCTTTACAGCTCTCTTTGCACCTTTCTTTGCGGGAAAAGTTGGCTTCAGGTCTAAAATACCAAATAGTAAACGCAGTGCTGCCATGGAGCTTAGCGCGGCCTTCAACTTTACAAAGGTTTATTGGTCGTATAAGTTAAAGTAGAAAACACTACATATGACTTCAATCCCCTCCCCCTCCTGCATGATTTAAAAGTCTCCACTGAACAATCCCTCCCGGCAGGGGGGGAAAAGAAAGGACAATTCATAGAAGAGCAACAAAGTAATGCAAAATTGTGATTCATTATTACGAGCAATCAGAAGCAAAAGGTGTTCACTTACCATACGTGTAATACGTGCACGATAAAGTACAAATATAATATCACAATATACACGCAATTTTGTTACTGTTATACCTTTTAGTCAAACAGGTCGCATGTCTACCTTGTAAAACTTCCCCATATAAATTGATTGAGCCCTAATCAACCTATTGAAACCGTTCCACTTTCCATAAATTGGAATAAACTAATTCACCAATCTAATTAGGCCTTGGTCTAGTCTAGTGGCCAAGGTTGAGATCTCAAAGTTTTTCATATACTTTTCGAAGCTATTGTAGATCAGTAGCTCGATATGCTTCCCTTTGCCAAGATAAAAGAATAACGAAATACCATAAAGGAAATCATTGAAGAGAACAATATCATATGGAACTTAGAATAGGAAAATGGAAAAGGTTAAGTCCTCTTTCATAATCCACACAACCTCAGAATGTTGAAGTTTCGCCCAATTTGTTTAATGCATAACAAAGAAAGAACAGAAGAAGTTACGTAAAACAAGAATTGCATAGAATATATATGAGATGGATCTTGATTCAGAAACTCATTGGTTACCTCAAATAGATGAAGCATAGGCGGGAATGCTCAAGTCAAAAAGACATTGTGAACCAGGCTTCTAAATTGACTTTTTCACAGCAATTTGGCTTACAGTGAACATATGTGTTATCTTCTATTACGTTTCCTAAGCATTCATTGAGCTAGGAACAATGTGCCTATGCATCTCTCTAGTGTAGGAGGTAAGAGCCGTATGCTACTACCCAATGGACAATAATCATTCTGTTGTTGGGAAACTTACAACCTTAAAATTTGATGCCCAGCTTCAGAAATCAATTTGTCTCAGGTACAATTTCTTTGACATCCAAGTCAGCTAAGGTTTCTTTGCCGAACATGGTAAAGCTAACAGTTGCCTGTAAGAATAAGTTTTAGTGTCAAAAACTAATTTCCATGAAGAAGAACAAGGGAAAAAAGATACACACACACACACACATACACATACCCAAAGAATAGGACTTCATAAGATTCTCTTTCTATACCACAACACTCAAGCTATTAAGTTGTACTGGAGTTAAAATGATAATCTAACAGAACCTCCAAGAATGTATATTGTTCAAATCAGTGTGGCCTGGCTCGAGGCGTACTTCATAAAATAAGGTACTTGAGAATCAGAAATTGACATACCAAGGCTTTATTCTTATCAAGCTTCTTAAGGATGCCAGAAAATCCTGCAAAGGCCCCCGACACGACTTGAACTTTCGAACCTGGCACAAGAAGTTTAATACTGCTTCCACCTAATTGAAAACCTAAAGCAGGCTTTGTAGCTTTTCTTGATCGACCCTGAGGCTTCACAGAGGTATTAGATTCTACATCACCCAGTGAGACCGGAAGGGCGTCCAAATTTAGCTTCTGAAAATCTGAGGTTCCATGACCTTCATGTTCCTCCAAGAAAGCTTCATCTGCTTTATCCTGTTCCTCCTTAGCTTGCTTGTATATTGCTTCCATGTCTTCAGCATCTACTGGCCTTGGTTTGTTAATCTGTCGCTTTCTGCATACAAATAGATCATACCACAAGCTCAAAATGGAGTAGAGAGCAGAAATAAAAGAAATGGGATATGCTCTTCAATTAAGTTAAAGAAAACTTAGGGGCTAGGCAGTGAACCATTGCAGCAGAAAAAACTAAGGTATGATATCAATTTGTTCATCTCAGGACTGAGAATGCAGAGCAAACAGAGCACACATCAAGCAGATTTGACTGACACTACCGTATTTACCCTCTGGAGATCCATCTTGATAGAACAAAACTGAGAGTCACAGATCAAAATCTGGATGCAAGTAGATGTTGTACAAAAATATAGCTTATTTACAGGATCTATGAGGATCCCAACAAAGTTTTCCTGCCAAACTATGATCGGCTACAGTATCACTTTCCAGTCAAGTTAGCCAGATTGTTTCCCATAAGGAGAGACAAAAATATAATCTACCTGAATGAGACTCTGAAGTCTAATATACTATTCTAAACATGACGAAAAAGAAATCTTTGAAGTTATCTAAGAGTGACATTGATTTTGTGAACAAAACAGGAGGGTAGGAATGGTAGCAAATGCTTACGTATTTCCAACCTTGGATCCAACAAAGCCTCCAATGCCATCGCATTCTCTTATGAAGTCATGTACATCCTTGTTTAGTACACACTGCAAGAACACACATCCAGGGAAGAGGGCTTTTGGTTTTACTGAGATTGATCCATTCTTCAATTTCTTCTTTATTTGGATAGAGGGAACATAAACCTGTGAATTGTCATAAGAAGTCCGAGAAATTTAGAAGATTATTTACTTTGAACTACTTCATCAAAAATGTCAAAGTATCCAAGAAATTTAGAAGATTATTTGCTTTGAACTACTTCATCAAAATGTCAAAGTAGCTTCTAATTTTCCTAAATATTAATAATGTTGAACTACAATCAAGAAAAGTCGCCAAGTGAATGAAATGAATAGCAAAAACTCTGCATTGCACATTAAACCCTGGGGCACTTTCACAAACGTCTTCGTGCAAGCAAGGCAGATGTACAGAAAAAATGAACTTTCTCCAGTCAAACCAATCCAATTAACAAAAGAAAAACTTCACAGGGTTGAGAATTTAAGCGACGTGAAGTTTGCTGTGCTCTGACAAGGAGCAGGAGGAGAGCAGATTCAATACACGTTAAAACGTGTGCCATGAATCTAAAAACAATGCCAATAAGAAGTTTGCTATTTTCCGCTTCTTCACTCGACACAAACGACTCTCTCCACTTCCTCAACAAGGTAGAGTAAGTAACTGAATGAATGTGTCAATGAGATATTCTGATCATATTTCTGTATCAAAAGGAATGTTACCAGACTCATTTAGGCTTCAAATTTATGCCTGTTTCCTACCCAAAGGTTTGTTTAGAATATACCTATATTAATGCTAAAAAAGGTCCAATGAAATGCTTTTCGTTTCCAAAAAATTCTAGACAAATGTTCCAACAAATCTCTAGTGGTAAACAAACAATTAAAGAACCTTGAAGTCCAGGGCGGGAAAATTTCGGGCGAGTGCACGGGCCAGGCGCTCAGCAGTGTCTTGACCCGAAACTCTGGAGACCCTGACGACCCACCATTGAGGACCCAACAAAGCGAGGTTATCAAGATTGAGCTCTTCCGTCCACGATGCGCGGCGCTTCTTGGGTTTCTTGATGAGCCTCTCCTCCACCTCTTCTCTCCAGCTGTAGGCAGGCTTGCTCTCTCTCCTCTCATTCCTCAGTTGCCTTCTCTCCCTGGCCGTTAGCTGCCTTTCATTAGCGGTCTCTACAGTCGCCGAGATCCTGAAAGAAATAATGGGACTTTGAAGCTTATTGAAGGCTTTGGAGCAGTAGGTCGACGGTGAAAAGGAGAGAGGACAAGGACTCCATGTAAGAATCCCTTGCTGCAGCTCTGTCATCCTGTTATCTCTCGTTATTCAGTCTGCTGTTTCGGTGTTGATGCAGTGAGCTGTCTGATTTTGATCTGATTTTCTGTTTTGGCAGTGGTGGTTGGTGCTCATGCTATTTTGGTGCTTGGGCGGTTTTGGATGATGCCAGAGCCTGTCCAGATTTCTGAAGGCCTTTTGCCGCTTGTTATGGGCTCTCAGAGGCCCGCTTGGGATCAAGCCGAAAACTCAAAAAGATGATGGCTCTGGCCCAGGGGTGAAAATTTTTCACGTACCTTGACTTGATATTGCAAGTAGTTTGGTCAACCACTCAACTTGGCCACAGTCAAAATCGAGCTATTAGAATGAGTTAGCAAGTTTCTCGAGTAGATAATAGGGAAGGTTGAAAGCTCTACAAGCTACTTGAGCTCAATATGTATTTAATTAATATATATTTTACTTATTAATTTACTTTTTTAGGTTTGTTAGTTACAATATTTATGACTTTAATCAGTTAAGTTATAGGGTTAATCGCACTTTATCCTCTTTAGGTTTGGGCAGTTTCTCACTTTACCCCTCAACGTTTTATTTTCCTCAGTTTATCCTCTTCGTTAGTCAAACTAAGCAAATTGACCATTAACAATTTCAACATGCCAAAAATGCCCCTTCACAATAACTGTTTGATTTTTTGATGACCAAAATGCCCTTTAGTCAGTTATAAAAGGGATCCTATCTGATACTTCCTTCCAAGTATCGGTATTTTTTCTTCTTCATTTCAGTCTAACACCACGTCAAAGTTTTCTTTGTCAACTCAAAAAAATGTCACAAAATTCTTCAAATAACGAAATTAATAATCAGAGTACATGTAGATGATACTAGCAATCAAAAAGAAAATGCGCATTTTTTTTTTGATTGCTAGTATCATCTACATGTACTCCCATTATCAATTCCGTTATTTGATGAATTTTGTGACATTTTTTCTGATCCATTTTCTTTTTGATTGCTAGTAGCATCTACATGTATTCCGATTATCAATTCTATTATTTAAAGAATTTTGTGACATTTTTTTCGAGTTGACAAAGAAAATTTTGAGGTGGTGTTAGACTAAAATAAAGGAGAAAAAATATTGATACTTGGAAGGAAGTATCAGGCAGGATCCATTTCATAACTGACCAAAGGGCATTTTGGTCATCAAAAAATCAAACGGTTATTGTGAAGGGTATTTTTGGCATGTTGAAATTGTTAACGGTCAATTTGTTTAGTTTGACTAACGGAGGATAAATTGAGGAAAATAAAATGTTAGGGGGTAAAGTAAAAAATAGCCCAAACCTAAAAGGGATAAAGTGCGATTAATCCTAAGTTATAATATTATTGAAGGGTGAATAAGTATTAAGTAATTTTAGTTGGAAAAACATGATGAAACAATTGGGGAAACGGTAAACATGATGAAACAATTGGGGAAACGGTTTATCGAACTCGATATCGAGTTCAACAAACATCTCTAATATTCTTTGAGTCGAGTTCAAGTATATTTTCAACACCGAGCTTGAGCTTTGAGCTTGCACTCTCCTAGATTGAGTCGAGTTTGAACTTGAGTATGGCAATATTTGAACTTGACTCAACTCAATATCACCCTACTCGGTCTTCCTTGTGGCAATTTTGGTTTTGATGGTAATATGCTAGCCATTCATTTTTTTTTTTTGGGTGGGGGGGGGGAAGGGTTAGAGTATGCTTCTTTTTAAAAAAAATATATTTGTCTCAAAATGAGGGATTTTTTCCCAAAATAATACTATTTTCAAAAAATATTTTCAAAGTGATTTGATTCCAAAATTTATCCCCACAATGATGCCTTTTTGAGTTTATTTTCCAAACTAGTTTACACTTATTTAATGAGCGGGACTATATTTTTTAGAAATATTTGATAAATTTAAAAATCATAAATTACAATAGATGTAAAAAAAAATATTATTAATAGATTTGATGCTTTGCATTTATGTATAAACAAATTCTTCAAATACGGAAGCCATTGGGATTTTCCTCTATATTTTCCATCTCAAAAAATTTTTCCTTTATGCACTCCTAGACAAGGTCCACTGATGCTTCAATAAAGCAAGACTTGAATAGATTTACGACACCAATTCCCGTGAAATTCCGATTATGTCCCTCATAGATTTGGTTTATTTTATTTACATTAATAAAGTAAGAGAACGCGAGGCGCACTTGCTACTATTCCGTTAATTTTGTGAATTCTATCAACAATCACACTAAAATGGGATGAAATTAAGAGTTTAGGTAGTAAAATATCTAAAATTAAAGTTTAGGGACCAAAGTGGGTATTGACATATATAGTTTAGGAGTGCAAAATGGTATTTACCCCCACTGAAAACAAGCATACAACCACTAAATGGACCAATAATAAAATGACATCTTTAGTAACTAAATAAATAAATAAACTTAATTTAAAATATTACAACAAATAGTGAAGGAATTTTTTTAACCGAGCGCATCTACGCTTATTCAGGTGATTTGAAGGTTTTTTTTTTTCCCTTTCTTTTAAAGCAGGCCTAATAGTGAAATAAAGTCAATAGCCAATAAAGGAAACTTAGGAAGGGGGGATTGGAGATACTATTTGATCGTATGATTCTTATATCCGTGATTTGTGGACTATGCTTAATAGCGAAAGAATTTTCTAAAAGGTGCGTCTACTACTAAAGTTAATAGCACACTTGGGAAGGGAAATTGGAGATAATATTTGATGGTATGATTCTTATGAGCTTGGAGTGGTACTATCTTGGTTCTAGTATATACTATATATGTATTATTATCTTAGTATAGACTATGGATGTATAAAAATAAATAAATAATAATATATAATTATTTACAATATATTGAACTAGTGATGTTATTCTATATTTCTATCTTAGTATTTGTGAAAATCACTATTAGAATTAAATAATACATAGTATGACTTTAATAAAATGATAGTAATATCTTAATCCTTTCATACATAAGAACATATTATCTATTAGAATTAGATAATACATAGTATGATTTTAATAAAAGGAAAATACTTAATCCTTTTATACATAAAATAAAAGTCAAGCATTTAAACTATATAAGAAACAAAACAATATATAAATGGAATGCATTAAGTAATTTGTAAATTATAGGTGATTAAGTTAAATGAGATGTCACTAAATAACTAATCAATTCATTGTACATCATATGTTTGTACAATTGTACTTTGTAGAGATTGTTAGTTATAACAACTATCACTTATTACCATTGAGAATTCAACTTTGTATTTGTTCCTTAAATCGATAATTGAGAATTCAACTTTGTATTTGTTCATTAAATCGCTAATTGAGAATTCAACTTTGTATTTGTTCCTTAAATCACCGATTGAGAATTCAACTTGCAAGATATAAACTATAACATATAAGAATCAAATCACATTGAAGTGTGAAATATTACTCATATGTTTGTACTTTTAGATTGTAAGTTAAAATTATAAATTATAACCAATAGCACTCATCACTTGTTATTGTAAATTATATTTATAATGTGAGCAGTTTCGTTTTGATTTGAGTTAATCACTTTTATTTATATCTTTACATCATTGAACAATGATTCAAGTCATATAAATAGGTATATATGATCAAATAGGAAAATGGATGATCTAGGCATCCCAAGTATTCGAGGTTTAACAAATAGTTAGTAGGGATGGCTCACTAGCTCTAATATGGAAGTTTGGCAGGCCTTGTAACACGATCTCGCATAAAGTGTAACTATTTGTAAAACCAAATCGGTTAGTACCGAGAAACTTGAAAAACTAAAACGCTCAAGCATAATTAAGGCGGTGAATATTTTAGTAATTTGATCACCTTTCCAATTCCTGCACCGGATGAGCCCTCCTTTTTCGCTTTTGACTTACAAAGACAAGATTTGATGGAGGAATCAACAAAGATGTGGCAACAACAAGGAGTGAGAGAACGTCGGAGTAAAAATCTTTCCACGCATTTAAATTTTAAAGTCAGAAACTAAAAATGGTAAACTTAGAGGTGGCTGCAGCGCGGAGGAAGTCTACAGACGTTAATAAATACTACACCATTAGACAAGGGGATCAAACCAGTATTCATCTTCATCCTCCTTTACTTCCGTCATCCCATCCCGGTTGTTTCTCTCCGCTTCCTATCTCATGCTATGCATATTCAAAATCTCAAACTTGTTTTTTTTGTTGATTATATGCTCTTCTTAACGCTACACTCTTCGCTTCCGTTAGGTCATGAAAATGTTTTCGACTTTCCGCCATAATATTTTGAAGACCCACCCACCGCCACTGGCCCAAATTCAAGCTTTTCCGTCGTCGTTCCCTTCACCGGTAAGTTGTGATGACCGTACGACGAACATACTTGTATTTGCGTCCAAATTTCACTTTTCATGTAAGGCGTGTGTTCATGGTTCTCAACCAGACTTCAGATTGTTGGCCTTAGTTATGTACAAATTTGACTAATTCTAATTTTTTTGTGTTCTAAGCGTGTTCTTGCCTAAAGATGACTCTTACTTTTTTTTTTTTTTTTGGATACTTTGCTTAAAGATAACTTGGTTAGGCTCCACTATCCCCACACCCCACCAACCCAAAAAAAAAGAAAGAAGAAGAGAGAGAGAGAAGAAGAAAAAGATAACTTAATTTAGCCTCTCTATTAAATTTTATGTGTTTTCCCCTTACCTCGTTGATGTAGATGCAACAAGGTAAAATATGAAAACCTCAGGCTAGAGATTCCATGAATATGGGCCAAACAAAGGCATCGAAACTAGCTATTAATCGGTAGATCTGTTTCGGCATTCAATAGCTGAAATCTATTATTATTCCTTGCTTCTCGTCTTCTATCTTTTGTTTTTTTGGTTCGAGATATAGCCTTTGCGTAATTTTAATAATGTTCAAGAACCTATGTTCCGGCAGGTTTTCAGGACATTATGGTGTGAGTCGAAACAGTTCCATGCCTATCTCGAGCGAAGAATGTTAATCCACGAGGAGCACATAATCAACAGGGAAACAGGTTTGATGTAGATTTTGTTATTATTGGTGTTATTATATTATAAGGTGACCAAGACTTCTAGACAGCATAAAAAACTTTCTATTTAAAAAGTTTCTCATTGAAATTTTTTTCTTTAGAAAATCAGTCAAGCGGAATATATTGTATTTGAAGTATACAGTGTACATGCAAACACAGAGACAAATGTTTTACCAGAAGAAAAGGTAAAAACATAGACAAATGTACTATAGTATACACACACACACACACACACACTCTCTCTCTCTCTGTCTTGGCAGCCAAGCCAATGGGTGACCAAAATAAGGGCATCAGAGACTATTATCTCACGTTATGCAGAACATCATTAGGTATGTAACGTATCACCTTCTTCAATTGTTATAACAATAATTGAAGATAATCTGATTATTAAGGCTTCTAACTTCATGTTCGTAGTGTAATGCCGTTGCCTTTTCAGATCAAGCTCTGCTGCGGCTGCTCTTCCTGGAACTTCCGCTGCTTTCACTGATGAAATGCAGTCAGTGTACCTGAAGGACTAAACAAAACCGGAATTGGCTATGGATATAGGACGGGCTTTATCTTTTCAAAGTTTTTGCAGAGTGTAAATGTTTTAGTTTTGTTTTTCTAGCCTTGAGGATTTTCCTCTTGATGGTTTTCTTAGTTGACCATTGAATTCTTACTGTCCGCTTAAAAGAAAAAAAATTCTTTGCGGATAGGTTTAGCAACTACTATTGTCTGACTACAATTAATTGAATAGACTTTACTCACGACTGCATATCGTACTATTAATAAAGCGAGGGCGGCCTTGAGATGTTACCCCATTTATATCAATCCTAGTTCATGAGTGTTGAAGATGCTTATCTTCTACCATATATCCACTATTTTTTCTTTTCTTTTCTTTTTTAGATAACTTTTTTATACACTTTCCGTGTATATATATATATATATCCGCTAATAGTGCTTAGCTTCCACTATGTGGTACTACTAAACAACAATATATCATTTTAAGAATTAATGATTAACTATTCTTCCACACATCTTTATGAAATCTAAAATCGGTCCCTGTGAAACTAAATTCTAGTACAAATTGAGTACGAATTGCGAACTAGTATGAATGAAGAGTTCCACTTAATATGTATCGTTATACCCTTCATTTCACTTCACTTCTGAAAAATCACTATCTGTAATTATGCATGGATGTATTAATCAATTATGGTTAACCATGGCTAGCCATTGAGCGCAGACTGATAAAATAGAAGAAATAACAAACCAATACAGAAATTACAAGCTTGTTATATTCGTAACTAATTTGCACTCATAGACTTGCAATTGCAAAAGAAGCGGGGAGAAAAAATGGAGAGAAAGAAAGAGGATGAGGAGTTCGTTATTGCAGACACAGACGGACAGCGCCAATTTGGATATAACTCAGCCCAATATTTGGGTAGGCGGGAGGACTGGTATGGCATGTGGATTTAACCTTAGACAAGAGTCGTATGTTGCAAGCGTGCAAACAGCTGGACTGAATGACCACGATGCTCTGAACGTAGAACAGAACCTTGAGGCCCACCGTTAGGAATTTCGAAAACCCAGAAGAAGAGGCCCAACGCAGACAGAGCTCCACCAAATAGTCAAATACCAACTCCATTTTACCGCCTTAAATTAAAGCACCCTCCCAAAACTGACCGCTAAAATTTAGACACTGGCTAGTGGCTTCAGCATAAATTAATTTTTTTTTTTTAAGTACCATTTCCTTTCCTTTGCGAAAATTTCAAATTGTCCCGCGGTTTTCCTTGCTCTGTACTCCTTACTATACCATTCTCCCTCTCAGATTTCCGTTCACCTCCTCCTCCTCCTCCTCCTCTCTCTCTCTCCAACTAGGTCTTGGATCTACTACGCACGCCGGTGGCGGGTTGGGTTGGGGCAGGGCAGGGGGCTTCCCCTCTCCGATTTTCTTCATTATTTGGCTTCTCCTCCTCCAAATTAAGCTCGTAAGAAAAGGGTGAAGAAGACACAAAAGCCATGGGGAAGCAAGGCAATCATAGCAACAACAACAACAACAATTACAATACGAGTAGCGGTGGTAGTTATAGATCAAGAAAATCAGAAAACATGACGATAGGGAAAGGGAAGGTAACACCAGTTCAGATCGCATTCATCGTTGACCGCTACCTCTCCGACAACAACTACGCCCAGACCCGCTCTACTTTCCGCTCCGAAGCCTCCAACCTCATCTCCAAATCCTCCGTCCAAGAGGTGATTCTCTGTTTCCTTTTTCTCTTCTTTCTTTATTTTTGTCTAGGACATTAAAATGTGGTAAGTTATTTTACAAGTGTGGGTTTGCTTGTTCTTATTCATTGTCAATGCTTATCATTTAGGCTCCGAAGAGTTTGTTGAGTTTGGGGGCAATGTTGGACGAGTACATATGTCTGAAAGAACAGAAAGTGAGCTTGGAGCAAGAACGGTGCCGTATGGACAAAGAGAAAGTCCGGGTTCACAATCTGCTCAGGGGTCTCCAAGATGCTATGAATGCTTTTAACGCCACTCCTCTCGACCTTACCCCTTTCCCTCTGCTTCCCCCTCCTCCTCCTCCTCCGGCTACATTCCCCACATCCAGGATCATAGCTCCCAACATTGAGCAGCCGCCTTTTGGCTCCCCGCCTGGTAACAGCCCTCAGCTATTCCCCTACTTTTATGCCTCACTAGTAGTATAATCTTTCATTTCAATCTTAAGCCACCATGTTAACTTCAAGAACCGTACAAATAAGTGCTATTAGACAGTATTACATTTGGACGTGTTTCATATATTGCTTGCTTGGAAATTAATTTGGAACATTTCCCTCCCCTTTATCACTCTGTTTTTAACTTGTGTAAATGTTTTCTTTTGGTTTTATTAGCAGCACTTCCTTGTCTGCATCTGTAATAGATTTTACCTGTTTCATAGCATGATCCTGAATGCTCTGGCAGAAGCTCATTAGATGTTAATTCATTGAATTTTTGAAAAGCCCAGGCTCCCTCTTTTTGAGTATCTTTTTGCTATTTCTTATAGAGGGTTAGTGAATTAGTATAATGGCACTGGAACCAATTAAAGCGTCTTTGCTAGTGACCTCAACTATCATCTGCTTCATTAGGTGGTTACCATTCTGCATACAAATCCCCAGCAGTGATCTCTACGTCCAAGCCCTCCATCACAAGTGAAGAAACCCCAAGCATTTCTAGAGATATTAGGAATCGCCCTGTTTTAAAAAGAAAGGGCTCAAAAGTTGTCTCCGATTCTACTGTTACTGCTAAGAGGTCTTGCAGAGGTTCAATCAACAAACAGTTGCTGCCTAAAGGTTTTTACTTTTATTTGAAGTCAAGCTCCCAAGAGCATTTACTTGTTTGCTCCTACGAACAAATATTGACAAGCTATGTGTATTGCAGATGCTAAAAGTCATTCACAACCAAGCATGGCAAATGATCATCAAGTAATTTCTCCGAAACACCCTGTGGCTCAATCCCTACCTTGCCCCAATATGTTCAGGGGATCACAGGTTGAAGGATCTAATGCTGTTCAAAGTTCACATGTTGTCAAGCGTTTGTTTAACCAGGCTGCTCAATCCCCAACAACTAATTCTTCTGGTCCTAAAACACCTCCCTTGGAATCCTTCCCCCAAGCTGAGAAATCTGCTTCCCCATTGGAAATTTGTTCGACTACAACTTCCAGCAAGGATGTAACTCCTCAACAAATTACCTCCACTAATTGCACAATGATATCTTCAGAAACAATTCGAGTCAGCCCCGCCAAGCAAATAGCGTACCATTCTATTTCAAGTAACCAACACATTTATACTTTCTCACCTGTTAAGGCAAACTTAAAGAAGCCAATCAAGAGGGATCATGTCAAGGGAAGGCTGGATTTTGATGCACCTGACAAGGATACTGCTTCAGAGAAACCGGATTCTAATGACATTCCATCATCTGAAGGTGTCAAGGATGTGGATATTCTTGATCTGGATTTGCCTAGTTTAGATGCCTTGGAAAATATTAATCTTTCTGAACTATTAGTTGATTTTGATCTTGCTGATGAGGGAACTATTTATCCTACTGAGCCAGCTGGTGATTCCTCTCCTGACTCCATTTCATGGTTAGTTTTGATTTTGCCTTTATAGTGACAAAATCTTCTTTGGTTTATTTATAAAGAACTTTTCCGCTATTGTATCTAGTACTGATTAGCTTCATCTCAGAATCATTAGTCAATCCTTTCAAAATGTCTTAATTGTTTACATGACGTACATTGGTGCAGGTCGCCAGAGAAATCACACAAAGTTAATGTAGGTGCTAATCAAGTAATTACCCAGCTTTCCTCTACTGTAACAGAAATCCTTGCAGAAAAGGACATAACTTTATCTGGTAATAAAATGTTCAGTATGTAATTATGCTTGTCATCTTCAGTTTATTGTTCTGAACCAGTTTTCATCCCTTCTTTTTTGATTATCAGGTCCAGATTCTGTTACAACTGTTAAATCTGTAACTAAAACCATCAAGATTTTAAGTCCTGGTAACTTCTTTAACTGAGGTGTGGCTTTTGTCTTTTCCCATATTCTTGTGACAAGGCACAGAATGGCTAATAGTTTTTTTGTGATATGGCAGCCAAGGATCACAGGAGCAGTCTGGATTGCGAAAATATGCCTGCCAAAACCAGACTGGAATAGGATAAGATGGACAGCTAATTAGGCTGACATGGTACCAATACAGCACTCACCACAATTGTTAAATTTGTTCAATATTCAGAAATCAGAATAGATTTAGAATTAACTGTCAGCTTTAGATTTTAGACAGCATGTCCCTAGTCGTCTTCCAACATTTGTAGGAAAGTACAAGTTTTTTGCCAGTACCATCTCTGGATGACTTGTTTTGTAGAAATAGTCTGTAATCTTCGCTTCTTGGGGATATCATCCCTCCATTTTGGATGTCATAATTTGCCAAAGCTTCAAGTTGAACGTTATGTGTGGTAGAATTGCGAGACACGGGGAACTTCGGGTTTCTAGACTTCTTACTCTGAAAACAAGTATTTCTCCAGTTTCTCAATTTCATCTGGGCTTCCAATAAAAATTGGAGTTCGCTGATGAATCTGCCAAAAAGACAAAAACATTGGTGAAGAATAGAGCGACTGTTAGTTTTTTCCTGCTGTTGTTTGTACCAAAATATAATCATCCCCTTCTATTTTGTTATTCTTGTCTGGTAGCAGTTCAATGGTCTCGAAGATATTATTATCTTTTATTCCTTCATTTCTAGCGTGTCAAACCTGACAATCCCTAATCAGATTTGACAAATGGGAGTTCTAGCAAGCCATTGGTCGTTAATTTTTCTCGAGTTTAAGAAGGAACTTACCTGCTCAGGCATGATGTCAAGTATTCTCTGGGAACCGTCTATTGCTTTTCCTCCAGCTTGTTCTACTAAATAGCTCATTGGTGCACATTCATACAAAAGCCTTAAATTTCCATTCTTGCTGTTCTTATTCTTAGGGTTACCGTAAATCCCACCACATAACAGCATTCGATGTACCTCCCCAACAAGACAGCCTATGTAACGGCCAGAATATGGTTTGCCGGTAGGACCAGGCTTCCTGAGGTGGTCAAGGTATTTCTTGAGGCGGGCGTCCCATAGATCATAGTTTCCTTCGTTGAAAGAATAGATCCTGCCAGACTTTGGTATCTTCATATCCTCATGTGTCAAAACAAATTCTCCATATGCTGGGTCCAGTGTGAATGCAAAAACTCCCTTGCCAACTGATAACGTGAAGACCACTGAACTTGAATACAGGCAGTATCCTGCGGCAAGCAAATTGCTCCCTGGCTGGCAAACGCCAACGATGCACTTCTGCTCTGCCTCATCTAGCTGGCCATTGTCAAAATCTTAACTTAGAAAGAAGGCGGTGGTAATTGAATGAGATGAAGATGTATGATTGGACTTAAATCCTGCAAAAAAGTTACCGCTGGCGCTGAATCATCATCCAAGTCTACGAGGCATTGTTCGTCAGGCCCATAAATTCCGAAGATGGATCCTGTGGTTAAAGAGGTATCAATGTTGGCAGATCCATCAATGGGGTCAAACACAACAACGTAGTTTCCGGAATTTGTTTCTTCTACTGCTATAGGTGTGTTCTCTTCCTCTGATGCAATAATACCTGTCCGCCCACTCGATCTTAGGCAATTGCAGAATAACTTCACGTTGAATAAAATGATTAATCAACACATGCTATCAGATAACTGCACGCCTGTTATTCTGTATGTCAACAAAAGAAACACAGTGCGACGTGTGCTATTGGGCTTTGTCTACTACTAAGTGCAACCAGAGAGATTTTTTTTTTCCCTGGGGGTTTTTTTTTTTTTGGGGTTGGTATCAAAGTGAGTGCGTAGGCATTTGTACCGATTTTGAGAGGAAAAATTTGAACTATCTTCAAGTTGCCAAGTAAAAAAGTAGTAAGTCAATATGCAGATTCAACAAATGCTTCCAATGAAACCACCTCTTTGGGGTTAAGAGAAGTTAGAATTGACCAGTGAGCAACCTCGTTGGATATGACGTCAAGTTTCTTTTGATCTTCCCCCTGGATGTTAACGGTCCCCTGACCTCCGGTAAGGCTGATAATGTTTGATCTCTGAAGCAGCGATGCAATCTGTTTGCAAGCTAACGATATGCTTGAGAGAACAACGGTGAGCTCCGCGTCAATGTAACCAGATTGTTCTTGCCTCAAAAGCCAAGTTGTCAAGTTTTCCATCTCGTATCTGTTTTTCTTTCTTCTGGTCTCTGCTGCTGCTGCTGGGGTCGCTGCCAATCCGACTGCTTCGCAGCGGACTCTCGGACCAAACCTGGCTGCCATAACATGCTTCCTTGTTGAGCTTTGTGGCGAGGGGGAGGGGGCATGGAAGGGAAGGAGGCGAGAGATCGAAAGAGCGGTTGCGAAGCGGACGTTCCAATGCAGAGTTGGAATTGCTTCAGCCATTCTCCTCTTTCCCTTTGTGCCAATGAATTGAAGGGGGACCTGCTTATCTTTCCCCTTTTGACAATTGTGTGAGCATGATTCGCCCGGTGTGAAATCTAAAGTACCATCAGGGATTTTATACCACGTCACGTCACGTCACGTCACGCGCGAGAGCCATGAGGGACGATAGGATAGTTTTAGTTTTTACTTTTTACTCTGCAGGAGGGTGGAGCAGAGACTTTTTTATTAGGTCATTTTTCTCAGAATCTTTGCTGTCAACAGGCTATAAATCTGGTGGGTCTTTTTAGTTGGAAGTAAATTGCGCTCGTCACCGCGTGAAATCCGTTCATCTGAAGTTTCCAATATTCATCAAAAGAAAACCGGTGGAAGAGGGATTTTTGACTTTTGAATCGAACACGCTACAAATCTCCGAGCAAGTTTTCACCGCAGAGGGATCTTCTGTTAGGAGAACAATGTCAAAATTGACAAGCTGATCCCTGACCATTTCCTAGGCTGCATTTTAACTTTAGCTGCTTGTTTTGGCTTGTGTTTTAACGTTTTAAATTTATCTATCTTTAATTTTCCAAGAGTGTTCCTGATACCGTAAGTAGCAGCACTCTGTCACAAACTCACAATGCCACAACCAGCCATGCAATAAACTCCAGCTTACTTCAGTAATAAAATTTAGGGGGGGGGGGGGGGGGGGGGGGGAAAAAAAACATTTCGGAGTAGCTTGATTTAATAAGCGTTTTTAGTACCAACTAAATCAAGTAATAGACCAACAAAAAAAAAAAAAATGCTTCCTCCAAGTATAAGAACACAAGAAAATTTCCCGGGCCTTTCCACGGATTTGCAGGAAATTTATGATCCTTGAGAGACTGGACAGGAGCATTTACATTTTCAGAGAGCATCTCGATTACATTGTGTTTAAGATAAATACTTTTCTAATTTCTCTACTTCCTCCGCACTTCCAATGTACAGCGGAATTCGTTGATGTATCTGTAGACAGTGATAAGCAGAATATTTATATCATAATGCAGAATCCAGCATATATCTGACCAGAAAATAAAATAAGAGAGTAAAAAAAAACCAACTTTTTAATTTCCTGTTTCTAAAATTATTACCTCAGTCGGTTCAATATCCAGAATCCTGCGAGATCCATCTGATCCTTTACCGCCAGCTTGTTCCACAATAAAGCTCATTGGAGCACATTCATACAGGAGCCTCAACTTCCCATTCTTGCTCTTCTTGTCTCGAGGGTACCCATAGATACCGCCGTATAAGAGAGTCCTATGGAAATCACCGACCAAACTGCCAATGTAGCGAGCAGAATAGGGCTTGCCACTCGGACCGGGGTCCTTGAGATCATCAATGTACTTCTTCAACTTATCATCCCACAACTGGTAGTTCCCTTCATTAAATGCATAGATCTTCCCTGTCTTTGGGATCTGAACGTTTTCTTGAGTGAGTAGGAATTCTCCGTACATGGGATCTAAGGCGAAGGCAAAGACACCTTTTCCTAGAGTGAGCACAAATATGACGGAGCTCGAGTACATGCAATAGCCCGCAGCAAGAAGATTGTCTCCCGGCTGGCATACGTTCACAACACACCTCTGTTTTACTTGGTCTAGCTGCAATGCATAGTGTGTCGCGCAAAAGAAATTGTGTCAGTATTCTTTGTTTAGGGGTTCATTTCAGTTGCATTCTATAATCTGATAATGGAAAACAACCAAAAATTTTCAGCTGTTATAATAGAAAGACTAGCATCATCTTCAACGAGTTGAGTTTGATAGAATTCGGTCATTATGTCTTTACAATTGGAGTGGTGGGGTTCATAACTGGTTGTATTAGCATATACTATAAAGGATGACTGGCATTAAAAGTACCGTGGCATCATCGCCAATATCTGCGAGGCACTCATCATTAGGGCTGTATATCCCAAAGATAGAGCCAGTGGAGACAGCAGCATCAATGTTGGACGATCCATCCAGAGGATCAAATACCACAATGTAGTTGCCAGAGTAACTCTCTTCCACTGCCACTGGCACATCCTCCTCCTCCGATGCAATGATCCCTGTCCGTCCACTCGACCTCAAGCAATTAGAGAACACCTGTTTCACGAATACAAAAGCTCCACGATCAAGGCATTCTCTCAACTAAGAATTCAATGCCGCTCTGCCCTAAGAAACACAAATTGACCGTATCTGGAAAACATGTCATTGCAAAACGGGAAGGGATGCAATCAGTTGATATGCCAAAAAGAAACTAATGCTAGTGAGCGGCAATATACTGTGATCTGATATAATTTTTGCAACTGTGATCGGTTTGGACAACCTTGTGAGTACTATTGGGAATTTCATAAATTGGTCGTTTGACTAAGAAGAGCAACTCTACTACCGTGGAATAGTCGTGTTATCATATGACCTAGGTGGTGTAGAACATCAATTAAACTTTGAGTGGTGTGAGTGAAAATTAAAAACCTCATTGGAGACAACGTCAAGTTTCTTCTGATCTTCTCCTTGAACGTTAACAGCACCCTGGACTCCAGTAAGGTTAGAAATGCTAGCCCTCTGAACCAGGGCGGCAATCTGCTTGCATGCCATAGAAATGCTAGACATGACAATGGTAAGCTCAGCATCAATGACTCCAGCTTGTTCTTGCTTCAAGAGCCAGCCGGTTAAGGTCTGAATCTCGTACCCGGCCTTCTTCGTCTTGGCAGCTCCAGAAGCAGTCTCCACAGCCATGCACCGTACTCCTCCACCGCCGCCATTGACCAGGGCTTGGCGGCTCCTGGTGCTGGAACACGAGAGGAACGATGACTTGGGGTCCAAAACGCATAGGTGAAAGGGGGTTAGACGAGAGACGGAACGAGAGCTGGAGATGACGACGTGGGATGCTGCTGCTGCTGCTGCTATGGCCATGGTGGCGTTTTGGTTTTCTACACTACTAACTACTGAACTTCACTCGAACTTCCCCAAGTTCGGACGATATTGTTTTTTTTTTTTTGGTTGGCTGATAATACCTTTCATTTTTTGTGGCCCAAGAGTGTTGATGTCTAGCTATTTGCAGATTCTTTTCTTTTCTTCTTTTTTTTTTTTTTGGACCGGGGAGGAGTGGTGTGGGAGTGGGTGGGTGGTAAGTAGGAATTCTGGTGCTGGGCCGGTGGCCTCGGATTAGACTACGTTGGGCGGTCTAAAGAATGTAAGGCTGGTAATGGTGTCTGTAACTGTGGGTCCCGCTTATCCTACCATTCTCTTCCGCATTCTCACTCTTTACAAGTTGGTTCTTGCACATTCCAACTTGTCTCCTCTAAATTGAAGGGTCTAATCTCGGTGGATTCGTGATTTACAGCTGCTGGGTGAATTCTAAGTTGTGGCCCTAGGCGTTGGCAACATGGCTCTGCATAACAGGCAAACATCCAATTCATGGGCTTTTTTATATTTCACTAGTATTCTCATTGAATGGGCTTCAAAATGGTTTTCGGCTATGAATTCCTCGTTCGGAGTATCATGTTGACGTGCGACACCAGAATTAGTTTTGATTTTTTTTCATTTTTGCGGAACAAATACTGAGGAGCATGTGTGCAAAATGTAATAAATTTTTGTTATCGGTGACCACACGTTCAATGTGCGGCACCAGTAAGCCAAAATAATTATAAAAAAAAAAAGGAGGTGAAGGTGCGGCACCTCTTAAGAACTCCAAAAAAAAAAAAAAATTGGACATTTGAGGAGCCGCACATTGAACGTGCGGCACCTTAAATGAACTTAAAAAAAAAATTGAGACTGTTCACATTGAACGTGCCACACATTATTGACTTCTTTGTTTACTTCATGGGAGTCGTTCACATAATCCGGAAGCTTTCTTTAAGCTGCTTTAGATAAGAAAACGAGACCACGGTTTAAAGTTAGACTGGAACTGAAACAAGGCAACAAAAGCAAATTGTTTTGGCACAATTCAGTTTCAGTTTCCGCCTCTGTTTTTCATGGAATTTTTTTTTTAAAGGCCATATGAGCTAAGTGTATCTACATCCTTCCAAAAGCTGTCTCAAATTGGTTGTCAATGTATCCGAAGATGTACATATTCCGATTATTCACTGTTCTTATTTTTATGAAATACTTCTATTGTCTATAAGAGCAAAAACGTTTTGTTTGTTTAGTCTCAGTACATTTTATAACTTCAGGGATTGGTCCAAAAAAAAAAAAAAAAAAAGAGGCCAAGTAATCGTGTTAAACATTTCTGTTTCCCATACAAATTTTCCCTCTAATCTTATAGGCACTACATCCAGATAGGATTAATCACGTGTTACTTGTCTTTGTTGTTCTCCTATTTCCTCGTATTTTACTCCATTTCTTGTTCTCAATAATGTGATTACTAATTAAAAGCACTTATAAAATTGAGTATTTATTTTGATCACACTTAATAATCCTTTGAGTTCAATAATACCCAATTAAAGAAAAAATACTATGATGTTCGATAATACTTTTCAAAAAGAAAATGTTCGATAATACTTGAGAATTAGAACTTTCTATACATTAGTAGTATTAGGCAATCGAATCGCAAGATCTCTCGTCATTTCATGACAAATTGACAATCGGACACATTTTTGTACAAAGTAATGAGCCTAGTTGCCGTACATGATCGTACTTCCTTTCGTACTGCTTATGACTTTTCTTTACTCCAAACTTTTAATAAAATTAATAAGAATAATAATAATAATTATTATTATTATTATCGGATAAGCAGCATGTAAGTTTAATTAAAGACAAGCAATTGCAAATTGTGCTGCAATCTGAAGTGCTAAGTCCAATGAATGTTTCCACCACCAATGGGAGATTCTTCGAGTTGGATTATGGTGGCATGAATGTTCTCGGACTTGCTCTTAAAGCCGGGACAAATGAAAATTACCCATTTATGATAAATGGGTAATTTAGTAGACTGAAATCAATACATTTGGACGGATGGATCAAAACACAAATATAGTCAACGCACGAAGCTTAAACGCCATATTCTTTCTTCCATATCCATTTTTTTTTTTTTAGTTCATTTGAGGTGCCGCGCGTTCAATGTGCGGCACCTCAAATGTCCAATTTTTTTTATTTTTATTTTGGCTTACCGGTGCCGCACATTGAACGTGTGGCACCGGTAACAAAAATTTATTGTATTTTGCACACATACCCCTTAGTGTTTGTTCTGTGGAAATGAAAAAAAAAAATCAAAAATAATTCTGGTGCCGCACATCAAATGTGCGGCACCGCTAGATGGAGAAACAAAAAAAAATCAGCACCAAATTGATGACAATTTTGGGTTTCATCATTATTCTGAGCAATTTGCCATTCAATAAGATGATGTTTATTTTTGGAAAATCCTATATATACGACATAAACTTCAAAAACATACTCTCAATGATAATTCACCTCTTTAATTTTAAGGATTTTTGCAGTTGTACCTATTGCTTAGTAATATAATATCGTGATTTAAAATCGCTTCTTACAAGCTGACTCTTTATTTTTTCGCCCATTTTAAACTCCCGCGAAGGCTCTGAACATCAGTAGTGGTGTATGGAGATTGTGTTAATTTGATAATGTAGCAAACTCTTACAAACGTCATCTCCAAAGGGTACCATAAGATGTAGACAAAACCATAAACTATGCTTATGAATTATGATTCAAACGTGATATATATCCCACAACACAGAAAAGGCAACGGTGTGATTGGTGAATGGCAGTTTATATGCTCTCGTATTCATCAAATTGTCATTTCTTTTGCAACAATTTGTTCGTAAATAAGCTACAGCTAGGTAATATTTGCTTTCCTTAGTTTTTCTTCTTACAGAGGCCTTGTAATTCATAAGAGATTGACTTGTATAGTACTTTCCATTTGATCTTTTAGTCCCCGAATTTATCCCAACAGTCACGTCACGATGCCCCTAAAGTCTATACGTGATGAATAGACTCCTGTAACCATGATATATTTGCTTCCATGAACAAAGTTTCTCTCTTTTGCTTTCCTTAGTAATATAAGATATAGCTGGGTAATATTTGCAGTCCTTAGTTTTTCTTCTTACAGAGGCTTTCGACTATGCATTTCAAAAAGTAAAGCTTGGTGTAGATAGTTATAGTCACGTTTCTGCAACAATTGGCTTTACAATTTATTTACTTTCACCCTTGATAGAAAAACCAGCATACAACGATGATACGCCAAAAGGACAATAAATCAGGAAACCAGACACTTAAAATAATGGCCTTATATACTGCTATGGGTAAAGAAAGAGAGTGCCATGGTGAGAGGCTGAATTAAACACGCATGATGAATATCGGGTTCCAGCATGCGGGATCGGAGATGAGGAACAACTAAGACACAGTATTCATACATCTGCCCACTTTCTTTTCTTTTTTCATAGAAATACCATTGAAGATTACTGGTAAGAAAGGACAGAAGTTGAAGTCGTTGCCATGTGTATCCTGTTGGAAATATAGAAGTCTTTTGACTGCCGCCTTTCTCAACTAGAATACCGGTAATTAGGTTAAACCATTCCCCCGTAGACTACGAAGATCAGAGAGTTGACTTGCGTCGGCTGAGAGCTTCTGGAAACCCGATGATTTTTTTCATTCCACTGTGCACTTAGATGACCAAATCAACCTCCTAGTTTCTCACATCGTGTTGAATAAAGCTCATAACTCACCGTGTTTTTCCTACTACTTGATTAGGTTTTTCAACTGTCACTGAGATTGAATCACAATGAACAATATATACTACGGCCAAAACATATACATGGCGGGCACGTAGACCTCGTCTTCTGCAGATAATTTCAGATTAAGCAATTAATCAACGTCCTCCTCTCATCACTTGAGCCGATAGTTCCAGGATTTAAATCCAAAATGACTACTGTATATAGAATTAAAAATATCAAAATATGCTCCTCCCCCGGGGCATAAAAATAAATAAGCAATATTTATATACATGCATATTTATATGTATATTTGTGCATGCATGTGCGTGTATATATGATTTTTCTATTCTGTGACCTAAGCACATAAAGTATGCGGAATAGACTCACTTTTAAATGTTATTATCTTCCCCTAAATTTAGGAAACTCTAATGAATAAATTTTTAACTTTTCCGAACAACAAATATACTTGAGCCCACCTCTTATATATGTGTGTGTGTGTGTATATATATATATGTATAAGGCAACAACATTTTTATGGTTGAGGCAATTACACGACTAAGTTGAGCCTTTTTCATCAATTGAACCCATGGAATATATATATATATATATATATATATATATATATATATATATATATATACCTATATCTGCAAATGCTTATTGTGGAAATACAGAATGAGAGGTTGCAAACAACTTGAGTTTAAACATTTTAAGCCACAAACAAAACTGACGAACTTTGGTGAAGTCTGGCCTGACAATAAACATGGTGTAAACCTGAGGACCAAATCCAGCAAGTCTAGTTCGTACATGAGTGATGTCCTCGTCTTGCTGAGCAGTGAGCGTGCAACATGTGTAATGTAGTGAAAGAACGATGAATGCAGGCATTGTTTTATTGAATTTTTTTCCCTTTTTTTGGACAAAATATCTCTGTGGCATCAATGAAGTTAGGTGTTTCAAAATCGGGAATTTCCTACATCATCAGATTACAGATTAGGTATGTTAATAAGGTCTCATTTTTTTCTCCCGTATATTTAGTATGAATATCGCCATATGTAGATACGATTCTTGAAAACAGCGGCACTCTATACCGTGATTGAATTTTTTAAAAAAAAGTACGATTTGCCTGGTCACGTCCTAAAATGTAGAATTTAGGTACGTTACTTAAGTTCTCATCCCCCCCGCCCCCAAAAAAACCAAAACCCCGCGATCAGCGGGAAAGACTACGGCCATGTAATTAGTATGGGAGGACTTTCTTTGATGTCAATGTCTTCGTCAACGAAAAATTGTATAGTCTTATTACAAGTTTACGAATAAAGCTAGAATAGAAATTCTTAGGGACGGATGCAAGTCACTGTAGGTGTCAAAATAAGTGATTTGAATATATTTGGGTAAGTTATAATTGGGTAATTGGGTAAGTCATAATATTACTAAGACGCTTGGGGTCGCCACGTGGACGGTTGAGATTGAAAGATGGGAACCGACGGTCAAGATCAGCCCGGAGGGCTGTTGGAATGGCCCGCTATGTGGCCCCCCATTTATTTATTTAAATGGATATTGGTATACCCAATTATCCATTTATGACTTGTTTGAAATATTATTTATTTTTTAAAGATTTTTTACATAGTGTTTGACAATAAATAATGGCATTTTATTGTTATTATATTTGTAAGAAATTCAAATTTATTTCATTATCGCTCACTAAAATTTTGAATAAAATGTGTATTTATTTTTAAATGAGTTAAATGGGTGAGCCAAGTCAATCCATTACCCATCAATTAAATGGGTATAAATGGATACCCATTTAAAATTAATGGGTTATTTGGATAAATTATTAATGGGTTGGATTTGAATGATCCAATATAAATGGGTTATGATTGACACTCTATAAGTCGCTGGCACTAGAAATTCTAAAAGACCGGCACGTTGCCCCTACGAAACCTTCATGTTGTCAAGTCATACTAAATGCAGCCAGGACCCTTGTCGAATCCTGACCACCAAAAAAAAAAAAAAAGAGAGAGAGAGAGAGAGAGAGAAAGTCATGCTCAATGAATAGGACAGACGCTGGCGTTTCTTCAGGATTAATCGTGCGAATCGATTGAAACCACGTAGGGGGATTGACTGGAATTTGAAGCAAAGCAAGTTATGTACAGAAATTTGGATCGGGCACCCCACCAGCGGAAGTTTCAAGAGTAATTCTCTTGGGGACTTGGGGGCTAAGTCTTGCATGTGAAAACGAAAAGGAAGACGAATAGGTTGTAGTACGTGTAAGTTGACAAGGCGCAAGAGGGATGGGAGGACAGTGCCCACTTTCCTAACTTCCCAATCTCAGAGGAAACTTCAGCGGGCAGACTTCCTTACACGTCTTTTGCTGTGCGTCAACGCGCGAAAAACTCTTTTTAACTACAAACAAATAATTAACGACAACTAACCTCCTCCTGTCAAAGAAAATGATCATATTCAAACACAAAAACTGCATCCCAACTTGAATAATTCACTTGGTCCACCAAATAACACTACACGTTACGTATTTGTAATTGTACTACTACTACTACTATTCAATGACTCCCAAATCAATTATGCCACCAAAATCATACACTTGTAAGGGCTCCTAAATTCTCAGAGAATGCGTCAAATTTAGCGAGATACGCACATCATGGCCTGCATAAGCAAATGTAATGCCGGTGGTCGAACCCCCCACCCCCTCTCTTTCTACGTATATTTCTCTCCAATGCAAGGCTCGTCGCCTCTCTACCCGTTTGAATCTTTGATTTTTTATTTTTTATTTTTGTTCTGACGCGGTCTACCAACTTAAATAGAGTTTTAATACGGACTCCTGTAGTAGTAGTATTTATTCGAGTCCGTGCCCACATGAAAATATTGACGTACGTAAAATATCTACGGCAGCCATTCAAGGTCCTTTCACACACTATAAATAGAGGACCCTTCCATTGACTCCATCCCACAAACCCACTCTTTGATCCTCTCTGCCTTCTCCTCAACAAAGAAATCTCCCAACTAAGTTAACCAACGCCCATATCACCAACCAAGAAACAAAGAGCAAAACACTCGACACCAATCCATGGCTTCTTCTATCAAATTCTCCTTCCTCCTCTTCTTTGCTTGCTCTCTCTTCCTCCAAGGAGCTCTAGGTATGTATGCAAGCATGAAAAGCCCGCGTACATTTATAAGTTATCCTTTTTTCTTCTGTTAATATTATTCCATATTGATTTTTATAAGTTATCAAGATTCATGCGTGCATTGATCGGTGCTTATGTTACGTTTGAAATGTTTTCGTGCGTGGATCAGGTGAGATCGTATGCGAGGAGCTGCCCACCAACGTTTGTTCTTTTTCGATTGCATCCTCCGGGAAGAGGTGTTTGTTGGAGAATTTCAAGGGGAAAGATGGCAAGGTGGAGTACCAGTGCAGGACATCGGAGGTGGTGGTGGAGAGAATGGCCGAGCACATTGAGACCGATGAATGCGTGAGCGCTTGCGGGGTTGATAGGAACGCCGTTGGCATCTCATCCGATGCTTTCTTCGAGCCACTTTTCGCTGCCAAGCTTTGCTCTCCAGCTTGTTACCAGAACTGCCCCAACATCATTGACCTTTACTTCAACTTGGCTGCTGGAGAAGGTAATTTCATCATCCCAAGTAATTCAAGATTTACGCGATGTGATCATCAAAATATTTTTCAAAAAAAAAAATTTTTTTTTGACAAGAGAAGAAAATTTAGTAGTACTACTGATGAATTTTCAAAATTTATTCTCATTCTAATAGAATTTCATAATCATAGCTAGCTTAGATTGGTTATTTGGACTTTAAAACGCGTGTGATTACGTATTATTAGAATGAGAACCGATTTTCCAATTTTGACCGGTTCGTTCAAAGTCTTGGCATGTCACATTCCATTAGCGGTAGTATGAACGGCCGTCATTATCAGGAGGGAAACAAGAAAAATATTTTCTTCTCATTATGTAACAGTAACGGGGAGAACGTCAATTCATCCCACGAGTAAAATCTAACTGTGAATTAATATATATTTATATATATATATTTATTAGGGTTATCATATTAAATGATCACCCCCTGGGATATATCTTTTACTTTTTCTCTAGCCTTTGTTAAAAAAGAACCACCATCCCTTCCTTGCAACCCTAGTTTTCTTGAAAAAAAATCAAAGTATCGTTTGCATTGTCAACAAGTGGAATATGTGACAGTTCACTTTAATTATATCCCCATTCTTTTCTGTATGCTAGCTATAGTGACTCGTGGCATGCAGTTCCATTCTTGCATTTCATTACAGATTACGCATCATTAATAAATGAAATAGTAATAGTAGTACTGAATTAATGATGCCTTTTGAAACACGAAACCTGCAGGAGTTTACTTGCCTGCGCTGTGTGAGAAGCAAAGAAGCAGCCCTCACCGTGCCATGATCGAGCTCTTGAGCAACGGCGCCGCGCCCGGTCCAGCTGCGTCTCAATCTGAGAAAATGGTGGCCTCTGCCCCTGCCTCTGCTCCTTCTTCACCTTTCTAAAAGTCCCTCTAAAATCAAATGTTTGCTTTGATTAGCGTTGTGGACTCCGTAGTTACTTCTTCGGGATTTATTGGTGCATATATGCACACATTGGATGCAACAAGCGGGGGGACGGTTGGCGTTTTTTCTAGAGAGGAAGAAGAGACTTTAGGTTCTTTTGGGGTTTGTCGGCCGAAGTATTTTATTTGGAAACATTCTTTTCAATTCTATTTAACAATCTACATATTCACGAGTGTAAGTTCAATAAATTTACTTCGGATACTTCTGGAGGTTGTTTGCATACACGAATATTTGTACTTTGGTATATTCAATCTTGTCTGTCATACACCATGATTTTGAAAATATATGGTTGTTCATGACTCCTTTTTGGACAGTATTTCTCTTTGAGCAATGCCTATTAAATTGCAATTGCCTATCCCCCTCAATTACCTTGAGGCATTTACTACCCCAGCGAGTCGGTACTTTTATTGATGGAGTAAGAAATTTTACACACTGTAACAGATGCTGCCTGTACATCATAAAGCCTATACTATACAAAATTCAAATTACTAGTACTACTGCTTATGATCAAACCATATAGGCAAAATTCCTCAATCACCGATGACACATCAATTACCTCTACAACAAGATGTACCAGCAAGCCTCGTTTCCATAGGTATTCTGCTCACAACGCTAGTAGTCAATTGAAAAATCATCAAGTCCCTAGCCTTCTAGGTACTGTATACTGTCATAGTTAAAGGCCAAACATCTAAGCTTATTAGTAAATGAATTACTATGCCAATTCTAACTCAACTATTCTAACTCCACACACCATGAAAATGGAACTCGATATTCAGCGCACAACTCCATAATACGAGACCAGACAACAGCAGAGACAGCAAGCATGTAAAATAGATGATCTATAGACTCATCAGCGGCAAGACAGAGTTCATGTTCTGCAACCCCATTCATCCTGCCCCATCTCCTCATCTTATCTTTCGTAAGTAATTTTTTTTACAAGCCAGCCACAACACGAAAGAAAGCCTTAAGACATTACCCTTTTGCCAGATTAATTGGAAGTTTTGTCAATAAAACTTTAAAAGTTGACTTTACACAGGAGTTTGGCAGCCAAACAATTTGGTCCATTTCATCAGGTCAAAGGCCAAATATAGGTGGAGTTTGTCCTTCCTTTATCTTTTGTTTCCTTTTCTCTAAAAAAATATACAATTAATTAGTCAAAACAACAATACATTGCCTTCGAACTGCAGATTAATTCCCGAAAAGCAATGCGAACAAAATGTAATTGACATCTCTCTTACACGCGCGCGCACACGACACACATCGATTTTCCACCCAGACCGTAGATGGATTTTTACTGTGTGGAGGGATGGTGCAAGTGTTCGTAGAAAGGAGAGATGGTTGGCATCTCCCCGACGGGGACGGGACGGACGGGAACAACCTTCGGGCTTTACCTGTTACCAACACATCCGGTTAAGGCTACCCACCTCAGTGGATCTCTAACCCAACTTTTTATTTTCCGAAAAGGAAGAAAAAAAAAAAAAAAAGGAATAGTGCAATGTTTGTGCTTCCCTATTTTGAGAGCCTAATCGTGATGTAATTATGTAAAGCCTCCTTTTTGGTGAACTAATTGATTAGAGCTCGGTCAAAGCTTACGGACAGCATTTCATCCAGGTTAGGCTAGTTTCATGGGATTTTAGGTGCACTGGGTTGCACGAAAAAACAAATAAAATGAGTTTAATACGCAAATACTTACATATGTAATCAATTTAAAACATGG
Source organism: Gardenia jasminoides (assembly GCA_013103745.1). Taxonomy (NCBI): domain Eukaryota; kingdom Viridiplantae; phylum Streptophyta; class Magnoliopsida; order Gentianales; family Rubiaceae; genus Gardenia; species Gardenia jasminoides. Next base: position 7,081,631 of record CM023103.1, read on the forward strand.
ATTTTCCTGAGTTCCGAACATAAAGTCCATCAAGCCGCATGAAATTAAGGCATTCTAAAGTTGACTCAGCATTTAGATCCGAAGGAGAATGCAGCCTGGTTAATAAGCTCTCAATCCGTAAAACAGTAGACAAACCATAGTTATAAGACCAGCCCGGCCCAACATTTCAACCCAATGGACCGGCAACCTAGCCGGACTATGTCAACAATTAGATCAGATCGGGAACAAACTCGTTGTCCAATCCATGCTTGACGATTCAATTGATAAAATTAAAAAAATAAAAATTATCGCCAGAACCACTAATATTAATATAAAATTATATTAACGTTATAATTTAAAACATATTAATATATTTTATGATAGAGCTACTCATTGAACCATTGAACTCGCAATTGGACCAGCAATCCATTAAAACCGTCACCTCTCTATGTTGAAATCGGGGATAGGTTTTATAACTGTGAGACAAACCCCGAGCCTAGTGTACTGCCAAATGGCGATGCAGTAAGTATATACCCGTAAAGTAACAACAAAAAGACCAAACCATAAAAAAAAAAAAGGAAAAAAGAGTCATATTAAATTTGTTTAAATATCAATTTCAAGAAGGTTGATTAAGGCCCCGTTTGATAACCCAATTCAGCACCTAAAATTAATGGATTCAGATCTTAACACGTTCAGACTGTTTGATAATCGAAAATAGAATATTTGAATGAATTAAGTGGCACTGAATTTTTAGGCAAAACTTGCTTTCAAAATAAGTGATAAACTATTCACTTATCACTGAATGTGATTTATATATATATATATATATTCAAATGCATTAGATTTAGTAATTTAACAATTCAATCATTTAATGAATTCAGATTTCAGTTTTCAGACTTTAGTTTTATCAAACGTGCCCTAATTATGAGAAGTACAGTGAAAGCAGTATATTCTTATCATACATACATACATACATATGTGTGTGTGTGTGTGTGAGAGAGAGAGAGAGAGGAGGCAGGGGGGAGGGAAGGCGAGGGAGGTATAGAAATGCTCAGAGTCTTAAAGAAAACTGGTGGTATTGACCGCCCAGCATCCAATTGGTGACTAAGGCAATAAATGTTGCTCTCTTGAGGTTTGACAATGTTGAATCTGAGTTAACCAGTTACAGAATTAATAATTTCCTAACTCTAAAGGCCAGCACATAGAATGGTTACAGGGTAGTGCTAGTTCGGAATTACGGTAACCTGTTGAAAAATATTTCACGTGATAGAGCATTTCATTGAAAGTACTTACCAAGTGTTTAAGTATTTTTAAATATATACATAGTTTGACAAGTGCTTATTATGTAGGACAACATGTAATTTGAGATTTTTAAATGTTGTTTATCTCTTTATTAAGTTCAAAATATAAGATAAAATAATTAAATTCAATGTTTTATTTTTAAAACACAAAGGCTATTTGAAAAGCATCAGATTTCGGCTTTTGCTAAAAGTGTCTTTAACATAAAAACTCTATTCCTAAATTTATGGAATGACGTTGATCAAATATTTCAAAAATACTTTTATCAATCCAAAGTGCTTTTTTAATAAAAACACCACACTCCAAACGTGGCCTTAAATAAATTCGTGCACAGTGTTTTGATTAAACTTACGTACAACTCAGACCTGAGGATGGATGGAATTGCAAACGGCTTTGCAGCTTAGACAAATTGGAAACCATGCACTTAATCGTGCTTTCTTCGGGCCGCAATCCATTTGGGCTTTAATTCCCAGGTCCATGACAAAGCCCAACTGTAACAAGAATTTGTAGTTCTTGTCCACCGCCATTGAAACAGGCCGAAGGATCGTTAATGAGCAAGTCCAGCCAGTTGCCAGCGTGCTACTAATATGGAAGGACCCAATCGTTCTAAATTTTGTCATGGATGTATATTTAATGAGAAAAATTTCTTCAGGTTCTTTTATGTACTTTAAATTGGAGCACTTGAATGGGTCCAGAGACGAAGTTGTTTGTTTCGCAGTAGGCTGCAACAAATGCAACTCTTTGCCAGTTAATTGACTCATTTTGTGCTTAGCTTAGATTTATGTTTTTTTTTTTGGGGTCCAGGGGAAAAGAGAAGGCTGTCCAGAACTTCAAATTACCACACTTGCCAACAAGAAATTGAGGCAAAGCTAGTTTCGTTACTGGCAAAAAGCTTTGTGTAACACATGTATTAATTTCCACATCCCTACCAACTACCCTGCCAATACAAATTCGCCCTACCATAAATTCTGGAATAAATTAAAAAATGAATTTTACATAACTAGGAATTATGGGTGGTAATCACCAAGCAGGATTATTGAGCAAACCTTGCTGCATATTTTGCTAACAAACAAAGAATCACAAGAACTCATCAAACAAATTATATAATGTAGTAAAAAACGAAAGGGTTGCGCGAGTGGATGGGAGAGCTGGTTTTGGTTGTCATCACTCATCAGCACTTAGGGAAATCTGCGGGAGGCGGAGGCAGCGTTGTTGATGGCGTTGGCCCGTTCTCAACCACGAAAACCGTGGCCAGGCCCCACCCCAAGTGCACGTCCAGGTGACAATGCATAATCCATGCACCTGCGCGGTCAAATTTATTTATTTATTTTTTAATTAATCAAAAAATCGATCTAATCAGTCAAGCACAAGTATATATTAATAATATTAACAGAACCCGAAATGAAAATAAATAAATAAATAAACAAATAAAAAAAGAATGGGGTTGGTCCGAACCTGGATTGTTAGCCCGGAATCTGATAGCAGCCCATCCACCCACCGGCACGCCGATGGTGTTGCGCACCTGTGGATTGACAAAATTGAAGCTCTTACTGTCGCTGGCGTAATCGAAGTTGCCGAATCCTTGGGCCAAAACGTAGAAGTTGAACGAGTGCAGGTGGATGGGGTGGTTTTCCACTCCGATGAGAGCCGTATTCTGCAGCACCACTTGGACCGTGGCGTCGAACCTCACCCTCTTCACTTTTGTTGACTTTGTGGTCATGAGGAGGGCCTGATTGAAGCTGTTGCTGGTGTTCGTGTAGTCAAACTTGAGTGGGGGCCGGTTGGGGAAATCAGTGGTGTAGATTCCGCCCACGTTTTGGAAAGACGCCTGGAGGACTGACATCCTGGTGGGCAGCTGGAAGGACGCGTTGTTCATGCTCGCAGCTAATCTTTGCCCCAATGGGCCTGAGCAGGTTGCATTCTTTCCGCAAGCAGACAGGCCCAACCCTACCGTCACGAACAGGTGCTCGTCCACTTCACGAGGGACCGGCCTCCAAAATGGGCCGGTGACCAGCCCAGTTAAATTCGAGGAGAACTTGTAGGCCGTGGGGGTGTCGTTGAAGGCCGGGAGGACGGGCATTGTGGGGGTCGATGACGTGGCGCCCTCATAGGCCACGATTCCGGTGGTGGTGGTGTTGTCGAAGGGTACCCCGGCGGCGCTGGCATATGCATGCGCGGCCATGTAGTACAGTGCAGGCGGCTGATCGGCGGCCAGCAGGACGTCGGTGGTTTGACCGGGGGCGACGAGGACGACGTCGGTGACGTAAGGATTGGTATAGGAGGCATCCACGGCAACAACTGTCAACTTGTGATTGGCGATCTTGAAGAAGAGTTGGTTATTGAGTGCAGCGTTGATGATGCGCAGGAGATATGTTTTTCCCTTTACCACCTTGATCTTGTGAGTATCTAGTGGTGAAATAAAGCCAACCCCAATAGATATTAATTATTAGTCAAATATGAGCTCATCAGAATGACTCGATCAGTCCATGTAATTCTTTTTTCCCTTAGGATTGATCCCCTACTACTATATTTTTAGTTTGCGACCGAAAATTTAAGGAGGGGGCGAAAGGAAAAAGTAGTGATGATTAACAATCTAATGCGTAAGTACTAGAACATGCATGAGCATGACTACTTACGAGTAGAAGAGCAGGGGTAAAGATCGCCAGCGTATCCATTAATGGTGAATGCATCGGAGTTGTTCGGAGCAGCTCCGGAGGCTAAGCCTTGGTTCACTACGTCTACAACGTTCGCATTCCAATACTCTCCTGCAAGAACAGCACATATTTTAATTGGAATTTTTTTTTTCTCCCTTTGGGTATCAAACTTTTGTTCTTACAAATCACACATTTACCTGATATACTAATGTGGCAAAAATGTTGAAGAAAGAATAAAGAAAATGGGGCGGGAAGCTAAGGTGGGTGATAATAAATAAATAATGTGGTACCTAAGATGATTGGGTATTCCCTGTAGGGTTTGGGAAAAGGGTAAGTACGACCAGCTCTGGGTCGAATGATAAGACCGCCATAAACAGTAGCCCGAAGCCAAGAGACGTGGGCATGCCACCAGAGAGTGCCTTCCTGTCCGGTGATGTTGAACCTGTAAGTATAGCTGTTTCCGGGGACAATGGGGCACTGTGTTATATAATCAGGTCCATCCGCCCAACCGCTCAGTATCTGAAATATTCCATGCCTGCGTACAAAGCGTTTGCTAGTCCTTCTTAGACAAGTCATTATCTCAGTCAATCATATGCATAGTTTTCGATTACATATAGTCATTATCTCAAGTTTTATAATCCACTTTTTAGCTCGTCTGGCTTCCAGTAGACCTTTGACTTAGACGATTAATTTCTTTTTTTTTTGTTGCCCCTCGGGATTGACAAACATGTGAGATATATATATATATATATATATATATATCTCTCTCTCTCTTTGTTGTGATTGTAAAATTGACACTGTCCATGATATGTGACAGTAAACAAGAAATACAAGATTAGAAATATTACTATGCGAGTATTTTCCTTTAGGAAGGCAAAGTGTGCATGACAAACTTGACAGTTTCAACGTTGCAATCAATTAAAAAGCTACATCGCATTATTTTTCTTGCCCGTTCTTTTCCCTTAGGGATTTTTCCTTTTATATGCATATATAGATGGAAGAAGTACTTACCAGTGAATGGTAAGGTTATAAGGTGACTTGTTAAAGACATGGACAACCAGGGTATCCCCCTCTCGTACGCGGAGAGTTGGGCCTGGTAAACTTCCGTTTACTGCTGTGATCACTTGTCTCCGGCATAGTCGGTTCACGGTAAGATTTTGCACCTGCAAGAAGTGGGACGTTATTTAATCATTTAGCTATTCAAATAAATGATAATAATCAGGCACTGTTTATAACTTAGATACCACACGTACAAACCAGAGTTACATTCCAGTATATAAATTTGCATTTTCTATACCAATTAAATTGTTTTTTAAAAAATCACCCCTTCCTATCAGAGGCTCACTATTTCCTGAACTTTAAAAGGTGATATTCCCAAATGCATGCCTCCGAAGTAAAACTACTATCTTCAACCATCGTGACTTTACAGTTAGAAATTTCGAGCTATGATGCTTGGAGCCATATTTCAAGTTGGTACACAAGACATCGGTGTACAAGGGCAAAATATCTATTTGGGTAGGTAAAGAACTTTCAAACCTAATGGAAAGTAAAAAAGGAACTTTCTTGGGGGAATGTCCAACTTTTGTGAGGGATCCCAGAGGATAAATTTTCAAACATGAACTCCATGACCATCACTAATTCATGCAGAATACTGTTAATGAACCAGGAAAAACCGTGCTTGTGTTCCACAAAGGAAAGTGAAAACCTTTTTTTTTTTTTTGGGTTTTTGGGGGGTGGGGTGGGGTGGTGAAGAAAAGAAGTGCCGGAGATAGCGCCCCCTCTGCATGAAAAGCTTTCAGCATTAGTACGAGCTTCCTCAGAAATGAAAGAGCTGCTGTACGTAATGGCCACACTCGGAATCTTCAGAATGCCAGTAACGAGTCTTATGATTTTCAAAGAATATAACAGGGTAAGATTGTTTCAGGGAAAAAAAGGAAAAAAAGATGTTGGCTAAGGAAGATTACATGAAATGAGTGCTCGACAATATCAGCAGAAGCAAATGAGCAGGACGATATAAGAACTAAAGCACATGTCAACAGCAACGCAGCCCGTGCCATGTTGAATGTTTGAAGTTCGTGACACGAAGAAATGACAAGAAGACTCTTTTAGATGAGCCTGTCTTTATTTGCTTCAACTGGGAGAATAAAGCGGCTAAAAAAAAAGAATAGGAAATAGAAAGCAAATCAAATCGTGAGTTTTGGAATGACTTTGCTTAGGGAACTGCGGTGTATATATAATGCTTGGGTAGCCAGAGATGCACATCCCAAGTCTTTTCCACGATTGCGTGGGAGAATAGATTAAAGCACCAAAAGTAATCGCACAGGGGTTTGGAAATCGGCAATCACTAAAGTCAGCAGAAGTTTCGTTATCTAACAGCTCGAGTTGGCCATCGACGAATTTCTAACATACCACCTACTAACCTATGGAACATTGGTTAAATAATTCAAACAAATCCCATCAGTCTCAAAATCGTGTGTTGCTTTGTACATTAATGCTGAATGATTCTAAAGCTTCCTCTTCTTGGATGTAGCCACTGTTGGAATGTGTCTTCTTCTTTTTTGTACCTGTAGTAGGTAATGACCTGATGCATTCTAGCCGCCGCCATAGATTTCTTTAATTATATCGCGGCTAAGTTTCAGGCTTTTGGAATTTAGTTTGTAAAGGTAGATCGAGATTCTCTTCATTCCAACGAAAAATTGGATCTTCTTTTTACCTGATAATTTAAATAATTCGGATGACAATTGAACCTGGTTCCCAATTAACTAAATGTTACATTATGTCATGTGAAAAGTTAAGAATTCAACTGATTGACTACATTTTAGCTGTTTGATTGAACGCTTTGATTGGTGTTTGTCTTAAATTTCTCCCCGTTGATTTTACGCGGTCCAAGTGTTAAAATGCTGATCGGTAATTGGTAAAACTTACCCTTTCAAAATGATTTGCAGGCATGTTTACGTGCTCAGAGAGAAGGAAGGAAAGTGGTGGCGTATTCGGATGTTTATCTGAAGAAATTCTAATATAAATAATGAATGAGTAGAGGAGTGGATAAAGAGAAATTTTTGCAGGTGGCAGTTGAGCATACTTGAGCCACATCCTTTGCAATTTCCGTGTAAGACATACCAAGAATAGGGATGCAGGAAAAAAAAATTAAACATGTTTGCTAAATATATAATTAATTGTCAATCCCCAACCTCGCAACCCTGTAGATGGATTAATCCGGCAAGGGCCTTTTTCCTAGTTTATTGAGGTATTCATTCTGTAGCTGTGTTATTTGGCGCTAAGCGATGAGTACTTGTGTGTGAGGGAAGGAATGATGACTGAATTTTACTGCTACTGTATTGTCAAAGTGTGCCACTCTTAAGTTGTTTTAGTCTATTGACTGAGCAAAGCGCCTGTATTTACTGTTTTCAAATAACATCTTTAGTTTAAGCAAACACGGCAGTGTGAATTGATAAGATCGTCAAACACAACCTGAATAAAATTATCCACATCCTCCTCCTTATCTAACTATATATCTAATCATCTGCAATAATAATTGGTGTAGGGCGAAAAGTTTTTTCTTCTTTTGCCGCCCCCTTCGCCTAAACTAATTGCGTGTAGCCAGTAACACGCTACCTTTAACCTTTTATTAGCAGAATCAAGGAAATTATGTCCTTTTCAACAGAGAGATTAATTAGGTATTTAATCTTAAATTCTTTAATGCAACCGTCTGTATGTTTTGTAGCTGAAGCACTAGTGCTCTTGTGTTATTTGTAGGATCTAGAATATGTTGGGACACTCCGCCTCACGATCAAAGATATTCAACTGCCCACTACTACACATCTATGCAGCTTCCATAGATGATCACTCCCAAATTCATGCTCCATTGCGTCCTTCCTTTTAAAATACTAGTATATGGAAGGCGGGTTTGGGAAGCCGTTAACAGACAGATCCAACGGCTTCCTCCGATCCTCCTCATCAACCAATTAATTACACCTTCCAAGTGACCTCTTCCTAGCAATAACAAACTACCTAATATATATATATATATATATATATATATCCCCATTGCATTTGAATACGTACAGCTGCTACAACTACTCTGCTAATTTTGTTAAAAAGAATTATGGATAAAAGTAACAGTTTCTGAGTCTTATTCTAGGAATAGGATGTTATATAATTCCACATGATTGTCAATGGAATGCCAACCAACTTTGATGTTCTATGTTCCAACAGACCAGATCTGTTGGCCCTAAAGGTAATGAGAAAAACGTACGACGAGCCAATTAGAAATCCATTTCTCAAACAGCTGTTGCAGTTTAACTTCCTCTCTGTCGATGTACTTCAGTTCATTAAGTAATGTTGTTTAAGTTGTCCGATGCCCATTTCAATCTTCGAGTTGACTTCTTCCTTGTTTAAAGAGCTTCCTTCCTTGCTGCGCACGAACCCAACTCTTGCTGAATTCAACATCGAACATTCTTCTCTTACTTCAAATAATAACCACAATGCGATATAAAGATATTTTACATTAGTACCATCATTAGTTGAAATAAAAAAATAAATAATAGAAAGAATATTTGGCTCAAGCCCTGTAACCCAAATCAATCTATACATGTCTTCCTTTTAACCCATTTTTACCCTCTCTTTGTCTCAGCATTATCCTTCCCATACTTGTGTTCATTATGAAAAAAGAAAAAAAAAAAGAAAAAGGGTTAAAGCCTCACTCGTTTATACCGCGGCTAGTCAATTGCTTCCTTTGGAGGACTACTAAGTACTAACTACTCTTAAATTCTGATCCATACATGATATCTTTGTGATATATATATATATGTAACAGTCCCTTGCCCTACACCTGGTGAGTAATGAATCACAAAGGAAATTTCATAGAGCACTTTATAAAAGTAAAACCGTAAGCCTCTCCCAGCATTGGTAAGTATTCCGTGTGTGGCATATGTAAAGTTGACCAAATCCAATATTAACAGCAAGGTCGCAGTTTTGCTAATATGCTATAATACATAACAACGAAGGAAGTCCAAATGTCGCAATCACGAAAATTCATAACTATTCAACAAAGGGATATACTATTTGTTTTTGGCATTAAAACTACGTTAAGAGATTTGAAGGATTTGAGGCGTCAGAGGCCTGTATTGTTTTCTGGGGCCGAAATAACAAGCTAAGAATAACATTTAAGGCAAGAAAGATGTTAAACAACTGGCACGCGGAAGAAGAACAGAAATTTATGATGGTAACATCCCAAATGTAATAGTAGAATAAGAAATACCCCTCTTTCCACTAAAAAACGCCTATAATCACAACCTACTGGAGTGGAATTATTTCAGGAAGGTTTTCTCTGGCTAAATCTACACTTACTGAAATTTCAGAAGATGAAAGATACAAGCGTTACTAGAGCTTCCCTAACTCTTACCAAAAGGCCAAAAAGGCAGGTTTTTTATTTATATAAGATGGTTCTGGTGCTTAGTGATTAAGGCAAATGCTAAGAGCTGGATCATAATTAATTATACGGAAACAGCTAAGGCTTGTGATCATCATGATGGATTAGTTATTGATAATGATTATGACGATGGAGAGTTAGAATTGGGAATGTTTATTGGCTAGCATTACACTATATCTCATTGATCAGTCTTGTAACTCACAATTATGCCTTTGAGGTTTTTTTTTTTTTTTTGGGGGGGGGTTTGTGTTTGGTTTTCATGTAACTTTCAGTAAGTTTTTTTGGTTGGTGAAGTTGGTGGTTTTAAAGACTAGTGGAGTTGAGGAATTACAAGCAAAACACTAGTGTTGTATGGGTTGATATGCTCGAAAAGGAGATTCCTAACTAAACAACTTAATTAAATTCTCATAGTTAACATGTCCATTTATATATTTTCTTTTCCTTTTCTTTTCTTTTCTCTTCCTTTTTTTTTATTTCTTATTACTACTACAACTACTACTACTATTACTGCTTTTTATGGGTGTAAGAGATGGGAGGGATGTTAGAAGTTGTTAAGGGGCTGTTATCGGAAAAAATTGGATAAACCATGGTTGCAAACGAACCTAAAATAGAAAATTACCACCTTTCTCTTTTGTGGGATCGATTGTTTGTATTTAATTTTCCTGAGTTTTGTATTGGTGGGCAATTTATAAGAATTCCTATAAGTAGTATATAGTTTTGGGGGCATTTATGACCCATAGTGGTAGCAAGGGCCAAACCCACCCAAAGTTTTTATTACAAAGGGCAAAAAAAAAAAGATCTCCTGGCCCAACTTCACGGAATTGTTGTTGAAAGTTTGGGAAAGTGTTTTATTTAAAAAAAAATGTTGCACATTTTCCCTCTTATTTTTTGGACCGCCCACCAAATTAGTTACTGAAATTTCATGAAAAATAAACTAAAATTTGTCTTTTCAATTTCTTGATTCGATGAAATGAAGAAAACTCAAAAAATTTGCTTAGTTATTAGCATGAGGGAACTACGTAAAAATTGGTTATTGAAATTTCATGAAAAATAATATAATTTGTCTTTTCAATTTTTTTAATTCGATCAAATGAAGACAACTGAAAAAAAAAATGCTTAGTTATTAGCATGAGGGAACTACGTAAAAAACTTTATCGATACGGAACGCCCATTGGTTGTAGATAAACGTAAAACGCTACCAGTGTCTTTTTTTTTTTTTTTTTTTATACAATAATGACTTGCAAATGTTTTCTCTCCCTGTTATGTTTTATCTGTTGTTTACTTTCTTCCCAGTTCCACTAAATTGTCCTCGGTTGGATCGAATTGAAAGGTTATGAGAAAATAAATATATCTTTATGAACCCTCGAGTGTCAAATTGGTCCATTCAGAAAACGTTGGATGTACACTATTGACGCAATATCGCTCCCTGCGATTCGAGGCAAATCTTACTTTTCAGTCCCCTTTTACATTTTGAATGCTATTTGCAGTTTTAGTCAGAGGTGTCAAAATGGGGTTATCCATGTGGGTTTTAACGGATCATAATCGAAGAATGAATATAATTGGATCAATTCATTTATATTCAATACACATTTAGATCTCATGTTATATCTGCAACAATGGGGTTGATAAAACCATCAATTGTGGCAGATGAAGAGGATAGCATTATTCTCCAGGCCCATGCTATCCATGGCAACAAATGGGCATCCATTGCACGGCTTTTGCCAGGAAGAACTGACAATGCAATTAAGAATCACTGGAATTCTAACCTGAGGCGCCGTTGCATGGAATCTGACAAGTCTAAATTTGATTCAGACAAGTGATGGAAGATGCTAGTGCTGAAAAATCTGAAGCATCATCCAATGAGACTCTATCATGTGGAGATGTCAACTCGTCGAAGTCCTTGGATGGTAAGAATGTTAGCTCTAAGGAAAAGATGGATGATGAGCAGCATGAGGTTAGGACTCAAACTAACTATCAATGCAGTTCTGAAGCAAGAAACCCTCCTTGTTTCGTCCTGTATCTCGGATTAGTGCTTTTAGTGTTTATAGTTCCTCGGAAGTCATCGAAACCTCAATGTCAAATGCAAGGTTGGCGTACCTCGAAGGAACACTGGATCCAGTATTAAAATCTGATAGTGGGATGAGGAAATTGCTTCAAGCAGCATATGGTGTTCAGCTGGTCCCTCATCAATGTGGCCACTATTTCTTTGCAAGTTTTGGTACAGCTGAATCCAGGACCTCTTTTTTAGGGCCCGAATTTGTTGACTATGCAGAGCCTCCATCCTTCCCAAGCCATGAATTAGCCACATTAGCTGCTGATATCAATAATGTTGCATGGGGCAAAAGTGGGCTAAAAAATAAACAGTGTGGAAAATACAGCTAATAGCATAATTTCTAGTAGGTCTCGCTTGCAAATCAGAACTCCTGAAGGGAGTAGAATGTATGAGAGTTTGGAAGATCGGAAATGTAGATTGATGGGCATGATTACTGAACCTGTGTCATCCTCTTGAAGCAAGCAGACTTAACTGATAGATGGTAGTGTTGGAGGCCGAATTAGACTAGCTGACTGTATGACAAGCTTGAATGGAATTTGAAGAATAAAAAGAGCTAAAATGTGGTTGAAATAAGTCTGTAGAAAAACTCACAATATTAACCTCATGAATAAGAATTGCCCCTAAAAGAAGGCTCCCAGAGGAAGTGGTCTACATGTGACATGTTTGACTTGGAAGAGAAGACGATGTACTGATTAGCAACTTAATTCATGATAGTGGAGAAAGCTTTTTTCCTGATGTAGCGCCATTGATTCTAAGGATTGGCTTCTTTGCCTAATATGTTATTCTTTGCCTGGGTGGAATGTGATGAAAGATATGGTGAAAAAGTACATCCTCTGTCTTTTTTAGCTCCCGTTTGCTTTCATATTTCCTATTCTTTTCTGACACCTGGTGTACTTACAGTTTGAGAACATGGGGCAGTTTTATTTTCCTATAATAAAATGTTTCCTTCTCTAAAGCACAAGCTTATGATCTTACTTGTACAGAAGAGTTTCACCATGCGAAGACAAGTAGGCTAACTCTAATTTTATATTCCTCCTTTGTTCCTTTATGGATCACGCTCTTTTTTCTCCTTGTAGGTTTGATCTGCATTTAGTTGACTATTGTTTTTCTCTTCTCCCACTTGAGTTGTCCTGTGCAAGTGCAATCCCTAGACAAAGAGGATCAGTTTTGAGTCATTTCTTGTGGCTGTCATCTTCAAATCTCAGCAAGCATGGATATGATGCTTCTAACACTATTCTGGGTACTTGTCTATTCTTCTCAGTTTTGTCATCTTAATCCAAAGTTCAAACTTGTAGCATCCAACATCAAAAAGAAGGCCCTCAATACATGGGAAATCCGAAGCTGGTAGTGCCAAACATGTTCTTAAGTTTATCTAGGAGCATGAGGTTCCATTTTCTGTAATGATGCTTGAATCCCTGATGGTGGTGATATCTTTCCCTTTTATCCTGTAGAGTTGGTGGTTTCTGATTTGGCAAACTACCCAATTGTAGCACTTGGGTCTTCAACAATTTTTTTTTTTTTTTTTTTGGTCTCTCTTATTCATTGTAATCTTTCTGGCTTTAGCAGGAAATTATACCATAGGAGTGAAAACTTCAATTGCTTTTAGTAGCTGTATCAAAATAAATTGAGGTTGGGGTAATGGCTAGTACTCAAAATAAATTGCTTATTGCTTCGGGATTCCTTTGTTCCTTGAATCTTTGATCTCACTCTCAACGTGGGAGTGAAGCTTTTTGGTGGCGTTTCACATGCGAGTTTGATAGTTTTCATTCAGTGCTGGAGATTTGATGTGGATAGGTCGCGTAATCAGCCAAGCTTCTCTCTATGCCAGGTCTCAATAAATTTTGGGAAGAAATTCTTTTATTTTGCCCTCATATGCTAGCTAATTGTTTAAAATCCTCCCATGAAGTACTACGTATGTATATCCTAGTTCGAGTTTTGGGAGTTCCAATTGTGGTTGTATTATGTATTGGGCTATCATTTTATTAGCCTTATGGGGCTATCTGCTTGGTGTAGACTCGTCTCTAATGCGAGCAAACTGACAAAACACAGTAATTAACATGCATGGATTTGCAGAAAAAGATTTTTTTTTTTTTAAGGTTTTTAATTTCTTTTTTTTTTTTAATGTCAGAGAGAAAGCTAAAGGCACCATTCCCTTGCTGTAACAACGGTAAATTCAGGAATATGACCGACCACCTTCTGTCCCCTATCCTAAAATATCCGTCAAGTGGATTAATTGATTTCAATCCTTCTTCGATTAGGGTAGTGGATTAGAGGATACTAATGCTAATATGCTGATTCCAGGATTTTTTTTTTTTTTTTTTGTGGGTTGTGTGGGGATAGAAATAGTTTCGGATTTCATTCAACAAAACACTAGGATACATTTGGTGGTGGATCAGACCACCAGATTACAGAATCATTTATAGTTTTAGACTTTCAGCACATTGAGCAAAGCCCGTGAGCTGCTCCGCTCCGTTACATCACCTGTTGAGTGTTGACCCAAAGAAATTGATAAGTTTGCGACTGATGCAAAGCTGCATGAACCGGTGGACCCAAATCACATCATTTTCCTTCCACCCAACACAACTGATTAATAAGTATCGAAAGAATCATTTTCAGAAACACATTTGTTCCAGTGCTCCCGTGCACAAAAATCTACTTGCTTCCAAGTGGCCCTCATCTGCGCAGATTAATTGTCTAGGAAAATGTCAAATAGCAGAGTACTATGTTATGTTAATTTTAGTGGAGAATAGAGGGCAGCAGGGGTGAGCATCGAATTCAAAATCTGTATTCGTTAGGGTGAAATCGGTATTTTTCGGTAAACGACCCTAAAAAATACCGATCGAATTCGCATTCGAATTACCTATTTCCGATTTCGAATTCAATTCGGAAATTGGTATTTTACCGATTTAACCAAATTTTATAAAATATTATTTAACCAAATTCCATTTAAAAATGTTGTCTACCACTATTATGAAAAAACATGATTCTAGCTGCTGTGAAGAAAAATAATTTCAAGATAACCTAATTTAATCAGTACAAAACCAAAGGAACTTTTTAACAAAGTAATAATAGTCTAAATGTCTAATATATTATAGCAATTCGGGATATTCGAATTTGAAATGAGTAACTTTTTACCGATTTACTGAATTAAATTCAAATTCAATCTTACCGAATTGAAATATCTTAAAACCGATTTCGAACTAAATTCGATATATCTTAATTCAAAAAATCCGAATTACCAATTTCGAATTACCAAAATGAAATCGAATTCAATCGATGATTCGATAATTGCCGTGGTTGCTATCCCTAGAGTGCAGAGCGTGTGGGAATCCTGGGACAGATGCATGGAATGGATAGCATTTAACAAGATCTTCACGCAAAGGTACCACCTCCTATACACGCGCCAGCCGACTACTACACCGTTGACGGGCGGAGCCGAAGACCGGAGGTGGGCCAACGTTGGAAATGGTCAATGCTCGTCACTGCCTCATTGAATCCCAGAGGGCAGACCGCTGGCTCGCCTCGCCTGCATGTCATGTTTAGAAATTAGGACAATAACTGCTGTGCGACTGCGTGGTTTGGAGCAGAGGAACGAGTACGCAAAATTACCACATAGCTATACAATTTTCAACAACCAATCCAACCCAACTGAGCTAGCCACCGGTGGGGACTTAAATCCTTGCCTCAGTGTAGGCCTTGGATTTCAAATTCATTGCATTTCAAATCCAGAGTTTCCTAGAATTTCATCCATGAGTGTGTGGGGGGATAGTGTATCCTCAGGTTCTGGTTCAGTCATCTTCGAATTCTTTAATTAATTTTTTCTTTTTTAGTTCACCCCTCATCTTAACATAAAATATAATAGTAAGTTAGAAACTATTTGTGTTAGAACACAAAGGTATAGTTTTGGATGACGGGCTCACAAATTTTAGAACAACCCAGCATTTTCTTGCTTAATTAACCGGGAATAGAAAAACGTCTAGCTGTTTCCTTTCCCACTGAACTATTAGTCAAATACTAATTAGAAAGAGAGAGGAAAAGGATGTGAACACTTGATCAAATGGTCATCACATGGACCTTAGCGCGGACTAGGGAAAGAACACTCGCATTGTGCTGGAAGACTTATTATCAAGTCATGTTTTCTTAAAATGACACCGGAAAAACTTTTCAGTTTACGGAGAAAACTCCACAAGGGTAGCTTCACTTCAATTTCTGACAAAATACGCGTGTCTTTCCCGGATGAATACAGCAATATACAGGGTACGTTGGGAGCACGCGGTGGCGCTGGACAGGAGGAAACTGAGTTGTGATTGTTATCACACTAATAATACTCACCTAATTGTACCACTTACCCTTATTTATATGCTTAAGCTAAACTACTCATTATATTCTTGTTAACCAAGAAACGGCGTCCCCGGTAACCTCACCAATTATTTTCTTGTTAACGGATTAGAAACCATTGATTGATTTGCACAACGAAGCCCCATATACTTCTCTCGTACGAAAACTTTTCCGCTACCTCAATCCGTTGCGATCATAGCCTCTACCTCCGAAGCGAAACTGAAACAACAGTATGGGCCAAAAGTGGATGATGATGAGGAACACATTATTGGCAGAACGTAGGTCATCAATTTACGTAGGAGTAGTATAGGTAAAAGTAGTTGTTAAAACTTTGAAACGGACGGGGCCGAGATTATGAAGTAGCATTATTATATCGTCCTTTTGTCAGTCAAGAGTCCCGTACTACTTTTTTCTCCTTGAACCCTTTGTTTTATTTTTCTGAGAGTTTTCCTTTGCACTTCTCTCAGAATTCTTAGCACTCACCTACACAAACACCCACGCACACACTCACTCTCTCTCTCAATGATTTTTCAGGTAAATGACAGGAAAGGGAAGTTGAAAGGGGTCACCTAATCCATCACCCTCCACTCTTCAAATTCTCATATATACATAATTATTGTTTCATCAATCAAGCTCCTAACATGGGCATTGCACGTTGAAAGGCCTTCCAAAAGCCCCAATTTTGAAGGCATCATTAATGCTTCTTCTCACTGGCCCTTGTATTAGAGAGTAGCAGTGTCTGTTTCTGGGTAATTTGCAGTTGTGTATTGCGATGGCAGCTATTGCACAGACTTCCCACGTGGATTTAGAATGCGGCTATGGCGGTGGTGGCTCAAGCAGTGATGATGACAGCAGCATTTGTTTCTCTGATGCTGAAGAGGGTTCTTGTTGTTCACAATTTTACTCAGCCGCTGACGGGGAGGGGTCTCATGATGATGACCAGATTATTATGGAGGCGATGGAGTCCCGGAGAGTGTCATCCGTAGCTGAGTCCGATTGCTCGGTGGATATAGAAAGTAGGGTCCTTGAGACTAAGTTTAATTTGCGAATGCAAGAAAGAGATTGCAGGATTTGTCATCTGAGTTTGGAAAGTAGTAGCGGCACCGATTCTGGGATTCCTATTGAATTGGGCTGTTCTTGCAAGGATGATTTGGCTGCTGCACATAAGCATTGTGCTGAGACTTGGTTCAAGATCAAAGGAAATAAGTGAGTGAGTCTAAGTTTTTTTTTTTCCCCCCTTCTACTTCTTTTTTCCCCAGGGGTTACAGGATTAATTATCGACCGCTTGAAGCATTTTTGGCGATTTTAGTCTCATCCATGTCATTGGTTATTTGGTGATTTTGTGCTTCATGCATGCTTTCCTGAACTTTGAAGGGTGTGGTTAATTTATTTGTTCTTTAATTTGCTTCAAGTGTTTCGGTTTATTTTTGAGTAAATTCTTTGCTTACTGTCACATCTCTTGTTCCTTGAACGAACCCTTTTTTTTTTTTTTTTTCTCTTCTTTTGAACCTTTCTTCCTTTTATATTATTTGTTAGCAAAAGAAAAAAGGAGTGAAACCGTCGTGACTATCGTGTTTCTTGGTCATCGGAGCTTTATAACTTGTATCAGTTGATGCATCAGAAGCTTGAGTTCCTATTATCTTTATTTAGTGTCTGAAGCTTTTTACTCGGTATTCGGCACTTTATTCGTCAGAAAGACAAGTTTCTTAGGTGTAGCGTAGAAGATTGGTTTGTTTTTAGGAGGATGCAGATACCATAATGTGTAGTTAGTGGAAAGAAAAGTTAGCTAAAGTTTAAAGAGTAAAGACGGGGAAAGGAAAAAAAAAAAAAAAAAGAAAGAAAGAAAGAAAGAAAAAGAAAAAATGAAGCAGCAGCAGCAAAGCAGAGGTGGCATCCATTGGTCGGATTTTTATTTACACCGACAATCTCCTCTGATTCCGTCTCTTATGAAATTAGCTTGCGTGTATTTTGTATTTGATGATATCCCTTTTCCTCATCAAAGTCCAAAATTTGATCTTGATGTCTTCATCCGTCCCTTTCGCCCTGCAGAAAACTTTTTAGACTTTTAGCTGCTGCTCCTCCCTAGCGTATAATTTTCTATTTTTCTTTAACCCAGAGGGGGCCGTTTACATGCTTGACTACTCAATAGTCAATACTTTGTTGACATTTTATGTTAATTCTTTCACGCAAGAAACTAAATGCTTCTTTGTAGTTTTATTGGGGTACTTGTGCAGTGCCATTTCCCCGAACCTACTATGCTGTTTATCTCATCTCCTAGTCTTTTTCATTGTGCAACAGTTTCCATTTCGACGGGTTATCAAAAGGAAAGCATTAGCAGTTATCGATGTCCGAAACAACGGGATTAACTTCCTAGACATTTTTGTGACAAACTCATGGGACTCCACCTGTGACTAATTTGCTTCCTTCTTGTTAACAAGCCATGAATTGTGATGTTGCACACTTGTCTAGTCTTACCAAATTGTCTGAAGGTGTTCAGCGAGGGGTAATCTTGTATTAATGTGTCTACCTTTTGCTTTCCTGGCGTCTGTTCCTGCTTCCGCTGTTTTGTCCTGTCCTTATTCTTCTGTGTTATACTTGTTCTGCCAATTATGGTGGCTTTTGCTTTCAACTTTGCAGTTCAAAATAAATATTCAGTGGTTGTAATGTTTTGCAGGATTTGTGAAATATGTAATTCAATTGCTGGGAATGTCGTTGGCGCAAGTGATGCGGAGTCAAGGCACCAAAGCAATGACACTACTAGCTCTACGGCCACAAATGCAGCAGCAGAGCCAGGGGAATCTGCCGCAGAAACTCGACGGAGTTGTCTTGACGGGCGTTTCCTGAATTTCATCCTTGCTTGCATGGTGTTTGCTTTTGTCTTATCTTGGCTCTTTCATTTTAATGTCCATTCATAGAATCTGTTGACAGGAGAGTTTGTGTAGATGGGGCTATTTGAAGGTGGTTGCAATGAGATATGAGGGCAGTTTTTGGATTTTCCTGTTTTAATAGAGTTCGAGGCCCTCATTAATCTTTAATTTTATATTGTTTGTTTTTACTGGCGTTCATATATTTTTCAGGCAGTGTCGTCTCATAAAATGTTCTTTCTGATTGGTTTGATTGTCCAAATAAACAGTCTTGCCTCTTCAACGCTTCAATTTTCATTTTGCTTTCGGACGGGGTTACTAAGTACATTGCACGCAGCCACTTTTAGTCTGTATTACTAACATTGGTACAAGTGCCTCATAACTGGTTGGTACAAGTGCCCTAAAGGACATAAACCAGAACGTATTCCGGTGTGTAAACAATTGACTTGGACAGGGAAGTTGGTGCATCATCAGATACAAATAATTCATAATTAATCAATTTTTTCCCTTCGGCAGGCAAAATCTGCATGAAACCCTTTTCGACGTCAGTTCTCAGACAGCAACACCTCTAGTTTTACAACTTTCTCCCCCTCCCCCCCCCCCTCCCCCTCCCCTCTGAATACAAACGAAAATTTAAACAATCTCTTTTGGTGCCAAAATATTGGCAACTCTTATGGAAGCAGAGTCACAAAAATATGGTAATCCAAAAATGCGAAAATGGCATACATCTAGCTTGCTCTGACATGAGAAATCATTTGAGGAAAAAAAAGGTTCTTCACATTGGACCTTGATTGTTACCAAGCAATTGCCCAACCAGATTAGTCACCTGCATAAAGAAAGAAAAAGATGAGAAAATGATTGACCACCAATTACCAAAAGCGATTTTCTTCTGAGTTACGCTTCTACTGATAGAACTTTCTTGAGATGTCAATTCTAGAGGGTTTCGAAATACAATCTTAAGTATCTTTTCTCAAGTAGCCGTTTTTCTCAATTTTTCAGCTACCCAACCTAGAAACTTATCAATGTACAGGCTCAGAAACTTAAGAATGGGGCACTAGATATGGACAAACCCACTGGCAACTCAAGCTGATATCTTTCTTTCTCAGCCTCCTCTCCCCAAGTAAGTTCCTTCAAAAAGGTTTAGATTCAATAGAGTATACGTTCATAAAACTGACCAAGCTACTGGACTGAAGTTCTCATGACATGAACATGACTCTAGAATCTCCCCATGCAATTCAAAATCTTCACTCCTGACTCGTAATCATCTTGCAGGTTAATCCAAAATTTTCAGACTGCTCTTAACTGTGCGAAGTTTGCATACAAAAATGTGGTGTTCACCTGCCAATATTTTGAAACACAACGATCAATGCAACTGTTTTCACCCATGTTCAACTCGGATTCCTTGTACCTGAAAACATGTTAACTTAGATCTCTCAACAGGCATAATTCCTGCTTACCATATCCTCCAACAGAATTAGGGGGTTTTATGGTGGTTGGGGGTATAAACATTTCTCCATTTTTGAAACTCATAGTTCGGAAAGTACGAAATAACAATACCTGTTCTCGACACACTTGCTAAAACAGGTTTGAGTAAGCCTGAACCAAACAATTGAACGAAGAGGGAACGGAATCAAGAAAAGCTCAGCATTAACAAGATGCAACAATGGTTAACAACACAATATCAGAACATCTCCCGGTTTCACTTAATTTCATATAGAAATTTGAAGCTCAAGATAAACGATATACATATAGTTAACAAAGCATTCATAGCAGTATGAAATTATAAAAAGAATAATAACAATAATAATACCAAACAGAATCATAAGCATAGCAGAACAATGCTCAAAAGTAAAATGTGAGCAATTAAAGAAAATTTAAGCAATAATAACGTGGTCACAGTTTAACATTGTAGACTTGTGGTAGAGTTATTTGTGAGCTTACTTGTTAAATAACTCGACCCTGTACTCCATCTCTTTCTCAGCCATACCAAAAATCTGAAAAAAAAAAAATCATTGAAAACAAATAATATCAAGCAAAAAGATGAGAAAGATAAGAGAGTCCCAGATATCCAAGCAGATACTATAATCAATGGTTATGAGCTGGACCTGTTCTTTCTCCAATGCGGAGGGGGGGTTGTTGGGTGCCA
Organism: Gardenia jasminoides; assembly: GCA_013103745.1. Classification (NCBI taxonomy): domain Eukaryota; kingdom Viridiplantae; phylum Streptophyta; class Magnoliopsida; order Gentianales; family Rubiaceae; genus Gardenia; species Gardenia jasminoides. The sequence continues at coordinate 7,102,395 of CM023103.1, forward strand.
TTAGATCTGATGGAAACCCCGCCACTGATATCCAAATGAGACGGAAAACGGCAAGTACACGAAGATTGGAAAGAACCTAAAAACTGGGAAAGATGAGCCTCGATACACACCGGAGCTTCAAAGGTACGCCCGAACAAACAATGCGCAAGGTGAAGAGGGATCTAGGGCAAATTTCCTGTATAAGCGCAGCGGTCACACGAAATTACAAATAGGGACATAGCCCCACATATTACACCTTTTTGTCCTTCACTTTTAATATGATCAAAATTCGTCCCACCATATTAAAGGTTCAAGTTTTTAGTCTCTAGACCCATTTCAGCCTCTCTTTTTTTTTTTTTTTGAAAAATTACATGCCTATCATGTGATGTAATTTCACTGATAGTAAAGGCATAACATACCCATCCTACGAAATACATAACATCTATCAACCAATAAAACTAGAGGAAGGGGCATGATGTTCATTTCACTATTTATTTTTGAATAATCACATGCTGCAATTCCTATTTTACCTCTAAAACCATTATCTTCAACCAATAAGTGGGCTAAGATACTTCTTAATACAAAAATAGTCTGTTTCATTTTTGTAAGGGATAAATTTGCATGATTCTGAAAGTAAGGGTGTAAAGACTATAAATGCAATGTAAAAGGGACTAATTTAGTGATTTTCCCAAAATATGTTCAAGGCCACGAAGCTGTTTGATCCACTCCTGGTCAACGGAAATATGCGAGCCACGTCTACGGTGATTTGTTCAAGCCTAAACGGCGGAGCGCCGACCACAGCTCAATCGACAACCTCATTTTGTAGCCGCGGAGCGCCGACCACACCTCGATCGATAGCCTCATTTTGCAGGCGCCAATAGCAAAACACATGGTAGTCCCGGATAAAGCATGTCATGTACTCAACAATTTGTCGAATATGTAATGTGCAGGTCTTATGACGGCCTTGTTTGTCAGCTGAGTTTTTTGCCAGTTTGCCAGGTCTGTATGCTGTTAGGTTTTTACCTACTTTTACTACAAGAATCTTAAAAAACTTCCAAAATTTTAATGCAAAATTTTAACAAGTTTTTATAAAACTTGTTTGTTTCCTACATTATCCGTAAGAATCTTTAAAAAACTTCTAAAATTTTTAATATAACACCCCCAAAACACATAAAAAACTTCACTTCACTTCAAAAATTTTTCTACAACTTCTACAGGAAAGTTTTATACAAACTCCCAAAAAACTTAACTACCAAACAAAGCCAGAATTTAATCACGTTTCTCGAGTCTATTAACTTCTAATTCTCTTATCAGGAATGTGTAACTGGTGACGATCCAGTAAAATTTTAGTGAAAAGTTTTTCTACTCTTTTCTTCCCCCCCCCGGGTAACCGTTCAAATATGCCGTAAATGAAATGCAACAAAAAAAGGGTAGCCTACGATATCATTTTTAACATTTCATGTAGGGGCAAACTCTCAACAAGTCTTGCTGATATATGTGAAAAGTAATAATCAATGCATTTACAAAATTGCAGCAGTAATTCTCAAGAATAAACAAACAATACGTGAAAAACATCAATAGATCTTCTCTCTCTATCTTTTCCCCCACTTCCCTGATACCCGCTTGAGTTGCAAAAGAAACTGGGCGATACATACAAGAAATTTTTGACAACCAATATAGCAAACCTTTACACATCTAATTTTTGTTCCTTTTTGCTTCAAGCTTTGTGGCTTCTTTAAGTGATTCTTGAGCATCATTTTCCATCCCTAGGGTGAAGAGGACGGCTGCTTGAAGGTAGAAAGCGGTGGGCCACTCAGGTGATACTACATGAGCTTGCATAGCATCCCCAAGAGCGTCTTGTGCCATTTCACTCATCAGATAGGCTAAGCAGCGTCTGGCATATACAGTGGGTGACACCATGGTTCCACCGTCAACGAACTGCATCATGACCAAGAATTACTCAAGGCTTTCTTTCCCAGTAATAGCAAAAGCGCACATTTTGGAGAGCCTTTAACTATTTAACATGTTAGGCTTCCCTAAAAATCACCAAAATCCAGGTTCAACTCTCTAATGGACAATACAAGAAAACAATTTTCATATTGCCTTTTAAGCATTCCTCACGTCTCCCATTAATTGTTCCAATACTAAACCAAAGCAGCTTTATCTCATGGAAATGCTTATTTATATTATCGAGTACTCTTTGCAAATTAATACTCCAGAGCAAGCTCAAATTTCTGAGCGTGCCAGTGGCTAAGGTAGAGAGATGGCGAAACAGCGATCATACCTGTGTATAACAATCAATGGCAGTAGTGAAATCCTTTGCTCGGAAAGCTGCATCTCCTTGCTTCTTAGAATTCAAAGTTTCCTGCATTTGATTTGTCCACATCTGGAAAGAAAGCTGCAGGGATCAAGTGCTCAAACGATATCAAACCATTCTTGCTGATTTAAGATATGAAAGCAGAAAACAGAACAGTACTGTAACTTCCAATGCAGAAACGTAAAGCTACACTGTTTGAGGGCTTCAAGATATCGTTGTGTTTTATGAACTTCATGACATAAAAATGGTTTTCTGCAATTCTTGAAGGGGAAGGGTACCATTGTGTCCTTAGGCAATTAAGTTGTTCTGTCTCCTAATTTTGAAAGAAAACATGGAAAAGAGTTTCTACTGCACATGCACACAGCACATTCAATTTCCTTAACAATATCTTATCCACAAATGAACAGAGTTATAATGGTTGTGTTTTAATTGTTAGAGTAATAACAAAGGAAACAGAGAAAAAGAATGACTAGAATATATAGTAGAAGCTACTTTGACAAGGACCACAAAAGCCTCGGAATACCAATTATACGGTCCCAATTAGCCATGAAACGAGAATCATGCTACCAAAAAATATATGAAACTTTGAACCAATATAACTCACCTCATTTGCAATTCCTTCATCATCCTTATATCCAGCCTTTTCCAACATTTCGTGGATGGCAGTGAGATCCATTCTCAAGCAAGCTTCACCCATAGGTGTCAACAGCAATGGTTCCACTGGGCTTGCAGAACCATGAGATATGCCCATCAGAACATAAGAAGGAACCTAGTGAACAAAGGCCAGAAACACATTCTTGTGAAACCCAATAAGAAAATAATCTTCCAATCTGGCAAACGAAAAGAAACTAGCCTCCACTTGAACAATGTCTCAGGGCAATATCAAAGTTAAATTGGACATAGCTTCTTCTCCATTTAATGAAACATGACGAAATGGAATTAGCAGATTTCTGAGTATTTGCATAAACTACTCAAGGCAAAGGTAATGTATGTCATCTGTGGATACCTCTGATTCTTTTTGAAGAGACAAAAGAGCAGTAACAAGTGACTTTGCATTAGGCCTCTCACGAGCTTCATATTGTAAACATCGGGTGGCTAACCTCACCAGTTCAGTTCCATCATCATTAGAAAAATGACCTTCTAAACAAGAATCCATCAGCATCAAGAAATTCTTTCCCCGTATGAGATCAAGTGCCTGTGGGATGGCAATTACATAGTACCTCAAATATCAGATTTCCAATGCAAATTAACAGATAATTCTTGAATTCTGCAGCCTCTCCACCAATCGAAAAGAATAATTGCACGCAACCAACACACAATGTTTCTTAGTCATATAGTGTGCGCATGCAACCATATAATGTTTCTTAGACGTATAGTTGCATAGCAACCGACACACAATGTTTCTTAGTCATATAGTGTGCGCATGAAACCATATAATTCAACCTTTATGAAGTTTGCTTACGTGGCTGGGTGGAATATGTTTCCCACTAAGAAGATCAAGCAACATGGTTCCAAAGCTGTAAACTACACTTTCCGGTGTCACTCTTCCTGCAAATATTAGCACATGTTATCCATCTTAGGCTCAAATTGGGTTCACGGTGCACAGTAAATTTTTGAAGAAGATCATTGTACTACAACAAGACTTAGTTTAGAAAGCATTTAACCTGTCCTTAAGTATTCCGGAGGAGTGAAAGCCAAATTTGTGCTGTAACTTTTGCCATCTCTACTATTCTTCATCAAGCCAAAGCAAGAAAGCCTAGGATTACCATCCTGCAGGGTCATATTGAGCCATCATGTTGCACAGAAGAAAGCGTACTTAGAATAGCAGCCATATTGCATCAGAAACAGGTCGGATATACTTCACCTGATCAAATAAGACTCTATAAGCATTAAGATCATGGTACAATGCCCTTCCCTTGCTACTGCAGTACTCCAAAGCTTGTGCCAAGTACAATGCCACCCTCAGCCTCATAGCCCATTTCATGGGCTGGTTTTCCCCTAATCCATATAACCCATAACTATGATCAGAATTGCAATGATAGCCATAAAGGAAGGGTTTTTTTAGTGATGGTGATGAATGTCAATGATTTCAATTACACATTTGAATTTTTCTAATTAGAACAGATATAAAGTTTTCAGGATGTGTGATCCTAGTTTTTAAGTTAACGTGCTTCTGCCCCAATAAAATGTACTAGAGAGGGAGGCCAGGCATAGAAGCAAATTCAATAACTAGAATTCAGAATGAAAGATCTGCAAAATGTACATAATCTTGATAAATCCCCCGCTTTAACCTCTCTAGAGTCAAATCCAATGACTTTTCAAGACATGGATTGAGCAACAATGGTTTGCATTCTTGAAAATAATTGATAAACGTGTAAGCATTTCGTCCACATCACCTAAGCATTTAGAAACTAAATAAACAAGACTGAAAAAAGAGGGGAAAAAAACTCACAGTGAAATAAATGCTTGGCAAGTGTCTCATTGGGCATAAACTCGGCCACCAGCAATCTCTCCTCAGACTCGCAGCAGCACCCTATAAGATTCGCTAATCTGTCGCTCCTCAAATTCCCCACTGCCCTGGCCTCATCCTGCAACAACCAATCGATCAAGAGAGCCAAAAGATGAAGAAGGAAAAGCTGCAGTTCAGTCCAAATTATATCTGAAAATTGAGAAGGCTTTTCTCCTCAAAGTTAGAAATAAAAAATAAATAAATAAATGCTTTATATGCAAAAAGTGCAAAAGAAGAAGCCGCAAAAGTGGAAATGGTTGATAAGGAGGAAACGGTGGTGAAAAGCAACCATGAACTGGCGAGAATCGGGCCAGGCGGACTTGTTGAAGCGTTTGACGGCAATACAGCGACCAGTGTGGTGGAGCCTGCCTCTGTAAACAACGTTGGGAGCTTTCTCTCCGTGCTCCGACACAATGTTTTCGGGAGAGAAGCCATTGGTTGCTACTTTTAACTCCTCGAAGCTGTATTCAGTGAAGGTGGGCAATGCATTTTTCTCATTCTTCTCCCCATTCTCTGCAGCAAAATTGCCACATCAACACCGACCTTGGTATTATCATTAATATCAACTAAAAGGCTAATGATTAAAAGAACAAGTTTTCTTTTTTTTTTTTTTTTTGTTCCAAAGAAGATGAAGAAGAAGAAGGAGAAAAGGTACACCAACCGAGATCGGAGGAGGATTGGAGCACGGAAGGCTTGAGGTGGGAATGCCACCAGCAGAAGGATATTTTGGAGCAGCGAGCGCCCATTGGTTTCGTACTGCTGCTACTTGTATCAGTATGATTGGATACACAATATGCTAGCAGTAACAAGTTGTTCTTTTTTTTTTCTTTTTTTCTTTTGCAATTCTGCAGTATCCTCGCTTGGGTCTCTCACGAGCGGTAAACAGGCATTGCTGAGTTTGAGACTTTGAAAATTGGAGCTAGCTGAGGAAGATGGAATGAAATGAAAGAATCATGAACACAATGATGATGGCTCCGCCCGTTCCAGCAAAGTGAAGTGGCTGATAGTTATGGATCCAATGTCCAACAATTATTCTCATATTTTTTTTTCTATTTTTAATCTTTCTCTGTCTTTTCTTTCTTTCTTTTTTTTTTTTTTTCTGGTTGGGTGCTATGCTAGAAACCCATCATGCAAATCAAAGGCGCGACTTTGAAAAGAGGGATGACTTTTGGATATCTTTTCTCTCTATCTTTCTTTGTGATTGCTTTTCACTCGTTTCCTTTCTTTCCTTTCTGTTTTTTTTTTCGCTTTCTTCCCTCCTTTATTTATCAGTAGCAGTAGTAGTGGTAGGTCGGTGGATATCATGATGATTCTCAAAATTCAACTTCCTAATCATCCCCCTTTTTCTTTTGTGCTTCCTACGGCTTCTCTTTTGCCCTCCGTCTGTTATCCACTCTGTGTTAGTACTAATCTATAACCTCCCTTTTCATTTTTTTTGTTTTTATCCTTTCTATTTCAAGCATATTTGCAGGAGAAAGTGGGAAATTGCACCTCATAATTATTATTATTTTTTTAACACCTTTTCCCCTTCTTGGTGTAGAGACCCGGGGAAGGAAAGTGCTTGACAAAATAGTTACCGAGGGCCGAGATCCAGAATAACAAGTTGTAGTGGGAAGAAAGATCGGCGGATATTGAAATTAAGTGGGGGGAGGCGGAGGAGGATAAAGAGAAGTTGGAAGGAAGAAATATCCAATCTGCAGGGAGGGTCAAAGTGTGGAATCTGAAGATATTCTGTCGCATGTCGGGTCGTCGTTGTGGGTCGTTACTGATCCTCCATTTTGTTCGTTGATTTGTTCATTTGCAAGTTCGGTAGACCCTCCTTTAGTTTAATTAAAACGATTCCATTTCCATTAGTAACAACAGACATTAATTTACTACTCTCCGGTCATTATCCATGTATTCTTTTTTATGCTGTATTTGGGTCAGAGATTATTTAAAATAATTTTTTAAAAATTTACTATAACATTTTTGACGTGTGATATTAGGAAGATAAAAAGATAATTGAAATAGGACCCCAACAAAGGGGTCCATAGGTAGAACAGGATTAGTCACAAACTGTAAAACGGACGCGGATATGTGTGATTTATACTAAAAAAAGAAAGATAATTGAACAAATAAAATCGCCCATTAAATAATTTCTTGCAAATAAAAAAAAAAAAAAAAAAAGAAGCTATACAAGGACGCTCGTAATGACGTGTTTATTCAGTCCATTTTGCTTGTTGGTGTGTTTTTGTTTTTTTTTTTTTTGGTTTTTACCATCGTGAAGCAGTGAAGCTCTTTTGTACTAAAATTTTTTTGTTTGATGCCAGCCAGTTGTGCTTCTAGTGTTTAGAGACATTTTGTTGAGATCACCAGAAACTTCGTAGAGGAGATTGATCGTACAGATGAGAAGGCTTCGTATGGTTCACTTGTGTTTCCATGCGACTGACGTTCTCCTTTGTAACATTCCGAAGTCGAAGGAGATTTTACAAATCCAATACACCCCTCCTCATATGCTCCAGTTTAAGATAAAACTCTGTTGAATCGTTAAGCGTTGAATTGAAAGAGTCCTGTGTTGAAGGTTGATTCATAGACGAAGAAAGTTCTGCAGATTTCGGCAAAAATTGAACATCTGATTGCTCAATCCACGACGGCTCGGACTAATTCAAACTTTGAGACCCTAGAAAGTTAAATTAAACCAGGTCAACAACAAAAACTTCTTAATCAGCAGGAGGAGGAGGAGGAGACATATTAATACGCCGTGGATCTCTGTTTTGATATCCATGGAATTGGTCATTGTACAGTTACTGCTTCTAGGTCCCTTAGTTTTCTTTTTGGCTCTGCTCTTCATGACAATCAGTTTTAACTATTTGAGAGCAGATGCTGCTCCCCTCCACCTCCACAGCTTACCAATATTTGACTTGATTGCGGTGTTCTTCTGCAAAAATTATGTTGCTCTCTGTATAACCCGGACGCGACTTAATCCTCTAGGTCGTTAATGCATTGCTATTAGGAGCTAGTACTCAAAATTAAAATGGAACAAAATAAAGCTTTAAGAGTCAACATTTGTAGTTTGCTAGACGTGTGTCTGCAACTCAACTCCAGATCACGGGATAACGGAGGGAATTGAGCCTGAGATTTGAATGATTCACGATTTAAGCATGAAGAAGCTCACTATCGTATCATGCATTCGTCCCCAGATCATCATGTTACAGGCCAAAAGTTTAGCGTGACAGCATAATTAATTTTCGTTCTCGTGAGTTTAATTCTGCAGCTGACGATGAACCTCTGCTGTAAAGAGAGATTAAAGTTGATGAGGAAGAATGTAAGACGTCTGGTAGTCCCCAAAACTAAAGGCCAAAAACAACTGAGGAGTGAATGAGAAATTATGATCATCGTCACTGCAACAAATGTTGAATCCGGGAGACCAAGTAGGCCCAAAGTTCTTTGTAGGCCTGAAGAGAACAGAGAAGTAAAAGCAGCCAGGGGGTGGAGGGTGAGGGAAGGCAATGATTTGTACCACTCCACCAGGTGTCAGGAGGGACTCCCACCCTTCAGAGACCCTTCACTCATCCTTGTCGAGAAAGATCAGGAAATGAGCATGCAAATGGTGAGGGCCCGGTCGTTATACGGACGCACGACACCTTCATAATGAAAAGGGTAAACAGTAGAAAAGTCCCATCCAGTGCTTAGATTAATACACAGAAAAGCCTCCTATGGTTTTAACTCGGACATTTCGATATCTTATGATTTGAATCAAGGTGAAAATTAGATGCAAATCTTAAAACTAATGATTTTGAGTAAAAAGACACCTTAACCCTAATGAAAACATTTTCAACTATTTTTCTAATTTATTCTTCATATATATACAGAAAAAGTGTTGAAATTTTTAATTTAAATCCTTACAATACACAATCGAAGAAAATATTACAATCGTAAATTTTTATTTTAAATCCTTACGATACACACTAAGAACATATTAAAATTGCAAATTTCAAATTGAAAGGTATCAACTATTTTCCTAATTTTTCTTCACCATATAAAGGTATCACTATTTTCCTAATTTTCTATTTTAAATTCTTACAATAGACCCTCTAAGAAAATGTTCCAATTACAATATTTTTTGTTTCTCTTGATATATTTCAGTTTTTATCTAATTTGTTCCTACAAATTTGGGGTCAATTTGGAGTTTTATTAAAATTTTGAGGGGCAAAATAGGCATATTAAGTTAAAATTGTGTTAAAAAACTATTTTTCAGAGCAAACACTTGCTTTTGAGATGCATTTAGCTCAAAACTGTTACTTTTTAATGGTTTCCGCCCAATTTTCACTTTAGTTCAAATCATGAGGTACCAAAAGATATGATATAAAACCATACGGGATTTTTCTACATATTGATCTAACCATAGGGAGGTTTTCTGTTTTTCACCCTAATGAAAATTCTTCTATATATTCCATTCCACCCTTCAATTCTCCCGTATCCTACCATAATACTTAACTGACAATAATAAATTTGGAGGTAGGACCTATAGACTAACATGTTAAAATTTATGTAATATATATAATGGAGGACTGTCACATGCATTTTTCTTAAACTATATTCTAATATTGATCAATATTTTTTTTCTTAAATCATCATTTCACACTATTGTGATTATGTGAAATAAATGAGTAAATCTTATGTAGGTTGACAATATACACTATCACTGTCAGATCAGTGACACATGCGTAAAAGTTGAATTTTCAATTTAAATTTTACATAATTATTATTCATCCAAGATTAACAATATATACATCTCAGTGTAGTGCAGTACAGGAAAGATTAATCCAAAATATAGACCCAAAAACTCAGACATCATCCACAATTTGACATGCCCTTTCTCTCTCCCCTGCTCTCTCTCTCTCTCTCTCACACACACACACAGTGTCGCTGTCTCTGCTTTTCCTTTGTTGACTGACTTTAGTCGTCGGAGTACTACATTAGTTTAGTAGGAGCTTAAATTGCGGCAACATGAGAGAGAGCTTACTCCTGTCCTGGAGATGCTCGCAGGTGGGGCATCAACCGGTATTGTCATAAGGATTTGCCACGGTATAATAAATGTACGCAGGGATGATGATGCGTGCATGCATGGGATGGGACCGGGTTTGCTGTCAGGACCAAGAGCATCAACGGAGATACACGCAGGATACTGAAATAGAAGGCACATGGCCAGGCCAGCCCAAGCAAAGCAGCAACGACACTTCCCCCAATCACCCCCCCCCCCCCCCCCAAAAAAAAAAAAAAACTGTACTGCCCGATCAAGAAAGATGGAGCGAATTCACCGGGACTTTCAGGCTCTCCTCATTTCATCCCCTCTTTAAGACGCCCCAATATTGAAAGTGAAATTCGTCCCAATCCTCTTTATCACTCATTAGCCGCCCTAACCAGCCCATATATGTTTGTGGACTGCCCCAATAAGAGCCATAGTTCTCTTCTCCTGTATTGTAGAGAGTCACTTTACTGGAAATCCACTCCATTTTTTTTGTAGCATTTCACCTGAGGTTAAGCTCATCAGCACTAGACACATTAAGGGGATCGTGACCCATATAGTATTTTCATTTTCAATACCTGGGGGCCACCAAAAAAAAAAAAAAAGGTGCTTGACCATCTAACAATTACCAGCATATCATCTTTTAACATTATAGAATCAGTTGCACAAACTCAAATAGCCTCTTGCGAGCCAATTTTACTCTTAATTTGAATTTACACGTCTATGCGCAGTATTTGTCGTTCTACTCTTATTGAATCCAAGTAAAACTCTTGCTCTTTTCCAACTTTTGCATTTTCGACATTCATTGGTGCATTACTCTAAACGGTTCCGAGCCATAACGCAGATTATACATTTAAAAACTGACGAAGACTTGACTTGCTAGAAGATCAGTCAGATGAAAAGGAATGTGCATAGTTCGTTGCTGCGGCACCCGATCCAATGGGTTGAGACTTGAGAGATATCTGCCAATATCCAATAAGAGTCCGTCTCCCTCTACTTAAAATTCTAAACTAGTAACAGGTTCAGGACGCAACAATCCATTAAGAGTCCTGGCAGCTAATGCTTCTGTGGATTCTCCGTTAATGCACATCCAAGAAAAAGTCAAAACTTGAATCTGTCAAAACATGTGAACGAACTACTCGCTAATAATCACAACTACTTTCCAGAACTTAGAAGAGGAAAGCAGCATATACTTGCCATTAACTTTTTAGCTCACGACTATACGCCAACTTAGAATACTAAAATCCAGAACGACGACAAAATTCTATTCCAAATCCAAATGAGAGAGAGAGAGAGAGAAAAGGCTTGAGCCTATATTTATATTAATCATGGCACATGGTTGATGAGCTTGCTGTTGGGCAGAAAAATCAAGATGGTGAATGGAAAATCACGGGGGATTCTAAATCCAGCGCAAGAATATATGCCTTCAAAAGGTTATGCATGTGGCATGAGCTGCAATTCCTTTTACAAGTGTGTCCCAAAATGCGTCCTCCCCCATACCTTTCCCAAGCTGAAAATGTATGCAAAGCACTTGGAACTACCAAAGTTCAACTTAAAAAAGAGCTAACATGCTAACAGCGAATTAGGAGAAGGCAATGCCAGCGAACACATTTAATTGCATCATCTTCCCCCCCCCCCCCCCCCTAAAAAAAAAAAAAAAAATGCACGTCTTCACACAAGGAATTCACATGGCTCCTGCGCATTTACAACTCATAGATAGACTCAAACAAGTATATACTTCAGCACAACCCCGAGGGCGAGCACAGAAGCAACTATTGAAATGGAATTGTTGAATAAAATTTCAAAAATGCAACTATTGAATTAAATTGGAAAATTACATTTAAGCATAGAGAACTATAGTACATTGGAAAGCTTGACTCATATTCCAATCACCAGAATACAAATCAGATTTACCAGAGGCATCTAAAGTTAAAAGCTATCACTGCCATCCTTGCATCTGCAGCAGCTTCATTCTATACACCATTCATCACTGCTTCAACGTGCACTGTAGTTCCATCCTCCATTATCTTCCCATTGACTTGGATTCTCGGTCTCTAAAAAGAAACCAGTAACTCAGTTTAAAGAATCCTTTTTCATATGCTACAAGTGACTAAATTACTCGAAGGAAAGTCACACTTACCCAGTCAGCTGGATCTCCAGAGTTCCCATTTAGAAGTTTATGATTCTCTTCTTTAGACTTGTTGCTATCCTTGCTCAGTGGTAGCAACAACCCTGCAGCTCCACTACGATCAGGCAATTCTACAGCAAGACAGAACCAGTCAATGCTAAAATTGAATTAATATCTGTTACCGGAAAAATAAAATAAAATAAAGTAAACAGAGATAGGGAAATTTAAGGGACCAAAACAGAAAAGACTAGAAGGGCGGGGAAGGTGGCGGAATGAGAAGCTAACCTGGCAATTTTTTGTCAAGAAAGAAAACCATTAAATTAACAGTATACCTGAAACAAATACCCAAGTAAACCATGTCACTCCATTTCTAAATAACCAGAAATTCTGAATTTGGAAATATCGCTTAAAAACAGAACACTTTACCATGCAACAACAACATCAACTGTATAATGTTTGTGAGATGCAACAATCAACAAGCTCTGGATGACCACCGTTAACCAAGCAAGTTGTTTCACAAACCTGCAAATTCATGTCATAATGAGTATTGACATGCTTCACAGACAAATTGGTAAGAGGACAATTAATGCATAAACGGAAAAAAACCAAGATCATTGCTGCTTTCTTAACAGGAAAATTAGCTCCACCATGAAGATAAGAAATTGCCATTAGGACTAACTTGTGTAAAAATCCTGAAAATCAACAATGAATTCTGAACAATACAGAACCACCAAAAGAATAGAAAACCATGTTGGTTCCTAAAGACGCCTCCATAAAACTTGGACAAGAATTAGCAGAGTACTCACGTCTCCTGGAAAAATGCTGCATGCATGTTTAGAATTGCTTCATCTAATCTCTCTCCCCTAAAATCATACATAGTTTACTATGCAATATAAAGACATATTCGACACAGAAACAAATTTGTTGCATTTTTTATTTCACAGAACATTGTCCTCAAAACATCAAGACTCTTGATTAGACCAATCAACCATAAACTGTGCAGTCTCATAGTACAAAAATTTCAGAATATTTTCTATTTCAATTTGAACTGCATAGAAAAGTCGTTGGAAACTTCAATTTTACCTCCGTGAGCCATATTTCTGATATGTCCGCACAAAGACGAGAGAGAAGATCATATGAGATGAAAATATCAAATCACCACAACCATATAGAACCCCACGAGGAACTGCAGACACAAAAATTGTGAATTAAGTACAAAGAATGAGACACTTTAATCCACAGAGCTTGAAGAAGAAACCCCACCCCTGGGGGGGGGGGGAGGTTAAAGTACGCTGTCACCTACAGTTAATTAATAGAACCTCTAAGGCATTATTAGGAGGAGGAAGCCTGGCAAGTTTCGAACCCTGCATGAAGCAATAACAATTCTTTTTTTACTTTCAAAATGGCAAAAATCCTTAGCTGACCAAACAATCATTTATCTCACATCAACATACTGGGGGACATAGCATACTCTTGAAAACAGAAGAGCAGTTTCTTACCTCACGACAATGGTAGTTTGGACCAGGAAGTTGAGTAGAATAAAACGTAATGATCCGAAGAATTTGACAAGCCTGCATAGAAGAATTCAGTAATGAAGACAATCATTACCAGAGGCAATGCATAAAAGCAATAACAGACAAATGATGCAAATCATGTGCTGAACACAATAAAAGTTCTGTTTTTATTTTTCATCAGCACAGGCAAACTACAATCTTCACAACAATAATAAGGACATATATGCATCAACAAGCATGCATATATATCCACGGTTTTTTTTTTTTCCTGCAAAAACAAAAGAAATGTGAACAAAGAACTCAGTAATATAAAGGCAGTACTTACAACAAGGAATGCCAGTACCCTGCACCACACTAAAACTGTGTAGATCTTTTTGCTCTTGAAAATGAAAGGGTGGAAGGTCCACTGAAAAAAAAAAAAGAACAAAGTTAAAAAGGAGGTACTAAACCTGTGTGAAAGTTACTACATCAAGAATTAACATTTTTAAAAAGGGACAAGAAAAAGCTATATCATACGACCTACATTGAAACTCAAACACCCAACAAGTGAGATTTTAGTACACAAACACGCACACATATATACTCTAAGGTATATACATACATACATATGTATACCATGAAATATATATAGACACAAGCGTGCACACACAGTCTGAGTGTGTGTGTGAGAGAGAGAGAGAGGGGCAACCAGTACTCACCAGGACAAAAGATATAAATATGAATGTAAACACAGTTTCACTGATGTAAGCTTTGTCTTGCCCAAGCTCCTGTAAGATACATAGGTTTTGACATGGTTCAAAATCACAATGAAGTGCATGTAATCAGCTAAAATGAGGAAGAATTAAACAACCAACCACTGACCGGAAGAAGGTAAAAGCCAACATCTTGAAGAGTTGGCCCAGGCCGATGCAGATAATGTACTCCTCGAGCAGCCAAACCATGGATGTACTGAAAAAAGGAGTTATGGATGAGCTTCACATGACAGAATCAAAGGCATTACAACAAAGGAAAGAAAGACAAAAAGCACAGAAGAAAAAACAAGATTCATAAATAGACCTAATTTGCTTCCTTCTAATAACAAACATTTGACGAGATTAACCATCCAGGTCAAAACAGACTTGCTAAATGCAGGAACCATTGCATGGCAAGTGCAAACACTGTTATTAGGCTTCTGTTCCAGTCTCAATGAAGTTTCCTGAACCCGCACTGGTCTTTTGTGCAAGCATCCAATAGAGATCATCGAGAATACGTACCAAAATGAAACATAATTACCATCTTAAGTATTAAGAAACATAGGTCTCACTAGATGCAAATGGAAACACATAAATATCAAGCCATCAGAACCTATATTCCCTAATGCACAAAGGTATCGGATGACTTCATCCTAAGTGGCAGGACTCAAAATAACACATTGCAAGGATTTGATACAAATGTATGTCACCGGTATTAGAAATTTAAAACACTACTGTTGACAAAGTCAGCAGTCGACCATATCCATTGGCCTAAAGAGAAACAGCACGCAACTATTCACATGGCCTCTTAAAAGCATCGATCATGTATGCAATCAAGACCATCCGCCAGCCCCGAAAATAAAAAGGGAAAAAAAAAAAAGTAAAAGACCAAATCACCTTTAAATAGAAAAAAAAAAAAAAGGCAAAACATGACAAAAAGGAGGGGCAGAGGGGACCGACTGAGCGAAAGATTTCACCCGACCTGAAAAATTAAGCCGGCAAGAATATACTTCCAGTTCTCAGCAAGAAGGTTGATTTCCGTTGAAGTCTCTGCACATAATCTCTTCCATAACTGCTTAGGAAGAAAAACAGAACCAATACATTTACCAAATCAATAGAGAGCCAAAAACAAAGAATAATATTGCGTGTGTGTGTGTGTTTTCTGTTCTTTTGGTTTTTTTTTTGGGGTGTACCTTTGCAGCCTCGCGACGAATGTAAAGCGACATATTGTTGATGATGAATTTGTTGATGTTGCAGTATTGTATGCGTACGCCAATACCAGTGCCATATTACATCAAAAACCAACTCTTGTTGTTCTGGTCAACATCCTCCTTTCTGTTCATCATCAGCATCCCACCCCGATTTCTCTCTCCCACTTTCACAGACCCTGTATTTTTGTTTTCTTAATATTCCACACAACCTTAATTATATCGAAAATGATTCCAGACTTAACAAAAACGAGAGAAAAATCTTGAGTCAAGATTTTGAAGAAATCAAGAATATCCAGAAAGATTCCTCCAACCGCTTCTAAGATCTCCGCTGTTAAGAGAGAAAACCTAATCCCAGAAACAAAAAGAAATCCAAGATTCACCCCTCGAAACAGTGGTATCTCAAATGGCAGTTAAAAGAAAGAAGAGCAAACCCTGCTGATGAGAAACCGAGAAGGAAGACGAATATTGAATTTTTTCTCTTTTTTCTTTTCGTGGGGGGTGAGGTTGGCGTTGGTCTTCTTTCCTTCTTTTCTCAGTAGGCTACTCTTTTCCTTTCCCTTCTTGTTTCTCTCTCTCTCTCTCTCTCTAAAACGGAATTGGATTTGACAAATTTGTTTTGGCGACGATTGTTGTTATTTTGGAGTGTGTCCCCTCTCTCAGGCCTAATGGGGGGTGTTTGCAAATTCAATTTTCTCTTCCTGCTAAAACGCGAGTCGAACACGGACGACAGTTGAGAGACAGACTTTGGTGCTCCCCTGTTTCCCTTTTCCTTTTACTTTTAGAGGAGGAGGAGGAGGAGGAGGAGTCCAAGCCTCGTGGGTGTGGCTTGGTTTTGCAACTAATTGTTTTTTTTTTAATTCTTTTTTTCGGTTTGTAAATGGTTTTCAACTTTTCATATTGGGTTCATCTTTTCAAAATTTTGAAGTAAAATCTTTTTTCTTTAACAAGCCAAACGTATGTTATTATATAATTGGGTTTGTTTGGATAGTAGATTATTCAAATAATTTTAAAAAAAAACATCAGATCACAGAAGAAAACACTTTTGCTGTGGAAGATAAACTGATAAGATTGATGATACAAGCAAATAAATTTTGAAAGTAAACCTCCTATCCAAACAAACGAATATTTGGTTTGAGCAGAGATATTTTTGGGCTTAAATGAGTCCTGGATTTTATTTTTAAAAAATGAATTCTAGTCAAATGTTGGACTACTAAAAACAGAGTAACAAAAGGGGACGAGAATAAAAGAAAAGAAAAAATCGCCGTTACGCGACTTTTCTCTCTCGGCAGGCGGTCGTCGGCCTCTTCTTCCCTGCGAAAAGTGGAGGAAATTAAACCCCTCCTGAAAATGACTCGTCAATTCTTTAAATTCTTTCGTTTCCCCTGGCTTCCCATTTAATATAGTCCCCGAATTCGGGTGGAGTGGAGAGGACTGCTCTATTGGCACTCTCTTTCTGGTGGGACACAATTCAGTTTTGATGGAATACTTGTATCCGAATTCAAAAAATATTTCTGGTTTGTTTGGATAGGAGATTATTTGAAATAATTTTTTGAAAAGAAATACTGTAGCACACTGTAGCACTTTTTTGATGTGATATGTGTGAGATAAAAAGATGATTGGAAAATATGTTGATGATGTAAACAAATAAATTTTGGGAGTAAATTTCCTATAGTGTTTTATAATCAGAAATGTAAGAAGATATAGGTGGCATTTGGTTCGCATCTTGGAATTGGATTCGAATTCGTGATTATTCATCTTGGGTTTGAAACGAAGTCACTGATTCTAGTACATCTATTTGGTTCAATATCTAGGATGTGTATCATTACTATAGTTTATGTTTGGTTCGCTAGCTCTTTCGAGATGGGATGTAATGAATTTTTAATTTTAACCCTAACCCGTGTAAAGTTAAAAAAATAGACAGTTAAAGATAAACCTGCTCTAATCCATCAAAAAAAAAAAAACCTTAGTAATAATCTTGTTATGTAATTACAATTAGTATAAAAATGTAACATACCAATAACTATTTAAAGGTAATCTCATAACATAAATAATGTTTGTCATTTTCATTTGGCCAAAAGGAAAACATACTCCACAAAATCACCAAATTCCAAATTTATAAAATCATCATATAATCCAAATAAAGAGTCACAATATATGTGGCATAATCCAAAATAATTATCTTATATCCATGTTTCAAGATAGACCAAAAAATTCCCAAAGAGTTTATCATCAATTGAAACAAAAATAAAATGTCACCCGTCAACATAAAATTCAAAAGATACAAAACTAATTTAAAGAATAATTTAAGAAATAACATAAAAACCGTAGAAATTGAAATATAGACAACACATTAAGCGAATAATATCGAAATCTGGAATATTTTTATTCTTACTACCCAATTGTTGATTTTTCTTTTTTCTACTACAACTGTGTGAATCCAATCGCGTAAATTTGCTTCTTTGTTATGTATTCACAAGAAAAAAGAACATAATTTCAAGGGAGATGGGAAAAAATATGTGAGATTAGAGAGGAAAAGGTTAAATATAATTAGGAGAGATTGAAGGAGAGGAGGGCAATGGAGATGATGAATACGAAGTAGGGAGGAAAGAAGAATTATGAAGTGTCAACAGAAGTAAATGATTATGAAAAAAAAAAACATGCTTTTCTTGAAAATGTTAGATAGGATTCAAACTTAGGTTTTGTCCAAAACCCTCCAACTACTTGGGTTTTGAAGAATTCTAAATTTTAAGAAATGATATCAAAATTTTCATTCCAATAGTATTATTTCAAACAATCAATATGGGTTCATTCTAAATTTGGATTTCAAAACCCTCTTACCAAACGCCACCATAATTCACCAAAAGGATGTGTTTGAATTGCAATTTTATTGAAGTTGTTTTGTAGTAAAATTTGGTATATATATATATATATATATATATGTGTGTGTGTGATGTGTACAAGATACAAAAAGCAATATAAAAGGGACCAAATGGAAACAAAAAATATTCTTATCGTTATCTAATCATGATGGTTTTAACTAATATATTAGATTGAGACTTCACTAAAGTTGGAAACAACTTCCCAAATGCAAATCCAACATGCATGACGGCATTTTCTATTACCTACTGCTAATTCAACTTAGTTGTATATTAGACGCATGATGACGGACAAGAACCGAAAGTGTGCTAAGATATGCTTCCCCACACAAAAAAAAAAAAAAAAAGTTGTGCTAAGATAATAGAGAATGAGCGAAAATGCCATGCCCAGCTTTTAAGTTTAGATCCAAGTTGCTCTAATTTTTTTTTTGACAACTAAGAAATTGAAGTTAAAACTCGATAGCTGACATAAACTTGGTCAACTTTGTTGCTTCAGGATTTTTTTTTTTAAATCTCCTTTTTGGAATTTTGGGCAATTTTATACTATCTATCCTTTATTTTCGATTTGGCTTCTACACTCCCTCAGGAGTAGAAAGGGGGTGGTGTGTCGTTGAAGGAGTCGCAGAGAGAGAGGGGGCAGCGAATGAGTCTGATACAACTGGTCAAGTTGAGCAATTTTGTTTTTTATTTATGAGTCTCATACACTCCCTCAAGTGTAGAAAGGGGGTGGGGTGTTGTTTTTAATTTTTTTCATTTAAAATAATCTACGTGTTCTAAAATTTCAGTTGTGATCATGTTACGTAAGTAATTTGTTTGTCATTTCAAAAGTATCTTACTCACTGTTCAAATAAACACAAATTAGGAACAAAAAATTACTAATAAATTAATTATTCTACTAGAAACCGTTCTCTCAAGTCTTCTTCTCCTTTCATTCTCTTTTGTAAAATTTGGAGACTTCTCTTTAAACTAATACAAAACCCCATATAGGGACTACATCGATTAATTACAGAAAATTGAAACTTTTTCTTTATATTTTTCAAAATACTTTCCTAATCATTAATATTATTAGTGTATATTCCAGGATAGGTCCCAATTTTAATCGGGGAAATTGGTGAAGAATTTTGAAGTAAGGATGGCGATTGAAAAGGGGTGGAGAACCGGAGAGGAATTTTTTTTTTTTTCTTTTTCTTTCCAGAAACGATTGGACCTTTTATAGAAAAATCAAACTATACAGAGGTAAGGGTAAAGACCCAGGAAACAAATACAAGTGCACACAAGCACTAAGAAAAAGGACTAATTCTTTCCTCATCATGATGAATGCTTAAAGCATAATTGCTAAGTCTAAGACATAAATCCATATTTGATATATTAAAATGACAAAATGAGCACATTTGAAATAGTGGTTTAATCATCCTAATGTGTTCCACCAACGTTGCCGTCTTTACAGCAGTGATGGGGGAGCTTCTGGATGACGTCCCCTGCCCCGAGCCCAAACCCGCTCCGTCATAGTTTGGAGGTATCCAGCGTCACGACGTTCCCGGCTCGACGACCGAGAAATTATTCTTTCTATAACACTACTGATGGTAAGCCGGTACATTATATTATTATTTTCGACTCCATAGCCAAGCAGACAGTCCTCTCCCCCTTGTCGTCTTTTTTAAATTTTGAAAGTGGAAACCTCGAATCTCTCCCCCCAACTAACTGATCAAGCACGAGACGGTAGAAAAATCACCATTCACTCAGTCATGTTGATCAACCATCTGGGTCCACCTGGCCATCGTTAAGTTAAGTTCGAAGGAGTGTTTCACCGAGGTTTGGCTCCTGCTGTAATCTACTGCTAGTAGTATATGATCCAGATGCGATACAACCTATCAAATTTTGGATTTGGTATTGGTATGTCTGTCCAGGGATTATTTATGCAGTGATTAACCGGGGGATAGTTCATCTTGTTTCCTTTTTTAATTGTTTTCTTTTCTTCTTTTTTTGGGTGTGTATGTTAAGAATGTGTATCACGGTTTGCTAAATCTGCTGCAACTCACATGCAATACACTGTTCCTAATTCAAATTTAACTGAGACGTCATTGCTTCAGATTAGAGGCCATTTGTATAGTTCTTCTTCAGTTCAGATAGAAGTGCTTTGCCTCACGTCCCACTAACTTATCGAGCCCGTTAACATGACTCCTGGATTGGTTTTTTTCTTTAGAAAATCTCTATGAAAAGTTTTTCGTGAACGTACTTTGTAATCACTTTCTTATCTCATATACATTAAATCGTTACAGTATATTTTCTACAAAAAAATTCTAAAAATAACAATCCAAACAAGGACCTGAGATTGTTACAAAACTGAATAGGACGTAAATTAGATTTAGTCAAGCTTGCTGGAACTGAATTTCAAGATTGCGCGTCTGTAGTTTAATTCACACCTGCATAGCATTTAAGTCATTTCAGAAACAAGTTGATGCCTTAAAATATTGTCAATTATTTTCTTTCTATAACTCGTGGCTTTACTAATGATCGATGACGTTGTTTATTTATTAGGACCTTGATGACGTTGTTTATTTATTAGGACCTTTCAGCGGTGTGCAGCCCCTATAGCAAAATATTATTGTACATTGTGAAGTTTTTGGGTAATGCGTGTAGTTTAGAGCCTTTTGGTAATGAAGGGCAGCAAGTGAACAGATAGAGACTTTTTACCCCTACCCTCCTGCTTTACCACTGTTCTCCTCACAGCAAATCCTTGACGCCGTCACTCGGCTTTCAATTGAGATTCAGCAACCATTTTTATGTGCGTGAAACGGACGACTCAAAAGTGACTTATTTTTTCCTCTCCATCTCTCCCTCTTCCTCTGCCCTCCAATCCGGCCCCTAAACATCTCATACTTGTATTGTTGTTAAGGAAAATGTTATTTGCGCTATGTTTTTTAATTATTTACACTTTCATCATTTGTTTTATTATATAATCTGATAAATTATAATTGCATGATCAAAAAGATAGTTGAAGCGTGTAGAGACGTGAACTTCTACTCCGATAGGTGGCGGAAAACGAGTCCGCAAGTTATAGAGAGGAGAAGAATAGGCCTCCCACACCTAAGTCGGACCTTCAAAGTGGAAGTTATTGGAAAATAGTGAGTAGCCGGTTACATTTTCTTGCTGGTGCAGGTAGGTATTTATAGTAAAGGGATAGGGGTACAGTTTCCCGGGGATGATGACGCATAGGCAGGAGGATGCCTTCAAGGGTCCAGATAGGGAGAGAGAGTATGATAGGATGTTCGACAAGATGTCTGACACAAGATGTTCAAGATGTGATGGACAAGCTCTTTACTGTCTGGCCACAAGGACTTAGCCGCCGACCATATCCCTGGAGTAAGCTCTCCAAAGGGGGTCGGGAACGATCGAGTCCCTCGATCCGGACAATGCAGATCAGCCCACTACAAAGTGTAATTAACAAATAATGGGAGTATAAATAATGTTTTCCTGTAGCTAATAATGAAAAGATTACACTTGTAGGACAACCAGCATAAGATTAGAATGGACTAGCAGTCTAATACCAGCAGTTTTTGTTGGTAGATGAATGGTCTCATAACGTGTGGAGAAGAGATTCCCTGAAAACCATTTTGGGAAATTTTTGAATTGACTAAAACGCAGGGAGAAAATTTTGAATTGCGAAAACGGAAGTCAAAGCAAGGGTGCCAGTGGAATGAGAACCGTTTTTAAAGTGAACCGAGCGAGTTGCCCGGTCAAAGGACTCGAGACGTCAATTATTTGCAAAGCAATCCGTTAGGTTTCTAGATACACGCATACACGTCAGATGCTCCTGAGAAGGTGAAGAGGGAAGAATGGGCAAGTTGCGTCATGCGTGCCCAATCGACCCAAACCCAAAAGGGGCTCTGTAAGCAACTGTCTCTACATATCCACGAACCGCGTATACTATACTGTCCATACTATACTACTCCGTATAGTTTTGCCATATTATAAATCCTCTTTTGTCACTTTTCATACTCTCAATTTTGCCCTAGAAACAAAAGATAATATGCTACCACTATATCAAATAATAACACAAAAAAAAAAAATATAGGAGACCAGCCTCATGCCAATTATCCATATGTTATTAATTTCATTGTTATCTGTTTGAGAAGGACCAAAAAACAACAGATAGAAGTGATATATTAATATATTTTGTCCAATCAAAGTAAAGCATCATATCTTTCGTTTTTATTTTTCATTTGTTATTAATACATTCACCGTTTTGGTAATAAAAAGTATAACAACAAAAGGACAAAATTCATAATGAGATTATATTTGCTCTCCCAAAATGAATTTTATAATATTATATTTTAAAATGAGTTGTAAATGATACAAAAGTTAAAAGTAAGGGAGACAATTGAGATTTTTAAAATTTAAAGATGCCAATATCATGGAAGGTTTCTAAAATTATCCCTTGAAAAATAATTAAATTGTATAAGCTGAGAATGTTTTGGGTATTCATTTAAATGGTTGACCAAGTCTAAGATTTAGTTACCAAAAGTATCAAATCAAAGAAGATAGATATAATTTTAAACCCTCAAGGGAGTTTAGTGAAATTATCAAAAATCTCATGAGAGCTTTGGTAAACTATCCATTTTTGTTTTATCCTTTACCAACCCTTTTATTTTTTATTTTTAACACATAAACGAGGAGATTTAGAATGATTTGCTAAGACATGGTTAAAGTCGAGATTCCAAAATATAAAGTTATGGGTTTAGATCTTCCCATCCACCTCTACTCTTTAGATTCCATCATTTCTCTATTAAAAAAATTAATTAAAAAAAAGAAGGACTTACTAATTCGGCTCTAATTGAAAGCTACTGCATGAGAAATAGTATGATGCCCTTTTGGAATTCACTTCACGTGTGGAAACTTTTCAAAGCACACCCACACCCAGAAAGGGAAAACATACCAATCCTACAAACATCTTTAGAGGCAAAATAAATTTTGGATGGATTTAATTCCGGTCATCACTACAAGTCAAAACATGTTGGAGGATCATAAAGAGGTTATTTTAGATCAGCCATCAACACAGTTTTACATCGACAACATAATTCAAACACATGATCTTTTTATGTGAAAAGTGATTCATTCTTTCAACCGAACCAACTTATATTATTGGAAATATCAATTACTACTATTTAATATCGGCATTAATTTGGCTTTAGGTCTTTCCAGGTGATGTCCATCAAAGGGTTACACCTTGGTTTCTTGATGGATGTGCTTCGACATTCTAGTGGATAGAGTGAGGCGGGACATGTTGCTGCAGCCATTTTTTATTTTTTATTTGCGCAGTTGCATATAATAATATTTAACAGTTGTTTCTACCTGTTAGAGCCAAAACCGCTCCGACCTCCTTCCGCTATCGAACTCACCAAAGACTGAGTACAATGGGATTGCTCCCAATAGCTCCAACGATCGTCGGACTTAGAATAAGGGAGAAAGGTGTTTAAAGCTAGAATAGTGAGACATACCCTCTGGGGTTCTACCTAGTATTTATAGAGATGGACCTCACAAAGGTAGTCCATCTCAAACACCGCTAAAGCGGGAATTAAGACCCATCCCGCCAAAAGGACGGATAGACGAGGTAGGTAGTCCCAGGTAGTGACGCCCTGGAGGAGATCGCTACTTAGTTAGCCCACCCGGGACGCAGGCGCGATCCCAAGGCGGATCGTCGGTCTTAGCTTGGTCGTCCGAACTGCCGGATGCCAATGGAACCTCCAGCTCCCCACAATAGCCCCCAGACGGCTTTCAGTCAAACGTGGCATTACGACGCCTCTTCCACTACATCGCCGGGAAGAGGGGGAACTGTAATCCAGACTCATTGGAGAGTCGTTCACGCCGTGTCTTTTCATAACCTTCTCTGTTTAAAAAAAGTAACCTCCCTCAGCCTATATAATACCATTTCACTCTCTTCCTTCATTTTTTACCTCTGAGTTCTCAAAGCCCAGCTCTATCCTGTCCTGCTTCTTCGCCTTAGAGAGCTCTTCCTTTCTTTCTTTGTCACCAGTAAGTTCTCCTGTTTTTGCTTTCTTTTTATGTCTTCATCTTCCACACGCCACCACCTTAGGGACCTTTCAAAGGTCGCCTAAGAAATCCCCAACTCCGCCCTCTAGCCTCCTCCAGTCCAATACATGCCGAAGCTCCCCATAGATATAACTAGTTCAGCATCTATAACCCCTTCCCCGAGGACTTCAATCCCAGTAGGCTCCTCACATGGATTAGCACCCCTAGACCAGATGTCAAATAAGACAATGAGCATTACCATCCCCAGCATGCCATAGCCTATGAGATCAGCTTCCCTTCCATCCTTCTTCTCGATATTCTTACCTCCCTGGTCGGTTCAGTCAACTAAATCCAACACCATCCGTTAGTTTTTTATTGTTTGTAAGTTTCTTGATATCCCTACTCTCTTAATCTTTTCATTTTCAAATGAGTGTCCCCATGTCCCGGTGGTTCTACTTCTCAAACTCTTTTCTTGGCGCGACCTCAATTCAATAAGAATTTGAACTTCCCTAACTTGGAGGAAACCCAAGTCATTGATCCACTGACCATGAGCCAGTCTGGATCGTCAGCTCAATTGAATGTAAAAGTTTTCCATACCTCTTAGTAGACACCCAGATAATAACCCTTCGAACCTCTTTTTTTTGTTGTTTTTTTTACACCAGACCACCATCTTCTCAGAAGAAGAGTTCACATCTCCTCAATCTCCACTCCTCCTCCTCCTGAGACAAGACCGACTCAGTCCCGGCCAAAGAACTGTCCCTACCGAGAGCCTAAGAAGAAAAACCATAAGAGGGTGATGGTAGGCCCTTTATGAAAGCTAAAGCAAGGCCAGCTCACATGGGGTTAACTCTTCCGAGGAAGTGCAGAAGCTCCTCCATCATCAGCAGACATTCCGATCCCAGATGGTCGACCCTCGACCCACTTCGTCCTGGGCTTTCACCGAATTCCCCTGCTCTGAACTGTCCCTGGTACCTCCTGACTCCTTTTTCCAAGGCGTAATGCTTGAGAGATCTCTCCCTTCAGCCTTTTTATATATTTTCTAACTTCTTTCCAGCAAAGACGATCTGGTCGGTGACTTGGAGGTTCGAGGCCGGTCCGCATGTCTCTACAGGAAAAGGTCGAAGAGCCAAAACCCGAGGCCTTAGTCAAGACCTCCGAAGCAAAGAGATCGAGGAGGAGTAGTAGCCGACCAAGTGTTCAAAGGTGTAGGAATTCTCCGATCCGAAGCCGACCTGAACCCCGCAAACAATAACCTTCCCGACTTCAATTCACAATCCCAGACTTATTGAGGGGATTGATCTGACACTGATCAACAATCCTACCTGGATGGACCTGCAGAGGGTCAAGGAGTTCTGGAGTAATCGAGGAACTAGCTCTTCTAGACTAGGCTCTTTGTAATTTCTTTTTTTTTTCCTTGTAAATATTTTTTCAATGCAATGAAATTCTCTTTAAAATGTTTCCTTCTTGTATTTTACTTTTGTTCATGTTAATGACCACCCGTCGTCCCTCCGAAATAAAAAGTAATGACCAAAGTATACTTAAAAGTGATGAAAACTATAACACCGAACAAACTTTCATGCATGTCTTTACAAAGTAAAACTCAAAAAAATTTTAGATTTGAGGGCAATCCAAGTGAGCCAACTCACAAAACCAGTTGATTCCTGTGGTTTCATGTACCCGCCATCAATTTTTTTGAAGACTAAATCCCCTGGTTTAAAGTAGACATGCGAAGAAAAACCCGATGTTTGTAACGAGCCATCCCAATACCGCTTTGCCTACTGCTCCATCCAACCTCATTTCTCCCTCTGAAATGTTGAGCTGCTGCATCATCCGGGTATGACCGTTCTCGCCCATAGGTCGAGCAAAAGAGTCTTCGGGAGTAGTCAGACGCCTATTAGCTTCCCAAAGATGTCCTTTCTAATCTTGTCTTCGCCGTAAGACAAACTGATTAGCATTTTCGACCGCCCTGGCAAGAGAAATGCTTGATGGAAGCTCACTTGAAGGGTTCTCCGCTAACCGCTACCCAATATCCTAAATGAGATCCCTAATCGACAAATGATGTTTTTCCGTAAGAACTTCAATAGCTCTTCCATGGTGCTCGGCATCCATTTGGTGAAGTAATCAATGGTGACCACGAGAAATTCAAGCCCCTGCTTTTGAGAACGGGTCAATTCCCCTCTGGGCAAGGGCTCAAGACTGGGACCATCTCTGGAAGAAGAACATAAACTTGACAGCCAAGACTTCTATATAACCGAGTCCAAGTATGGTTAATACCCAAAGCATGACATTTTTTTGCCATAACTCGTACCATGTGATTGCCACAAATTTTTCATGATCTCGAGGACATAACCTCCTTCAATACACTTCAACCGGGTCGTGGGACCTTCGATATAAAGCACCTTGGAAGTACATACCGACCGCCTAGAACCTTCTTGCCTTCTTCTCGCCAGGAAGTTCTCCGTGGACAAGTACTTGATTATGGGACTTCATCCAGAGGTCTGGTATGGGATGCTTCTCATACCCTTTATTTCACAACTTCTACCAACACCTTTTTTGAGGTAAGAAAAGGAAGAGGAGGGTTGGAGATGACGTCTGGATCATGATCTGCCAATTTTCGACGGCTCACCCCAGCTAGATATTTCTTCATGGGATCTTCCTTTGCCTCATAGGTGCCCACACTGGTTGGAAATAAGTCGAGTCACTAAAACCCTCAATGAACTCTTCCACATCTTTAGCTCATCCGTGATGAGGGCTACATTACTCTGCTCGGAGGCCGGAAGTCGAACCGAGGGACGTGAGTTCCTCCCCCAGGAGATGCTCCATCCACGATAGGTCCACCTTGACGGAGTGGAGCCTTCGCGGGGACGCTCGATGGACGCCCCTCTTCCGACGTGGATAGCGACATCTCTAATGCCCGCTTTAATCGTCCATGAAGGAAATATCATGTTCACTTTATGACCCATTTGGCCATCCTCCCGATGTCTCGGCTTGCTTCAAGATAGGTCAATGGCTGAACTACTATGATGGGGTGTCCTTGGAGTATGGTCGAGACTTCAAGCGGCATGTACTGTGACGAAATTTTCTGCCTCAGTTGCTCGACTTACGTAGTATACTGGCCCTGCTCGTCCCCACCAAGACGTAGTTATGGCTCCGGCATGAGAGATGAACAAGGCTCGTCTGCTGGAGAGATGAGGGACAGACCAAGTACCGCTTTTAGTTCCTCAAAGGCCCTTGCACCGAGTCCATTCAAAGCCGGACCCTTTGAGGGGTTTGAAGAAGTAGCCCCCATCTGATGGAATCACGCCATTCAACCGGTAAGGCCTCTTTGATTGTTTGAGCCATGTCCATAATAGCTTTGAGCTTGTCCGATTGCTCGATGCCTCCTCGAGACCATGTATCCTGTGAACTTTCCGACCGATCCAAAAGTTCTTGGTTCAGCCTCATTCTAGTCCTGTGATTTTCTCGGTTGTAAAGTTGATCCAGAGCTTTTGACCAAAGATGTCATCCACGTGACCCATCCGCGTCTTTGGAAAAAGCTTGTTGACCAACCATGTAGCCCTTTTCAAAATGGTAATGGTAGCAAGAGGTGCGAACTCCGTGATGAAAGAGGTCTTCTCTGATCCTCTTCATTCATCAAGATTTGATGATACCCTTTGAAGGCCCGAAAAACAAAATAATATATCCCACCGGGAGTCGACCAATCACAAGAATGGGTAGCAATCCTTGGGGCAGCCTTGTTTAGATCAAGAAAGTCGACGCATCCTCCAGTTCGATCATCCTTCTTTACTCAGGGACAGATTAATCTAGCCAGTGGTCGGATAGGTGGATTTCTCGACTATAATGAAGCATGAGCTTGCTAATCTCCCCTGATCACCTCATTCCACTGGGCAAAGTGCTCTTCTTTTGTTTGACCCGAGCTTGAGGATCCACATTGAGCTTATGTATTGCCGGAGGTATGCGCATGTCATCACTCAAATAAATTCCAAATGAGAAATTAAACTGACTTAATTGGTTTGTCTAGAAGAGCTAATTTTACCTGCTTTTTCTCTGGAGACAAGGGAATTTCTTCCAACTGCTCGTCTGCTTCTTTTCCTCCTCCAGGCTCCAGAATCCAGTGAGGTCTGCCTCTCCTTCCCTGAGAGTAGCTATATAGCAAGCCCGAGCCACCTCCGGATCTCCTAGCACCCACTCCCAGGTGTGAATTTCACTGAGGCAGGAGCAGCATTCAAAGCTGGCCTTCTTAGGGATCATGTTGTAATGCACCTCCTTCACAACAAAGAAATGAACGAGGACTGTTCGGTTTCGGTGCCATCCTCAACCCGTGAGGGTTATCATCCCCTCGGGCATGGGGTCCCTGCGAAGCCGGAGAGGTGTCCAACTGGGTAAGTCGCTTGTCCTCCAACCTAGCTTCCTTGAAGGCTGTAGTACATTAACCCAGACTTCCATTGTCGATGTAGACCTTTTACCTTGTAATTGCGGTGATGACCTCTGTATTCTATGGTTTAGAAGTTTAATGGGATCTCTGGCCCATGATGATCTCCTCCTCAACCTCAGTCTTTTCTCCCAGCCTCGTCTCTGAGCCCACTGAATGGCTTTTCTCCACCCGTCCTCCAAAGAATGGTATTTATTACCCCTCAAGAGGTTATGATCATCACCTGGGACCTCTCCTTCTCACGGGTTGATCTTCTCATGGGGAGGTCACCCGTCCTCCTAATCCGGCCTCTGCCTTGCCTTTGCTCCACTCCATGTAACCCCTCTCTATCAGTCCCTGATCTCTTTTGAGCTCTCTACATCTTTTCCTGTCATGGCCTATATCACGCTGAAAGCATTCGGTCACCTTGGCTGAAGCTTTGGAGGTGGCCCAGACCTTGCCTCCATGACCGCCAAGATTTGTGTTCGGGAGGCAGAGGAGTTCCTGCCTGAGTTCGCCCCCGAGAGTCGCTGAAAATGCTCACGGAGGACCCTCTCTCTCCCCTACTTCCCACCCTTCTTTCCCATCTCGAGGTTTCTCTTGCTTTAGGCGCTCGCTTCATCAAGATTAGGCTTCGGTCCAAAGATCTCTCTCACCGCTCGAGGAGGTTTTTTCATGAACTCCTCATGAAGTTTTGTAGTCGCATCCATTGATGCCCATTACCACCTTGTCATCGCTGTCTTTACCCGCAGCTTTCATTGTTGAACCGCAAAGATACTCCTTCAATGTCTCCTCCCACCGCTTGATAGCTGAGGCGGTGTTCTTGGAGAAGGCCCTGGAGACGAATGAGCCAACCGCCGAAGCTAACTGTTCGAATGAATTGATTTGGAGTTCACGGCAGCCTTAACCACAGGCTCTTCCCTCCGAAATGGGAAAAGTTCGCACCTTATCGTGATCGAACAGCCTCGGGTCGAAAATGAATAGGTGATCCTCCGATCCAGTGGCATCGTAAGGTTTTGGTGGGACCTTAAACTTGGCGGTAGTTCTCCACATCAGCGGAGCGAGTCGGTATACCGAAGCGTAGGGTCACCTGGATTGAGATCCTATTCGCTTTTCCCAGATCCCGGCCTCCCCATGCCGATCCCTCGATGCTCGGAACCGGGTTTGTCTTGGGTTGTCCAGCATTTTCCCTCGTCTGGGGTTGGTTGGACAGTGAGTCTCGACATGAGTAGTGACTGCTTTCTTCCTCCGTGCCCGAAATTGCCTCAAGAGTCACTAACCTCTATCCGTGGATCGGAATGGGAGATATGCTCTTCCCGGATCTTTTCTTTCCTTTGAGGTTGGATGATAGCTCAAAAGGCATACCATCTCAGACTAACTCCTGCTCCATCTTGGCACCTACCATTCCACCCTCGGTTCACGCCTGGCTTCCGAGCATGCTTAGGTTTCCCTGGCTCTGCTCACTGACTTGGCTCAGATGAGCGGAGGTCTCCGTGTTCTTCTTGATCGTGTTTTGCCATGAGGATGTATTATCGATTTCCCCGCCAATTGTTGAGCCAAAACTGCTCACTGACCTCCCTGCTATCACTAAACTCACCAAAGACTGCAGGTACAATGGGATTGCTCCTGCATCAAGTCGCAGACTTAGAATAAGGGAGAAAGTGTAAAAAGCTAGAATAAGACATACCTCTACGGGTTCTACCTTTATGAGGATGACCCTCTACCATCTCAAACACCGCTAAAGCGGAATTAAAACCCATCCCGCGGGAAGGACGGATGACAGACTCAGACAGGTAGTCTTGTCGGTCTAGGTAGACGGAGGAGATCACCGATTAGTTAGCCACCGTCAACCGGGACGCAGTCAAGATCCTGGCCACGCTAAAGGATCGGGTCTTGGAGTTCAGGCCACTAACCGCAGGACGCCAATAAACCCGACTCCCCACTACCCAAAATCCAAAATTAAAATAAGATACTTGTACAGTTGTGCAGTGTATTGTGAATGGTCAATGGTGGTTGATGGCAGCGAGTGGACCGGTGGGTAAGAGTTTCTTTGTTGGTTGGCCACTTGCGATAACAATAATGAGTGAGGGTACAATCACAAAAAGTGCTTAGGCCTAACCCCCCTTAGCAAAATGCAAAACCGTACTAACACAAAAAGCTGGGGGATTCCATATGAGAGATTTTTGGTAGGCAATGCACAGACAAAAACGAGCCACCCACAGTCAGGGTCACTGAGGAGGTGGCAGGCGGCGTTGTCAATCTGACCTGCGGACCATTTGACCAGGAAGGGAAGGGTAGGGTAGGGTATTGCATTTCCTCTGAAATTCGACCAGACTTCGATTAAATTTATAACGGAAGCTCTTCAGTTTGGCATGGCAGATGTTTTTGCGTTTGTACCAGCGGTATGCCCCTATTTCTCTTTCCTTCTGCTTGAAGTACTCACAATTATTCTATTTTTATTAGATATTTTCTTGGTATGAAGCACGGTTGTTTTGACATTGGATCGAGTGGAATTCGGAGATGAAATTTCTGTATTTGTTTATGGTTTTTTTTTTTTTTTTTTTTTTACACACAGCTGAGGTAGGTGAATTTAAATTTAACAAGTTTGATATTCAAATCAACCTTCTTTGCTTTTTCGGTTGAAGTTGAGATGGCCTTCTTTCAAAAGCTTTAAAAAAAAAAAGGGCGTACGGATTAGGAAGCTGACGGACGCATGCCATGCCATGTTGTCTTGGTGAGTGGGGCACCCTTCCGTTGCTCCCGAGCCGCGTTCTGCTTCCCATGTGATAGCTGAGGAAAAACGCAGACAATGGAGAAATGGTAAATGGCCCAGTACCGAGAAAGCATTTGTCCTTTTTCCCCTCACCAAACTCCAGGCCTCGTAAGTAAAGAACTAGAAACATGAGAGGATTTGAGAGGTAAATTAAGAATATTACGATCACCTAATTAACGTTCTTATTCACTTGGCTTTGTTTGAATTGGAGTTTTCCATAAAAAAAAATTTCTATTATTTTTGTGATCACATTTTCTAAACTATCTTTTTGCATCATATATATCAAATCCTACAGATTTTTTTTTTATTTATGAAAAAATTAAGAAAATGGTAATCCAAACCAGACCTAAAACTTTATTTTGTATCAATCCTTTTGAATTATTAGAACACAAAAAAAGAAACAATTGTTTCAAATTCTCTAAAATTTGTTAATGAAATATTTGAAAATGCTAGGAGGGATTACGTTTGCTTGTTCTGATCAAATAAAAAACACAAATTTTCAGAACTAATCTTTTAACTCGATAAAAATCAATAAATCTGATGAGATTCTTCAGGTTACTTCTTGACACCACACGCAATAAGTCAAATGAGAAAATGCTAATGGTTTGCCAAGATAAACACGTGGAATGACAACTAACTGGAATTTGGATTTTGGACACTTGTTTCTCGAAAGCTTTCACGTTATCCCTCAATTCATCTGTGGTAGATAGTGGTTTGTCTGGATTGCTATGTTTTAGCAAAATTCTGAAAATACTCTCTCGCCATATTTCAAAAATCGAATGCAGTTATTTTCTCAAAAGAAAATGGAATCCAAGCAGCCACCACCTCCGCAGACTTTCATGCTATGGGTGTTTGGTCGAACCCGGAAAACTTAGGACCGAATCCGGATCAACGCCAAGTGTGTGTGACCCCTCACACATCGCCCGGTTTGAGCTGTGCTTAATTTTGATGTTTGACATCCCAACTGCTCGCGCACTTCGCAGCCACATTATTATTGCAATTTAGTAGTGTTGATGACGATAACTAGCGCCAAGTACTCCACCCCAAGTTTCAAGAGGCAGGGGTATTTTAGTAGCGGATGTCCAAGTTAAGAATAAGTAGACATGCTTAGCGTGATGTATGTAATGTAACCATTTGAGTAATTATACTTTTTTTTTTTTTTTTGAAGAAACAGTAGTGCATTCATTCATTTATTCAAGTACTCAATTGCAGCAGCTTTAATCAAATATGAAGGAAAATTATCTCACCCTATAGTTCTACCATCTAACCCAATAGAACGTTTTGCTAGAATGTGAATTGGCATACATTCAGTTCTACACACATGACATATTTTACCGTATTGAAAATTATCACTTAACCTTCTCCTCTTATCGACCAAGTTGCCCAATTCGGAGAAATTCACTTCGTCACTGTTCAACTTTTTAACGATATTGATAAAATCACTACTGTCTAGAATTATAGGATCAATTCCAACTTCCTTAACCCATTCCACACCCTCAATGACAGCAAGAAGAAGTTCAGAAAGTTCTTCTTTCCACGAAAGCCACACTATGCGGGGAGAAATATATTTCTGGGTTGACCCTCATTATCTGAATAATGGACCGTGAGGCTCAGCCCAACGGAAAGGATGATGAAATCCAAGTTTGGCGTGCTTTCCATCCTTGTGCTACGGACTACTGACTAGTGCTCGATCTCACCCAGGGGCCCTTTTTCACAGTGCTATCTCCTCAGCCCCGACAGTAACGAGACTGACTTGCTTAGGACTAAGCACTTCTTTCCCCCAACCCTCTTCTTTCTTTACACCGACTTGTGTTGGAAAAATGGGAAAATTCATTGTAGAGTGAATGAGAAAATTGTTCTCATAATGGCACTATTGATAGAATCCAAGGATAATTATCTATCATTCATGTACCGAAAGATTCATGTACTTAGGAATTAAGTATTCATGTACTTAATTATTAATACATGAATTTGGATATTCATGTACCTAGGATTCATGTACTTAGGAATTAAGTATTCATGTACTTAATTATTAATACATGAATTTGGAGTTGTCTTATTGAGAATACATGTATAATCAAAGTATTCTAAATACAAATACATGTATGTACATGAATGTGGTACTTTGATAAATGTGAAGATAATTAAATGGAATTTAACACTTGTTGCCAATTTCTACAATCACCCTTGGCCAAAGACATCTATAAATAAATAACTCTCTTTGTTTTGAAATGATCAAGATCTCTCTCTTTCCTTCTTTGCATCATCATCTTTTATAGTGTTCTATATTGCTCTAGTTCAAGTTCATGTGGTGAAGAAGTTTGGTGCAACATATTCACCTTTAATCCGTTGTATCCGGGAGACGCCTAACTCAACCTCAAGCACTCTACCGGAGGAATCTGCTTTAAGAAATTGTGCTCACAAGCCTCGGATTGTTATTTCCAATCTCCGCTTATTTCTATTTTTCCAGTTGTATTTATTCTTTCTATATGTACCACCTACTTTTACTAACAATCTTAAAATGAATCTATTCTCAATGGTGACAATACAGGAAAAGAAACCAACAATTCTACTGATGCCTCTCCTGCACTATTGTGAAACGACTTGAAGGAATGATTACCCCATGGTTTCTACCAACCATACGAGAAACTGGAAGTTCAATGGTTTGAACTTCAAGACATGGCAACAAAGGTGTTGTTCTATTTGACAACATTGAATCTCTCGAGATTCTTGAGGATGCTCCAAAGTCGCCCTGAGGGCTTAACGATGCACAAGTGCTATTGATGCTTGGAAGCACTGATTTCCTTTGTCGAAATTATATCATGAACTGCTTTGCATGACTCGTTGTATAACGTGTATCAAGTACACAAGACGGCAAGGCATTGTGGGAATCCTTGATCGGAAATATAAAACCGAAGATGCGGGCAAAGAAATTTGTCTTTGGAAAATTTCTAGACTATAAAATGGTGGATTCCAAGACTGTTATCAGTCAGGTGCAAGAAATTTAGATTATCTTGCATGAGATTCTAGTTGAAGGCATGATTTTGAGTAAAACCTTTCAAGTAGCTTCTGTTATTGAAAAGCTACCTCCTGAGTGGAAGGATTTCAAGAACTATCTCAAGCACAAGCGCAAAGAGATGAGTATGGAGGACCTTATTGTTAGACTTCGAATTGAAGAAGACAACAGGGGCTCCGATTGCAAGGCATTAAATTCCTTTGATGCTAAAACAAATTGAGTAGATTTACAAGCAATCCGAGTGCTAATCATTGGAAAGCAATTTAAAGGGTACTTAAATACCTACACAAACTATGGATTGCATTACACCGATACCGCTTCGGAAGTGGTATCTCGATGCAAATTGGATATCCGATATAAAATATTCAAAATCTACAAGTGGATATGTGTTCACACTTTGCAAGATCCGGAAGTCCTCTAAACAAACTATTGTAGCTAGATCTACAATGGAATCAATTCATTGCCTTGGACAAATGTGCGTAAGAAGTCAATGGCTACACCATTTCCTTGAGGACATTCCAAAATGGAAAAACCATGTGCCACCAATATGCATTCATTGTGATAGTCAATCAGCAATTGGAAGAGCACAGAATAACATGTATAATGGTAAGTCTAGACATATACGTCGTAGGCACAATACCATTAAACAACTACTCTTAACAGGAGTTATCTCTATTGATTATGTGAAATCAAAGGATAACCTAGCGGATCCGCTAACCAAAGGATTGAATAGAGAGTTAGTTGCAAAAATGGCAAAAGGAATGGGACTAAAGCCCATGGAAGGCTAAGTGTTATAAAGGAAACCCAACCTAGTCAACGGAGATCCCAATATCTAGGTTCAAAGGGACAACCTAATTATAAGGACTTAGCATAGTCATTGTGGGGAATATCCCTAGACCCATTCCATAATGAAACAATGACGCAAAGGAGAATTAAGGATAGCACAATGGTGTGCTTTAATGATTCTTAAGTGCATTAATTACTAGAGACTTAAGTAAATCACCTATGTGAGAGTGAAGTGGGGCTTCAAAAGAGAATTGTTTAGGGCTCAATTCTAAAACTCTTGGAACCAGGGTTGATGTTCATGGCCAAACGAACATAACTATGAGAACCGAACTAATAGAGCATGATTCCGTGTGAAATATATGGTTCATTTACAAAAGCGGGACAGTTCAAAGACATCTTGTCTACCTGACTAGTAAAGTAAGTGTATTTCACGGAAGGTTCAAAGGGTAACACCAACCTATCCTATGTGTTGTGGAACACTATTGTAGAGTCAAAATCAAAAAATTTTTCATTCATGTGGGGGATTGTTGGAAAAATGGGAAAATTCATTGTAGAGTGAATGAGAAAATTGTTCTCATAATGGCACTCTTGATAGAATCCAAGGATAATTATCTATCATTCATGTACCGAAAGATTCATGTACTTAGGAATTAAGTATTCATGTACTTAATTATTAATACATGAATTTGGAGTTGTCTTATTGAGAATACATGTATAATCAAAGTATTCTAAATACAAATACATGTATGTACATGAATGTGGTACTTTGATAAATGTGAAGATAATTAAATGGAATTTAACACTTGTTGCCAATTTCTACAATCACCCTTGGCCAGCATCTATAAATAGATAACTCTCTTTTGTTTTGAACAGATCAAGATCTCTCTCTCCTTTCCTTCTTTGCATCATCATCTTTTATAGTGTTCTATATTGCTCTAGTTCAAGTTCATTTGTGGTGAAGAAGTTTGGTGCTAACATATTCACCTTTAATCCAGATCCTGGGAGGCAGACGCCAACTCAACCTCAAGCACTCTACCCTGGAATGCTTTTAAGGAAATTGTGCTCACAAGCCTCGGATTGTTATTTCCAATCTCCGCTTATTTCTATTTTTCCAGTTTGTATTTATTCTTTTCTATATTGTACCAGCCTACTTTTACTAACAACTTGCTCCTTAAAACTTTTCTTTGCACCAATCTGGTCCTTCTGTAGTTGCTTCAAACTCTCTTTGGGTGGGGTCTAGATCTGTGCATAAATCATATGAAACCAGAATCCACCCAAACTCATAAATTTTTCATGCGGTTTGGATTTGGATATGGTCTAGATTTAAAAAATTGAAACCAACTCCAACAACAATATGATGAATTCAGATTGAATTTGGATACTACTTGACCCATTAATATGCATAATCCTTAATAATTGCTTTTAGATCCAAGCAAATGCTCTTTATTTCATCTCTCTCGTCTATTATAGCTTTCAAATCCAAGTGGAAACTAAAAAGAAAAACTGAAATCAATAGGTACAGATTTAAGAAATAGAGACCAGAGTCACTCTGATGATGATAAGGACCCTTCAAAATTAGTGGTGAAAGGTTTTCTTCATTAATTGTATGTTGATTTACTTATTAACAAATAGAATGGATGGTATATGTGTTTTTTGTCCTCTCCCAAAAAAAAGGGTAATAGGATGTTAAATTAATAAAAGAAAACTAAGCAGATTATTTGAACATATCGAGAAACATGTGACAGGATGATTATAGTGATAAATTGCCCTATAAAGGAAGGTCGAGGCTTAATGGGTTAGTAGTTTGACTTTACACTTTGTTACAAGTTCCTTTTAAAGGATTAATCATAAGTATTCATTAAGGTATGATAATTCATAAGCATGTCTGGCTATATGGGTAACAATATAGAGTAAGGAGAGTCTTTTGAGAGTGGGAAGGACTTGCTATTTTCAAAAATATTTACAAGTCATGCAAAATTTGGGATGAGTCTTTGTAGAAAGAACTGGAAATGACATCAAATTGATTAAATTCTTTTAATATTTATTTTTTAATTTGTTGGTTACTTTATGTATATCAAATGTTGTCCTTGATCATCTTTTCTGACTTTAATTTTGAGTTTTGTAGTTAATTTTTTAATATGTTTTGAAGAACATTTGTTGGGGGGAATCACGACAGAAGGACTAAATTGATGAAAAGAAAGAAGTTTGAGGACCAAATTGTGGCAAAAGAAAGGAGG
Organism: Gardenia jasminoides; assembly: GCA_013103745.1. Lineage (NCBI taxonomy): Eukaryota > Viridiplantae > Streptophyta > Magnoliopsida > Gentianales > Rubiaceae > Gardenia > Gardenia jasminoides. Next base: position 7,139,921 of record CM023103.1, read on the forward strand.
ATGAGTAAATATGTTATAACAAAAATGTTGAAGGACTAACGAGCCATTTTCATCATCGATAAACTCTACTCCTATGGGAGCGGGTTTAGCTTCCTGTTCACGATGCTATCAGTCGCCTTCTATCTCTGTCATAAGCTTAACTGAGCTGATGATTTTCTCAATCCAGTAATAGAAAACCATGGAAGCATTAAAACTGTCTGCAGCGTCGTTGAGTCCTCGAATTAATCGACCTAGTGTCCTCGTCAAAGTAAGTGGAGTAGCTCTTTCTTTGAATTGCCAATCCTTTCCCCTTTATCTGGCTCTATCTTGGGCAGGAATTCTGAATAAAATAGGGGATCAATTTAGCTCTTTCTTTTTGAGCTATTCGGAAGCAAATATATACGCTAGTCTTTTATTGTTATCAGATGGGATATCCTATTTGTGCGTTTGTTTGTAGCTCGTTTGTGTTTTCTCCATTTCCCACGCCCCGTTGAAACAATTTTCTGCAGTGTTATTAACAAAAACATTTTCATATTTTATGGGCTTAAGATTGATTTATCTTTTGAATTCTGCATGAAGGGATGGGGAAGAAACTGAAATCGAGTTAAGATTGCTAGTTTGCGTCGGATATACAATTGCCTGATCGTACTGAATTTTCGATTTATAGGAGAGCGTATTTGATGTCCGAAAGCACTCGACTATTCCTTATTCGTGCATTCATCCACTTGGGATCCCTCCTCACTTAGCATCAGATCTCCTCAAGGAATGCAACACTGGTTTGTGTGGCAAGTTTCAGATAAGAGCTGAAAAGGTTTCTGGTTATGTTGGCATCGGTTTGAAGAAGGGGATGCTTGGTATGTTCTGTTTATTCTGCTTGCTAACTTTTTGAAGTTCAAGGCCCTTTTCGGTTTGGGCCATCTTGTCTCCACTCAGTTCTGTTTCTGAATATTTCATCATTCTATTTTTTTGCCTCTCTTTCCTTTCCCTGTGTTACTCATGTTGGCCCAAGCTAAGTGTTAGCACATTGTTGAGTGCCATCAATAAGGTTGCCCTAATGTCAAATTTACCTAAATTGTTAGACGAAAAATGGATTTTAAGGATGTCAACAATCTTAATATTAAGTGATAAATGTCATGAAACTGGCCCATGCCAACTTTACCTTTAATTGTTAAACAAAAAAATGTGCCGATTTCTTTCCTATACACTGAAACGAAATGAGTGAAACTTTTCAAGTTTTATCTTCTTTTCCTTATCTCATAACATGAGTTTTCTTATACTTTTAGCTTCGATTGATTGCCAAACTAGGCCTTAAGAACTTGAGATTGCAAGCTGTGGATGCTTGATTTCCCTCCAAGTCCTTGAAAGAACTGAAGATGCACATTACCCCCTCCTACTAGTGCTCAGGAACTGATTGCAGGATGCAGCTGAAAGATTATCAGCTGACAAATAATTATTCTACTACAGTAACTTCATCATACGATGATGATGATTTATATCATTTCATAATTAACTAGGTGTAGAGGTCTTTTGATTTGAAAGGAGTATGTACATCTTAGCACTTGGATGCAGATTTAGGAATTCAGCATTGCTGTCACATGCTTCTTTATTAATTGGTCTTTCTTTAAGATGCTCTAATGCTTTGTTTGTTCAGAGCAGTTCCAGCTAGGCAGGTTTCTCGTCCATACCTGTTGAAAATATGTCAAGTCAAAAGTGAGGACTCAGAAGGAATTCTAACTGGAGAAAGCATCATAGTAAATGAGCAGACACTAGAGCGGGAATTACAGATTGCAATAGAAGAGGAGAACTATACCAAAGCAGCAGAAATAAGAGATAGCCTTCGGTCTCTCCAGAATGACAGCAAGGCTTCTGTGTTAGCAGCTAATACTCGCTTTTACAACGCATTCAGAAATGGGGATCTGGCAGCTATGCAAGCACTGTGGTCAAAGGGTGATAATGCATGCGTTGTGCACCCTGGTGTGAGTGGCATATCTGGCTATGATCTTGTGATGGGAAGCTGGGAGTTCGTGTGGGCTGACTATGAATTCCCACTGGAAATCGAGATCAAGGATGTTCAAGTTTATGTTAGAGGGGATGTAGGATATGTTACATGCATCGAAATGGTTAAGACTAAGGGTAACAGCTGGGGTAAACAGTTTGCCACGAATATTTTTGAGAAAATCGATGGTCAGTGGCAAATATGCATTCACCACGCATCATATGTTGACTTGTGAAATGGATTTTGAGGCTGTTAAGGAAATATAGTGGGCAGTAGGCAGCAGCTTTTAGTAGTACTTCTATACACGGTGTATTCTCAACCTTGAATTTTGATGTACCTGCATGCTGTCAAACTTTGCCAAAAAGTTTGTAACAAATAGGCGTGCAGATATGCAGAGGCACATTCAAGCATGGTGGCTTATGTTTTGGTTGTGTTTGGTGTGTCAACGAGTTAAAGTATAACGAGTCTTTTGCTGCTACAGATCGGTCCTATCCCATTAACTAACAGTTGTAGTATTCTGAGGTCCTATGCAATTTAAGTCGGGGTTGGTTTGCTTTAATGCATTCTACTGCTATTGTATGGATTCCGCCTGAGCATGAGCCACAAGTCAAACATCTAGTCGGACATCTTTGTTAGTAAGAATATGAACAACTTCGCTTGACTAAGCACGGCAGCAAATTTCTGCCTTTCATTATAGGACTTCATTTTGTTACTCTCTGTTTCTGAAAGCAGCTTTGCGCCTGTACCCTTGTTGATTAATGTCTCGTGAATTTGGCCTTCACTTTTTGATATATTAAAACTCTCTTTCCATTTCCGACGGATAAGAAGTGTCCAGTAATATATTCAAACTGTCCATTTCCTTTTCTGATGGATAAGAAAAGTGTCCAGTATATGCAAGTAGTTCCAAGACTTCAGGTTGCAGAATGCAATCTTCTCAACGTTGTTCTAGCACTAATATTATTGCCTACGTATACACACGTAATAAAAATTACAGAGGCCAGTACAATTCCGCACCAGCTGACTTCTCTATTTCGGAAGTCTAGGTGTGAAAGTCACTGCAAAGTAGCAGTCTAATCACATGTACACTTGTTTCTTGGGTCTTAAAATCTCTTATTTACATCTAGCGAGCCAAACTCCCAATCATCAGGCCCTCAAATCCTCCCTACTGGTGAGGGGGGAGGTGATGAAACATATTTTGGAGGGACCTCGCCTGGGGTTACAATCGTATTCTTCATCTCAACGTTTTCATTCTTGGCTTCCACAGAGACTTTTGCTTCTGGCAGATGGCTACCATCAAAGATGTCAGAGAAGTCCCTACTCGTTATGACAGCCACGCAAATAGAGAATGCTTCTAGCAAGGAAACTGATGCATCAAACTCAATTGAATGAAATCCATCTTTGAATGGTGCCAAACTGAAGATGGGCTGGTTTTTTCCCTCTCCACCCTGTGAAGAAGCATAGACTAAGAATGACGCACTGAATTTTCACTAGAGATACACACAGACGTAAGGAACTGGTTCATGAAGCATGAGGGCAATACCTGGATGAAAAGATTCATATGGTATAGTGTCGAGCAGCTCACAGCCGGTACAGAAGAGTTGCTTGCTTTCTTCTGGTTGGCAAGAACTTTTAGCTTGCAACCAACATCCCATCCTCCACAATCACATGATCCCCCAGATTTCCAGCGTTGAATCAAAGATGAAGGTGCACCATCATTTGGCAAACTATGAAAACCACCGGGAAGAATGACTGTTGTACTGCTGAAATTTTCTTTTTCTCTGTAGCCATTGGTGCTGCCTGGTGAAGAGCCAAGAAAACCTTTTTGTTTGCATGTGTGATCTACTATTGGTTCCCTACTATTGCACTTTGCAGCTGGCTCCTTAAAGATAATGGCAGCAATCTCCCTGTTTGGTGAAACTTCTGGTGCTCCTTTGTTCCCTTCAGCAATGTTAACATCATATAAGACAGATTCTATTACCATAAATTGGTCATTAGAGCCATCAGCATTCAACTCTGAGGAGAAAGATCTAGAAATCTTCATCTGACTGACAATATCATAACCAAAACCACAATGTTTTTCTTTAGACCCATTATTTATCCAGCCCCCAGCTTTCTTCTTAATTTCATGAACCGAGTAGAATGAAAATGTCAAGGAGCTACCAACTTTTCCTGATGTTGGTAATTGGTTCACAGCAGCAGCTAGAATGTCGCTTCTATTATCAACCACAAATTTGAAGAAAGGGAGTCCATTCTTGACAGTAAGTTGCATAACAGCTTGAACAGGTGATGCCTGATTTCTTTCATTGGAAAGTGGCTTACTATTGTTGATAGGCTGCACATTCCCAAAACTGGAGTGTTTTTCCAAGACCTGAAAGGTCTCAGCAGAAATAGCTCCCTTGCTCTTTGTTGCATCAGTAGAATGAGCTACCTTGGATTTCAATATTGGGTCTAGTAACCTCCTGAATGGACTCGGACGTCTTCTGCCACTAGCATTTGGCTTGTCCGTTTTACTGTCATCAATAGCAGCAAAAACCTCTGAGTTCTCTCGACTGGACTTAGCAGCAATAGAGGTGGAGTTCAATGGTGGAACCGCCGAGCTCTCCTTAAAACTGAAACTTCTGCTTAATCTACCTAAGCTAAAACTAAACCTCCTATTAGGTGATGGATGTCTTCTCTTATTGGCAGTATCCTTAGCAAAATCCAAGTCCATTCCTTTAAAACTCGCAACCGAAACTGAATCATCAAGGTTGTAGCTCTTTGCTTCTGGACATGTGGCTCTGGATGATCTGGGCTTGCTTGAGGTATCACATTGAAATGGATACATCCAAATATCTGGTTCCCTGCCTTGTGAAATAGCAACAGCTGCAGGCAGCGGACAGGAATGTGGAGTTTCATTATGGAGTTCTCTCTTGTGAAGCTCCTGAGAAGAAAAATCATCAGAATATGAGATCCTGTTGCCGTCTGCAATCTGTCCATGAGACGATGTCCTGGAATTTGTTTCCTTAGAAGTATTCAACTCCATTACTTCACAAGTATCAACTGAATCTGGACAATCAACATTGCAAAGTTTTGAACGGGAACATTTGGCTTCAGATAACTGAGAGTTGATTGAGTTATTATTATTACATGGCAGCACACAGTAACCTGGTTTTCTGTCTTGAGCAGTGGCAACACTAGCGGGCATGGGAAACAAACATGGAATTTCATTGTAGAGTTCTCCAGATTGGAGCTGATGAGAAGAAAAGCAATCAGAATACCTGTCCTTAGCATCCTTTGCCAACTGTTCATTAGGAGATATTCGCGATTCTAATGACCGATAATTCTGCAAGGAACTTCTTTTGGAAGGACATTTGGGCATTAGAAGCACTATATTTTGAAGTTCAGTATATATGGGAGAACCCTTTATGTCATCATTCCCTCCAGTCCCACTTTTACCTTGCCGATAACACATTGGAAGTGAAGACATTGAGATGCTTCTTGCTGCTTCTTTCTGTGATATGGTCCGATCAGCCTCTTTCTTCTTGCCCTTCTCATTATTCATCTGAGGACAACTGCTGCTGGGATTTTTCACCTTTTGACAATAATCTTTTTTCTGTCCAGCAGTGGTGCGACCTGAAGGAGGAGTTCGAGAATCTTGGATGTTTCTTAGCTTCCCTTTGGATTGCTGGACATAGTCACAAAATTTCATTTCAGTGACTGAATTAAGATTCAAATCGACTGAGGGTTGTTTTCTACCAACAGAGGTTTTTGGCAGTGCAGATTTTCCGTTCTCCATATCCACAGATTTACCACTTGATGATGCTTTTGGATGACCTCTAGCTGGCATACGCTCATTGTACTTCCATTTCTCTAGACGCTTCCAGTCAAGAACTCCAAAATTCAAAGCTTTCTCTTGAACATTCTTCTGCTTTTCCACTCGCTGGAGATAGCCAGGCAAATTAGACATGTGCTTGACCAGTTCATCATCCTTATTATTTGTCTTTGACACAAGCTGCTGCTTTTGCAAAGTCACTGAAGATTTCTTCTGTCTGACTAGCGCATCATCCATTTTCTGTCTTAACGCATCAGGATGATTATCAGCAGATAGCTGAACAAACAGGTTGGTTGTCTCACGCTTTTTTTGAAACTTCAAATATTGATGTGCTTGAATTGGTAGGATTGTCTCTTTTACAGCATTTGATGATTGTTGTTGTCTTGAACTCCTTTTAGACTCCACATCACAACCCATTCTTCTAGCAGGTTCAGAATATTCATTACTTGATTTTATGTCAGCCAACATCGCATCAAGTACCCAAGCTTAGCTGCAAAAATAGCATAAAATCGTTGGGTAAGCAACAAAAAATTATTTTCAAAACGCAGCTCATGAGTTCCCCCTAATGACAACTGGCCTTGACAAAAGCATCATAGTGTATTGAACACTGAATTATTTTGATTACAGAAGGGCCATACAAAACTGTACCCCAAGACCAAATTTATATGCGTATAGAATGAGGAACCATGAACAATAGGATCCCAGTGATGAAGAAGGATTAGTGTGTAAAAGTTGAAACAAGAGAACAAATAGGATCCCAAGTTCCATTATCTACATCTTAACAGCATAGGACAAGTACGTGAGGCTGGTTAATTTTATTATCAGTCAAACAGTCATGCCTGAATACTTATGGTCTGTCACAACAAGTTGTGTTGCATTAGTTCTTACTGAATAAAAAAGGAAGATTAGGAGAGCTCCTGTCAGAATCCCCAAAATTAAATACAAGAATTGGAAAGAATAAGCACTATTAAGTATTAGAGGTCTTGGGTTCCAATCCCTCTTCCCCTCTCTCTGCTTCATAAATCCCACCCCTCCCCTCCTAGACAGAGAAAAAAAAAAAAAAGCACTGCTAAATATTAACATGAAAATGACCTCAGATTTTTAATTTTTCTTATTTTGCCATCAACTTCTACAACTTAAGTTATCTTGCATAAAAATAACTTATATGACCGTATTGGCTATTCCACATTGTTCTGTCATCTATGGTCTAACATTAAGAACAGCAGTATAGATTGAAGACTTCTGCAGCAATCTATAAAACAAGGATGGTGGAATCCTGAAATAGCAGCATAATACATCTCGGCCAAGCAGTGGATGCCCATGTCCACTTGCACATCTAATAAGTATCATGAGACTTGAAGAGTGATGCACAATTAACCAAGAATATCGACTATATAGAGGGCACAATGCAAACAAAAACAGGTCAAAATCAAGTAATTTTGTTGCCACATTTAGAGTGATTAAACGCGAAAACTTGAAGCAAGATGCAAAACAGTCAATAACACAACACAAGAATCAGAAAGGCATCCAAGAATCATACAGCACAAGACCCCGTCCACTTATAATAGCGGCAGTGTTTGCTCCCATATATACACTATAACAGCAGTTTTTAATTCACACCCTCAAATCCCAGATCCACGCCACCTAAAACCCAATCAGTGAAGAAAAGCACAGAAGGCAGCATTACCAAGCACCAATCAGCGAAGGACTTACAAGTGCATTAGCTCCAGGAAGATCATAATGCTATACAAATTACGGATAATGACTACAAAAATTTTCACATAGCAGACCGGAAAAAGTTGCCATTCACTAATCAAGAGTTCACGAAGCTGCATGTCCCAACAAAGGGGATGGGCAATGATGATTGAAGCCCATTAGTATCTTTATGTGACAAAAAATGGGGAAAAAGAAAAAGAGAAGAAGAAGAAATCATCTTGGAAGAGCGAGAAAGGAATGTACTTACACGAAAGACAAAGCAAAGGAATTGCAGAGAGATTAAGAAGCCAAGAAAGATTCTTGGGATTGCATCAGGCGCTTCCTTGAAAGCCGCTTAAGGAGAAAAAGAATCAGATTTCAGACCAGTGATGGAATTGCATACCGGGCCTATAAGAGTAACTAGTACATTATAATACTAGTAGTACAATTATAGATGGAGGGGGAAGGGGAAGAAAACCCGGGAAATCTTCTTCTACTTGGTAGTGAACAGCGTACCAGCATGGGGGCGAGAAAGAAAAAAGAGGCAGAGGAGAGAGAGGGGACGGAGGGGGAATGGGGTGGGGCTGGGGCGCTTCATTTTCAATCGGACGGTTAAAAGGTGAGGTGGCAATTGATAGGCGGTCGCAATCAGAGAGGATTGGATTGCACTAGGGGAGGAGCAGGTCAGTAGGGCTATCAGAGAGAGAGAGAGAGAGAGAGGGAGAGGGATCGACCGCGGCCCCCACAAGCGGACAATTTTTCTTTGTCTCGGATCCCAAGATTGGGAAGGGGGCCCACTTATGCGTGATGTCATTAGGCCACCGCACGTGACTGGTTTGTGGTGGGAAATTGGGAATGGACGCGAAAATGGTGGACGGAATCCTGGTTTGTTTGGATAGAGAATTTACCTGAGATTTTATTTAAAATATTTACTGTAACACTTTTTGTGATGTGATGTATGTAAGATAAAAATGTTGTTGGGAAGATAAAAAGGTGATTGAAAAGTGTGATCATGACGTAAGCAAACTAAATTTTACAAATTTCTGTTATACAAACAAACCCAATCCATCTGCAAACTGGACTATTAGCCATTAGGGCCTTTGGTGGGCTTTTCTTTTTGCACTGGATTTCGGCCTTACTGCTTAGCCCTTTTGGTCATGCATGCATGGCGCATTACCTGGCGTGAAAAACTTACCCCAAAAAAAAAAAAAAAAAAAAGATAAAAGGAAAGGAAAGGGGGCAGTTCCAGCCTGTCTTTGGTTTCGTGGCAACCCAAACCCCATTGCCTGCATTGAGCTGAGGGTGGAGAGGGCCGGGGGAGTGGAGCGTATGTGATCCTGGGTCCATCGCTGGAGAGGTTTCGGTGTTGATTGGATTCTTCGACATCATCGTCTTGGATATTAAATGCTCAGAGAAACAACAAACAGCAGTGGGTGCGAAATTTTGATAAGTGCATGAAAAATGAAACTGAAACCTACAAATTTGGCAAAGTGGCGCAAAGTCTTCCTTTTTGTCCATTTCCAAATTCCCCAAATTGCTGGTCACTCCCAAAGTTTGACTCCGTGGATTTATTGTTTTGTTGCTTTCGGGGCTCAATGATCGGCAGGGCAGACGCGTCCCCCTCCTATAATGAGTACGAGGCCGCTAGTCTCTTTCTTTCCCTTTTTTTTTTTTTTTTAATTTTTCTTTATAAGAAATTTAATAAGAACCAAACCACTCCGTTCATCAAACTTGGGGCCAATTTGAGCTTTTAATCCTTTCTTTAGTGCAAGTAGAAGACTAGAAGATAAAAAGATTAAAGGGCTGGTAATAATATGATCACTAGAGTCCATCAGGGGGAGAACATGAATGCTAATAGTCTCTCATAATTCAGACATGATGAACTTGAAACTCTTATATTTCCTTACATTGTAATCCTATTAAATAACAGGAAAAAAGTTTTAAGAAAACCCTTGGCCCTGAACCGATCATTGCACCTACCAGACAAACCAAAAACGAAAATACTCCCCCGCTTGAGAATTACACAAAGGGAGTAGTGTAGGGACTCAATATTCCTAAACCCCACAAGTCGTAAAGTAAGGATGGCCTACGCATGAAAAACATAGCGGTCTTGAAAAAAGTGGGGAAAAATTCTTGCACGCCTGTTAATGCAGAATACAAATTAATCATTATCCTTAGTTCTACTCTACTATCATCTTTCCATTTCTTTTGGTTCTTTTCTTTTCTTTTCTTTTTTTTTTTTTTTACTCTTTTCTTGTTTCACGTGACTCCATCCAGTCTTCCGCTCCTGCATCTTGTGTCCCACCGTTCTGATGGCTTTTGGGCGATCTGCCTTACTTTGTAAAATTGGATTTCTACTTGGATTTCGTACCATTCTTTTTTTGTTGACAGCACGGGAATATGTCTTTGCTTGATGATGAAGTATGAGCAATCATGAAATCTATTGTTTTTGCTTTAATCAAGATAAAACCATGAACTTGCCGTGGGAATATGCCCAGATCGCATTTTGCAGGCCAATGTTGAGAATTAAGCTGTGTCGAGGCTTTCTCGGGGATTGAACAAGGGAAGAAAGCCCACCAATATCAGGTTTGGGTAGAACAAACTCACCAGGAGCAAGGGACAGCGTGTTTACATTAGGAGGCGAGTCGAGTTGGAAGATTAACAGGCCTCAGTCTTGTACGACTTGTGACTCACTAAAAAAAAATTATACAAGGTATCTTGGACCTCTCGCGAGAAAAATTCTTGGCCCAGATCTCTACATAGGAGAGTGACATGCGGTTGTTAGGTGTACGCACACTGGGTAGGCCATCCTACAGCGGTAGCCCGTTCACTATTTGATTGATTCATTGGGTCTCCACAAAGGATATTCTCTTCTATTTAGTACTCATAGTCCCCCATTTTATTATATTTATTGATTTTTTCTTTACAAATATTTTATTTCAATTCTTTTCTTATTTCTTTCAGTTTCAATAACTTTAAAAAAATTGATTAATGAAAAACAAAATGTCAGAGAAAAATAGGGTTTTTATGAAATATATTTTATTTTTTGTATCATATATCATAGTGTTGTTTTAATCTATTATATTTTATTTTCTATCCCGTTATTAGTTATTGAGATTTAAAGAAACACAAAGTTAAAAATAAAATATTTGTAAAGAAACTATCATAATACATATTTAGCTCCAGGACTGATAGTCCTAGAGTTCTAATCAGCCTTTATCCTCCCGATTCTTAAATTTCACCTCTTTCTTCTTAGAGAAAGATTTAAAAAAAAAAAACAATATTCCTGAAATAAAAGATGAGATAGAGAATATAATTTTAAAAAAATAGAGCAAGACATCTTTTACGTGGATTTCAAACCACGTACTAATAGATATGACTGACCGCTAGAAAATGCCACATTTTTCAGCAAGCCACTCACCAGGAAAACGTAATCATCATGTGTATGCTCAGAACACTTGAAACTTTTATTTTAAACCCAAATCCTTTTACACAGAACATTATACATTACACAGTCTATTTAATATAAGAACGGAGACACCTTAAAACAGAGAATCAGAGGACAGAAACAAGCAATGACCATACTTTGAGCAACAGCTTCATCCACAGAAAACACCGGCGCAAAGAGCGCTAGGATTAGGAACACACACATGGAAAGTTCGAATGCGAGCAGGCCAGTAAAGGATATCTATTGCTGATTGTCAACCGCTGATCTCAATAGCCCTGACCTCTGGCTTCTTCACCTCCTGCTTAGGGACGGTGACGGTGAGGACACCATTCTCCATGCCGGCCTTGACCTCCTCAACTTTTGCATTTTCAGGCAGCAGGAACTTCCTCATGAACTTGCCCCGTGACCTCTCAACCCTGTGCCACTTGTCATTCTTGTCTTCCTTCTCAGCAGCCCTTTCGCCACTGATCGCCAGGACTCTTCCGTCCTCAACCTCGACCTTCACCTCTTCTTTCTTCAGTCCAGGAAGATCAACCTTGAACACATGAGCCTTGGAGGTCTCCTTCCAGTCCACCCGCGCAGCACTCACTGTACTCTTGGTCTCCTCGCTCGAGCCAAAGGGTGCCAAGATATCACCAAAAAACTGTGGAATCAAAGCCATTTGAAAATTTTCAACCCCTCACAAATGTCAAAAAGAGGTGATCTACCCCTTAATTATCAGGCTTCTTGAGTGGCCAGAAAACACTACCAATTGATCAGTCAACAGCTTGCGCCTTTCTAACTCGTTACAATATTTTTCATGTTAGGATGGGTCTTTGGTGATTATTTATAGTGATCAGAGAGTGGAGTGGTGAAGTTTCAGGGGAGCTTTGGGATGACTGGTTTTGGCAACATGATGAATGATTATGCGAGTCTTCCAGTCTGCTTACGTGGCTGGTCTGGAGAGTACCATTGCATTTTCTGGACGAAGCTATGAGGTTTGAGTGTAGGGTAGAAAGTTCTGGCCAAAGCTGGCCCCTATTCAGTGTTGATCGGATTAGAATTTAGAGCTCTACCATCCGCGGTTTATTATTCTTGTTGGGCTGCTTAGGCGGCGTGCTTCGCTCACCACAAAATTTTGTGTTCCTCTGGGCCTTCAGCTGCTTCTTGTTAAGTTTCTTCTTCAGTTGTCGGGCTCGTTTGCTCAGGGGCTTCTTTTTTTTTTTTTTTTTTTGGTTAATTGAAATATTTTAATACATTTTGTTAATTGAATTATGTTAATAGTTTACGTTAGTTTGTAAAGAAATTGATATATAATTTTTATGATCTTGCATATTTTTCTTATTGGTTGTGTATATTTTCAAGAACGAGTTCACTCCCTAACATGTCAGGTAAATAATCTTCTTACAAAATGAAACAAATTAAAATTCACATTGTCTCTAACATGACTATTGTGTAAATCTTTTCGTAATTGTACGTACAAAGTCCCTAGCTGAGGTGTCCCTGTTCTTTCAATGGATTTGAGTAGAAATTATCGTCAAATGTTGCAATAGACATATCATTTTGAATAGAAACCACCGAAGAAAATTAGAAGTTCTTTTGAATCTTTTTCTTTATAATTCACTTTCTTTCTGTTGTTTTTGCATGAAGGATAATGTCATTGCTCACTATGAATAATGCGCTAATCCTGAATTACTTTTTAATTTTTGTGCATGTGTATTACTAACTAATTAAACTTTGTGAGATTACTAAAATTACTTTTCCTTGAATATTACTAAAATTATCACTAGTAAACTTTGTGGGATATTCAATACTTTCCCACGACGGCAACCTATCTTTGACACATGTTCTACTCATTGCTTATACTTGGCTACTGATTGCTCAAACAAGGTTTGCACCTTCCCCAAAAGAAATCATGAACTAGAATTCTCAATGGTCTCTTTTATCAATCATTCCCAGCAATTCGTATGTAATATTAGTTGTAAAATTCTTTCTTGATTAGTGAAAAATTGCATAAATAACGACTTCAGCAAAGCTCTATACAAAAGCACGAATCCTCTTTTATGTTTCTTGAGTATGGTGTAAAGACAATATACCTTTTTTTTAACTAGGGAGGGATGGGATTAAAAAAAAAAAAAAAAGAGGAGGAGGTAAAAGAATTACACCCAAGACTTCTAACATACTTGTTTATCTGTCTCTCGCGCATACGATTAGGTATATAAGTACTACATTTCGATCAAATCTCATGCAGGATATTGGCCCCGCAATTCTGCAAAATAGAATCATTAGTTAGTTGGCGTGACAAATGTAGTTGCACTTAATAATATCATATACGATTTTTTGAAATCTAACACCTTGTTCGATACATCGAAAAGCATGGAATGGAAATGTTTTTTCACCTAGAACGTCTTTCCATTCAAAATGATATGGAGAAAAAAAAATTTCATTCCAATATCCAGTACATATGTCAGATAGAAATATCTATCCCATTTCTAGTATTTGGTACAATTAATTTTTTTTTTGATGTTAAAATAGAATAAAATATGTATAAAATTGATTTAATTACAGTGAAATATACAATTGAGTATTATGTATTTTTACATATTTTATTGATTCATGCTATGCCATTTGTTACCTTATACGAGGAATTTTGACTTCTTTTTTTATGCACTATGAATAATTTATGTATTTATTGAAATAATTCTATTATAATATTTTTTATTTTTGAAATATTCATATTCATTTTAACTTTTTTATTTTTAAATAATAGCGTAATTACTAGCTTATAAAAAAAATAAATAACATGAAGTTAAATATTCATTCTTTTCTCTTTATTTTTTATCACTATTTACGTCAAGGATGAAAAAAGTCCTTATAAACTTGCACAAAATTTAAAAGAACAATGTCTTAAAATTAGCAATGAAAAAATATTTTAAAAATAAGTATAATAGTTTTTTAAAAAAATAATCAATTATTGATTAAAACTAATAAAAACACTACTAATTGATAACAGAACAGAGAGATGTATAAGGATCAACTTGACCCCAATAATTTTGGACATTCAAAAAATAAAGGTGGAACGAGATTTTCTTAAAATTTTGTCAGGAATGAAGTTTCCAGAAAAAATAAAATATGAACTTTTTAGTGGAAAAGGCCTTTCCAATTTAAAAGAGCCACATCAAATGTGAGAATGAAAAAAAAGGGGGATCCCATGCATCCCATGCATGTATGCATGTATACCCCTGCTTTCGATTACGTTCAATCGATTCCCCGTTTCACTGAGTGTCTACTAGTGTGGCAGTCGATTGACATGAGCGGCTATGAGGATCGTTGGATAGAAGAAGCAAGAACATAGCTGGCTCACAGAAAGTGAATGGGTCACATCGTCCCAAAAGCTTCCCCACTACTAAGTGGTTTCTGCTTTTTTATATTCTGAAATCTAGAAAATCATCCTGGGAATGTATTCTCCCTAGGCTTCATGGCTTGGCGGTGTTTAACGACTGCCTTGTCCAATTAAGCCACGTCCAAAACTGACTACCATCACTTTAATTCTCACCCTCCTGATTGAATTTGTTCGTCTACCGTTGTCATATGCTGGTATCACTTTACAGTAGGACATTAACCCGAAATGAATCTAGAAAAGTCAAAAATTCCCTCTTCATTTACAATCAACCCACCTTCTCTAAGCCACTCCCGACTATAAATTCAACCTCGATCTTTTAGCTTTGTCCGAGCAAGAACTAGTGCAGAGAAAAGAAAAGTGTTTAGCAGCATATATAATACTAACATATAGTATACAAAAGATTTTATTGTTTTTCGTTTTTCTAAGCACGGTATACTAAAAATTTAGAAATCCCATGTCCCTGATGCCCGTGTTTGGTGGGCGACGAAGCGCCTTCTATGATCCTTCCTCCTGCGATGGATGGGATGCTCCGCTCAACAACCACGAGCCGGTGCACCAGAAACACAGGGAGAGTGGAGTAAGTTCATGGGCACCACCAGCACGCGGTGCTTCCTCCCATCATGCAGTGCAGGCCCCGTCATCATTTGCTAGTGCAACGATCGACTGGAAGGAAACCCCGGAGGCGTACATCTTCAAGACTGAGCTCCCAGCAGGGGTGAGGATAGAAGATGTGAGGGTAGAATTACAGGATGATAACATCCTCAAGATAAGCTGCGAGAGGTTCACGGAGAAAGATGAAGGGCACGAGCAGAACTACTACCACCACGTCATCGAACGCAGCAGATGCAAGTTCCTAACTGCCTTCAGGTTGCCCCAAGACTCTAGGGTTGATCAGATCAGGTCAACTCTGGAACATGGGGCGCTCACTGTCCGAGTTCCCAAGTGGGAGCCTCAGCGCCATCCTCGTCATCATGTCATACCGGTTGAAATAATATGAAGTATAACGCATGCATGGCCCGCTTGATTCCTCAACAATATATATATATATATATAAAAATATATGCCTAGTATGTTACCACTCCGTTCTCGTATGCATAAGAATATAAAAAGGGGAGGAAGAGGAAATATTGAGATGTCATATTACTGTATCTGTTGTATGCCGCTAAAATGGTTTATGGATACATAAATAATGGCCTTTTCTGTTTAATAAATCTGTGGCTTTCCCCCACCAAAACAAATTATGTGAAGTTCTTCTTTTCCTTTTCCCCCGAAAGGAAAAAGGAAATGGAGTAACCAAGTTCATAACCATTAAAGCAAAATTAGAGAGTTTAATGTGCTGAAATATTGGTTTTGAATGGTGAAAAATGGAAACAAATAATATGCTAGGGGTGTTAAGTGAGATTCGATTTGCTCACTAATAGGTGTGCGGTCAGTGGTGTGCAATTTGTACACGCACAAAACAACAAATTAATATCGTTAACAGTTAAAAACTCAATAGGATGAACAAGAAATTATTGAAGTGTAATGTATCCAAAATTAACATTTTGGGTGTAAAAAAATAAAAAAAAAAAACAATAACATAGATAAAAGCTCATCCGCAAGGGAAATAACTGATAGTACTAACATAGGCAAAAGCCACAACCATTGGCCCGCCATCAAAAAATGAGAGCTGAGAGCCCTATTAATTTGATTGATTGAATGTGGCTTTACATGACAATAGTATCAATACACTACTAGTATTACCTAGTAATATTTTGTCGCGGATCCTCCTTTCCTGTGTGCCTTAAACATTTGCTACCATCAAATTTTGTGAATGGGAATTTTCCGACACAAAAGGGTGAATGGCAGCTGGGAAGGCGTATTGATTGTTAATTGGAATTGCTTGCAGACATACGAAGAGCACATTCCCTCCCAAAAAACAAAAAATAAAAAGTAAAAAAAATTCCTCCGTCGCTCTGAAGCGCGTGATCCCACCTTTTTCTCTTCTTCCTTTATTCTTATATTTTGGTTTGGCCTTGGCCTTCCTTGGCTATTTCTCCTCCTAGTAAATTAGGCCCTACGTAATAACCTAATTCCTCACATAAATTTAATAAATTCAGATTTTAATACGTTCGAACAAGTTTAATAACTAAAAATAAAATATCTAAATTAATTAAGTGACATTGAATTTTTTAGACAAAACTTGCTCTTAAAAATAAGTGATAAACTATCCACAAGTATTAATTAAGTGGCACTAAATTTTTTAGATAAAAATTGCTCCCTAAAATAAGTAGTAATTATGCACTTATCATTTAATGTGATGTACATTTAAATATATTAGATTTAATACTTAACAATTCAATCATTTAATGGATTTAGATTTTAGGATATAGTTTTATCAAACGCACTCTTAATTGAAATAATTTTTTGACAAAAAATACACTGTACCACTTGTTTAATATAGTATATGTGAATTAAAAAGACAATTGAGAGATGAGTTGATAATGCAAGTAAATAAAAGTTAGCTAATAATCTACCGTCCAATCCAAACAAATCCATTGTTTTTATGCCTTGCCAGATTTACGATTTATGACATTATTTACGTCAGACATCCAAGACTCATTTGTCAGCTCATACATACATAGCTGGCGGGTGCGTACACTCGCCTAGAGTGGGAGAGTAGAGAACTCAAATGCAGCATCTCAGCTCCAACTTCTTAAACCCTCGGGTGCCATGCTCATTCGCCAGTCGCCACAGCCACAGAGCCACACACCACCCGTCACCCCATCATCGTACATTCATGGCCATTGATGCTCTGCCCATCCACCACAACACCTCCGCTCCTCCTCCCCCACCGCCCGCCACCAACATCCATCACCACCACCGCCCCTTCTCCTTATTCACCCATTTCTACTGGGGTAAAGATGCCGAAATACTCTTCTCCGGATGGCCCGGACACAACGCCGGCATGTATGCACTAGCCCTCCTGTTTGTGTTTTTCTCGGCCGTGCTGGTGGAGCTGTTCTCCAACATCAACGTGGTCAGACCCGGAACCAGACGCGTCGCCGCGATTCTTTCCCAGATGGGGATCTACGCCATCCGGGCAGGGTTCGCGTATCTGGTGATGTTGTCCGTGATTTCTTACAACGGGGGAATTTTCATCGCTGCAGTGGTGGGCCATGCGGTTGGATACGTGGTTTTCGGGAGTCCCATATCCGTCTTCAGAAAGGGTTCCACTAATCATTAAGACTTCAAGTAAACATGGGTCCTTCGCTCGTGAAGGCGCTTTAGTTGGGCTCTTGGGCTTGCTCTTACAAATTCCTTCGATTAGCATTTCAAATTCTTTCTGTCACTGGCAGCTTGGGCCTCCAATTTGCCCATCTCACACCTTTAAATTCAATCTCATTCATTCAACATTTCAACTGGAAGAGGGGGGGGGATGAAATAAAATAAAAAACAGAATTTGAGTAGGACGGGAGTTGAATTATTAATTTATTATATTGTTCCCCATTCACATTCAGTCACCCCACCGTTCTGAATTGTAATTGAAGGTTTCTACTGAAAACCCAACGAAACAATAAGTGAAATGCTTTAAATAGTACAAGCGTTTTAAGTTGGTTAATGCATGGTATATTTTTTTCTTGTTAATTGATGATACAAGGAAGGCTATAAAACGTACAAGGGTGAAGGAAAAGGGGAATGAGCTGAGATTCGAAACACGATACGATTATCTCATTACCTGGACAATCTCTATACTAAATGAGTTGGGTCTTTGACGCGAATGCGTACTACTTTTTAGAAACTAAATAACCTTTGTCATTATGTAGTTCCTTCCTAAATAATACCTTGTCATCTGACCACGCATTATTCAACACATCTCTAGAAAGGCATAATAATAATCATACTGGATTTGGCAGGAAGCCTCCTCCCGTCTTGTGTTTGAAAAGTAGCTGTATCTGTGTTTGCCTATGAGAGGCAAGAAAAGTGGTGCTGGCAATTATGGACATCAGCTTCCTTTGCTTTGATGTTACTCAATCTTAGCCATTATGTAGGATGCGAAATACGGTAACATTGAGTTCTACTGATGAGAAAGTGAACCGAACACCAATCATTAGCTTATGTTGTATCTGAAAGGCAAGGCTGGTGATCTACAGGGAAAAACAAAAAGCTCATATCTTTGTAATTGTATGTTTGCGTGCTTATATGCTGGTGTTATTTGGTACACATTTTTGGTCTGTAACTTGTGATCTAGTTAAGCAAAGCCCAAGTTTCAATTCATTTGGAGAGAATCCCGTATATCTTACTTAAATTTATGTTCGGAACGTATCTTGTCAATGTCTGCAAGATGATTCATCGAAAGTTCCCGCCAGCTCCCTCTTTGCCATCACTTCTTGATGCTTCCTCACCTCCTGACTCACCACAATACTCAAGCTTCTGGGTATCATATATGATGCAATTCTATCCGGGGTGGCCTAATTACCAAAGACTCAGCGAATATATATTCTCTCTGCTTCTTGTTTTCTTGCTTGCCTTCACAACTGAGATTTGCTCCACCAGTAATGATCCCAGCAACATTAATCGACAAGGTCGGCGACACAAGGTCAAGGGCTTGCTGGTTGACGCCGGTTTGCACGGACTGAGGATGTTCATGGCTTACTTGGTTATGATCTCTGTAATCACTGCGGATTTTATGTTTCTCTTGGTTGCTCTCGCCGGCCACACTGCTGGATGCTTTTTCACTAAACTCTCTGAATATCAGATTGAACCAACTACCGCGGAACCGTGATCCAAGCAAAGCTTTTGGGTCACACAAAATCATATTTGAATTAAAACATTCCTCTTCTTTCTTTTTTTTTTTTACACCCCATTTTGTGGGTCATATGCATCGAAAATTTTTGCTTACACTGCCACCGTGATTCTATCTCATGCTCCAAATACAATCATCGTACTCTCGTGTTTTGTGGTGTTAGGCTTGGGCTGTTGGGCATACATGCCTTGGACTTGATAGGAATGGGAATGTTCTGTCGGTCTTGCATTTTATGAAGATGGACTTGGTGTATATAAACACATTTATTCAGTATTCTCCAAACTTCATATATAGCCAATTCATTGTCACCGCCAATGAATCTGGTCAAATGTCGGATCGTTACTCGGATGGAATTTGATTACTAAAACATACTTTAGTTTCTCACAACTTCGCTTGTCTAATAATGATTTGATACTAATTGAGTACAGTTTTATGTTAGGTATTATGAATCTTTAGTGATCATTTATTTAGTCACCAGAATGAATGAAAGTTCATCCTCTGCCTTGAGCAGTTTTTGGTTGTAGTCCTCCCATCCACTTCTATTCCAGCGGCCTCACGCCTACGACTGAGAAATATATTTTATTGTACTCTCATTATCATTCAACAATATAATCCTAATTTGACCTAATTAGAGGAGGATTCAATTGGATTAATGGAGGTTAGAGCTAGTGATTTCTATATCTAGACTAAAAGAGCGTGTTGCTACACACTCTTTGAATTGTGGTTAAGTGTAGAGATCTAAACTCCTGACTTATAATCAAACCTACACTTTATGCTTTATCTAGTGGCCAACTCGTATGCAGCGAGTTGGTCTTCAATAATAAATACTATATGTTTCAGAAATAAATAGTAGGATCATCTAGTATTTAATACCATGCTGTACATTTTGGTGTCAAAACTTATTATATCTGAATGCAGCTTTGCCTGTCCATCAACCTAAAACGGCTGGTTGGTTGGCCAGTTGGTGAACTACCACTGAATTTGGATTTTGGAGCCCCAGAATTGTGTCATAGCGTGCGTGGGGCGAAGTGGCCTTTTATGAGGGGAAATTTGTGTTTGGTACTGATATTCTCAGGGACTGTGAAAGCAACGTTAAATCGACCGTCAGTCTTGATGGTGGCAAGTGGCAAACGCCAAAAAGGAACCAAAAAAAAGGGGGGGGGGGTGATACTAATTAGTCGATCCCATCATTCTTCTTAATTTGAAGCTCAATCGTATTTCTTGCTACATAGTACTACTACATGTAAAAATGCCAAAGAAGAGGTGATCAGTTCAAATGTATTATGGTCTAATCTCGTTACCTGCAGTTTCCGGTGAATGCGTGAGAAAGAGAGGAACCTTTAGTTTGGAAAAAAAAGAAAAAAAGAAACCGGTAGCCCTACCACCATCAACACAACAGTTGCATATTAGTCGCGTCCTAGTTCCGGCCGACCCACAATAATTCATTAAAAGTCAGAATGAATGCAGGTCAGCGGAACCCATATATAGATTCATTTACTTAAAAAATTTTCAACAAGTTCTAATTTGCAGTAGTACATTGGTTTATAATTGGCGCTTCTATAGGAATAGACTACAAGAACGGGTTACTTACGAGCTATAACCACGTTAAGGCACAAGAAGCTTGGGAAGAGGTTGATGAGTCGGCAGCTAAAGGGACATAACCATGCTTCCAATGCGCTGCTCGGCAAAGTCTCAATAAACACTTTGAATTAAGATATTGTAGATGCATTACCAAGTACTTCGGTGATTTTTGCCTGAGGCAGCCTTCGAAAGGAAGGAGACGGCGGATCCTGCAATGTGGAAAGTAAGTATCGCAGAGGTCGGGGCTGGATCCCCCAGGTCAGCCAGGTCCACTCCGATGCTTAAGTCAGAGGGTTTGCTAAGAGAGGTTAGTAGAATATACTTAAAAAGCCAGCTACCTTCCATCTGGTGATGTAAGGGGGTATTTATACCAAATGGGAAAGAGTACGGACGGTTGAGGATGTAATACAGCTGTGCAGGGACCACTATGAAGGGTTTAGATGAGAACGTAGTACAGTGATCCTTCCTGCTGCATAATAACATCTATGTCTGTAGCCCGTGGAATTTCCACAGACGCAACAGATTGCGACGGATCATATATCAAACTAGGATGGATGAAGACGAGCCGCATGGGCCTGGTTTTCTCGACTTCAAACCACAAAACCCAGGACGAGCGTGCCCTGTAATTTCTTTACCCTTGCTACCCAGATACACACGCATGCGTATCCTTCCAAGTTCAACGCCTAATTGGTTGGCAAGGTCCGTGTAGAGGAGAAAATCCTCCACCCTGGGGCCCATTTGTCCTAACGGCGTCGTCCTGACGACGGATCCAAACTAGGATGGATGAAGACGGCCGCATGGGCCTTTTTCGACTACCCTTGCTACCCAGATACACACGCATGCGTATCCTTCCAAGTTCAACGCCCATGGATGACAGATGGCAGGACGACAAATGCCTGCTGGAGCCTGACCGAGCAACTTCGCCTTTGGTCAAGCCTTTTTTAAAGGCCATATTTATTCATCTCGCCCAGGAAAAAAATAAAAGTTTGCAATTTTCATTGATTAGATTAGCAATATTTATTCTTGAGAGCACTCTACTCCGGATCATGTCCTTAGCGGTCCTACTCAACCACGATGATACATACATTACACACTAGGATCCGGATGCGTTTGCCCAATTTTGAATCATTCAACAGATATGTACATGTGCGTGTTTGTGTTTCTGATTTGACGGGAAGCAGATCCGCGTTTGATAACCCAATTCAACACTTAAATTTAATAAATTCAGATCTTAACACATCCAGATGCGTTTAATAAACGAAA
The DNA here is from genome assembly GCA_013103745.1 of Gardenia jasminoides. Taxonomy (NCBI): domain Eukaryota; kingdom Viridiplantae; phylum Streptophyta; class Magnoliopsida; order Gentianales; family Rubiaceae; genus Gardenia; species Gardenia jasminoides. Next base: position 7,161,862 of record CM023103.1, read on the forward strand.
ATGGAATATCTAAATTAGTTAAGTGGTATTAAATTCTCTAAACAAATCTTACTTCCAAAATTAAGTGCTAGGTTATTCAGATCATTTAATGTGCTATACATTAAAATGTATTACATTTAGCACTTAACAATTCAATCATTTAACAAATTCAGATTTCACATATCAAACTTTAGATTTCTATTTTCAGAATTCAGTTTTATCAGTTTTCTGTTATGTAGAAGATGCAGACGTCCCTCTTTCAAGTTTCAACTTAGGGTTTCACCTTTTTTTTTCTTTCATTTAATTTGTTCTGCTTTCAGCCCTTTTTCTTCTGCGGCCGCTTAGGATTACAGTTGATTGGGTCCCACTTGACAATAATAATATCCATCCGGCTTAGCATTTGGCAACCCTTATTCTTTTTTTGTTTATATATATATATATATGTATATATTTTTCAATCTGACTGCCGTATTCCTAACTTTACATTAAAGGCGTGCCAAATTGCTTATTCATAAGTTGAATTATATTAAAAATACGGGCGTAATTATACATTCGTTGGGACTTGGAGGACACCAAGAGCAGAAAGGTCGGATTTTACAAGTTTGTCCACACTCAAGCATCCCACTGCAACAACTACTGAAGCAATGCATTATTGCTTTAGGACCAAAATAATATTATATCTGCAGCCGGTACAAAAAGAAAAGACATGAAGGCGGTGATAAAAGATGGGGGGCAAAAAGGAAAATGTCAGCTCATGGGAAGACAGCTACAACTTGGAGGCATATGAATTGTAATATGGAGTATTGTACTAATGTAAATTCCATGCATTGACAGTTTGGGATGCTTTGAAGCCTCGTAGTACGCTTGCGCTCAAATATACATGGAATTAATAAAAAGCCACCAGCTGTATTTCAGCTACTATTTAACATGAAAAAAAGGACGGTAGAAAAAGAAGAGCACCCAGAGAAAATCGCTAGTTACACTTTATTGAATACACTATATAAGATAAGACTAGTAGTAGTAATTAATCATCACCCAGGCCGCACCCACGGTGTGTGGACGGGGCTGAGATGAATCTCAAACAAAGAAAGAAAGCAAAGCCATATCACATCATCCACGCAGATGCCACCTATCAACTATGGAAGGGAAAGGGAAATTGAAAAGCCAGGGTTGTGACCAACCAAAAGGTCCAAAACGTGACCCAACCCTGTTGTTCAATCATGTGCCCTACTACTGCTGCTGCTGCTGCTGCTACGCCTCTGGACATGAATTTGCAAAAACTGCCAAACCAACTTCTATTTATTTAGTATATAATATATATATATATAGTAGTATCACTCAATTCATATCCCAACGGAAGACCCAACTGTCATCCACCACTTCTGTTGGTACCCTCCAGCAGAGGCAGGCCAACGCGAACAAAAAGGCTGTTGCATTCTTCTCCTTTCCACTGCGGGCTCTCCCCAACCCCCACTTTTATTCCTTCTCCTCCTAATATCCCCCTATTTTAAGCACTAATTCAACTATTGACTGACCACACCCATAAATATATATATATATATATATATATATATATCATAAATCATCATCTTTTCTCCTTTCAATTATTTTCCTATCCTAAATAACCTATCCCAGACTTTTCACTAACAAAAGCGAACATATCCCCGTTTTTCCATGAAATGTAATGCTTCTTCATTCCTATTCAATAGTAAGACCACTCCTGAGGAAGTCTGGCTCCTCCTCGCTGCCTGCCGTTGTCCCACTCATCGCTGCTAAGCCATCGCCACACTATTCCTATATCTCAAAGCTGCCGCGTCTGCAGAAAGACCACAAGCATACATATCCATCAGTCAGTCTTCATCTCTAACATAACGCACTCACTAGTCTGTCTAAAGAGAAACCCAAGCCAGAGGATCCAACGCAACACACGACTTTTAACAAATTCGAGATAAATAAACAGGCAGCGCAAGTACCGTAGTCAGAGGCCAGCCCCGCAGTATATGTTGGCTCACCCCGAACATCCACTGCCTCCGCACTCAAATTCAAATTCAAATTCAAGGTTTGGACCACTCTGTCCGGCAGTAAGACCGTCGAGCATCCTGCATTTTTTTTTTTTACACCAATAAAACGTCGTGCATAATTGCACATCACTCAATAATGAAAATAAATGTTGAACTCGAAACACATACTAAAATCACATTCAAAACAACCCATACCCCAACCCACCCCCACCCCCTCAAACCAAAAGAAAAACCCAAAAAAAAAAGGGAACAGGACAGAAGATTACAAAGGGGACAAGAAGAAAAGAGGGGTCAGATCTGGGTCGATCAGAACAGTTACATTAGACTGAGAATTTCCACCCTCACTAGCCAACACACACATTCCATGTGACCATTAACCGCCAAAAAATAAAAATAAAAATAAAAAATAAAAAACCCACACTATCCAAAGATAGCTCACTGCTAGTACTAAAATTTCCGAATCACATCCTCCACTTAGTGACTATTAAGGTTAAGATTTGAAACCCCCCAGCCAGTCATCCTTGACATTGGCCATGTAAACAGGGCATTCATGCACAAAACAAGCGGCTTCCTAGAGCAAACAATTGAGGAGAGAACAAAATACTACCCGACTTCTTGCGGGCAACAGCTGGGGTTCCGAATCTTCTGGGCAAGAAAACACCAGTTCCAGCACATTCCCTTTTAGAAGTGGGGTTTCCCAGAAATACAGCCCTCATGCCCGAACCCGGAAGCTGTTGGGGCTGTAGCTGCTGCTGGCGCTGGGACTGTTGTTCCAGCGTAGGCCAAGCAGCCGTTGAAAGATTAGGCTTCTTCCCTCCAGTCCTCCCACTATTCAGCATCATTTGTTGAGCCTGGCTCAACTGAAACTTCGGATGACCCCATACACCCATCGCCTGCTGCTGCTGATGCTGCCTCATCATCTGTTGCTGCCTCAGCTGCTCAAACTACATCCCAAAAACAAATTTTAAAAAAAAAAACAAAAGAATTAACCAGAAGAACTAGTTAAAAACCGAGAGGGTAAAACAAACATAAAAGCTAATCGAATAATGCCACTTCCAAAACTTACTTGGGCGGCTTTTAAATGCTGCTGATGAGAAAGATAGGTCTGGTGGCCGGGCCGGAAACCAAGACTTGGGCTGGGGGTTCTCTGAGGTACAGAGATGGGACTAGGCTTTGTGGGAGGCCCAACTAGTCCTCCACTCTTGTTGGGGTAAACCCCAGCAGCTCCTTTCATCATTCTCATGCGAGCAACCTCCCCTGCAGCCGCATATAGCAGATCCCAGGCAGCGTCGGTTTTGTTGATCCCCGCCGGCGAAGCTACCTTCAAGGGACAGTTTGGGCTGCCACGGCTGGAGCGGTGTCCACCACTCAAAGTACTGCAGAGTGTCGACTGAGGTGAACCAGACAAACCCCATCCCTGTCAAAATAACACGGTTAAAATTTCAAAAATGAAAGGGGAAAAAAACTTATGCAAAAAAAAAAAAAAAAGGAAAGGACCAGACAAAGTGGAAAGAATTTTAGATACCAGTTTGTTGTTTTCGTAGGTTAAACCAGAGTCTTGGAAAGTGGAAAGAGCCAGTTGTTGCGTTAAACCAGTAATATAGTTGTCATCGTCACTTTCGGTCTCGGTTGAGCCTTCAAGGGGAGAACTTAGACCCGAGTGAGACCCAAGGGGACCAAGCCCATACCCGAACTCATGCCAAGAATCCATCCCGAAGCAAGTCTTGGCGGTGTTTCTGGCATCATTCTTCTTGCAGCTGGTCCTCAAGTCAGCGAAGAGCTCGTCGTCGTCGTCGTCAGTCAAGAACTGAGGGAGCAAACGGTGCTCACAATCGTCCGAGTCCGAGTCCTTGGCCATCTTTCCTGGATAAAAGAAAAATAACAACGGAGAAAGAGAAGGCAGGAAGTGTATATTAGTCGAAGCAAGAAAGGGTCGTGGAGAGGAGGGGAGCTTGGGGGAAGAGAAATTAGCGGCGGGTGAGGCCAAGGGCTTTGGGGGGCTTGCGGGCTTCTTAAGATTTAATGATACTAAGGACTTTGCGGTTGCCTTCAGTGGTGGTGTCTTGAAGGGCCCCAACCAAAAAATCTTGGATAGAAATAGAGAAGATTATTAACAACACACACCCCACAAGGGAAAAAAAAGAAAAAGAAAAAAAGAGAGGAGGGTAAAGCGGACCGAGAGTATGGGCAACTGGGCAACAAGTGGGCATGGACGAGTGTAAAATAGAGCAGGCAAGGACTTAAAAGCGATTGTATTCGCATGCTGCGCTGTAGCACTACTAAGTGTGTGAAATTTTGGGAGACGGGAGGAGAGAGGGTGGGAACCCTATGTATCCGGGATAGACGCGCGGATTTGAGAGTAAAAACACGCAAGGGGGCAGCAGCTGGACTGGTAAGGGAGGTATGCGCAGGCCGCAGAGTTGTTGCCAGGTAAGATATAGATATCGAGGGGTCGTTTGGCGAATTGTTGGGTTTCGGAGGGAGTCGTGGTGGGCCCGTTCCTCTGACACAAGGTCACTCCCCTTGCATGTGAGCCTGGGTGGGTCCTCCGAGCTGTAGCTGTGAGGTTGGCAACCATCAGGAGTCCCTCCGCCTCCGGGAAGAAAAAGAAGGCTGAGGCCGAGTGGGGACTGGCAATAGTTTTGCAAATTGTTGGTATTGAACTCCGACCCTTTCGTTACCAATCAAATTCCTTTTTGCTTTGTCTCTTTTCTTCTAGTAATAAAAACGGATGGAGTTTATGAAACCAGAAGAGAGAGGAGAGAATAGTGTGTATCCAACATAAGGGTTGAAGGTTAGGGTTGTCTGGATTATTATTTTTTTTGAATTTTTTATGAAAAAATATAATGTAACAATGTGATGTACGTGAGGTAAAAAGGTATTTGGAAGATATGATCATGAAAAACTTAAAAATTTTTCGATGAAAAATTACAAACCAAACAAGGACTTAGTTTGTCAACGTTTATTTCAACTGCCTCTGATTTGATCCAATTTAACTAATGCAAGATTAGTTAAAAATGTTGCTGTTTTGGGGGAGAAAAAGATCAATTAAAAATATGTCACCCCCTCTTTTTGTAAGGAATAAGCGTAGCTTGGAAATATTTTACATCCAATAAGTAAATGTTATCTCTCTGTAACCAGACCGTTGATTAACGATTTTTCTTTCTATGGACCGATGACATTACAAGGAACTCATAATAATGAGAATAATAAAATTCTCGAAATAATTAGTAAGTAGTGATATTACAATTCAATTGCTCCGAAGAAGAAGAGGAAGGAGAGATTACAACCGAGTCACGGTATAAAGTCACTCACTATACAGTGGGAGAATAGCGAAACTTGTACTCAAGATCGATCGTCACCAAGGCTGTGACTTTGACCACTACAGTGAAACCCTCATTGTCATTCGAGATCAGTTAAAAGTGTTAGAACTATGGATCACTTAATCAAATTGACCAGGAGTTTGTAGATTACTTAATCAAGTCGATAAGAAGTTGGATTAAGGCTTAAGAAGCCTTCGAAAAATGGAAAGTGATGACAACGTGGTCACACAATTCTGATTCCTCAGCGCGTGGTGGGCGTGTGTGTGAATGCAGACGATTGTCCTCATCCTGTGTACGTGGCAATTACACCTTGCATGTAAGTAACAATAATAAAGGATCAAAATATCAATAATATTATCTTACCAAAAAAAATTAACAAAAGATAAGAGGATCAAGGATCATCGACTGGACTAGGGGGATCGGAAGAGTGGGGTCATCAAGGTAGTTTAGTGCTGCTAGCAGCAGTGGTGGTGGCCTATTCCTGAAAAGTGCAGTGCAGACTATACTCAGTAGTCCTTTGGTACGTAGACATGTTTGCAGTCAGTCTCGCGTCTTGCGTCTTATTCAGTATCCACTGTTCCCCTGCTCTTTTCTTTATATTGTGCAAATGACGAAGATGTCTTTACAGATTCTCTGTATCATGGGGCTCCACCCAAAGGCCAAATATGGAGAATGGAGATATGTTGCTGGCTAATTTGATAGACTGTACTGTATCTGCTCAATTTGGCAGTTGGGGCTGAGTGTTATTGTCGTAATTTCAATTCTAGGGATCTCGATAGCTGTTTTTTTTTTTGTTAAAATACCAAATTCTCCCTCTCAAGTCAAATCCAATGTCAACGTAAATTGACTTCAGCTGACTACTATTGTCATTTTCGGATTGTAACCAAGGTTATCAGATTCAGGATTCTATTGGATCGTTGTTTACTTTGTAGTATCGGATAGTAGAATCAATCGATATTATAAAAAACGTAAAAAATAGTGGATCTGTTTGGATTAGTTGTTTTTGGAATTGTTTTTCAAAAATATTACTGTAGCATTTGGGATGTGAAAAACTACTGTAACTGTCTTTCAAAAACTTTTTGAGGGTATTTTTAGAATAATTTTTTGTGGTATTTTAAAAAGTAAAAATTTATTTGGATCAATTTTTTGGGGTATTTTTAAAATTAAAAATTTATTTTGGGATAACTTTTTAGGGCATTTTTAAAATTAAAATTTATTTGATGGGTGGTGGTGCAGGTAGGTTAATTTAAAAAAGAATACCCCAAATAAATTATTTCAAAAATACCCCAAATAAATTTTTAATTTTAAAGATGCCCCAAAAAATTACCCAAAATAAATTTTTAATTTTAAAAATGTCCAAAAAATGCCTCAAATAAATTTGAATTTTAAAAATGCCCAAAAAATTGCATCAAATAAATTTTTAAATTTAAAAATGCCCCAAAAAATTACCCCAAATAAATTTTTAATTTTGATACCACAAAAAATTAGCCCAAATAAAATTTTAATTTTGAAAACGCCCCCAAAAATTACCACAAATGAATTTTTAATTTTGAAAATGCCCCAAAAATACCCTAATTTAATTTTTAATTTTGAAAATGACACAAACATACCCTAAATTAATTTTTAATTTTAAACATGGCCCAAAAAATTACCAAAAATAAAATTTTAATTTTCAAAATGCCCCAAAAATACCTCAAATGAATTTTAAATTTTAAAAATGCCCCACAAATTGCCCCAAATAAATGTTTAATTTTAAAAATGCCTAAAAATACCACAAATAAATTTTTAATTTTTAAAATGCCCCAAAAATACCACAACTAAATTTTCACTTTTAAAGCTGCCCCAAAAATTACCCAAAATAAATTTTAAATTTTAAAATGCCCCAAAAATTACCCCAAATAAATTTTTAATTTTAAAGATACCCCAAAAAATTACCCAAATAAATTTTTAATTTTAAAATGCCTCAAAAAATACCTCAAATAAATTTTAAATTTTAAAAATGCCCCAAAAATTGCTCCAAATAAATTTTTAAATCTAATAATGCCCAAAATAAATTTTTAATTTTGAAAATGCCCCAAAAATACCCAAATAAATTTTTAATTTTGAAAATATCCCCAAAAAATTACCCCAAATTAATTTTTAATTTTAAATATTTCCCAAAAAATTACCCCAAATAAATTATTAATTTTAAAAATGCCCCAAATAAATTTTTATTTTAAAATGCCCTAAACAATTATCCCAAGTAAATTTTTAATTTTAAGAATGTCTCAAAAAATACCCCAAATAATTATCTCAAATAAATTTTAAATTTGATGGGGATGGGGGGGAGTGGGAGAAAGAGAGAGGGGAGAGAGGGGAGGAGGTGGTGGGGTGGGTGGTGGTGGTGGTGGTGGTGCGGTTAAGGTGGAAGAATAATGGATAATTTTTTTTATTTTTGTATGTATAAGTTGTTTTTGAAATATTTGTTTGGATTGGTATTTTTAGCATTTTTTTTGTTGGTGTATTACTGTAGCATTTGGGATATGAAAAACAATTTTTCAAAAACAGCTCAAAAAACAGAGAATCCAAATGGACCCAATCTTACTAATAATTTTGAAATTTGTAATTCAAATATACAGTAATAATTAATGCAAATCATGTACAATCAATATAATAATATTATTAATTAATGTTAAAATCGTACTATTTAAAGTATTTGGGGTAGTCTTAAAATTAAATAAAAATTTTGGAACTATATGTGACATATTGTAAATGAATTTAGATTAAAAATATTGTTCTTTCTTATTTTGAATCATGCAAATTACTAGACAAAATAGTTAGAAAAATTGACTTCATATCTATATATATCATTTAAGTATTTATTAATCAGATAATTACATATCAATTTTAAAGATTCACCAATTTTTATAAGTAAAGAATTAGTATAAAATAATTATGTGGGTTTAAAGTTATTTGAATATAGTTTCTAGTGCAACAAATTCTGATTTTTCTATACAAAGTTATAGTCAAATTATTAAAATTTTTATCATAATATATTTAAATGGTAAGATTCTATCAAAATCGAATCAAAATCAAAAAATATGATTCAGATCGTAGAATGATAAGATGTCACTGTCGGAACCACGATCCTAACAGCTATATGATTGTAACTATGACGGGTGAATTTGTTTCTCGCAGAGAGAGGTGGAATCGGCAATCCCACGGTTTAAAGTTGTCTACACCACTTTTTGCTTTTCTGACCCCTACTGACTGTTGTGCTTGTAGTCGGGGTACACTACTGCTTTCAGTTTTGCGCAATCAATTGCCTTCTTCCGTCTTCTTCTTTGCCTTTTTTTTTTTTCCTTTTGGTGTTAAAAACTTGAATGTATTTAACCCTGACATCACCACATATCAAAACATGATTCTAGACCATAGATTGCTTATATTCTTCTTCTTTTTTTTTGTTTGTTGCTACATTATTTGAATAGATTTGGATCTAGTGATCACCATGGATCGGAATATGTGGACAGTAGTTGCTTATAACAGGTTAGCAGAACCATAAAATGTTGGCAATTCTTATGGATACCCATCGGACCATAGTTTGTTTATGACAGGTTAGCATGTTAGGACATTATCCATAAAATGTTGGCGATTCTTACACTAGTCGGACCATCGGTTGCTCAAGGCAGATTAGCATGTTAGGGCATTTTACTTGAGTCGACCTTTGTTAAGAAAGTGATCCGATTTTATTAATTGAGTTAACTTGAGTTGGCTCGCTCTACTTCTTTTACTATGTATATTAAACAATAGAAGGTTATACAGTCGAGAGATTCTACCATCGGTTGATGTATTATCCTTTGGACTTAAATTCACCATTGTATGGTAAAATAAGTATATTTTGACCTTAAATTTTAATAATTTGAATTATTTAAAATATTGATCATTATTGTCATTGAGATATAATACAGGGGAGTGATCCTCGAAAGGGACGATAGAATTTTTCTATAAGTTTTATATTGTCATTATTTTGCATAAAGGTTATAAAGTTTATGAATAATTATTTTGCATAATATATTTTTTCCTTTTATTTATTTATTTTTTGTTTGTGTCATTAATGGGCTTCTATTTTTGCAGTATTGCTCTCGTTGCACTGCCCAAATCAGCGTCTCTCCGAGTGTAACATGTTATGTACTCTAGAAAATAATAAATACCAATAGTATTTTTTTCAACAAATTATCCCAAATAATCTAGTATACAAACATGTATTTACGGCTTCAATTGGGTAATAGTCGTTCCTGGGACACTATCAGATAAGTATAAAATTTCCAAAAGTACATACCTCAATCAACAGAAGAAGAGAATGTTTAAAGGATTAAATTGGATCAATATATATTTTATGTGCAAGAGTATTCCAACTCAATAATCAGACAAGCATAAATCTGAAATCCAAATTTTGATTATCATAATCAGCATCTTTGAATGATGTATGTGAGATAATTTGTTGAAAGGGATATTGTAGCACTTTTTTGATATGATGTATGTGAGATAAAAAGATAATTGAAATTTATGTCGACAATTCAAGTAAAAATATTTAGATAAATAATAACAATCCAAACAAATCAAATTCCATAGCCACAAGCGTGCTTGTGGTTGGCATTGGCTCCGACAGCCCGTTTTATGGGACTTAACTTTATTCATGCAGTCCATATTTTATTCAGAAAATATCCTAGTAAATTCATAAACGACAGACAAAAATGATATCAGACGGTCTGGCTGGTTTTTACGGACAAGACAAGTAGACAACAATTGAACTTGCTCGCGCAGACAGTTTCTGAAACAATTAGTCGTTATGGAATTTTTTTTCTCTTTTCCCTTTTTCTCTCCCGTAAAAGAAAATGTCAGTTTTCTTCAAAAAAAAAAAAGTTAGTTCTGAATTATTTTTTTTTACTTTAGCCTTTTGTCGTTACTGGATTTATTATTCTATATAATCAGCTTTGTTTTCACAAAAATATTCTTATGCAACTATAGATTTAATTTTTAGTATTATCTTTTTCCCTGCATTCTCATATCATTTTACTGATATTGTCAATTTAGAAATACTAAAATCCTATAGACTTACCCACATTACACTTCACAAATAACGAAAGCCTAAAAACAGAACACACAACTGAAAAGGGAAAGTAACGTTTATTCTTTTGAAGAAGGGGAAAGCTACAAATAAGAAACCAATTTCTTAGACAACAAAATTACTGTAGACCAACTTACATCATGTTTTAAATCTAAAGGAAAATTTCGTGTCTATTATTCAGGGATCAAATAAATAATCTTGCCCGGACATTCTCGTTTAGTCTAGTGCTTCTGACCTTTTCCCATGCATTCTCCTTCAAATCTTAACCCTAATTATATCTCCACCTTACACATGATGATGTTCACCTCTGTAGGGCTATTGAATGAAAAATCTTTTGCAGTTTTCCGGCATGGAGTTTCAATCATCAATATGGAGTAGAAATTAAGAGAGGAGTAAGAATCGAATCCTTATCCTTAATTTATATATATATATATATATATATATCAAGAGCAATATCTTTAATCAATTATCAAGTAAGTACTAACACTAGGATATATTTTTATGTGACCTTCTTCGCACGGTGCAATTGCAAGAGACTCATTTTACAAAGAAAACCACAAAAATAAGGAAGGTGCAATTTTGTAGGGGCTAAACCTTTTTTTTTTTTCTTTTTTGGGTGCTGTTGTTTGTTGTTTTTTTTTTTTTTTGGGCTTTGGGGTGCGGGGTTGTGGTTGTTTTCCAAGGGCAGGCCCAGACGGTTATTTGTCTTGGCTGATGGACAGTGCAATCTCCGGCCTTTGCACGTTCCGTACCGGTCAAACCTCCCCTTCGTCTACTTGAGATCCGTCAATCGTCATTTTCCGCTACTAAATCGACTTTGATATTTCACGATCGTTTTCACCGCTACTAGTTGGGAGCGCTGCCGGCGTTAGACGGCTCTCATTTCGGGCCTTTTCTCGCGCTGATGAGAGGGGCTTAAAGTCTCAACAGGGTCTGCCCGGCGCGTAAGCAAAAGCAGTAATCAATAAATGGAATGCAGAAGGCGATGGGGACGTGATCGCCTGCGACAAGGACAACACTCGGAAACTGGAACTGTAACTTTGTTCTTACGTATTAGAATCCTCCAAAAAAAAAAAAAGTCGATCTCATTGAGGCCCGCTGGAAGTGATTTGTTCTTACTTGTTAGTAATCAGTCCACGGGAAGTGCTTTTCCTCCCCGCTTTCACTGTTTCAAATTTTGGATCAAAAGCACCAAGCCTGCTTTGCTACAAGTAGCTTCCTTCGCACAGCCGTAACTAATCTTCAAGCATTTTTGGCGCCGAAGGTTTGTCTGGATAGGAGATTATCTCCCAAAATTTACCCAAAATACTTCACTGGCTCACCAACGTTATTTTCACTTCTGGATTAAGATCTCTATTGATGATTTAGGCTTGTTTGAATTGCAATTTTTCATCAAAAAAATTTTATATTTTCTATGATCATATTTTTTAAATATATTTTTACCTTACATATATCATATCGTTACAGTATATTTTAAAAAATAGCAATCTAGACAAGGAATAGGATTCGGCGGCAAGGCAACAGTTTCCTCCTTGATTACCACTTGCCTCCAAGCTTCATCTGGTATGGGTCCCCTTTGCGTATATGTGGACTTCGATGAGTCTATTGATTGTGGCTTCTCCATGGTGATTATCTTCGACTGCAAATGTTTCCGATTTTAGAAACCGGGACCACCAAACCGCGAGTAGTCTTCTATCGTGCACGACATCCTAATAAATGATCCCTATTTTTTTTCTTCTGTTTTCCTTTCCTTTATTTCTTTCGAAGCAAAAAGTCTACTGTCTACCTGCTTAATCGTTAACAGTTAAAAACAACTCACATGCAAATTTTTCTCAATTAAATAGCTCTACAACATTAAAACTACTGTTCCAAAATCCAAACAACTGTTTGATATAAACAATTCGATGTCGCTTTTTATAATTCTAAATTTAATCTCATAAAACACTCACTACTCATGCATAGCTCATACTCAAACCAAACAATTGTTGACATAGAAAAGGGCCTCAAAAGTCAAATCAGACTAATCAGTCAGTTCCCGCTCCTCTATAATTCTAGTCAACTACTATTTCCATCTATTGACGTGTTCCAATGCCAAAACCAGTTCTTTTAAAAAATTACTCTGCTTCTTGTGCTGATCGGATAACGCCATTGCGGATCTCCTGGAAAGTAAGGTCGACAAGCTGTATCTACAACAAAGATAGATTACAAGATGGGGTTCAACCCTCCTATGTAACTTTGATGTTCAAGCCAGTAAGAGGTCACATAAATTTAGAGAGGGAGAGACAAAGAGAGAGATTCCCTTCATACCAGGTTGGAGTCGTATTTATAAAGTAAAGTTACTTTTCCTCGAGCTATGAACTCTCTGCTATAATCGATCTATGTGCGTAAGGCAGCGATAAGTTTTGTAAGGGGTGTCAGGATCTTGTCAATCATTCCCTGATTATAATATTACGAAAAAAGCATTTCTGAACTATACTCCTGAGAGGGAAAAATCTTTCTGAAGTCGTTACTCCGAGGTGAGCAGAGTAAGGCCTTTACACTTCTCAAACTCTTTAGTGTAAAATTAACTTACAAAAAATGTATCTATTTGCCAGGTGTACACACATCCGTGTGCACTAGGTACTAGTCGTAAAATAATGTGACATCTTGGGGAAAGTTTAGTTGAAGCCCGGAGCTCAGAATTAAAGTCGAGCATTCAGAATTCAAAATGGACATATTATCCGTCGAAAGCGGAAAAAAAGAAAATGTCTGTGCTGGTGCCAGATAACAACTGACTGAGTACTGATTTTCCATTACAAACAATTTTCTTTCCTTTGTATTGTTGGGTCCTAACATACAATGAGTTCGTTATTCCTTACTTCACTTGTTGGCTTTTAAATACAGGACGTCATGTTTAAGATTTTAGATCAATGTCCAAAGGCTCTCAAACTTGTCTTGTATTATTAGCTTAGGGGGTCTCCTTTCCGAGATGTTTAGATCATTTTCCGACAGAACAGATACCCACTCAGAACATTTCGTTCTTAGAATAGAAAGAAATGTGGATCGTAATTCGTAACTCAGAAGAAAGAGCCAGCAAAATCTTTTTCAGGGTTGTGAGCTGAAGGCCATATATGGAAACAGACCAAGTTGATATATAGTATAGTATAGTAGATGATGTTCATGAATCATGTTGCCAATTCTTCTTCTTTATTTTTGCTAATATTTTGTGAATTCCTATCCAAGTGCCCCTTAATCCTTATTTTGATGGAGAGGTCTTTTGGCGTTGGTATTAAATGATGCTATTTCTCATGGAAAGCCTTAGTGGAGGGTCATAATCATCATATCAGCTGGGAAGCATGTGGAAAGGATTCCTGGATTGTCCATTCTATCATTTTTCCACCACCTGCCAGCGTTATCGTCAAGAAACAGACACTTTTTTTTTTTTTTTTTTAAAAGGAAGTGTTCCAATTTGGCTTGGAGGTTTGGAGGAGGCCGTTCCATTATGACATGCAAATTCGTACTGTAATCTCTAATCGCAGTGTTGGTGCGTACAAATGGGAATCCTAAGTAGACATGAGCACCGCCAAGGATTCCATCTAATTACTTTGGATTTGTTAGCGTAAATAAGGGGTCCGGACGATAACAAATTAACAATCATGATTCTTAAGTGGGGTCGAAGAGCAATTAGTGGAAAGGCAAACAAAAATCTATACTGGTGTTAAAAGTTAGATGACTTATGGTAACGTGACTCGCGCAATGATTTGGAAAAAAAACAAGTCTCTGCTTCTCTCTTTTCTTTTCTTTTCTTTTTTCCCCCTCCCCTCTTTTTTTTTAAAAATGTTTTATCTTTCCTTTTCTAAATAATCGAAGCCACGGTGGATTCCAGCAGATATCAGTGGGGTGGGGGCTTTTAAAAAGATCAAAGGGAAAATAAATAAATAAATAAAGCGATCCAAAATTATTTATGCGCTGCCCAAATTAATCACTGATCTGCTTTTGTTATTGGAGTGGCCGGGGAGCTTGCTTGCTTGTACCACAAACTGGTTCTTATCTCATTTCTCATCTCCCCTAGTAGTAGTACTACTACTCTCTACCACTCTTTCTCATTTCAGGGCCGGTAGTAGTTGGATGTGGGTCTGGAGTCATATCTCCCTCCCAACTCCCAAGTCCCAAGTCCCAAGTCCTATCCACTACTTGGGACGCTGGGTATTATATAAGTTACAGTTGGATTCCATTTTCTACATTATTCTATTTTCTAAGCGCTCTGTGTACATCGATCTCCAAGGCCTGGCCTGTAGGACCGCCCAGATATCTACACCATTCCCTTGGGTCAATGGAACTAGGTAGCAGATACCATGATCTTCCTTTCCCGCCCCATAAAACGCTGATATTTCATTGTTTCTAAACGATACTGCTGTCAGGCTGGGGCTGGGGACCCATCATCACATGGCTGGATTTTTGTAGGAACCCCGATCGCGTTGTCCCAGTGAATTATTCGTGCTGCAGCTACTATGGTTAATCTTTTTCTGAGTGGACTGTTTCCTTCTGTTTTCTCCTCCGGCTCCCTCCTCATTTTCCTCTTCGACTTTTCTTTTTTTTTTTTTCTCAGAATAAAAGCCAGGATACTGCATCCAGGGGTCACAACCTGAACGCGAGCAGAGAAAAAAATCACCGCCCACGCATTCAAAGATCGAAAGAACTATAACAGCGCCAGTGTCCGATGTAAGTAGGCTGCAAAGGACGGATAGTGGCGTCTGCCGGCGCCGGCAGCCGCAATTTTTGCATAGTCAACCTCCCGCTAGCATGCACACCCTACTTTACTTTTTATCTTAAAACATGTGGCCACTTTGTTAAGGAAAATCCCACACCCGCCCCATCTACATTAATTGAGATGTTAACATGTAGTAGTAGTAGTAGTAAAAAGCATTTTCTGATGATACAAACTCCTTGGGTGGAAATGTTTATATAAAAGTTTTTTTCTTCAAGTCCCATCTATACATGGTTAGCTTTAATCCAAGAAGGTAAACCCAAATTCATCTAGTAATTAGCCAAGTCCCAACAGCAACCCGTGAAGGGAGCAACCATCGGGGAAGTCGTTGCCGGTTACTGGTACAAGCTACGACGTTGGATTATCAAAAAGTACGCAAAACGAAAATAACAAAAGAAAGAGTAAAGACAAAAGCCCGATTGGGAGGAGCAGTGTGTGAACCGAGGGAACATGTCGCCTTGATTAACGCCAGAGCCAAGAGGTTTTACGTTCTCGACGTTGTCGTTTTCTCGATCACGATGGGCCATCGCTGCTGTCAGGCTTCCTTCTTCCGGAGATTCCAGGAGAAATGCTTTGACCCTCTGTCTGCCCGTCACCGCACACCACGGGGATATATATATATATATATATATATATATATATACGAGTTGCTCAATTTGCTATTTTAACCTTTTGCAAAGTGAATGTTTCACTGGGGGGAAGGGTTCGATTGGGTTCGATGGCTGCTAACTTGCGAAAGTGAATGTTTTATTGGGGAAGGGTTCAGCTGGATGACAAAGTGGAAACAATTATTATTACCAAAAAAAAGAAGTGTAAAGAATTATTATAATTAGAATAATATTAATAGTAGTAGTAGTAGTTATAATTAGAATTTGGTACCGTCCTACTTAACCACCAAGCCTTTTTTTCATTTTTTTCTTTGGGAACAGTTCCATGCATTTTGTGGAGACGTGAACTTCTACTCCGAGATGGCCCTCCGAGGAGGTGGTCAGAAAGCAGACGAGTCCTGCAAGTTATAGAGAGGAGAAGAATAGGGGCTCGGTCCCCCGGGGTCTGCTCCGATGCCTAAGTCAGGACCTTTCAAAGTGGAAGTTATTGCAAAATAGTGAGTAGCCAGTTACCTTTTCTTAGTGGTGCAGGTGGGTATTTATAGTAAAGGGATAGGGGTACGGCTTCCCGGGGATGATGACGCGTGGGCAGGGGGATGCCTTCAAGGGTCCAGATAGGGAGAGAGAGTATGATGGGATGTTCGACAAGATGTCTGAAACAAGACGTTCAAGATGTGATGGACAAGGTCTTTGCCGTCTGGCCACAAGGACTTAGCCACCGACCATATCCTCGGGAGGTCGGACCAGGAGCCGGCGAGCTCTCCAAAGGGGTCGGGAAAGGCGGACCGATCGAGTCCTCAGTTCCGAGGACAATGCAGATCAGCCCCCTACACATTTTATCCTTGATCAGCAGAATGTTGAAAGGGAGAGGTTAGGTGGGAGTTTAGACCCCAAAGTTTAGTTACTCTTTTTTTTTTCTTTTGGGCGGGGGTGGTAGTTTTCTAGGGGCTGATTTGGACTTGCAGAAAGTCGGAGATTCAAATCTGGGCTGGATTTCTTAAAAACCATCCCGTGCAAGGCACTTGACGCCATTCAGGGCTCAAATTGTGCCCAGTGATGTCTATCACATGTGTGGGTCACAAATGCATTGCGACTAATTGGGCCTAATTTTGGCCCTTCGACGAATTGGGTGCCCTTTTTTCCCCTTCCTTTCTTGAACCCTTTTTACTCGAGTCAACTTGTGGTTAGAGTGCAGAAAATTTTGATTCCGCTTAATGGTCTTTGGTAAGGATTTTGCTTCATAAAGTTTGGCGAAAATGCAAGATGGTGAGATCCTACGGGAGTGAATGATAACTTTTGGAGTTTCGGAAATAAAACGGGGGACCTCCTCCTGGAATTGGAATTGAAGCTGAAAACAAATTTCTTTGCCTTTTTTTTTTTTGGCTAAGGAAAGCTGAAGAATGTATGTGGTTGATCTCTGTACTCCTCCATTCCCAATTGCCAGGGTAGAAGAAAAATTGCACTCCAACAGGCATTAATTCATTATGCAGCAGCAAGTTAAAAGGAATGGCAGATCATTTGGAATTATGCAATCACACCTACCCTTCACAGTTGCAGTGTCATGAAGAACAGAGAGAGTATGGCTGGGTGACATAAGATAATATTTGACTGGAACAAAGGAAGTTGTGGGGAAGCTTCGCATTCGTTTTCTCCTTATCCAATAGGGATTAACAGCCTTGACCCTTGAATTTTTTTTTTTTAAACAACCCGTAATATGTGAATTCATGCTTAGTTATCAAGCTAAAAACATATTTTCCCCTGAGTCGAAGAACTACAGATGTTGAGATACATGAAGTGTAATAGAAAATCCATTATCACTGATAAAAGAACAGCACTAATACCAACAACCTTCCTTGAATTACTAAATTGAGCCGCCAATGTTTGCAGCAACAAAGGGCCAAGCTGTGAAATTAGATCCTAACTTCAGTTTCATTCTTGTTAACATCGCTTCAAGTCAAATGCCATTCACAGCTTGGACATCTTTCCTTTTTTTTTTCCTTACAAAAAAAAAAAACAATTTAAACTTTTATAATGGTCAAAAATTAAAACCCAAAAAAAAAAAGGTGAAAAGCGTGACCGTCAATGACGGAAAGGAAATCTGATCCAGAAGAAATGTAAAGCGATGGACAAAAAGCATTTGGGAAACCTTGAGTTCTGCAGTGTTTTTAAACTTGGACCGGATCGGTCGGTTCGATCGGTTGAATCGAAAGCCGATCAGGCCTCCGGTTTGAATCAACCCTCAAAACCGGAGAATTTAAAATTCAGTCAAAACCCGGGTTTGACCAGTTGATCGGGTTTGACCATTTGAACAGTTTTTTTTTAACCTTTAACCCATTATATCCATTCAAATTCACTTTTTAAGTTTTAGTAAATATGTTTTAACCTCTCAATATTTTAATAAAGTATAAAATTAATCCAATACATTTTTTAAGTTACATTTCTACCTCTATATATATATTATATTCTTTAAGTCAATTTATTTATTAAATATAAAATTCTCTAATTTATATATAAAGTCATAAATCACCAATTTAAGAAAAATTTATATATATATAAAGTTGAAAACTACCAATTTGAGAGAATTTTTATATATTATTTTTTTAAGAAAATTTTTTTAAATACTATTTTGTTTATATATTATTAATATATATATTTATGACGTCATCTGATTCGAACCCATCGACCCCTTGAGTTCTATGCGGTCAGAATCTAAAACATCACTTGGCATCGACTATTAGAAGATGAAGAAATTTTGCTTTTTGTGTGGGGTATTAAAGGAGTTTGAAGTTAATGGCGGGGGAATGACAAATTAAGGAGCCGTTTGGTTCGAATTCCATTATCACTATCGGTATCATAGAGTGATCAATGATAATGGGTTTTGATGAAAACCCACAGTGTATTTGTTAAATGTGGAATGAGTTTTATAATTTATTTTTTCCTTTTTCATTGTTTCTTTTTTTTCATTTCTTTTTCTTTCCATTTGTTGAAACAGTAGCATTTTATTTTGTTATTTTTGCATTTAATAAGAATAAAAGGGTAATTAAAATGATTTAAGAAGAATAAGATGGATAACTAAGATGATTCCCTAGTAACAGGTGGTTAATCAAAAAATCATAGAAGAGACCTATCATTCCCATTAATTTATTCCTATTGACCCTAACTAAACATATTATATAGATATAATTAAATTTGAAACTCATAGTGTGGTTGAAACCTATTTACCAAACCTCGCATGATATAAGCTTTTGTGCTTTTAGAATTGTAGAAGACAAGTGATGACAGGTAAAAAGCAAAAGCTTGTGTGTGGAGTCCACCGAGGAATGGTGGTCCGCAGTCCACATGCGATCACGGACCCTGCACCACATCACAGGGGTGCGAAGGCAAAAAAATCTTGAAGACTGTTTGGTGAGCCCCTCATTTTTGTCCAAAGTATCCACAACAGTAGAAAAGAAGGACGAGGTTCCCGACTCACGTAATTCATCATCATCTGACCCTAGGCCTTCGAAAATTCTCAATTACAAGTCCATTGCACGCCAGAACTTGCTCGCTTTACTCTTCATCCTCCTATATTAACTATCCCCACGAACAACGAAAGAGAAAGAGATCAGACTCCAAAATGGGCAAGGACAGGAAAATTGGGGTGGCAATCGACTTCTCAAAGACCAGTAAGCTGGCACTGCAGTGGGCTATCGACAATTTGGCAGATAAAGGGGACACCGTCGTCGTCATCCATGTCAATTCTCATCCCTTGGATGAGTCCCGCAATCAACTTTGGTCCCAGTCTGGTTCACGTAGGTTTATCTTGTGTCCTGTCCTGAAATCAAACTCCTATTTTAGTAAATCTAACCGATGCTATACGTATATTTCTGAGCCTTTTTTTCCCCTCCCTTTTCGGAATCTCTATGATCTGTTTAAATCAAATCTGACTTGGGATTACTTGTTCATCTCAGCTCTTATTCCCCTAGCTGAGTTCCGGGAGCCGGAGGTGATGAAACAATATGGAGTCAAGACCGATATTGAAGTTCTTGACATGCTTGACACTGCTGCCCGGCAGAAAGAGGTGTTCGATATTTCTGCTTGGGCCTTTACTAAAAGGTCTTTTTCGTTATTGCTTTCCTTAAGTACCGAATGAATTGTCAATTTTGTGCAGATAATCACTGTCTGGAAATTATACTGGGGAGATGCCAGAGAGCAGCTTTGCCAGGCTGTTGATGATTTGAAGTTGGATTCTTTGGTGATGGGTAGCAGGGGATTGAGCTCCATCCGAAGGTCATTTCCCATTTCTCTGCCTTTTCCGGTTTCCCTTTCGATTTGTGTAAAAAGACATTTCATTTCTCTTGCTTGTGTTCTTTGGTTTTTTTTTCCTGCGTTTGATATGATCCGTTTTTGACACCCAGGATAATATTGGGAAGCGTGACAGACTATTTGCTTATTAACGCGACCTGCCCCGTTACTGTGGTAAAGGATCCAGATTTTCACCGGCATTGATTCCGGGAGAAAGTTAACTGAAAAAATCACCTACCCACTTTGTGTTTATTCTGATATATTTTGTGTTCATCAGCTACCAGAAACCTATTATTCAGCTTTTAATAATTACTTGGATTGTGGTTCTTAGTAGTTACTTTGGACTGTTGGCAACAATAATAGTCGGTATGAAACTTTCTTATGCCTAAATTCTCCATCCTGTCAGCTTCAGCGTAAATGCCTAATGGAACCCCTAATTTTCTCGGACTTGTAACATCAAATAAGGGTCCTTTGCGGGCCCCAAGGTTGATTTTAATTCCTCATCCTTACAATGGCCAAGTAATTTGTCCCTGTTAGGGAGGATTTCCCGGTGATGCTATGTTGTCGCTGATGCTATGTTGAATGACTTATAATCTTCAATCCATTGGCATTACCTGGAAATGTTCCTGTTTGTTTATCAACTCTATTCCACAGCCCACTGAATTATTTCCCATCCAGAACGTTATGGCATTGGCAACTTAACAATATTACCGTGGTCCTGTGAACCGACAAGCTTCACATAAGGCAGGCAAGCACTGGACGTAAACTACACCATTGTGTTTTTTTTTTTTTGTGTGTGCGCGCGCGCGCGCCGTACTTCTAGTTTTATGTGGTACGATCATAGATTCATAAGAAACCAGGAATTTGAACGAAGGGTACTTGCTTTCAGCTTATGATCGGAAGAGATAGGAATGCATAACTGAAACATGTCATAGCTCTTGCGTAAATTTCATCGCTGTACTGCAGAATCTTGAATCAAAAGAGACTCAGCTGTTGGGTTACCGCAGGTGAATAAGGTTATACTTGAGAAACTGGGGGCTTCTATTGGACAGATCTTCCTCTCTGTATTTCTGTTTCACGCCTTTGATTTGAAGTTACAGAGCAGGTTCACTCTCTGAGCATACTGATAGCCCAGTAACGGCGATTCTTGTTATCTCTTTTAACTCGTGACAACTGAGTTCTTACTTCGTACCTCTGCCGCTTTGCACTAACATCGGATCTAGCTAAGTGTTGACAAGATAACATGACTACTGCATTTGTTTAAGATTTGCTTCTATTAATCGGTAGGCATGGCAGTATGCGTTTAATAGGTCATCGACTTGCTACTTACTACTTGCATCGTGACTTCCTGAGTCATTGTTCCAACATCATCACTCGTTAGAAATTTCCAGTTATTGGAATGACAAAGACTCTTAAATAACAAAAGAAAATCAAAACCTTCAACAGAAGAAACGAAAGCCACTAATTCGTAAAACCAGATGTCAACTATCAGCACATATTAATCACACAAGTTGGAAATTCATCATAAATCTCTTCATGCTGGAAGCAAAGTACAAGGTAACAGAAATGATGATGAAAGTGAAGCTAAAGAAAAGGAAATTCAACGCTCGGTCTGATCAAATGGATATTCAAAGCACATAATCGTTTGGGAGGCCTGCTCCGCCATCGTCAATTATGCCGACCGAGAATGGAAGTACTGGAGCAGTTTATCCTTGGGAGGCAGAGATTCCTTTATAGTGCTGCAACCGACCAACCCTTCAAGCCCAATTCCATAAGTTGGGAAACTTTTCTTCGGTCAACAAGTCCACTCCCAGAAATTCTTGAATCACTCTGAGCCAAAATGCAATCAGACTGGCTACAGTATCAACCAGCCCGATGGTATCTCCTCCAAAGAATTTCTGATCCCCGAGTTCTGTGTCTAGAAGCTTGAGAAGCTCACAAACTTCTTCTTTAGCCTTGTCTTGCTCCGCACCTCTGCTCCGATAGGCTTTCAACAATGGAGGCCAACACTAGAGATATATACACCAAACGGAAAGGAAGATGAGTTAGAGAGAGTCGCAAATCTAAATCCATTTAGCGTTCAGAGAAATGATCATGGCGCACGTACCTTGTGATCAATGAATTGCCCCCAGAAACGTGCCTTGGCTTTTTGATAAGGATGTCGCGGCAAGAGTGGATTAGCAGTCTTCCAGGTCTCATCAATGTATTCAAGAATGACGAGAGATTCGGCAATTGGTTTTCCATTGTGAAGCAGCACGGGAACTTTCTTATGAAGGGGGATTGTAGTGCAGAAGCAGGGGGCTTTTGCTAGACAGATCTTCCTCAATGTATTCATACCGGACGCCTTTGAGTTTCAGAGCCATCTCAACTCTGCTGCTGAATGGACTTCGCAATATGCCAAAACAACTTTACTTCATCCATCTCCATGGATCAAAGAACTCCACTCAAATTTGAGTCTCAGAATTCTGGCTCGACAGGGCTATGATCGAGAGGCTGTTTGAATTTCAAAGAAAAATTAGAAGAAAATTGTTCCTCTGAACGAGTTTGAGTTTAGTTTTGCTCACATCTTTCCTTGCAAGTAACGGATGGATAAATTAGTGCCAGCTTTTAAGACCAGAGGCCAGAGGGTACCTAGGAGACGCCTGATATACCAAATCCGTCTGAATGAAATTTCATGGGGGCTGCATCAGCTGACGTACGGGGTGACGTAATCCGCGATCAATGTAACCATTTTCTTTTAAAGACGTCAACCACCTAACCTTTCCTAAATTGCTCGACCCTGCAATCAACTCCTACACCACTACTGCTGCTCCTATTCTAGTCAGTAATCTCACCTATCTATCTAGAGGAGGGGGGGCTTTTCTTTTATTATCCTGCTCTTTAAATTTTAAAGTAATTTCAGAGATTTGAGCTCCTAACTTCTCTTTAGCCAATTCAAAGTTTACACTCAATCACTGCATGCGTAATTACATTACTTTTTTGTTCTTATAGGCCAATAATCAGCTCCTACGTTACCTTTAAAATTCAAAAGCAGAGATGTAGAGGTTTAAAAGGTTTAAACTCTTAACCTGTAGTGAACATTGACCAATTCAAAGTTTACAATCAATCACGATATGCTTAACTACATAAAGTGGTCCCGGGACATCAATTAGTCGTCTCAGGTGCTCGCTTACAAATCTCATACAGGAAAAGAGAACCGTAAGATGTATTTGTGATCTGTTAATGATCAAATTTGGATTTCAACGTGGAGCTTAAATTGATGGGACATACTCAAAAATCAACATTTATTTATTTTAAGATTTTTTTGAGATAAAGGTCCTGATGAATGGAGAGAATTACTGTCGCACAGAGGTAATATTTAGAATCTCTTTCATTTATCCATAGGGCAAGTCAAATGTGGTCTCACATATGGATGCTGATTTTGTTTCAACATATGCAGAGAGAAATACTTGCAAACGTCCTAACCATGAAAGGTAACAAGGTAAAATCGGAAACCCCAGTATATGAGGGGATAAAAACTTGCATGAAAGTTGAAACTCCTGCAAGTCACATGGTTTAACTTCTCTTAGTACATCAATCAGGGGAAGGGAAGGCTGCAGGATTGAATTGAGAAAGCAAAACAGTCGGTGACTTTTATTCGGTTCGTGATCTAGTGCTGAAAAGAGAGAGTTCATTTAGCAGAAGCGGGGGATGGGAGTTGCAGACGAGATTGGAAAGAGGAAACTAGAGGTTCCCCCATGTAAGCAGGGGGGAAATTGGCTATTAGTTTGTCTTTCAGGGGCAGACATTTCTTGACGTGGCTACAATTGACGCAGTTCTCGGCCCATTCCCATAGCTTTGGGAAGTTGTCTTCGGTGAAGACATCCAGTTTCAGGGCTTCTTGGATGGTCCTAAACGAAAACCCGATGAAATTGGCCACAATGTCCACCATCCCAATGCTATCTCCTCCGAAGAATCTCTTGCCCCCAAGTTCGTTTTCGAGAACTTTCAGGAGCTCAAGGGCTTCCGCCTTGTTCTGCTCATATTGCTCGCTCGTGCTCCAAATGGTTTTCCATAGTGCGGGAAAGCACTGTCGTAAACGAACATATTAAGCGTGTTAGACAATCTGAACATGAAGATAATTTGAGGTCTCCAAAGAAAGTTCGATACGATTAAACTGGTGACACTGAAAACTCTTACCTTCTGGTCGACAAAATTGGCCCAGAAACGTGCCCTGGCCTTTCCCAACGGATCTTCAGGCAATATTGGATTATTCTTCCAGGTCTCATCAATGTATTCGAGAATCACCATGGATTCGACAATGGGTTTCCCATTGTGCAGTAGAACTGGGATTTTTTTGTAAACAGGGTTGTACTGCAGGAGCCGAGGACTCTTGTTGGTAAGATCTTCCTCTATGTATTCATACTGGATGCCTTTAATCTTAAGGGCGATCTCAACACTGCGACAAAATGGGCTTACCCAATAACCAAACAACTTCACCTCCTCCATCTTCGATCCACGGGCAGTCATGAATTACTGAGCTTCAGAGTTTTCTCCGGTCAAAGCAAGGCTATGCAGTTTTCAATGGTCTTGATCGGTCACCTGGCATGGCAATTTCTTATATAGGTGAACATCACAAGAATTTTCACATGCGACCAAGGAAAAACTTATTGGTTGTAGCCTTTTCGTTTCAGCCACCAAAAAAGAAAGAAAGGAATAAAAAATTTCGCATTTCAGCCAACAACTATTGTGCCTTTTGCAGACAAAGTCTTGGCCGTAAAAGCAACTACCTACCTGTACGTAGTGAATAAACCATTGGGATAGGCTCAATGATCAAGGGAAATTTCTTAGAACCATCCTCGCACTAAGATTCAAGTTTCAAATTAGTTTCACATGTAGTTACATGCTAGTGCTGTCCATTATTGTTAATACCTAAGCCTAGCAGATATTACGTCTCCAATATCAGTTAAATTTGCTACGAGCCTACAACCATTAGCTCCACAAATATTTCGTTACATTCCAATACTGTCCGTTTTTCATATATTGGTTTTATTGTAGAAAATTTATTTTCTTAATTTGTACAAAATTACAATTTTGCTTTCTTAAAACTGCAATGCTCTATTTGGATTAAGGAATTTAAAACCCACCCAAATCGTGCTAATTGTTTGGATTATTACAATACAAACCATTTCATTAATGAAGGACTGTTGTGCTATTTCAACTCTACTTTCTTTTTTCTTGTTTTTTTTCCATTCATCTGTGTTTTATACATACATAGATACATATACATATACATATACATATACACACACAAACACACACATATATGTGTATATATAGTTGTACAGAGATTCATTAAAAATGTCTGAAAGATGAACCAAACTACTTAATACCTGAATCAAATTCAACATGATAAGGTTTCGTTCAAGTTTGGTTCACAAACTAATTAAAACAAATCTAAACAGCAATTTGCATTCGATAAATTTTTAAACTTGACTAGAACTCGGGTCGATTAACATAAATTTAGAATTTATACGTACGAAAATACAAACTACTAGAACTCGATCCAGTAAAATCTCATTTGAACTTGGTTTAGTAGAAAAAAAAATCCAACCTTAAATATAATTTCAACCTAATTAAAATAATCAAATAAACTTATATACTAGGATATTCGATTTGATTAGATTGGTTTAAACCCCTAAAAAGTAGAGATAATTCTGGAACCAATTTTGACCTAAAGTATTTGGGGATAACAATTTGTCTTTTCCCCAAGTAGATGTGCTTCCGATGTGCCAAAATTGGGGCTCATTTGATGATTGTATTTGATTGAGACACTAAAATTGATATAGGGAACAAAAATGATGCAAATGAACATATTGGGAGCAGTACAATGGAACCATATAAAAGCCACATATAGACCTTATTGAGATACAAAATCATTACAACACTCGTATCCCCCAAGGATATAACATGATGGGATGAAATGCCAGAAAGTCGAGAAAATTACAACAACAAGGGGAAGCGAATAAAATGTTGACTCTTATTAGGCCGTTGATCTACTGAACAGTGAACAGCAGGAGTTTATTTAGCGGCTGCCAGACGAGATTGAAAGAAGGCAACCAGATGCTGCCCCATGTAAGGAGGAGGGAAATTGGCAATTAGTTTGTCTCCTGGGGGAAGAAGCTGGTTGATATCACTGCAATTGACGTAGTTTTCAGCCCATTCCCAAAGCTCTGGAAAGTTGTCTTTGGTGAGGACATCTAATCCTAGAGCTTCCTGAATGGTCCTAAACCAAAATGCTATGAAATTGGCAACAATGTCCACCAGCCCAATGCTATCTCCACCAAAGAACTTCTTCCCTTGGAGTTCATTTTCGAGAAATTTCAGGACCTCCCCAGCTTCTGCCTTGTCTTTCTCATATTGCGCACCAACGCTCCAAAAAGTTTTGAAAAGGGCAGGCATGCACTGCAAAATTGCAAATACAAATGCATTCATACTTATGCTATGCGTCTTGATTGAAATTGAAGATCAAGTAAAGAATACAGCTAGCAAAAACTCGTGCATAAAAGATTCTTCAATATCTGAGCTGTACCTTCTCCTCGACGAATTTGGCCCAGAAACGTGCCTTGGCTTTCTCATGAGGATTTTGAGGCAGGATTGGATTACTCTTCCAGACCTCATCAATATATTCAAGAATCACCAAAGACTCGACAATGGGTTTCCCATTGTGAAGCAGCACGGGGATTTTTTTGTTTACAGGATTGAATTGCAGAAGCAGAGCACTCTTGTTGGATAGATCTTCTACTGTGTAATCGTAGTGCACTCCTTTGAGTTTCAGGGCCATCTCCACTCTGCAACTGAACGGGCTTGCCCAGTGACCGAGCAACTTCACCTCTTCCATCTCTCCTTTGTTCGCTTCACTTTGGAGTAATGTAATTCAGGGGAAGATTATGAGTAAGCTCCTTAGCGACCAAAGGATTTGCCAGCGTTCTATTAAATATAATTGGTTGACTGTAGCATGGGAGTATCAGTCAAACGGCGGGCGATGATTAGGTAATATTTATCCAGTAGAAGAATATGAGAAGTTTCTTAGCGACCAAGGAGTTCCTAGTAGTCTAGGTATTTCTATAGCAATCTCAGTTTCAGTCAACGGAGGGTGATGATTGGGATATATTTATCTCACTGAGGTTCCCATAGTGAGAAGATACTCGATTGCTCGTGCGCAGTGTTTAGAGGAATATATCATCTATTTCAGCGTAGTAGTTAAATATTATTATAGACCGAGTCCGTTTGAGAGCAAAAATGCCACGGCCACAAGTAACATGACCCATGCAATGACCTCACACTCAAAAATTTATTTGAAAAAAGAAAGAAAAAAGATGAGGACAAGTCCGGTAACCTTGTGCAGACTGCAGACGGAGACCGGTTTATATGACTTCAAGCTGCCCTTTGCTGTAATATAACCTGCCTCGCCGCCAAATATCCCAGCTTCTGACTTTGATTGCCAATTCCAAACGTTGATTTGATATTTTACTTGGCTGCCCAATTTTTCTTCCATCCTTTCTCGGGCTTTTCAATAACAGCAGGTATTTAGTATAGCTGGAGTTGTTGGTCTGAACTGTTTCTGCATCCAAGAAATTGCAATCTGTTGAGCTTTGAAATTTGTGCTGCTTGCCAAAAGAAAAGCTCCGCCGAAAGCTAAAACTAATGCTTCAATCGGTGGAGTTGGCCAGTTTCTGAATTTTGGTCAAAGATTTTGCTGATCGTTTCTCCTGAAGGAGACATCCTCCATTATAGTAATCGTAAGTTTTTGTAACACACACAGCAAACCAGCTTCGATCGATCAGACCCGTGCCTAATTAAGGGCCCGGACCACACAATTTCTATTGGGCTTGCTCCGTCTTTGAATAACAATCAGTTGGGCCCTCAACTTGCAGTTGCTGGTAAACTTTTACAACAAAAGCAAGATGTGTAGTGTACTAACGGAAACCAGCATTATGTTGGAATCCCAGAGCAGGGAAAGCCATTAGCGCAATTCGGCCAGGCCCCTCCGTCCGATCCCAGACAGGGAGAGAGGCATAGCGGGTGGGAAAAACCCAAAAAAACAACTGATGGAAATTCGCAAGAATCTAGAGCATTCATCATCGCAAGAATGAATAGTGGAAACATAAGCTAACTCGAAAAACCATCAGCAAACGAATTTCAAAACCAAAAAGCATGCATGTAATTGTAGGAACATTTTGAAATATCTCCAACCAAAAAAAAAAAAGGAGGCATAAATGACACAAAACTGTAGTAAATGTGCAATGCCACTTGAATAAGGAGGGTTTCTCTTTAGGAAGGAATAAAGAGAGCTTTGAAGCTTTTAACAACGTCACGAATACGATATGGTTTTGGGCGTGGCGGTAGTTCAAATCAACAATCAAACTTGGGTAAGTGATTACTACTACTTTGACACTAGCCGTTAGGGGGAACCATCTAAAATTTGCATTCTGCGCTTTTTCGCGTTAGTTCGAACCAACGCCACTAATCACAGACTCTCTGTATTAAGTGGTACCACCAGCAAGTATGGTAAGCCTTACAAGTAAAGTTACCAAACATATATGTATGTGTCACTTAATTTTTATTTTATAAGAAAACCTCAGATAGTGAAATCAAATTGAGGGTTAGCTTTTGCATTGCAAAATAACAAGAGGACAAAAAAAAAAATAAAA
Source organism: Gardenia jasminoides (assembly GCA_013103745.1). Classification (NCBI taxonomy): domain Eukaryota; kingdom Viridiplantae; phylum Streptophyta; class Magnoliopsida; order Gentianales; family Rubiaceae; genus Gardenia; species Gardenia jasminoides. The sequence continues at coordinate 7,190,624 of CM023103.1, forward strand.
ATGCATGCAATGATGAGGGAGTGCCATAGATATTCATTTGTCTAAAGCATAGCATCCAAATTTTTTGGGACGTGATGGCTTATCAGCATATGTGTTCTCTTATGCTCTTCACCGTTATTTAGGGAGGTTAATGAGCAAAGAGCGAAGGTTGAGGGTTTTTGGTTCCTTCCTTCAGATGTGGCTTTCATTGACCAATTTGACTTTACCTAAGGCTAGCACGCCAATTTCAATTCCTGATTTCCAATTTGCTTCAGGAAGCCCCTCAACAACATTCACGTACAACTGGTGCTGTGCATTCCTCCAGTGAAAGAAGAAAGGAAACAACAGAGCCATTAGCTATAGGATATTAAAAGGCCCACATTGCACCACGCTTAGCCTTGTCTCCTTGTTCCCTCATTAAATATGTCTTTGCTCAAATCTTTGTGGTTTTGTTTTGACTCCATCATCTCGAGGCTAATCCAGAGTAAACCCAAAACAATAAACCAAAACTCGGGGGTTAATAATCATTCGTCTTTGTGCCGCACTTCTCTAACTACAAGCTACCCGAGTATACGACCACTGAAAAGAGTCAATTCAATTGGTCTCGTTCAACAACGAAAGCCCAGTAGTTTTTTCCGTATGATAATATCCTAGCCTTGGTTATGTGGATCTTGCGTCTCCATTTTAGTCCCTCAACTGCAAATGTGGATTGTAAAATTGGTGATTGCCTAATCTAAATCTCAAAAATTGTTGCAGAGCTACACTTGATCTTTAGGCTCGAGCAAACGAAGTCTTTCTTTTATCTTCTGTGCCTTTGAGTACAGAATAAGCACATCAAAAAGAGGATATCCCATAGAGAAATACTACCTTTTTTTTTTTTCCATGCTTTTCTCTCACTATCTCTCTATTGCAGAAATTAGTGCAAAGTAATTACTGAAGCCACCAGTGCAAGTGATGTATACAAGTTTGTAGGATACGTTTAAGTCGTAAGGATAGTAGAGTTATTTCACTACTAATGATGTGAGCATTGAGTCCCGATAAAGGACATAAATGATACTTTCAAAATCTCAAGAAACGACAGGGAAATTGTTAAAAACCTCTCACGAGAGAGGTTGAGAGGTTTTTGAAAAAAAAAACAGATAGAAGCATGAAAATGAAGTGGACCCTGGACCTACCGAGGTTGAGCCGTCCCTTTGAAGAATCCATTGACCTTTTTTTACTTTTGCAATGATACTTGCTGTAACCAACTTGTAATCAATAGACTCCTAAATGGCGACGCAGTTTGTCATAATTGCGTTAAGAGCGGTTGTTTAAGCAAAAGCCAATATGGGGAAAGTGACAGAGAGGCTCCTGATTTAAGCAAAGTTTAATGCCACAGAGCCTCCTTAGACACTGCTAGTCCCTTCTTTGCCCTTTCGTTTCTTTCCTGCTCTGCCTGCTTGCTTGCTTGCTTCTGGAGGCCTTTTATTTTGGTTCGCATCATTTTGAATGCTTCTTTCCCTGTTACCACCATATATCATGCGCTTCGACCCTTGAGAGCGAGAAGAGCAGCCTCCTCCTATAATCATTGCCGACTTCACTCTTCTACTCAAGACTTATCCCCACACAAAACAGATTCCGTTTTGTTTTCTTTTTCTTTTTCTTGGTTTTTACTAAGTTTTACTTTCACCCCTGAGAACCAAACATGGTTGGAGTTGACACCTTATGGATAGAGCTCTCTCAAGCCAGGAAGAAAAAGAGGCCAATGTACAATATCAGCCACAGCTCAAGCATTATGCATTTCTGAAGCAGCCCACAAGAAGCTCAAGAAAGAAGAATCCATTCTTTCTACTCAAATATTGGGCTTCAAAATCACTGAGTAATTTGAATGTTAGACCTAAAATGTCCAGCTCATTCCGCAGTGAACGTTTTCATTTTAATGGGATGGTAGTCAACAACTCTATTTACTGTGCTTCGCCTTGCTCATCTGAAGGCAAGATGGATTCTTCACTGGAGAAGAGGGAGGAAGTGGGAAATGGGAATTATGGGTTTTGTGAGAATGACCGTATAGCTGTGGAGGAGTCTGGCGAAAGTAGTTCAAGTTCATGTTTTCTGGCGTCAGAAGTAACTCTCAACGATGAAGAACACAGTACCGAGGATTCGTCTTCGCCGCCTTCAATGATTTGGCCTATTCACAAGGATGAACCACCGCATTATGCCAGTTCTCATGTTTCTGAAGATGCCCACAAATCCCATTCTGATACCAGGAAGTTAGCGAAACAGGGGTCATCACTATCAGGTAGGACGCCGATGTGCAAGTTTTGGTTTCCACCGTATAGACTCTGTCTGTTGTGCCATTTTGTCAATATTTACTTGTCAATTGAAGAACTTGGTATTTACTTGTATTGTTGAAACATTAATTTGAGTAGAGGCTGAAATGATGAAAGAAAGATTTGCCAAATTGCTGCTTGGAGAGGATATGTCTGGTTGCGGAAATGGGGTTTCTACTGCTCTAGCCATATCCAATGCTATTACCAATCTCAGTGGTATGTCCCCTACATCTACCAAATCATAACGTGATTGGTTTATTTTTCTTTGATCTCAGTTGGTCGTCGTGGTTTGTAAGTAAATCTGCATTTTCCTTAATTGTTTATTGTTTTCGTTAGCTACACTCTTTGGGCAAATTTGGAGATTAGAACCTGTTCCTATTGAGAAGAGATTAATGTGGCGAAGAGAAATGGAATGGCTTCTTTCTGTTAGTGATCACATTGTAGAGTTGATACCATCTTTGCAGACTTTTCCAGATGGAAGCACTCTCGAGGTAAACTCTAGTTTATCAGTATATCTTTGCAAAGCCATATCAATTTCCAACGGTCATGTATTCTTGTCAGATATTGAGTTGATGAGCTACTTATTATATTGATTCTTGTACATTTCTAACCACTCAGTTTATAAAAATGTATGTGTGGTCCAAAAATTTTTACGTTTTCTGTTAGCTGCATGACCATTTTCATTGAATAAAATACGCTAAGTAACCGGTGCAGGGAATCATAATTAATCTAGTGTCTAAATACACTATGCTCAATATAAAAGGATGTCTAAGCTACTTTTATTGATTCCCGCACATGTTTGATGCAGGTAATGACATCCAGGCCGCGGTCTGATCTATACGTTAACCTCCCTGCTCTACGTAAATTAGATAATATGCTTCTCGTAAGGTCCAAATCTTGCTTTTGGAACATTGCTGACAATATTGAGTGGGCTTTCTGAGTTTTAGCCTCTTCTCACAGGAAATATTGGATAGTTTCGAGAACACAGACTTCTGGTACGTTGACCAGGGGATCATGTCTCTAGAAGAAAACGGATCATCCTCATTCCGGAATCCCCTTCCCCGTCAAGAGGAGAAATGGTGGCTGCCAGTTCCTAGAGTCCCCATAGGTGGCCTCACTGAGAATGCAAGAAAACTGTTGCAGCACAGACGTGATTGTACAAACCAAATCCTCAAAGCAGCGATGGCAATCAACAGCATTACTTTGGCTGATATGGAAGTTCCTGAGTCATATTTGGATGCTCTTCCAAAGGTATGGTTCCCAAATTATACGTGCATTTATATGAAACAAAAGATTCTATATCGCTTACATATTCTTCTTTAATTTGCTGACAGAATGCCAAAGCCAGTTTGGGTGACCTTATTTATCGATACATCAATTCAGATCAATTTTCTCCGGATTGTTTGCTCGACTGCCTTGACTTGTCATCAGAGCATCAAGCTCTTGAGATTGCTAACCGAGTGGAGGCGTCAATTTATATATGGCGTCGTCGAACTAGCTCAAAACATTTAAATAGCACAAATAAATCCAATTCAAAGTCATCATGGGAAATTGTCAAGGATCTGGTCATTGATGCAGACAAGAGAGAGCTGCTTTCAGAGAGAGCCGAAAGCCTGCTGCTTTGCTTGAGACAACGGTTTCCTGGTCTCTCTCAGACCACCTTAGACATGAGTAAAATTCAGTATAACAAGGTTTCCCTTGGCATTGACTTCTCCATACCCGTTTTATGTTCACATTTTTTTCTTCTTTAATATCTATGTTTCTTTTATTAGAAACTTCATAATCTCATTCACGGAATCCTAACTGTATGCCCTGTTCTTAGGATGTTGGCAAGGCCATACTGGAGAGCTACTCGCGGGTATTGGAGAGTTTGGCATTCACCATTGTGGCCCGTATTGATGACCTAGTTTATGTGGATGACTTGACCAAGCACTCTGATCAACCTTTTTCTATGTCCAAGGTCGGCATGATTGCTCATAGGGCTGGTGCTATTGTGCCTGCCTCAAATACTCCGTACAAAACAGCTTTTAGCACACCAAGCTTCTCACCTGCGCTGCGCACTAGTCCTGCAACTGTTGAAAGATCACAAATTCTTGAAAACAAGCTTCCACATCGAGGTTTTGGTGTGAAAAAGGTTTTGACAGATTATTTGAGTATCGATGCAAAAGGGACGGACATGAACAATCAAAATAGAAGATCAGATTCATCTTCACGTACATACCAAGAATCATCGGCATCTCAATTATTGGACTCTTCCGATCTTTGCAGCGAGGTTAAGAGCACCCTAACACATGACTCTCCTGGCGAAGCATGAATAAGAGACTTAGATTTGAGCAAATTCCTCCATATTGTTTTTGACTGATAGATACTATGTATTTCATCCTTGTATCAACATATGTCTGAATGCCTTAGTTGCTTGTAAGTTCCCATACAACTTCCTAATTTGTGGCATTTTGTGGTCGAACTGGCTCGACCATTCCTCGAATTTGGAAGAACTAGCATTTGTATAGACAAGTGCTAAGTTTTGCTTGGTGTTGGCTCCATGTAATGTTACTCTCAGTCATACTTAAATACGTTTAAACAATATACTAGTTCTTACTAGAAAACTTATAACAGTCACAAACTTTACGCCCCTTTCTCAAAAATCTCCAGTTCCCTAAATGAATGTGCTTTAGATGGGGAAATCTAGGGAAATCTGGAGGCATACTTGACGATTAATGCCGAATTCGAACCTCAAGGTAGTAATGGGAAGATTGTACGGCTTCAATAATTAACCATAGTCACCGTCAAAGTTTTTTCAATCCATTTGAAAAGTTTGTTATACTACTGGGTGAAGTGCCTATTCCAAACTGCCATTTCACATTGAACAGGATATATGTGGTGCTTCCTTATTTGAGGGACGTAATTGAACGCATTTGTATTAGAACAGTAAGCAGCTGTGTTTCCATCCAAATGAAAAACTTAGTAGTCTTGAGACTGCTAGTGTTAACGACACTGCACAGAGTAGGCTCCCCTTTTGGATTTTTGTCAAGATAAAATACCCTTTCTGTTGTTTCAGTTCTTGAGTACTTCTTAGCCATCCCTTGCAATCTTGGGCAGAAAAATGTCACTGTTTTAGCAGGGCTTTGTGGTAGAGTTGTAGGTGCTCAAGACCAGTTAAATATCTTTTCACAGAATCAATTGAGTGGGTTCCTGGGGGAAGGCCAACTGCTGGTGGCTGGTTTGCAACAACTTTCAGATAATTTCGAAAGGACACGAATGTAAGAGGTAATGATTGAGGTATATGCAGTTGGTGGCGCATTCAGGTAATTAGCTCCTGCGGTTTGGTGCTTCGTGTCCATTACGACTTGTGCTTCTCAATGGTAAACCTCTTCTCTTTTGGTGCATATTGAAGCATAAATATGGGTGACTATTACGGGATGATCAGTGCATTGTGATTGAGAATTTGAAACATACAAAGAGGAGGCGGCTTTGTCGTAAAAATTACAGTTCTACTTGGCTTGTTGGTCATGTTCTGTCATCCCAGAATCTTCAAGCGTGGACGGGGCTGGGGCTGGAGGCATTTAATCAGGCTCCCTTGCGCACTGGCAGCAGAAGAAGATACTACTGTTTCAGACAGGTGCTGCCTTCAGGTGAAGAAAATAGGCCTGGATCTAAGCTGCCTCTGTGCAGTCTACCCCTCCAGTACTTGCCCAAGAGTCGCGGATTCCAGCCAGAAATTCTATTACCAATTTACCATCCCATCCCCAACCGCTACAGTTTCATTAATTGTCCTGTGGCCTACAAACGCGGCATTTATCACTAGCTTTCCCCCCCGGGCTACCACTTACACCCTGCCTTGGAAAGAACATTGATCATCAATCAAACTGAAAGAAGCTAGTGAGTACCAATCACCTTCTGTAACCTTCGACCCCTCGAACCCAAAACGGCAATCAGCAGTTAATTGATGTAAAACATGATGGTTAGAAACCGCCAATTACTTGCTGATGAATTAATGTAGGTGACGTTAAAGTCACAAACACTTGGCTGCCAAACAAACCAATCAGATATCTTCTTTCTGGTTTTGAGGCAAAATCTGTGAATGGCTTTTCAGTATCTCACACCTAACTAGAATCAAAGGCTTGTATGTATGATGTGCTCTTGGGCTTTAATAGCTTATACTACAACAAGGGGAGATAGCTTGGGGGAAGGACTGCAGGGCTTTTCTGGATCCTCATCAGCTCAAAATACCATGGCCCACGCAGAAGACCCCACCATCCATCCCCAGCCAGTAAGCTTCTCCAGTCGGCAGTTTATCTGCAAATTCCCACAACCTTATCATCAATCAAACAAATAAAAGAAACAAAGCACATACGACGCCACCGCCTCCCTTCTGAGACAAATATTATTGTTGCCGATGATAAGATCGTATTGCATTGGACTGAACGTTCCAGCGTCTACTACTGAAGCAGCCGCGCAACCTGGTTGGTTTAGACCACAAATACGTGGTGGACCGCCACGCCATGACTGTCCACCGATGATGGATCATCCAACAGTAACCTTCCCCCCCGCCCCCGCCATGATCTGACTCAATAGTTGGAAATGGACAAAAAAGTATAACGCTGACTCACTAATTTATTCTATTTCCCGGCGGCAGGTCTTTATCCATTTAGCTCTTCTGTCGGTCCTGTGTAGCAGACGACATTTACCCGCCGTCCAACAACAATCAAAACAGTGGAGTAAAACTCGAAAGACATTATTACATCACACTAATCCAATTGGAAACGGGTAGATTTTTTTTTTTTTTTGGTTTTTCCCTTTCTCTCTTTCTTCTTTTTAACTTGGCAGCTTTGACGAGTTGATCAAATACACCGCCAACCACCGACCAAATATCCACTTACGGAACGGCCAGCATTGACTCGTCTACAGCTCACAAAAAGGGAATCACAGCCATTTTATGCTTTAAAAGATGTAATGGTAATCAGCCAACGAAAAGTAAGCTCATGGAAAGTGATCCAGCTGAGCAGCATCACTTCACTAGTATATGATAAAGGTAAAAGTTATATAAATACATCTATCTATACTACCTACTACTATTACAGTTGATAATTCTGATTTCTACTACATGGCAGCAGCTGAGGAAGTGGCCTTCAGCTAAATCTTCTACCTATCTACCATTCCCCGTATTACAAAGTGGGGGAAGTGACAGTCTTCAGCGCCCTGCCCTACATCAACAAATTACACAATATAACTCAGTCTTCTGTTATTACACCCAAAAATAATAAATAATAATTATTATTATAATAATAAGGTCATACAAGCAAAAAGATTGCCAACTGTAAGATTCAATAGTTTTTCCAGGAAGAACCCCTGTTTGGTCTTCACTTTCAGCTTGTGCTAGATTTTCACCTAAAGCTTCAATGGCATCAAGATATTTATTATCTGCGGTACTTTTGCATTTAACAAAACAGTCGGTATCCATACCTAGCTTCTTTAATTACATACGCCTCGGCGGTGAGCTTGCTAGTAGTACAGAGACCCTGGCAGAATACAGAAGTTCGGAGAACCAAAGAAGTCAACAGAATGCAAATAGTAAAATCAGAAGTACAGCGTCCTACACAGTGGTTTAACACCTCAGAATTAACATACCCTGCCACCAATTTCCTCTTGATGCAGAGCCAGAGTCATCTTCTCCACCATCTTTACTAAACTGATGAAGGGAAAATATGAATACCGTTAGAATGTTTCCCCAAAAAAAAAAAAAAAAAAAAATCAGAACTGGTTTGAAATGAAATTTCTCCAACCAAAACTGGTTAAGATTATATGCTTTATGACACAGTAACATGAAGGAAAGCTGAAAAAGTAGGAACGAACTGCCTAATAAATTGATTTCATATTATCATCAATATCAGGAATTGATTTTGGTGATACATGTTAGTTGATGCACACTCACAGTAGTGTGGCCAGAGCTCTGGGTATTCTGAGGGTGAGAGTACACATCTTGACCCCCATAGTATATGGACGAGCTGAGATGACATGGTTGAGTCTTTTCTTCCTGATAAAATGAGCTCGTCTCCTTGTTTAAAATGCCAACATTATGGCCTTCACTGACCGGGGAAATACTTTCTGAAAACAGAAGAACTAATAAATAATTGAATAACAGTGGCTTCACCTTGAACAAGACATCAAAATCTTAGGACAGACAATAAAAAGTATAGTAACGACGGAAAGACTCCCCAAGGACCTAAAAAAAAAAAGGACTACATGATATACAAGTGACAAACAGTGGCTCGATTCTTGCTAAAACCTTTAGGCGGATTCCACAAACAGTGAATAATCACTAAAGCTCCGAATAATGAGGGCATCATTAAGATCTCCATGCTAGAAGCTATACTATTAACTGAATCAAAATTTTCAACTTTTCAGGACACTGAATTGGTCACAAACCAGAAGGGCGAGTTTTGGTACTCCACAGCTGACTAGCAGGGTCCTGCTTCATCTCACGAGCCTCCGGGTGCACAGAATCCCGTCCCGAAACCTGAAATGAAAACGGCCAAACTTTTAATGGCACAATGACTTTATATAGTACAAACTGCCACTATTAGAAAATTCCAAAGCTGCATCAGTTTTTATCAGTCAAAGAGGATTTAAGTTAATATTTGCGATGGTTAAGAGACTGTAAAGTTCTAACATACACAACATATTTATGATGTAAAACAAAAACTTCCAACTCCAATAACCCCCAAAAAAGTCATATAAAACATTAACAAATAAAGAAATCCAGAAGAGGAGGTTCGCCCTTTAGCTCCAAAAGTCCATATAATATACAGTTATTTTATTAGCAATAAGCATCTGATAACACACTTATCCAATCGTACTCAGTAAATAATTCTCGAACTAAGATCACCTCTCCAAGACCTCTTCTCTTCAAGAAACCCCCTCTCGCATGCAGCTCAGTCATTCTCCATGAAAATTCGTCGATGCATATGCGACATGCAATTGCACTAAATTACTAAACCCCCTTCCAAGCACTCAAAAAAAGGGAAAAAGAAAAGGCTTTGACATGACAATGATATTGCATGAAGTGAAATCAACAGTACCAAAAAATCGAAGAATATTATAAAATAAGATAAAATTCAAGAACTCTCCATCCCAAAACAAATAAAATCAGAGATTATTGTTGAATATAGGCAGATACCTTTGGAGACTGCGCGAAGATGGAACTAAATATCCCTGAAGAGGATGAAGCAGATGACTCTTTAGACCCAAAAAGATCAGAAGTGAATGAAGAAGAAGAAGAAGAACCAGATTGCTTTCTTTTCTCCATCCTTCTGTCGTAAGCACGGAGGAGTATGTGTATGCTATAAAGATGCTCTTTGACGGAATATATGTGCACGCTATACAGATACTGTTTGATTTCAGTGTGTATCCGATGCAGGTCCAGGAGTGAGAAAGCCCTTCTTATATAAAGGAAAACCACCGTCAGAGAAAGGGACAAAAAAAAGAAAAAGAAAAGAAAAAACACAGCCAGGGGAGGGAAGATAAGTATTGCCGAGAAGCCAACAGAAAGTTGAGAGGGAAAGGAAAGGCAACAAGAAAAGCAAAACCCAGGATTTAAAAAAAGTACTATAACGGATAAACGGATGGAAAGATAATAGCTGATGTAATGAGGAAAAAGAGACAAGGGAAGGAGGAGGAGGAGATGATGAAGATCAAGATTATGATGATGGTGATGAGGGGAAGGCACAAAGGAAGACGAAGCCAAGATGAATACAAAGAACCCAAAACGAAACAGTCGCCCCCTCGAGGACTTTCAATATGCCTCCTAATAATGTACTTGTATTAACAAATATTTCCCATATTAACAAATATCCTATTTCTCATCTCCTCTCTGGATTTATACAAAGAAGAAGAAATACATGTGACAATATAATTGATTATAATTGAAAATGATAGATGTATGGGATGGGAGCATGGATGACAGGGTGTTCACGGGTCAGATATTAAAATATTGATTTAGCGCACAAAAAATTGGATCAATCATTTTATGATTAATATTGAAATTTGTTAATGTGGATATCTATATGTTGAGGGTCGAATTAATCCAATATCTGATCCGTATCCAAGTTTTTAATTTTAGAAAAAAAACTAAAAATTCTAAAGATAAGAATTTCAAAAATATCATATAAGCAGTGGTGTACTTCCATGTAATTTTTTAATCATTAAAAAAAATAGTTTTTAGTCAAAATTAATCCATTTTTCTTGTTGCAATGTGAAGTAACTTCCATAATTGTTTTTATTTTGATTCGAACAAATAAGATTTAATATTTCATCTATAAATTTTTTTTTTCACAAATTATATGACAATATGTTTAAAAACTTAACACCACATGTAAAGAAAGCTTGTCTTGTAAGATGACATAAAAACAAAAATAAGGAATAAGAGATAAAAATATTATAAATTAGTGGATTTAATGTATAAAAAATTCTAAAAAATAAAAATACCATGCAAATCGGACCGGATATTTACAAATCACGAAAATGATATTCGAATTTGATCCGCATCATGTGACTTGATTCATACATGATCCGTCAAATTGGATATCTGCTAATTTGGATCAAGATGCACGCCCACCCCTAATGGGGAAGGAAAATCGGCAAGGGATTTATTTTTATTTTCTTGAATTCAACTGCCTTGTGTCAGGAGACGATCTCTTCTTCCAACCACACACACACACATACCCCCCAACCCAAACCAAAAAAAAAAAAAAGCAGTAATGAGACTCGCAGTTGTGGTACTAATTCCCAAATGGGGAAAAAAGGTGTGGATCTCAATCAATGAAATCTTTCTGTTTGTTCAGTTTCGGTTACTCTGGCGTTAGTTGCTCAACAAGCTGTCCTACCTGCCTAAAATCTAACACTTTCCTGCCATGTGGACTACTCCCATCTTCTCCCCCTGTGGGCTCCATTCCTCCGCTTCCCAACCCCTTACTGCCACGAATGCTTTACTGGATAATAACAATGAGTGTGTTTGAATAGTAGAGTTTTTAGAATAATTTATTGAAAAAAATACTGTAATGTATTTTTTTTTTACTGTAATGTATTCAAAATAAAAAAATAGTTGAAATTTATTTGGATAATGCAAGCTCTTCCCGTAGTCTTTGCTCCGATGTCGTATTGTTTCTACTGTCCATCTTTATTGACTTTTCATTTGTCTTCTTTTGGAAATGCCGATGGTTAAGCAGCCTCGCAATATACACCGTATGATTGCAGATCCTGTGTGCGTCAAGGAAGTTTTTATTTATTTATTTATTTTTATTTTTCCAAGAGAGCATTGTGGATATTTTCTTTTTCCATTTTAGATGATCACCCATGCTTTGCATTTCAGTCTTGCTTTGATTGTCATTTTATTTATATTTATATTTTTTTATAAATATATTTTTCAATCACATTTTTACATCACATATATCAAATCGTTATACTATATTTTTATATAAAAATTTTAGAAAATAGAAATCTAGAAATTAGTCATATTGACTAAAAGTAACGGGTAAGGAGTGGTAAATGCCTTCGACTGCACGAGAACTTGAGTTTCTCTTTTGTCACATCTACAAATCATATTGATGCAGGTGGGAATCTTTTTATGGCTTATAGTATGGGGTGATTTCTTTTACATCCCTATTTGTATGATAAACCCCACAAAAAAGGGGGGAAAAAAAAACACTGGATATGTGGGATAAAACATGAGATTTTGAAGGAGGTTGGAAGGGAGAGAGCAAGATACTGATCTTATCTTTTTATCTTGTCGGATCAAACGGTATCCTAGGAGAAAAAGCTTTAGATATTGATGCAGTCGTGTTAGCATAGGCACAGGAAAGTTATGTGGAGTTGCTTCTAGTTTGGAGGGTGGGTCAAGGATCAGACCAAGAGGCATCAGAATTTTATCATCACATATTCAAGATATTGTATAGTATCTTCTGTGTTACACTAGGCATCCATGCGTTTTTTAAACTTGGTTGGTTGAATAAATTAACTCTTAAGTTTCCTTTTTTTCCTCACTTCTTTTTTCACATCAAGCATGGCTGAGGAAAGGGATGCGTTTCTAGTGCAATTATGTGCAGCATATGTAGAAGAAGAAGAAGAAGAAGTCGTCGTCGTCGGGTCCTTGATCGAGTTTATAACAAAACGTATTTGTTTAAGTTTCAAATGGTATTAAAAGGTGTTAAATTAAGAGTTCATCTATAAGAAGTGATTGAAAACTATCACATTTCTAAATAATAAACATAAACTTGAGAATCTCTAAAATCAAAGAGATGGGCCATCTTTTAGTCTATATTTGTTGTTTAAAACATATACCGCTTAGTATAGCATTTTTCTTAAATTAAAATTGTAAATGATAGACTTTTTTTCTCCTCCCCTTGTGCGTTATAGGGAGCAGAACTACCAAACTGTCATTTTTCTTAAACACTAAATTTTGATACACTATTAGTGTAAAAGTTTTTTAAACTAATAGTTATGAATGGATGTCACAAATGTGTAAATCGTAAGTTTTAAATTAAACTGCATGACATGCATTCAAAAATGTTGCTAGTGTGTATCTTGAAAGTGGATGAAAAAATTACCCTTTTCTTAAAGTGAAATTGGAAAAGGAAAAATATAAATGGGTGGTGCGGTGGGAGTAAGAGAGGAGCAAGCTATGGTAGATGACACGCAAGGAGGAGGGACGCGGAGACTCCCCATTTGTGTGCTGAACTGATAACCACCGCTTGTAAGGAAGAAGATGGGGAATTTGTTGTTGACAGCTCCACTGTGGGTCGCCGCGTGCTCTACGTGTGTCCAAGGTTTGGCCACATGGGACCGAGGATGGGAGCTGTCAAACAACAAGCACTTTTGTTATTATATCTTCTCTCATCTTCACTAACTACCGCCTCCGGATCAGCGGACTGCGTGTAGCCTATGACTGACCAGTCGGCCGTTTTCTGATCTTCTCAACGGTGTGCCCACCATTCAACCAGTCCTTTTCGGCTTATCCATCCCGGACCAATCTACTCTAAACAACAATTAGGTGCTCCACTTATGGATGAAGTTTTCTGCCGTTGTCAGTTATAGAATTGATATATTTCCCCTAATGTTATTCCTCTCTTTATCTGCATTTTATATTAGTTACTTTAAATTTAAACTTTAGATTTCCAGATCTATGCACAAGAATAGTACATGTAACGTACAATATCAAACTGATGATGAATTTAAACACCAACCGTCTTTTTGGTACACAACTTTTAGAACCATGTACAATCTTTTTCAAAATCCTGTTACAGTTATAATTTAGTTTGGATTAGCTATTTTTGGGGAGTGTTTTTTTTTTTTTAACTTTACTATAGCATTGTTTATGAAAAAATGTTCACTTAGCCACACATAGTTCGCTGCTTAGTTTAGGAGATAAAAAAAAATAAAGAAGCCAAAACTTGAATTAAGACATTTAAGAGACCATAATTATCTTCAATGTTGTTGGAGAGTTAAACAAAAGATTAAGACCTTGTCTGGATTGGAGTTTTTCACAAAAAAAAAAAAAAAATTTACATTTTCTGTGATCACATTTTTTCAAATACATTTTTATTTCACATATATCAAATCGCTGTAGTATATTTCTATGAAAAATGTAGAAAATAGCAATCTAGACAATATTTTAATATTACAAGTTAAATTTTCCGTTCATAATAATATTTTTCATGTTTTGATGTGTGTTTGGATCGCATCTTCTTTTTTCTCTCCAAATTTGGAGGAAATGACTTCTTTTAACTTTCAAATTTCTGTTGTTTCTTTCTTTTTAAGATCTCTCTCTCTCTTTCCCCCCCTCCCTCCCTCTAAGATGGAAAAGACCCCACTTTCCCATCTTCTCCCCGCTTTCCATTGCCTTTTATTTTTAGATCAAGCTCCATACTTGACTCCTAGTAATTCAAAAATGGTTTAAAACTAAACGCTCAAAGTCAGGATACCAAGCCTTCTTTCCCAACGTATCCTTGTTCATGGAATTGTTACAGCACAAGAATTGTGCACATCTCTAGTTCCTAGTCCTTGATGTATATTATCGTTTTGATTTAATTCTAGTCTCATGCATGTTATCATTTACGCTATGAACGAACTTTTGAATGCATAAAAAACACATTCAAGTCAAGGTTTTTAAAATCGAGATTCTACCTTGGATCGTTTTTTACTTTGCAATTCACATATACAGCAATAAATAATGCAACTCATGTACAATCAATATAATAGTATTATTAATTAAGATTACAATCGTATTATCTAAAATATTTGGGATAATCTAAGAATTAAATAAAAAATTTGGAACTACATGTGACATATTATAAATGAATTTGATTAAATTAAGAATATTGTTCTCTCTCAATTTTGAGTCCAAATGTAATTACTGGAGAAGGTAGTTGGAAAAATTGACTTTATATGTGTGTGTGTGTGTGTGTGTCATTTAAGTATTTATTAATGAGACAATTAAGTACCAATTTTTAAAGATTCACCAATTTTTATAGGTAAGGAATTAGCATAACATAATTATATGGTTTTAAAGTTTTTGAATCTAGTTTCTAATGCAACAAATAGTAGAATTTTCTATATAAAATTATGATCAAATTATTAAAATTTTTGTCATAATATCTTTAAATAGTAGGATCGTATCAAATCGGATCGAAATCGAAAGCCATAATCCGGATCGTAGGATCGCAAGATCCCACGATCTGGATCGCGATCCTGACAACTAAGATTCAAGTTACTCTAAAACAAACTTCTACGCTACCCGAAAGAATTAAAACAAAAACGAAGTGGCGGTCTTCCAAGTGCTTATCAAATGCGAATCCGAAGTTCCCCAGTAGATAAAAGATACAGACGAGCCTATTATGTATTAGGTATCTTTATCCGTGATTACAGCAGCAATTTACAAACAAACAGTGCAGGTCTGTCTCTTCCTGCCCTGATAAACAGTTCCCGGACTCGGCCAAAATTAAGCATCGGGTCCTCAAGGAAATTTGAATTGGTTGTACAAAAGTAACCTTCGAAAGCGGATTAGCGGAACATGAGAAACTGGGGCACGAGAGTGAGTGACGCCCGTGGGCAGCTAACGTAAAAAGAAAAGCAAAAAGAAAAAAATTTTGCGCGCAAGAGGATAAAGTCCTCTTCTTGGGCTACCATAGAAGTTTTAGAGCCTATTTCGATTGCTATTTTCTAAAATTTTTATATAAGAATGTGTTGTATTGATTGATATATGTAAAATAAAAAAGCTATTGAAAAATGTATTCACTGAAAATATAACCTTTTTTTTAGGGAGAAATGACTTTTCAAACAAGGTCTAATTTCTTTTTTTAGTCAGCCTACGACTTGAATTTAATATAACCGTATTTTATTAGAAACCAATATTGTGATACAAATTGTCGTCTTATATTAAATTCCTAGGCAGTAAATTGATGAACTTGGTAAATATCTTTTCACCAGCTATGCAATACGCTTGTTATATATTAACTGTAAAGAAAATTATGAGTTTTCACCTTTAAAAAGAAAAATCTTCTATAAACTAATGATGTATACATTATCACCAATAGATTTATAACACGTGTACAAAAATTAGATTTTAAATTCAAATGTTGCATAGTTTTCATTCACTCAAGGTGAATAGTCTATACATGATTAGTGTATATAATATTAATCATATTATTCATCCAAAACTAATAGTGTATACACTGTATATAAGATTAATATTAAGAAGAATATATTTTTAGAAAAAGAAAAAAGAAGAGAGAATAATCAATTTCAAATACATATAAACTGTCACAGAAGAATAGCACCATGGAAACTATTTTAAAACCAGTAGGTTTATAACATAATAAAATATAAACAAGACTAAAGAATCAATTTAGAATGTACTCATATACAATTAATTATGAGTAGAAATAATCCAATATGATTTGACATCTAGTTCATTATTAATGCTATATTAGCTATATACATAATGTTTAAGAAAAAGCAAGTAGTAACGTATTTGAAAAAAAAAAAAATAGAAGTTATAAAAAAGCATAAGAGTTTACAAGAAACTAACACGTCCCTATTTAGGAATTTATGAAACTATTTTGTTTGACAATTGTTTATAAAGAAAAAAGTTAGAATTTCTTCCTTGTCCAAATTAGTAAGATAATTCAGGTATGCAATTACTTTTCTTACAAAATATTGTGCACATAATTGTACTGTAGAATATTTATCATAATATATAAATTATATATTTCATAACCTACATTTTTTAAGTTTTTTTTTTAATTTTCATTTCATCTGCATAACTCAACTAATGGGCCACAGTATTTTACATTCCCAACATGCTACGACTACGCATTACTTAATAGCTGAAAGACGGTTTCATTTGTTTTTATCACTTCTGGAATGGACACACATGTCAAGATTCAAGTCATACATTCAACTCATACAGGGAAAGAAGCTCTACTTCTCTATGAATGATACTCTAACCTTAATGCTTACATAATGCAACACCCGTTTTCACAAGGTCGCAAGTTAACATAATGCCTCGTTGTTTCAGTTAATGACTTCGACAAGGGAATTGATCAGAGACCATTTAATCATATACAAAGTGGGAAAGACGAGTGTCATCCTCAAGACTAACTACTAGTAAAGACATTAGTTACATGAATATGAAGTCTGTGATCTGTCTGTTACATTGAAATCAAGGGAAAAAAATTATATTAAAACTCACACATCACTCACTATAAGAACTCGTTCGGTACCAAACACTTGAAAACTCCTCTTTACTCCCTTGTAAGTCAGGAGCAATATTCTGTTGAGATACAAAAATTCTTTTGTTTTTAATGTTCATACACTGTGCGAGCAAAGAAACAGTTGCCTGCAATAAGCAAAGAAACAGGATAAGGCCTCATCCCCAAATAGCGTTGTTGATGCATAAGTTAGTTGAGACATGGCTGAACTTACGATAGAGAGATTTGGTACCTTCACACACAGGTAGGGAACTAGGGATGGGCCATCATTTACAGCCCAAGTTTCAGCACTATTTACATGGAGGAGAGCCGCATTAATTGTCCTGGGGAAAGTCTTAGGTCGACTCCAATGTAAGTTACTTTTGATCATTATTGTCTTGTTAATTAGACGATGAAAAACCACATCGTCCATTAATCATCTACTTCCCATTTTGACCTTCGTATCAGGAAGCGACAGCATTGGGACTAAGAGGATTACCGAGGTCAAACTTCGTGTCCCCGCACTCATCACTTAAAAAAAAAAAGGGTTCACATGCTGTATAGCTCCAAATTTCCTTATTTTCACATTCATTTTCTACTGTACAACTAATGATGCATTTTTGGGCTGGACTTGTTGATTGATTGGTAGATTGAGATTAGTAAATTCTATTTCTAGAAGCCTACCTTGTCAAAATGTCGTTTATTGGAGTAGCTGCCTTCCTAGGTGGTCCACACGCTTAAACACCAATGCTCTTAAAACCAAGAATTTTATTTGTCTTTTATTGCATAAAATCAGCTTGGGGAATAGTATCAAATCTTTAACGTAAGATTTCGATGGCTGGTGAATGCCTAAATAGTAGTTGGATTAGCTAAAGGAAGAAAGAAAGGTCCGGTGGAGCTCTGGAGTTTCAATAATGCATTTCGACAGTAGATTATTTGGGTCAATTTGTTAAAAAGGATGCTGTAGTACTTTTTTAATGTGATGTATGTGAAATAAAAAGGTGATTGTAATTTATGATACGAGTAAAAATTTATATGCAAATAAAGGCAATCCAAACAAACCAAACCCAGCTAATCCAACCACGTCGATCGATCAAAGGAGAAAGACTCGTTTAGCACTGTACAAGACAAATCACAACTCTGTCAAGCACATGATTGTGGAAAGCTCTGTTTGTGCCTCCTGCCCCGGGGCATGCCCCTTTTACACAATTCGGCCTAATTTCTTGACAAACCCTACCAGAAATTACTACTTAGTACTGTCCTAATTCAATGTACTGCTAACAAATTACAGCCTAACGAGTGGAACCAAAGAAGTTTCTTCGCCAAATGGGGCCAACTTTTAACTCAACTACAGCACTGGCCCGACCATGAAAGCTTAAGCAGCAGTAAAAAGTTGCAATCACTTTACGCGGATTCCCATTTGATGGTGCATATACATGGACCTTGAAAGCCAATTAAGGTGGTAAACTTTCAAGTTGATGCATGGAAGTCAGTGAAGAAGATAGCCCCCAGGAAATCAGCAAGTACATACCTCATATAATTAATCGCACTTACTTTTTAAGCAAGCAGATCAAAGTGTCGCGAGTTTTAGGGATTAATTTCAACTTATTTTATTTGTATGGATAAACTATATGCCGTCAAAATAAGATCCAAGAGTTGAGAATCAGGAGCCGGAAAGGCAGACAAGAAGGTGCTGGAAATTGAACCAGTTCAAAATGAAAATTCTAGATTGGGAGATTTTGAACACCACCAGCTCTAACTTCTAATTACTGCAATTTCCATGGACCGCACTGAAGATTGGAGCAAGCCCCAGTCCATGTAGTTGCACAATGTTCCCCTTCTGGAGCTGCTGCACCGTCACAACACTTGCAAACTACTCCAAGGCCCGCGAAAATCTCTGAGTATCCTGCAAAATTAGGATCAGTACAACTTAAGTTCACTGATCATGATTCCCGAGTTGGGTTATTTTCAAGTTGATATGAGAAGAGGGCAGAGGGCAGAGAGAGAGTGTGTGTGTGTGAGTGTGTGTGTGTGGCCTTCAGCTCTTACTCTGTTGAGGTAAAAAGGGGAGTTGCCTGCCTGCCTCTGCACTCCTCAACTTCTCTTCCTCCAGCCCAAAACTTACTAAAAGCAGCATCAATAACAAAGGAGCCACTGGCTTAAGCAACCGTCCCATGTATGTCCGGTCGATCTTCTGCTGATTTAGTTGCAAATGCTTGTATTAGAAGATTGATTGTAAGTAGAATCACAGACTATTTGGCCGAAGATGGAGGTGAGTCTATACTGCTATCCCTGAGGCTCTGGTGGTGGAGACGCAAATTGATTCTAATTAATATACACTCCACTAGAATTAGAATTATCGTTATTATAACATAAAACGGGTCGTTGTCTTGTCTAGAAGGTTGGATTTTTCTGTTTGTAGCGGGTGCACGTAACCAAGTGTGGGCTTCTAGAAAGAATGTAAGCGTGGATGCGCTTTCCCGCATTTCTCCCACTTTCCTTAGTTGCGTCGTCCTTTCGTGGAGAGTAAGCGTGTAAGATCCTGTTGCAAACCACGTTTTCCATTGTCCCTTGTCATTTCATCTTTCAATACGACGACTTCTAAAGGCTTCCAATTAATTCAATAATCTTTTATGTTTCTCCACGCATCATCACCAGGAAAATTTACAGTTAAAATTCATCTAATCTATCATATATATATATATATATATATATATATGCTAATAATTATTATCTCGCATTGTATTTATATACTTTCTCTCATAATCTTACTCACTCTCCATTGTATTTATATACTCTTCCTAAGTAACATTATATTTATAAACATATGACACTTGAAATATATTTTAACGAATACCCAATAGACACCTGTTAAATAAACACATTATCATGACATATCTTAACATCCCATTACTAGACATGTTAAGAGAGACATGAGTCTCTGCCCTATATTGTATAACCCCAAATAAGAAAAGAGTAGAAGGTTCTCTTGCCAGATATGTTAGCAGAATAACCCCGACCCCTCTTTTGCCAAGTGAAAGCGGGATTATTCTTGATGGCTTTGTTCTGGGGCATGCACTTAATCCTTTTAAAGAAGTGGGGTACTTCATGACCCAAAAGAAAAGGAAAAAAAAAAAAAGAAAGAAAGAAAAGAAAGAAAGGGGAAGCCAGTTTCTGCTTTGTTTTTATCACTCAGTATGTCGAATAAAAACGAATTGCTTCGATCGTATCCATTGTGGCCACGAGGATTGAGTAAAACAAGCTTTGCAGAACAGATTACTATAGTATTTTATCATATAATAGATGCGGGATTTAAAAAAGTGGTTGTGTTTGTGATGTAATTAAGTAAACGATTTTTTGACAAATAATTCCTATCCAAGAGCGCAAATTACCTTTTGACTAAACAGAGAGAAAGAAAAGAAATGTGGACAAGTATGGGGCATAAATAAATTGGAGGAAATTACCACACCTTCAGCCGGCAAATCTCTAATTTGTTACTTTGCAATTGTCCGACGACTCTGAAGGCAGAAATAAATGTCTGACATATTCCGCGGAATAGGTTGATGTGAGTTTGAAAAATTACTACAGTTACGTATTTTGTTCGGTGTTCTCCTTCAATAAATCTTGCGCCTTTGTCTTATCTTTTATGCTCCCCAGCACAGTGCTGATATCCTTTGGCACATAGTCGTACTGGCCAACCCACAAGTTATTACTAGTCACCACTTCCCCTCGGCCCACGAGACAAGAACTCGTTAGAATTTGCACTACAGCAGCCCAAAACACAGATTATGTTTCCTAGTGAGGAATTCAGGACAGGAAAGATGTCATTCCAAATCCCGTGCAGTTAAGCTTCTGAACGCTTGCTTCACTCTGCAAGAGGATGTCTTTAGACTGTCGCCAACTTTCGTGCAGTTCTTATTTTATTTTATTTTATTTTTTTGAGATTTGAAACATTAGAAATACCTCTCAGCAAAGTCTGGGAACAAGCAACAAATTCTGTGTGTAGCTACACACTTTTTACTCTCATTATTGATTGTGAAATGAAACTACGACAAAATAACTGTGCAAACAAAAATTATTTTTTAGATCTTTCAGGAGCTGCAAAAACTGCTCATGACGCCATCAAATGCCAACAAACATTAGAGGCTCCCAACCAGGATTCCACAAGCATAGTTGCCTGTCGAACAGAAACTTGAGCCTGAGCAAGGCGGTCAGCTTACCACTACCCGTTTGAAGCCAAGAAGGGCAGTACAACTACAATTCAACCGTCCACCACAAGCTCCTGCCAACGTTTGGGCTATGCAGCTCTCATCTTTGTTCGTTTTTTCCCCCTCTTTTTATTTTATTTTTTTTCTTTTTGGGGGGTCGTGGGGGGGTGGGGAGGGATGAAGAGGTTGAAATCCAACATGGATACGAGGACAAACAGTCAAACGGACAGTACAATAGGAGATTTGTACCGCTGTTTAATCATAGATTGACTAAAAACTGCATCGAATTTACAACTAAACAATCCCAGTAACGTCTGAGATTTTACACAAGGCAGAAGAGGGCAAAACAGAAGACAGGCAACTCCCACTGAGTCCAAATCTTATATGATATCAGAGCCATCCCCAAAGTGCTCCAAGTCTGGATGAGTCCCACCCCCAGGTCGTCTTGGCTGCCTGCATATAGTTACAAATAGAAAACCAAAATGTAAAAGCAACAAGCCAACCAAACAAAAAAAAAGCAAATGCACAATAACAATTACTAAGTGTATAAGCACTTAATTCTTATCCAGGCTCATACCCCTGTCGGCAAGTAAGATGAGGTGCAAACATGGAAAAATACAATATCCCACAAACAAATTTAGAGATTCCGATGCCACATCAGAAGAATGTTTAGTCCAAGCCAAGCACACAACCACAACCTAATGTTAGATATCTAATGCATTTATCCATTTCATTTCCCATTTAAAAAATCTACTGAGCATCAGTTCTTACAAGAAATGGGATATGTCATAATGACCCTGGTTAAGAAGAATTTCCCCTATGGATAAGTTTGAAATAGCAGTGAAAACCCTGATTTGTCAACATTATATCGCTGAATTGTGATAGCAAATGAACAAAAGATTCCATGAAATGATGTTCGACCAAGTGAATACGAATGCGGGACACATAAACTATGAAAATTTAAGTTCCATTCAAAGATGGAGGTATGAGTGCTGATTATGGAAGCTGTGTTCTTCACTCCAAAGACAGTTCCATGAAATAAACACCTTGCTGATGCAGCATTAATGCAACAAAACGAGCTATTAAGAAAGCCTGACTGGTATTTCGAAAAACTTTTAACAGTAAAATTAAACAGAGATCTACCATTCTCTGCCTCTTAAATGATTAAGAAGGCAGCAATCTGCATGCATTATGGTAAAACCACCTCCACTTACCTCCCCACCAGCACAACACCCAACAAGGAAACAAAAAAGAAAAAACATAAGGAAGAACTCCATTAATTCAACGTGCGATATCAGGATGACCATGTAATTGGGTGAGTATTACAATACCTAATAAAGCGATTAGGCTCAAAACCAGGAACACCAGGTGGGCCATATGGATCAAAACGAGCACCAGGAGGGACACCCCTGAATCAATCAACAGATAAACACATTCAGAGAGAGAGAGAGGGAGGGAGGGAGGGAGGGAGGGAGGGAGAGAGAGCACTCACGGTTGTGGTCCTCTGGGTAAACGAGAAGGTTCATTACCAGAGCCAAACCACCGAGGATCATTTGGTCCTGTATCCACAACTTAAAAGGTGTCATGCCAAACGAGTTTAATACTTCATTTAATCAATGAAGTTATTAGGAGTGGTGAGACAAACCTATGAGCATGCTGCCAGGTCCACCAAAATTGCCCCTTAAGAAAACAGTAACAAATATCAATGTTTCAAGTTTGAACTCTTGCTCAACTAGAAAGAGGATTGCATGCTGTCCATTCATTAAGTTAATGAAAGAAAAAGAATTCAGGTGGTGGAGGAAAGGGGAAAGGCAAAGCACCTAGGGTAAACTCCTGCACCAGGACCAGGAAACAGATCATCACCTCCACTACCAGGAATTGGAGGAACAATAAAACTGCATGCCAACCAAGAACAAGAGACCAAAAAAGAAGGGGAGAAAGAAGAAGAAGAAGAAGAAGAAGAAGAAAAAGAAACTGAGTCACAAACTTCATGAAGTCAATTGTAAAAAAGAGCCACAAAATAACGTATAAATAAATAAAGTTTTTCTTTTCTTTCTAACCCAAGAGGATATCCTAGCATAAAAATCATAGGTTATCATTTCCAATTAGGGAACTCATGAATCTGTAGCACTATTTAAGGATGATGTGCTGCAAATGACGGGTTACATGAATTTATCCAGCAACTTCTTTTCTAGAAGCAGCAGAAGTCATAATAACTAATGTCCCCTCCTACTAAAAACTGAAAAATAGATGTTTGCCTGGTTAAAGCCAAAAGTTCAGAAGATAATGAAAATTTTCACTATTTCTCCAAAAACTAAAACCAGGATTTATTAACATTGTGACGTGCCATTTCTGTAGATCTGATAGGACTGAATATAATAAAAGTCAGAGTTCAAGTAATATAAGCAGTCTCTGCATCATAAGGAGTATAATGTACAGTGTCACTAAAAAGTATACCTCGGATTTGGCGGGTTAAAAATGGAAGGCTCATCTGGTTCAGAAACTGTTGGGCAAGGTTGGTCAGACTTGGATTCATCTCCCTCTGGAACTCTACTTTTCGCACTACGATAATTTGGGTGATTGTTAGGACACATGGAAGCGAAACCAAAAGGTAAAATTCTAAGAAGTGAACCGAAGAGGCAAAAACAATTGTTAATCACTATTTCATAGAGATAAGCTAATAAGTAACGTTATCATATAGCAAAATATATGGAGTAACCAATGCTCCAACGGCTGTTTAGGTGATTGGAATCCCAGCAAGTCAAATGGAGCCCCTGGCCGCCCAAAGAAAAATAACAAACAAAAGAAAAGGTACCTCAAATTATGACCCGAGGAGCTTGCCGTAAGAGACCGAACAAGTTTACCCAAAATTTCTTTATCAACATCTCTCACCAGCTTCCCAATGTTCTTGAACATTGTAGTATAATTATTTCCTCCATCCTCTGCTACGTAGTCTGGAACGCTACAAATCCAATAATCCAACACCCAATTAATGGTGTTGCCCAAAGCAAGAAGGAAACGAAAATAACGGCTAATAATCACAAGTTCACAAACCCAAAAATCCCAAAAATTAGACGGGCAAAAAAAAAAAAACGCACTTGATCTCAAGATGGACAGGCTCAGAATCACCTTCCCCAAAAGCATCAACAAGCAATTTGTCATTCATAGATAGACACTTCACCAGAATTTTCCGGGAACCCTTATCCGGATTCGAGTAGACGAATGCGTAGCTATCATCAAATTCATTCCAATGCTCAATGCCCACTTCAAAAACAGAAAACAAGATTCAATATTCCCAACACTTGAGAGAGAGAGCCCCAAATTAGTCATAAACTAAAAAGTACAGAACAGAAGAAGAAACTCAAAATAGTACCAACCCGTGGAAGTGGAGGAAAGAACGTCATCAGAGAAGGCGGGCGGACCGGTAGCGTGAAGAATAGAGCCGGAAGCAAGGAAAGAGGCGTGAACGGCGAAAGCTACCTTATCGTGGGGGTTACGGAAAGAAGGCCTCGCAGCCCTGATTACTCCCATCACTGATTGTTCCGTCACACTCCCCATCTTCCTCCCTCTTCTTGTCTTGCTGCAGCAGTGACTACTAATCAATCGGTTGCAACGAGTCTGTCGAAAATTGCTGTTCCCAGGAGGAGAACTCTGAGGCAAGGTAGAGAAGATGGGTTTTAGAATATTAATGAAAAAGGGAAAAAATGTTCAGGACAAGGGTTTACAGATAAATGATCAACTCCCGAACGTTTTGTCACCGACTTCACTCGAGCCCCAATACAGTGTACCTCTGGACTCTGATCTCTCTAGTTTCTAGTCTATTATATTTTGCTATTTCGCTCTTTCCTTGACCAGTTGACCAGTTGGAATTTGCTGTATTTTGAACAAATCTATTTTGTGCTAACTGTAGCTTATTGTTCTTCGAGATTAGTGTTTATTTTACCAAGGTGTGTATACTGTATGCAGTCCTTTGCTTATTCTCCAAGCAAGTTTTGTCGCCTACCGTATTTTTCTCCTTAAAATAAACAAAAAAGGGGGCTAATGAAAATTGAGTTTACCTCTCAGTACTTGTTTTGTCTGGTGGCACCAAAAAAAAAAAAAAAGGCCCAGCTGCGATTGGTGGGAAGAGGAAAACAAAAAATTAATAAAAAAAAAAAACTATATTAAACAACATATGATTTAAGCAACAAAAAAATAATCAATAATCCACCTATTTGATTTCAGAAATTTTCATATTTGTATCTATCATTTAGTTATGCAGTGATTTATAGTTGTTTTTTATAGATAGACACTAAAAAATGAAAGCGCAATAATTTATTTGAGAGATTCCGTAATTTGTTAAACTACTTTGAACAAGGTTCTAGAAAATTAGGGAGCGACAACAAAGATAAAAAATGTGCTAAAAGGATCCCCTGCGCAGCACCCCTGCCTGGTTGTTAGTTCTAGCTATCCAACATCCCAATTTTGAACGAGGACCATAATGCATATGTGGCTGTTGGCCCAATTTTGCAAGCCTAAACGCTCGGGTCCATTACGTTCTAATTTTAGCAGGTGGGAGTGGACAGTTGCGTGATGATCAAGGGCGCTGGCTCATGGGTTTTGCACTTTCATGTTGGGAGAGCAGCTAGATCGGTCAATTCAACTTTGGGCTTTTGTGGGCCTTGTGGCACGAGCAGATGATTCTTGTGGAGATGCTCTTGGAATCTCAAGACCAAGCATGCAACCTGGGTTTATATTTCTTTTGGATCTTCCAAATGGAATGTGGTTCATTAAATTTTGGCAGTTGCATGGGTGCAATTGTGGGTGTAAATGAACTTAATTAAGTCAAACATATTAGTGTTTAAATTTATTTGATTGTTGTAATAAATTTAAAATTTTGTTCTAATTTGAGTGTTTATTGTTTGAATCGAGTTTGTATTGAATTTGGATGTTATTGAATATAAAACGCTATTCAAATTTTGATTTAACTAGTTAGCGAACCAATTTCAAAAGAATTTTTATTAAGCGAAACTTGATTCGAGTATCGTATATCTTGATTCATCTTTCAGCCTTAAGTACAACAAATCACCGTAGATTCATTCTATAAAGGTTAGATCGGAAAAGAACCCCCCAAAAAAAAAAATGTTTTAAGTGGTTAGTGTACTAATGCTAGACTTGAGTTAATAACCGTAAATTTGAATTTTTAAAGTGATTATGTAGATTTTTACTAGCTTTTGAGGTTAATTTTGGCTCTTGATTGGCATTTTAGTTTGAACGTAAGTGATCAAGTGCGCAAATAGAATAAGGATCAAGCAATTAGCTTTATCTTAGTTGCGTGCCGATTGGTAAGTTCACTTCTTCATGGATTACAAATCTCCCTTCAGCGGGACAGTGGCAAGTGAAATGAACCTCAGCGGTTTTTAGCGCCGTCGATGAAAATCATCACTACATTTGTGGGATCCAAACTACTTTCTAAGTCGTGCTAAGCAAGGCAAGAAAATGAGGGACTAACTTTCTCATTTCTCATTAACGTTAATGAGGTTTTGGAAATTCAAATCCTACAGTATGTACTTTACAGTATTTGATGAAAAATCCTTTTTGTATTTTTTCCCCTCTGGGGTGGGGCGTTCCTCACGCCTTGGCAACATCAGCAGCAGAACCAATTGGTTCTGTGTTCCTCCTCCTGGTAGCTCTAATGTAGCAGACAATTGCAACTAAAAATGCCGTGCCCAAGCCACCAAGAATTACCCCACCACCTGCAACTGATCTGTCAAACGAGTGGTGGTGTTGCTGCGTCATGCGGGTGTCCTGAAGTTGGGTAGTCTCACTTTTTTGACCCAAGGAGCTTACTGCTTCCGGGAAATGCAAGTTTTCTTTTGTCTGGGTATGGGGTGCTTGGGATGGGCTCAATCCAGGTGCAGCAGAGGGGCTGATGGCTTTGCTCCTGTGCTTTCCGAGCTTTCGAATTTGAGGTGCTTCTTGTTCTCTTACCTCGATGGATGATGGGCTAGCGGCTGGTGGCTGTGGATTGAACGAAGACGCCACGTAATCGGCCGGTGGCTGTGGATTGAACGAAGACGCCACGTAATCGGCCTCGGTTACAACTAGTAACGCATCCATCAAAAAGATCAAGCAAAGAAGAAGAAGAGGTCGAGCCATTGTTGACAGTTGAGTGCTGTATATCTCTCTGGGGTTTCTTTCGGTACAGGCAGGCAATGCAGGTTGATTACAACGGGGCTTCGCCTCTGTATATATAGTATCGGTGCATGGGGACAGTAATTGTAGAAAGATCAAATGATGCTTTTTTGTAGTTGGCTGGAAAGTTCCCATCCTACAACTCGAGGATAGTTTACATGATATGTCAGTATTTGGTGCAGTATTGTCGGCAGAATGGAGGAAATCAACGAAACTACAAGTGTAACCATTACAATATTCCACAGGACAACTGGAATTTCAATTGGGGAACATGATGATTTCTGTCATTCTTAGTTCTAAAATCCTTGCAATGCGATTGTGGCGGAGGCATGATTCCCAGAAAACTACATCTTGTTAAACCCCTCCACCCCATCCCACCACACATTTTTAAAAAAAGAAAGGTTAACTATATTTACTACCCCTAAGGTTTAGCCACATAACGACCCAGATCCCATAAAGGTGCCCCTCAAACTCAAACGTCGATCTTCTAACAATGGCGATCGATGCCAGCCAAAATAGTATTATATTGGAAGTTCCATAATAGCCATGAAATTCCTAATCTCCTTTTCTTCCCAAATTCCACATACCACTAACATAACCGATATGTATTCTACTGCAATTGTCGTCGACGACAACATGCAGCTATTGCTACTGCCGTAAGCAAAAAAAGCTTTGACATCGATTTCATTGTTCCAATTAAAAATACAATTAACTTCCAGTCCTCACATCCCAAAAAATGAATAAATAAGAGAATTTAAGCTAAAATATGCATTTTTGCGGTTCAAGTCACTCCAATAAAAAGTTTTCAAAATCCTTAAAATTGATTAAAAACCTTCACTTAGATTGGACAAGCTACACAATCGAGATTGAATCCCCCCAAAATAGTAATAACAATGGAAGCAAGAAAAATGAATTGAATAAAAGACAATTGAAGAATAAATTAGTTTAGATCTTGTCATTCACCTAAAACAGATGTCAAGTTAGTGCCAGTAAGTGTCCTTCATAATGCGCTCGAAGATGGCGCAATTAGATTTGACTAGATCCACCTTTTAATCATTTATCTATGCCATCATTAATCTCTAATTAACCTAATGGACAATTTCTGACATTGCACTACCTCTTTCAGTTGGACTTGGACAGTGTCACTGACACCCCGGGGGGAGGGGTAGATGTAATTTGACCAAACTCGAGGGTCATACTTTGTAATTTGGCTAAAGCAGCTCAAGGGAAGTATATGCAATTAATCCAAAAGGGTAAACGATGAGTTGAATGCATTTGAAAGGATGCTGCCATCCCCCGCCAGTACATGTTTCCCGGGGAGTCTTCACGAGGACCATCCCAAGAGCGATTGCACTTTGGAAACTCGAGCCACCGCCGCTACTGATATGGCTGTCGAATGCTCACTGGAAAGGTTAGCCATTTTGTATTTGAGCTGGGACTTTTCATTTTACTCATATACTGTATATTTGACGGGGATGACACAGACATCAGAATACTGGAAGTTCTCTCCCTTGAACAATGCACCGAACATGTCACTAGCACTTAGACAGTATCTTCGTGGTTGAATTGGATCCCAGGTGGAGATACAGAGCACAGGTTTGATGTTTCAACCTCGGTTTCTAGCTTGGTTTCGTCTCCGGAGCAATTAACTTAAAAAAAGAAGAAAATAAAATAGGAAACAGAATCTAGACTTGAGATTGTTTCATCTTTTGGTCGGAGACAATGCAAGGAAAGCGCCGAAACTAAATCTAATTATTTCCATCCGAATTCACAATTCTGATACATGCACTATTTAGCATACATAAACGCAAGAAACACTTTAAGAAGCAGAAGAGGATCCTGCATGTTGTCTGTGCTCGAGCAAATAATTCACACACCTGCAGCAGACAAAAAACTTTTGGCTACGGATTCTCTTAACAAACAAACAAAGGCAACATCAGGACAACTAAAGAATCCCATATCCCAATATCAGTTTCCTATGGCTTCGCTGTTCCAGGAGCAAGCAGCCGGCCGACAGCAATCTGGTATGCAAATTTCCTACGGCATCGTTGTTCCAATTTGCAGGAGGCTATTCGCTTATTCAGTGGAGTACCCTGGTATGCAATCTCAAGAATTGGCTGGCACTTTGGCTTTAAATCAGAAACACCCTCAATTTCTATTAGTACCAGCTTGCTAGATCGACAAAGGAAGCCGCAGCTGCCGCAAATTTTTCATTTTGATACCGTCTCGGATTAGCAGGTGCCAACCTGGCTGTCGGAACCCAACAAAAGATGATTTGTTTTAGCTGGAATCACTGGAAGTCAAGTGACAGCAACAATCCTATTATATTAGACGGGCAATTCCTGTCATAGATTGTCTCATGCACCAACATAATTCCACTTGCACAAAACTTATTTGGTAGGCAAATTTCTGTAGTCAAAAAATCAGGTGGGACTGTGTGCTCATCGGTGGCACGTAAATTATGGCATTAGATATTATGAGCCACATATGGATTACATGATTTTGGGGTGGTTTTGAAAACCTTTGTTGTGACAACATATGTGAAAAAAACTTTTTACATAGCAGTGTATGTGAAAAACTTTTAATATAACAGTGTTTTTAGAAATTGCTTTAAGGATGTATTCTAGATTATTTTTAGAATTTAAAAATATTCTTTAAAATTTAAAATAACACCGTCCACTCGCTCTTCCTCCATTCCAGTCCCGACTCCCGAGTTAGATGAGAAGGTAACTCTCTGTCAGTAATAAGAAAGAAGAATGGCTGGATCAAAATCAGTGGAAAAAGAAGAACGTGCACCAGCCGGGAATCGAACCCGGGTCTGTACCGTGGCAGGGTACTATTCTACCACTAGACCACTGGTGCTGTTGGCGTAGTGGGTGCCTCCCGAAATTCTAACTTCTCTTGCCAGCTTCATTGTAAGACAGACTACTCAAAAGCTTAGTTGCCGGAGATCCATTAGATAGATTTAAAATTTTAAAACTACATAATTCCTTACAGGTGAATCTTTAAAATTGGTATTTAATTGTCTCATTTACT
Organism: Gardenia jasminoides; assembly: GCA_013103745.1. Taxonomy (NCBI): domain Eukaryota; kingdom Viridiplantae; phylum Streptophyta; class Magnoliopsida; order Gentianales; family Rubiaceae; genus Gardenia; species Gardenia jasminoides. The sequence goes on from CM023103.1 coordinate 7,221,071, forward strand.
TAAATGACACACACACACACATATATAAAGTCAATTTTTCTGCTATTTCTCAAATTGAAAAATAACGATAATTTTATTTAATCGATTCATTTGCAATATGTTACATGTAGTTCCAAAATTTTTATTTAATTTTAGGTTATCCCAAATATTTTAGGTAACCTCACTAATAATATTATTAGATTGATACATGAGTTGCATTATTATTGTTGTATATGTGAATTGCAAACATCAAAATTACTAATAAGGGAGGAATCGATATAAGGGATATATGGAGAAAGTAAGGGGGTACTCAATATTGGATGTTTCTGTACACATTTTTTGATTGGATATTTACTTTGAGTGTTTGACACGTGGAGTAGGCTTTAATATTTTTACGCAGATAGGCTGGCATGCTTGATGTCGAACAAAAGTTTTTAAATGTGAATACAAATTATGTGCTATGATTTCTTTGGCAATGACAGTGTAGGCAATGGGTTTGTTTGTATAACATAAATTTGTAAAATTTATTTGTAAAATTTATTTTGCTTATATCAATCGATGAAAACAAGGAGAAAAAAATGCTAGTACCTTTTTGAATGTCAAACTTTCAAATTCAATTGCACAGATCGTTTAGTTCTCACGCCATTTGAAAACAAGGAGAAAAAAATGCTAGTAGCTTTTTTTAACCCCCAACTTACTTCCCTCCATATCTTACCACAACATTTAATATCTATTTCAAGGTTTTTTATTCTTGGGTGAGAGGGAACGTCAAATTAGACAAGTCAGTCACTATTCTAAGATGATATAACCATTTACCATTACATTAGCACCTAAAAATGTCATGACTTTATGGGGAGGTAGGATTCAGAAACAAAGGGGCCACTTGTTGTAATTTGTAAACTAAACCTCAGATCGACAACTTATGAGATGATTTTCATTTTGTCGGCTCCATATTAAGGAAAAAAGAAAAAAAAAAGATTAACTTTTTATACACTGACAGTGTAGTGATTTTTTTACACTAGCAATTTTGGATGCATGCAACATGTGCATGATTTGAATTTCAAATTTAAATTCATATTATGTGGCATGATCTAAATCTACTGGTATAGAAAAAGTTATACACTGATAGTGTATAAAAAAAAAAAAGTTATCCAAAAAAGAATGAGTAATTTTTTTATACACTGTCAGTGTATACACGAGCGGGTATAGATGTATGCCACGTAATCCAATTTCAAATTCGAAATCCACCTTTTGCATAGGTGGCATTCATCTACACCCTTTAGTGTAAAAAATCTACTACACTGACAGTGGATGAAAACTTAATCCAAAAAGAATAGGGAAATCCTAATCATGCCAAATAGGTTTTTTGTTTTTTTTTGGGTGGGTGGTGGCCTGGGTTTCATGAGTAGAATGATATCCAGTATTATGATACACCAGTGCCGGACAACGGGCCATGGCCCAGGCCCCCAAACCCTACCAAAAATTAAAGGAAAGCCCAAACGACACAATCCACAAGTTCACCCTTCGAGTCAGGGGTTTGTCGTCCTCGTGGTAAGGGCAATCGCATTTCCATTGCATCGCCATCTTCAATTCTTCCGTCTTCACCCTGTCAGCTGTCGACAGTGTAGAAATTGGGCATCACCGCTATCTTAGCAGCTGAGTGTAACGGTGAAAAGCCTAATAGTGAAGCTAATTAATGGCAACGCTCTGCACATCTCTCTCGAACCCACCAACACCTCCAAAATTTCGTCTCTCGTCCCTCGAAACCATTTCGGGTCGGACCCATGTTCAATTTTTACCCGCCACCACTACCAGATTATCTTTACTCTCTCTCACAACCACACGCCATCCCTTCAGAACGACGACGATCAGGATGGGTGGTGGGCCCCGAACCTACCCTGGAGGCGTTTCAAAGTGGCAGTGGAAGCGAATGCAGGCCAAGAAAGCTAAGCAGCTCCTCAAGGCTCGCTTGGCCCGAGAACGCCAAATCTATGAGATGCGAAAGCGGGCCGAACTCAAAGCCGCCGTTTCCGAGCTCGAGAGACCTTGGGAGGTTGTTGAGAAACCCCCTACTTTGTTCTCCGTCAACGCTGATGAGCAGTTGAAGGTACTGGCTGATCGTTTCCAGAAACCCGGTGGGTTGGATATGTGGTCTGATAGAGATGGCCCGGAGCTGTTCAAATCCCACGACGGCCTTCCCTCATCTAGGTTTTTCCCAAAAGGGGTTGTTCATAGCCTCAAGCCTTATGGGAAAATTGAGAATCTAGATGACATGTCTGATGATGAATTTAGGGGTGGGAATTTGGATTTTGACTTGGATCGGGGCTCCGAGGACGAAGGTGATCATGAGACGGCAGTTCTAGGACACGGGATTAATGGTAAACATGCTAAGAAGATGAGAAATGGGATGAACGGGGAAAAAATTTTTAGTGCTGTAGACGAAAAGAAATTGAATAATTTGTCCAATGAGGGCTACAGCGGGAAGAATTGGAGAAGTGAGCTTAGAAAGAATCACAGCGGGAATGTCAACGTCAGTAATTCAACAAAAGTTGGATATGCTAAGGGGGGTTCTTGGAGAGATCATGGAACGAGCACCAACTGTGAAGATAGTAGGAGGAGGCCTAATGGTAGAGAAAAAGCTAAAGAATCAAAATCAGTGGTTTGTGCTTTGACTATGCAGAACGATGGAATTTACGGGTTACAGCAAGAGAACAAACCATGAACACTTATGTTACCATAATTCAGTTGAAATGTAGTAGATTCTAGCTGCATTTTTATGGGTGGACAAGTATCCAACAAACTATAGAGAACGCAGCAAAAGCATGATTCACCTGGGGCCAATGGAAAAGAAAAGCTCTGACTTTCTGGTACTTTAACTGCTTGTTCTTCTGATAGTAATGTTTTTTAAGTTGGTCGTTGTTGGTATCAAAGGTCAATTGGATCCCAAGGTCCGGAAATGGTCAGGTATTAGCTATCTTTGTTCCTGAAGTATATATGTATACCCATGGTCCGTCTTTTGTATTTTGTGATAAACTGTATCTAATGTGGTTTATACAATGGTCACATGAGCATGGTATAGATTTAGACACTATTCGTACTGAACTGTGCCTAATGCACTACTTTCTTGTTTGATTAGTGCTCTTGCATCTATGGGGCCATCAGTTGAATTTTTTTTAAAATAATGCATTTATGTATTTATGTAATTTTTTTGAGGTTGGTGCCTTGGTGGTGGCGAGGTTGGGAAGGGGCTTGGGTCTTTAAACTGCCTCTCAGCTTATTGATGTTTAGCCCTGTTCCTTTGTCAAATTCATTCTGAAACTAAAATACTGTGCGATCACAAATTCTTTTAGTTGACAGTAATATGTAACTTTCTCTTTAATTTCCAGTGTTCTCCATTGTATTCTTACAATTTTGAATTGCTAATTTTCTACAAAAACCTAACTAGAAAAAGGGAGATGAATCCCAACTAATTTAATTACGAAGGTATAAAGTTCATGAATCTCTCAATTGTAAAATCATGCACATTTAGCGAGAATGAGAATCAGCTGTGCCATACATGTTACAGGACTTGAGAATTTGGTGGATTAGGAAAGCAACTCTACAGAGGCTGAGCACAGCGGTAAGGTTGCTCCACCGTGAGGTATAAGGCCACGGATTTAATACATGGACAGAACTTTTTGTCTGTTACGGTATGACACTTACCTGGTATACAGGTATAGTGAGGGGTCTTGTGCTCTGTTAAGGGCCACTGTATTGCGTATTTGCTGGCCCAGTGTGAGACATATATCATATGGTTATTACTGAAACACTCAGATCATCTGAACGTGCTAAAAACCATGTATAGTTTACACATCCTTTCTGCTAGGGAAGTCAATATCAATTTAAACTAGGTTAATGTGCTTCACTGTATTTCCTATCTGATTTGCATTATGGTTGTCGTGAAGTAAGGATTTATAGAATCTGAAATTGTGTCTCATTCTTTTTGAGTTCTTGATATGCATGTTAAACCTCATGGCAAGTATCTTCATGCAATGAATGTTGAGCTATTGTATGGATCATTCTTGCAAATAGTCAATCTTTTATTGTCGGAATCTACAGTTTTGGACAATTGGAGCATGGAAGAATTGAGCTCTCTTTGAAATAATGATAAGAGAATTAGTGCATCAGTTTTTGTTTGACTTTGTTGACTGGACTTCGTTGTCCTTTGAAATTAATGATAACATTGAGTTTGCATTGCTGTAAAGTGTTCTGAACTTGTGACCTAGCTGTTTGGGCAAGGTCATTGGTTTCTTTTGTTTCTCTCTGTAGGCATGCTGGACCTTTGATAGTAGCTGGCCGAAGTGGTTTATGAAGCCTTCGATCAAATTGGAAAAATTCCACCCTGTTTCTTTGCTTTGTATTCTTGCCCGCTTCAATTCTTCTCATTTGGTGGATCCGTTTTAGTAAAGCGTGATAACTAACAATAATATGTCTTTAGTGGAGTTTGTGTTTAAGTCTCTTGTGATGGTGAAGTGGCCACTGTAGATCATATTATGAACCCACTGAAATAGTGAAATTCGGTGTACCAAACTCTCAGGATAAGTTCCTCAACGGCAGGGGATTCCTTTGTAAGCAACGTGGATGATGAAATCTGAAGCGATTGAACTGTTTGTATCCAGTATTTGTTGCGGGCTGGGCAATGGAGTGCCCGTTGTCTGTGGTGATATGAATGATTTCACACCAGCAATTTCTCTTTAATCATGGAAAGCACTGGTCAGGATGAATTTAAGTGTTATCTTTGCTGCCGAGATTAGTGCCATTAAACGCCAATACATTGCCGCCACCATGGTAAACATGTAGGGTATCATCTCCATCCTTCTAGATATCATTCTATAAATGGAATTCATTCTTCAATTAATGTATATGACTTTAGACAAAGTTTGAGGTTCAAGATGACCCAAGCTGCTAGAGAGATTCTGCGGAGAGTGGTTGTAGGTCTCCCAATTCAGTGTTGGCGAGAAGATTTTGCAATACACACTCATCCAGATGCTTCTTGCAGTTGTGCTTTTATACTTCACCGGCCATTTGGTTGGGGGAATCATCATTACGGAATGGGTTTTGAAGTCTCAGACTCCTTACATGATGCTTATTTGGTATCTGTCGGAATGAATCTATCACTATGGAAGATTCAAGAATGGCCAGTGGTCATTGAAGACCAGACTGTGACACTTTGGGATTGATTCCGGGATTTTAAGCGTGATAACCTAAAAATATAACAAATTATATAGTACATGCGCGGTGGCAAAGCTTCATCGTTCTGTATCTGCGTCTCTTTTCTTCTTGCCTGCTCTTGATAATTGTGTATTTCCTCCTCTCTGTTCCCTTCTCGCTCAACCATGTACGGAGCTTTCTCTTTTATCTCCCTATATCCTCGTCTCTCTCCACCATGTCCACAGCGCTCCTTTTCAACTTAACATCTTGATCATGTCCGATTTTGTTGCCATGATGAGCTCCCCCAACCTCCCCTCCCCCCCCCCCCCAAAGAAAAAAAGGACTTACAATTAAATTTTTAGATGTACAAATTTTGCTATTTCCCTACAAATATTTGAGATTGGACTTGGTTCATTTTTAATGTCTAAACTTGGTTCCATTTTTTCCTACAGATTTACCCAGCTTTCATCGGAGTTTATTTATTTATTTATTTTTTTTCATTTACCAGGAGAAACTTGAGGTAGAAAATTGGAAATTATTGAGATCTGAAGTAGGATGATGAGGTAATTGAGATTAGTTCGAAGGGTGATGACGGTGGGGAACTCTAATAGCGGGCCTCTGTTGACATAACCCAGCACAGCTAAGAAGCCAATGTAGCAAAATTAAAAAAATTAAAAATTAAAAATATGTTGATTCCTATACTGATGCAAACTTTTACCCAATCCTGTTTTCGTCCAGAGGTATTAATCACAATTTATGACTCACCCAAACTCCCCCTCCTCAAATTAATAATTTATCTAAACCCCATTAATTTTAAATGAGTATAAATTAGTATTCATTTATACCCATTTCATTAATGAATAGTGAGTTGGTTTGATTCACCCATTTAACCTATTTAAAGAAAGATAAATATGCATTTTATTCAAATTTTAGTGAGTGTTAATTTGAATTTCTTACCGATGTAATAACTATAAAATGCCATTATTTCTTGTCAAACACCATGCGAATTTTTTTTTAAAAAATAAATAATATTTCAAACGAGTCATAAATGGATATTTGGGTATACTCATGCCCATTTATTAAATGGGTATAAATGGGTTGATTCAATTATACTCATTACGCAATTATGACTTATCCAAATTTACCCAAATCACCCATTTTGACACCTATATGACTTCATCAAAAGGAATCCACATAAATCCATTGTCATAGAGGGATCATGATCATTGTCATTCCCTAGTACGGACCAAACAGGTTGTTAGTTATTTTACAGAATAACTAATGAGCATTGAAGTTTAGTATGAACTACACTGGTGGTTACTTCTTTTCTGGATTAGTGAATGAGCATTGAAGTTTTTCTTGTCCTAGTAGTTTGAGAAGGATTGTCTTCAGTGATAACCAATGGCTTTTTATTTTTTTCTAATCCTCCGTCCTCTCTGCACTCTTTTCACCCTCAACTGCCATTCGAGCTGTGAACTTGAAAGCCAGAAAAAAGACTCTTAGGATTCTTTTTCTAACCATCAGGGTGAATGCTTAATAATGCACAAGTGGCATTCCACCTTCCACACATAATATTTGTCTTGTAAGGTTGGTTGATCTTGCTGCTGCGAGATGTGAAATGCTGATGGACATTTTCTTAATGCAGACTGCCCAGTGTTAGCTCACATGATGAGGGCTTGAATTGGTGTAGTCGTACAGCTTTACGAAAGACAGCGACAGCGGAATATGGAATGGGTTTGCTAATCTCGGAAAATATTTTAACAATAACACAATTAAAATCATGTACCCCTTCTTACATATTTGGTGTCAAATCTACTAGTGCATTTTCTTCCCACCCGTCTTTATTCTTTAATTTTGTTAGAGCGATAACGTTTACTATTACATGAGGAGTATCGAATCAAAATTTGTCCTTCACTTCCCAATTTCGAACTAGTTTCTTTGTCCTTCACTGAGGATTATATTTTTCTATCTTTAAGCAAAAAATGTTTTTGAATTCGAGTATATGTCATTCTCCTCCTTCATTACTAATAGTGGCGCTTGTTATTCTATGCTCGGCAATGACAACTTATTTAAAGCATAAAAAAGGGACGAAATCACTATAAAAACTCTAGAATTTTCACTTAGAAGTGCATACGCTTCCATGCAAAAAAAAAAAAACAAAAAATATTATACCTTGTAGAAAAAAGTAACATCAAGTCTACCTTATATTCGAGTCTCTTCTTAATAAAAAGAATAAGATCAAATAAATGGGTATTTGATATAGGTACATGCTAAAATGAGTTTTACGAAGTTGACATTTTGACAAAATAAGGTTCAATTTAAAAAGTGTTTTGGCCTTGTTTGGAAAGCTAGTTTTTAGTGTTTTTCGTAAACACATTTTTCAATCATCTTTTACCTCACATACATCGGATCGTTACAGCGCATTTTTCTACAAAAATTCTAGAAAATAACAATCCACATTGGCTCAATTTTAAAAGCATTTTAAGTGCGAGAGGACAGTAGATGGATGTGCATTTACCAAGCACATTTGGAAAACCCAATGGAAAATGGGGATTGTTTTCACACCGGTTAAGAAGGATATAAGAACATCCAACTTGTGACATGGGGAATAGCTTTAGCTTTCCAACCCCATAAAACTTTTCATGCCCCATTAGGAAATATTTGTGTGGCGAAGAAAATAGAGTAGAATCTCGACAACCCACCGCGCATGGTACTCCTCAATATGAAGTAAACGGGACATAGTAGATCACATAATCAGAAATAAACGCATGGGATGTGTGTGTTTGTAGGTAGAGAGAGGTCCATTTTCGTTTACCAATAAATCACTACCTTCCATCTGAAGATTGGAATGTATTCTTCACGGTTGAGAGCCCCAGAAACAGCCAAGTCCAAGCACACGAATCAATGCCCTGTCTGGGAGGGAGTGATGTTTTTTTGAATATTTGTATAAAAATCTATTGTAATTTGCTGTACAAATTGTAGAAAAAACTTTTGGGAGTGAAATTTCTCGCATGTTTTTGGGGTGGTATATTAAAAGGTTCAGGAGTTTTTAAAAGGTTTTTATAGTTAAAGTAAGAAAAAAAAAATAAAATTCATACAGACTTGTAAAAAACACAAGTTACCAAACAGGGCCCAAGTTTTGCTAGATTTCACGTTTCGCTTCTTTCCAGTTTCCCCGCACATGCAAAACATGCTGAGGTTTAGGATTTCGGCGGACTAATTTCTTGGACTCATGAATGCGAATCTGATGGTGCACCCCGTCAAAGTTTCCATGAAAGGACTACTAGCCCTCTAGTCTCTAGTCACAGGTCAGAAGAATGTCCTCGACCCAGAAAAGAGGGAGTTGCTTGCTTCTTTACCTTGCCTACGTACACGAGCAAGTCTTTGTCTCGGAAGTGATGGCAAATCAAGCAAAGATTTTCGGGATTCAGTGATTCAGTTTGCCTTGCCTAGGTGTACGATTTAGCATTTGATACAGCGAATCTGGCTTTAGAGATGAGCTCAAGAATGAGAAAAACATGCATAATTATTTTGAGGTCCATTAGTGGTTATCCCTGTAATCCTCAGGAGGGAGATTTTTTAATGACAAGATAAGTGCCCCGTAATCCATGATGGATTACAAGGTTGGTCAATGAACAATAAATCATCATTATAAATTGCACATTGCTAACTTTTTACTGGGAAATGCTATAATTGTCACGCTTCTTTATTAATTACATACTAGCATCCACCTTTGTTTTTTAGTTTTTTAGTTTACCATTGGAATTCAAATAATATAATATTGTCGTGGAACATATATATGTGTATATAGTGCCATGGTGATCATCTTATTCTTGTGGTGTCAAGAATGCTCTCACCACCATTAGAGAGATCGTGCTCGTAATAGTTAGTGTTTGGTTGACTTTAATCTCGATTGCCCACGTGACATTAGCGCCCATTACTGAGTGTTAAAGAATGGATTTGGAAAGCTGGTTTATCTAATTATTAAAGCTATTAAAAGAAGGCCTAATTAGTAACTACACAGCGGCCTTTGTAGTTAGGCGTTTTTAGCACTTTGCCCCCCAATTCTTTTCATCGACACTTTCCCCTAGAGTCAACAATCAACAATTCCACTAAAAGATAGAAAAACCGGACAGTGAAAAGAGTGAAAAGATCGAACGGCCGTGCTACAACTTGGATTGGTCTTGAGGCAGTGGAAAGTTAAAACAGTTCCAGCACGTGGAGATAATTACAAGTGCCAGACACTAGCATCATAGGCTTTTAACTCCTACCGTGGCCATGCATCCAGCAAAACAAAGCACTATTAAGGAGCACACCAGACGCAGAGCTCAGCAATCAGCATGGCATGAGCTGTTATTCGAGTCGAGCAGCTCGTGAGTTCATTAAGGCTCGAGCTCGGCTCATTTATTTGAGTAAACGAATCGAGTTCAAGCTCGAAAAATACCCGTATCATTAACGAGTCGAGTCGAGCTCGGCTCGATAGTGGCTCGATAGGCTCGAATTTGTTATTTTAGTCTTTAATTGTAAAAAAGAGAATCTGACAATGATTTTTTCAACTGGCAATATAAAGTCAAGCTAGTATTAGTGAATCCCTTTTCATCTAGTGGGGGTATAATTGATTCCATTTATTTTCGAAGCACATCACTAACACTAGCTCATTCCAATGATAATTGCATATATTTTTCGTATCCAATGATCAATTGCATATATTGTTCATTCCAAATTGTGAATTTCATTTAACTCCAGTTTCAAGTCATTAATAATTGAACATTCTTAGATTCCGTTTGTTGTCAAGTAAACAATTTTACAGTTACAAGTTGTTGAACATTAAAGTGACTGAGAATTGGCTAGAACCTTATGGACTAATGAAGAATATATGAATCATTGGCTAACTTAATACATGGAAGATAGTGCTATAGCACCTAAATTTAATTGGAGAATTGTTATAGAGTTCATTTAACTGGAGAATTGTTATAGAATTTAAATCGAGCCGAGTTTAATTTAGAATTCATTTTGTTAATCGATTCGAGCTCGAGCTCGAGCTTAGTCGAGCCTTAACGAGTTGAGTCTTAACAAGTCGAGTTGAGCCTTAACGAACCTTAACGAGTCGAGTCGAGTTCAATTTTTAGCTCGATAACGTTATCGAGCGAGTTCGATAACATTATCGAGTGAGCTCGAACTTCAGGAGCTCGGGTTCGGCTCGACTCGATAACAGCTCTAGGCATGACATTGACAGCAAAACCATAGCATCCATCTTAGAAGGAGCTAAAGCACAAAAGAACTAAATCACAAACTCACGTCGGCTGAACTGTCGTCGCATGTATTTCAAATTATAAAAAAAAAAATCCATCAAGAGATGATATGATGACTTAATGTTAAGTCTCATTATCAACTAACCCTTGAATGATCAGAAGCTGTTAACTACACAATACCATGTTTTGAAGTAGTTTAGTTTCCTCTGTACTTTCAATAATTTAGTTGGGTCCATATCTTCATCCCTCTTCCCCATTCCCCCTAGTGGAGGACCAGTTGTAAAAATGTTATACTTAAAAAAAAAAATAGAGATCGAGAATAAATGTCACGGCTAACTAGCTTTTCTTTTCCTTTTCTCTTTAAATATTGTCCTTTTTTTGCATCGGCTACTCGAGCATTTTGTCCACTAATACAATTACATCAAAGATAAATTTTTTTGTTTTCTTTAACAATTTTTTTAAATCATTTTGTTGCGTTTACTTCTAATTGTCAATAGGTAATGACTAATGAATTATAACATCTAATCTATCCATGTATAGATGTGATGGTATAATAGTTCTAGATTCAATATGCTTTCCAATGTAGACAGCGTAAAATAATTTGTGATGCAGATCATGACGCATTAACAGTGGAAATTGACAACCAAAAAAACCACACTCATAGTAGACGTATTGAGTACGCTAATTAATTTGGTAGCACTATTCAACGTATGCAAATAATACTAGTACAGCGAAGAAAATCAAGGAAATAAAAGAAGGAATAAAAAGAAAGTTAAGTAAATCTACGTACTCAAGTATTTAACTGCATAGATTTCATTATACCGTCAATTTGAATACGAACCATGAAGTTTGACATTTAGTCATAGGGGTAAAGTGTCGACTAAAAGATATTAGGGGCAAACCTATGACTAACACTTTACTACAGGGAGTTTAGTGTAATTAAGCTTTGATAGAATCGTTGAAGTTTGCTTCTTAGCCCTAATGTAACTAGTCATTTTGCTTCATTCAACATACATTTCTTTACAAAACCGGGTAAAGAAAATTTTAAGTGATTGAATTCAACACAAATTTCTGAAAACTGAAATTTAAATTCATCAATTAATTGAATTATTAAGTACTAAATCTAATATATTTGAATGTATATCACATTCAGTGATAATGACTAACTTAGCACTTATTTTTTGGAGCAAGTTTTGTTTAAAAGATTCAGTGACAATTAGTTAATTTAGATATTATATTTGTTGTTATCAAACGCATTTGAACATGTTAAGATCGGAACCCATTAAATTTAAGTATTGAATCTATCAAACAGGGTCTAAATTATTAATTAAATTTAATGGAAAGTAAAAGAAAAATTAAACGAAAAAAGAATGAACGATATCCGTAGCACAATATGAAGAGCTCTTCCCAACTTGAGCAACCCATCCTCGTAGTTATATTTCATTGAATACGGCTAACTGATAGCCAAATCTTTTGAACGAAAGAATATTTCAGTCTCACTAAATATGACGCCCACTTTACCTTTTTTTTTTTTTTTTGGTTGACACAAGGAGTGTCCTGACTTACGTCAGACTAATCCCCTGCGGCTGTGCAGAGCTTGCCCAAGATGCACAGCATGTTACTAGCGGGAGTCAAACTTGCGATATCGGGTAACTACCTGAATGGGTTACCACCTGAGCTACCCGCTGGGGGCACAATGTGATGCCCACATGCTGGAGGATTTTCAATTCCTTCTCTCTCTCTTCTCTCTTTTTTATGGTTGATTTATGTAGGGGGCGAATTCGCACGTCCTCAGGTCCGAGGGACCTGATCGGTCGGCCAGTCTCGACCCCTCTAGAGGGCTTGCCGGCTCTTATTTGCCTTCTCGGAGGATCTGGTCGGATGCTGAGTCCTTGTGGCCAACAGTAAGAACTCTTTGTCTATCACATCTTGAATGTTTTATCATAGACATCTCGTCGAACGTCCCACCACGTGCTCTCTTTATCTGAACCCTTGAAGGTGGCCTCCTGCCCACGTGTCATCATCCCCAGGAAGCCGTACCGTTATCCCTCTACTATAAATACCCTATTGCACCAGCAAAAAAAAGTAACTAGCCTTTCACAACTTTCTAATAACTTCCACTTTGAGAAATGTCCTGACTTAAGTATCGGAGTGCGCCCCGGGGACCAAGACCCGACTCCTTTATTCTGTCTCTCACTCCTTGCAGGATTCGGTCTACCCGCCGACCGCCTCCTCGGTAGGACCTTCTCGGAGTCAGAAGATCTCGTCTCTACAATTTACATCTTTTAGCAAAATGAAATACTAATTAGTAGTGAAAACCACTATTCACTTTCAATTAATTCAGGCCAAAGATCCTTCGAAAGAGTAATAAAGACAGAAAGGGTTCTGCATGCAAATGCTTGCTGCAAATATGAGAAAGTTCTTTTTTTCTTTTGTAAATTAGTGTGGCCCAAGAAGCTCTGGGAGTCCTTCCTTTTTGATACGTCTTTTTCTCGGATTATATGTGCAATGGCGAACATATGCCTTTTACACGTATGAGATTGACCGTGGATTGTACGTTGCACTCCTCTTGATCCGAGACCATACGAGCATGAAAAAAACGAGCATGTATTTTTTCTCCTATATAATTTCTTGATAAATGACGGTGCATTTTCTATATTTAGCTTTTGTCGTTTGGGGTGGGACATTATTAATAAATTTTTTCCGTCCCGTTTTACGTCAATCTTTCATGTCTCCTGCTTTAATTCCTTCCTCGTCTACTCCACCTTACTCTCTCTTGCGTGGGCAAAGGAGGTAACAGCACAGCTTCACTGTTCAAAGTCAACACCTGGGGAACTGGGCAGCCCTTTAAATGCAGCACCGCCCTCTATTATGAGGATATTTATGTACCGTTAAAACACTCAAATTTTTTTGAACCTATCATATATATATATATATATATATATATATATATATATACTAGTAATTACGCCCCGTCATGTCTATACATTTTTCTTAACTGATTCTATCTTTCCAAAAAGCTAACCTCTAAAATACATTTTAATGAATGTCCAATAAACGCCCGTCAGAATCATATTGTAACGATACATCAACACAAAAAGGCTATAAATTTTTTACGGAGGGGTCATTTTCCAGAGGTAATGGTTGATATACACTTCTCATTAAAATAAAAAAGGTATATTTTGACCTTTGGAGTAGATGGAGCTTTAAGAGAAGTGCTACTACTAGCTCGATAATGATTGCTCATTGTGAATATGTTCTTCATCCTAAATGCACATTGGGTCTAAGCTTCTTGGCATTTCGGATTAGTGGCTTTGCTGTCACGGAACCAATCGACAAACATGTCTCTACTCTTGTTGTGCTAAATTCCGTTCTTTATCATCTCAATTAAAGTAGATTACTTTTACTGCTTTTTTTGAGGCCCTCATTTTTTCGAGAAGTAAATTGATTTCACTGGCTGATCAATACAATAATTTACATAAAGATGTTCTTTCATCTTGAATTTCTCATGATTATCCTCGATGTCAATAGCTAAAAATAGTAGAGAAACAAAGTCCACTAGACCCAAAAAAAAAAAAAAAAGAAGAAGAGGTTAAAAGACACGATGCTCTTTGGAAATCCTGTTCCAGGGACCTTCATAAACTAGCTTAAAAGTAGCACTATTCACGCTTAGATGAATACTTTGTACTGCAATATTTGATTAGGCAGATTGATTTTCAGTTGAATTTAACACAAGAATGGAGGTGAAATGGCACTATATCAGTTATCACTTAGTATCCCACAACAACTGCCGCCTCCCACACTCAGAGGTGCAAATCTTCTTCGCAAAATAAACGAGAAAGCCGTCACCTAACATATCTCTAACATGTACTAAAGCTAAGTGGATTGGTTTGTAGTTCTAAGGTTACCTAGGACCTCGTTGTAGTGCCAAGCATTTATTCATCAACTGTTTTAAGAGGGAGGATGGCCATTGTCGTAACTATCCCTATATTTGTCTTTGCTTTGATGATGGGGTAGGCTCTAATGATCAATTGGAACATGGATGCTAATCTCCAAGGGCTTTAGTGGACGGAATTATGCTTTGTTTTTTTTAAGCGTTACATCATTGATAAGACACCTTAATTTCTCCATATCCTTCAGCGATCTCATTTTATTTGAAAATTTTGTCAACAGCATCCAGCGTTGAGCTTAAAGGTTGAAGGGATTCCTTTCTATATATAGAGGTGCCAAGCAATCTATTGGGCAACACACTAACAGGCTGTGAGCGTTCTCCGCTCTCAAATATCCTCTTCCAACTCTGAGAGCCTTACCATCCAATTTTTGTTTCGTAATGGACGCAAATGTGAAGATGGATCAAGTCAAGAAAGGAGAGCCAGTAGAAATTGACGAGGATAAATGGGTTTATGATTCTTCCAAGGATCATAAAGGAAGAGCCCCCCATCGTGCTTCAACAGGCGTCTGGAAGGCCTCCCTCTTTATCATTGGTACGACGTCCATTATTTCTGACTATCCATTCCAGACAGTTCTTTTCTCAGTTTATTTTAGTAATTAGAGATGATTGGAAAAAGATCACTTTTGCATTACAGTAACGATTTTCTTTGCATATCATTGATGCAAGCGTACATAGTTTCTTTTGAACGCATAAACGTTAATTCAGATTTAAGAGAATCTTGCTTTGCGACTGCACACTCTTTATGTTTTCATCTTCTGTTCCCCTCAAGTCCATCAGGATTTCAGTGAGCTTTTGAATACCAGAGTGGAAAATTTTAGTGAGCGTCTCCATCCTGAGCTTTTGACATGAAGGCTGACACTACATGTCTGCACTTCTAATTAGGATAGAGTACTTAATATCACTGAGAAATTTAGGCTCTCATTAAGTGCTTGCGGAAAAATGAGAAAGAATTTTTTTCTAAAAATATAAAAACTGAAAACTTGATTTATAGCCACCAAGTTACTTGATTTCAATATCGTGAGTACGATATCTATATTCTCACAGGGTACTATTATCTTTTGACATGCAGCTATTGAATTCAGCGAGAGGTTGAGCTATTTTGGAATAGCAACAAGCTTAATCATTTATCTGACGAAAGTGATCCACGAAGATCTCAAAACAGCAGCGAAGAGCGTCAATTATTGGTCTGGGATCACCACTGTGATGCCACTTCTTGGAGGATTCTTAGCTGATGCATACCTGGGCCGTTTCTCCACAGTCCTCGTCTCATCCATCATCTATATCCTGGTAAACCGTTAGCTTTAAAGTACCCCAAAAAAAAAAAAAAAAAAAAAGCGACTGTCTTCATGATAGGAATAACAAAGATGTGAAAGGCATAAAGCAGCACCATTGTTTGCTCAAAATAATAAAGAACTATTTATGATGCTCGTTCTAGATTTACTGTTTGGTCTTATATCCCCGAGAAGCAAATTTAATTTTTTTAATTCCATTTTCTCAATGCCAGGGTCTGCTTCTCTTAACGATGTCAAGTATGATCCCTGCTTGGAAACCCTGTGACAGTACTGGCATTTGCCTAGGCCCCAGGAAGGTCCATGAAGTGATATTCTTCCTTGGCATCTATTTGATCTCCATTGCAACAGGAGGACACAAGGCATCACTGGAGAGTTTTGGAGCTGACCAGTTTGATGATAATCATCCAGCTGAAAGAAGGCACAAAATGTCATTTTTCAATTGGTGGAACTTTGGTCTGTGCTGTGGACTATTACTAGCAGTCACTCTTATTGTTTACGTGCAAGAACATGTCAGCTGGGCTATGGCAGATATCATTCTTACAGTCGTGATGGCTTGTACAATTGTGATCTTCTGTGTTGGAAGACCTTTTTATCGTCACCGGCGGCCAACTGGAAGTCCATTTACACCAATGCTTCAAGTTCTCGTTGCAGCAATTTCCAAGAGAAAGCTACCATATCCTTCAAATGCGGGTGAATTGTACGAGGTTCCCGAGTCCGCAGAGACACAGGGAACGCTCTTATGTCACACTCAGAGGCTCAAGTAAGAGCTAAACTTGGTCTTAAACTTGAGTATCTATTTTCTGTTTTTCATTAATTACCATATTGCGACTGCAAAAAACATGAAAGCACCATATATAAAGCTATTGCACCTGCGCCTTTCAGGTTCCTTGACAAAGCTGCAATTGTTGAAGACAAACAAAATTGTTCAGCCGATAAAAAGCAATCTCCATGGAGACTTGCAACTGTGACTGAGGTGGAAGAACTGAAACTAGTAATCAGCACGATTCCTATTTGGCTAACAACTTTGCAATTTGGTATTTGCGTAGCACAAGCCTCAACATTCTTCATCAAACAAGGGACGACACTAAATCGCAAGATCATTGGTGGTTTTCTCATTCCACCAGCGTCAATTTATTGCATTGCAGCCATCGGAATGATAGTTTCTGTCACCGTTTATGACAGAATACTGATACCATTCTTAAGAAGGCTAAGAGGGGACGAAAGGGGAATCCAGATTCTGCAAAGGATCGGCATTGGGATGATTTTCTCAATAATGACAATGGTGGCTGCAGCTTTGGTAGAAAGAAAGAGACTGGGTGTTGTGGAAGAAAATCCATCCAAAGGCTCAACCTCAATGAGTGTGTTCTGGCTAGCGCCGCAATTTCTGATCATTGGCATCGGAGATGGATTTGCTCTTGTAGGCTTGCAAGAATACTTCTACGACCAAGTCCCGGATTCCATGAGAAGCTTAGGGATTGCGCTTTACCTAAGTGTAATTGGAGTGGCAAACTTCCTAAGCAGTGCTTTGATAACCATGGTGGATCACATAACTGGGAAGGCGGCAAGAGCTGGTTCGGGAAGGATATAAATAGCAGCCACTTGGACTACTTCTATTGGTTGTTGGCAGGCATGACAACAGTAAACTTGGCTATTTATGTGCTTGTTGCACGGCAATATTCTTACAAGAACGTGCGGAGGATAGTTGTGGCGGATTGCTACGGGGGTGGAGGAGTCGAAGAAATGGCTTAATGTATCTAGATGCCCACTGGGTCGCCGGTCATGGTACAGGCGTAACTGAAGTATTCCAGTCTCCAGTTGTAACTCTTGATGCATCTTATTACTACTGTATTTGTCAGCTTTCATTTTGTACATCTGCACTGTTCGGTTTAAAATCAAGTAATTCCAATGCATGTATGGAGCCCTGTTGTATCGCAAGATAACGAGCAAGAAAGTCAAAATGACAGCACTACTACATCAACTGCGAACCCCCTCTCGAATGAATCATACGAGATGATCAAGTTTTTTTACCTGTGGAATTATCAGGCGAAATCACTCTTCTCCAATCACCCCCCCCTTCCAAATCCCTCTCCTCCTACGAGAGATGCTTTTTGGCTTCGTTTATGTACTTCTTTTTCAATCGTACAGTTGCATGAGCATGACCCGATCATTTGTCCAGTCAGTAGACACCGAGTACTTGACAAACGTCACATGGCGGCCCCTACTTTGCAACTTGTAAAGAAGCCCCCACCCCTTCCCTTTGCTCCATCTTTATCCTTACCGCTTACAATTAAAAACCCCAAATACAGTAACAAGCACAATTGCAGTCCCCAGCAAAGCGATAAAATATTTAGAACACTAGATTATGCATCTGGCTTTTTTTTTTTTTTTTTTTGGGAAAGCAAATAAATTATGACGCATACTCTCACCATAAAAGAATCTATCCAGCAAACAGAAAACGCAGTTTGGCTCCCGGGATGGTTTTGCTGAGAGCTGATTATCAAAAACTACCACATGGTGCTACAGCAAATTCAGCATCATCGACAGCGCAAATTTCACTCCCTTGTCATCAGTCCCTCTTAACCGGAGCATGGAATGTATTTCAATTTGTAACCTGTCTATAGCCGTTGCGTTTGATACGTAATAAAGAAAATGAAAAAATGAGTATAATGCTGTGCCAGCTGCTGCTGCTGGTGCGCTTCATTAGTGCTGCTGGTGCGCTTCATTAGTAAACAGTAATTGAGAGGATCAAGTTTTACTTTTCACCCTTCATAAGACAAGGCCCTTTTATGTCTTTTTAGAGTTTTGGCCATCTTCATCGCTTGATGACTCACAACAGTTCCATATGTTTTTTTGGACTTCATAAACATTAAACACGGCCTCAACTCTTCTTACTTCTTAGTCTCTCCTCACTTGCTGCTCCCACACAAACAAAATACCCACATAACCAAAAACAAGAAATCATGAGTACTACTTGGAGGAAATGGAAGCTTCTTCCCTTTATCTTATTCATGTTTATCCGCACGCGTGCCGACCTCCCGGGGACCTGGGAACTCCTCGTCCCCGACGCCGGGATAGCCTCAATGCACACTGCCGTCACCCGCACCAACACCGTAGTCCTCCTGGACCGAACCAACATCGGCCCATCCCGCAAGCTCCTTCCCCCCCACCGCTGCCGCCACGACCCCAACGACCCCGTTCTCAAAGTGGACTGCTACGCTCACTCCGTCCTCCTCGACCTCGCCACCAACTCCATCCGCCCCCTCATGATCCTCACCGACACCTGGTGCTCCTCCGGCCAATTCCTCCCCGACGGCACCCTCCTAAGCACCGGCGGCGACCTCGACGGCTTCAAGAAAATCCGCAAGTTCACCCCCTGTACCGAAAGCGCTCCCAGCTCTGCTTCTTCACTCTGTGACTGGCAGGAACTCGAGGATATTCAACTCTCACAAGGCAGATGGTACGCCACCAATCAAATTTTGCCGGACGGCTCCATCATCATGGTCGGCGGTAGAGCTGCCTCTAGCGTAGAATTTTATCCACCTAGGAAGACCGGTGCTGTGAATTTCCCCTTCCTTAACGAAGTCGAAGATAATCAAATGGACAACCTTTACCCCTACGTTCACTTGCTTCCCAACGGTCATCTTTTCATTTTTGCCAACAATAAAGCGGTAATGTACGACTACAACAGTCACAGTATAGTCAAGAATTATCCGGATTTGGAGGGTGGCCCGCGGAGCTATCCCTCAGCTGGATCATCGGCGATGCTGGCCTTAGCAGGTGATTATTCCTCTGCTACGGTAGTCGTCTGCGGTGGAGCCAAATACGGGGCGTATTTACACAGGACCACAGATTCCCCTGCCAACGGGAGCTGCGGGAGGATAGAGGCGACCCGGCCCGACCCGGTTTGGGAGATGGAGGACATGCCTTTCTCGAGAATTATGGGTGACATGGTGGTCTTACCCACTGGAGATGTCGTCATCATCAATGGGGCTCAGGCGGGGACCCAAGGCTTCGAGTTGGCTTCCAACCCGTGCTTATACCCGGTTCTCTATAGACCGGACCAACCGGTTGGGCTCCGGTTTATGACTCTGAACCCGGGTGTCGTGCCTAGGATGTACCATTCCACAGCCAACTTATTGCCTGACGGGAGAATTTTGATCGCCGGGAGTAACCCGCATTACTTTTACAACTTTGAGAGAGCGTTTCCGACGGAGCTGAGGATTGAAGCTTTCTCGCCGGAATATCTATCGGCGGACAAGGCGAATGTTCGACCGGTATTTGTGGAACTGCCGGAGAAGGTAGCTTACGGAGCGGCCTTCGACGCAGTAGTGACGGTGGAGCTGCCGGTGGTGGAAGTGGTGGAGGTGAATATGGCGAGTGCGCCATTCTCGACGCACTCTTTTTCACAGGGGCAGAGGCTTGTGAAGCTGTCGGTGACAAGTGCGGTACCTGAGGGAGCCGGAAGGTATAGGATTGGGTGTATGGCTCCGCCAGACGGTAGGGTGGCGCCGCCAGGATACTACATGATGTTTGCCGTTAATCAGGGGGTCCCCAGTATAGCGCGGTGGGTCCAACTAGCATCCTGAAAATTATGGGATATCATTTCTTTTATGGGTTAAACTTACTGTATTTTCGTTTTCTATAAGTTCTGGTATTCCATTAAGTACTAGTTATTAGTAGAATTTTTGTTTTTTTTTTTCAATTTTAGCTCCTGGAAATGAAGTTGTTTATACGGGACAAAATATTTAAAAGGCTATTTTATACTTTTTCTATTGATGTACACCTCTTACAATAAATGGAAGATGGCTCATTCTTTGTATTTTTGTCTGCTCTTTCTTTCTTGTTTTGTTTCTTTTATTTATTCCCGCTATTTCATTTAAATAGTATTTTAATTTTCAATTCTAAAATTACAAAGAATATAATCAACCCTTCTTCGATTCAGTAATAATAATTTTTTTTTTTTGGTAAGGGATTCAGTAATAACTGCGTAGTCGGCGAAAAGTTGCTCCACAATTTCTTTATTCCAATTTTTTTTTTTTTTAATCTAAAGGGCCAAAAAGTCTAGGCCCAGCACTTGGAATCTTTTCCACGTTGGCTTTTAGCACTTGCTGAGTAGGAAGAAGGAGATGTATGGTTTTGTAGGTTTTGCTCCTGTCCATGGTGCCAAGTGCCAAAATGTATAATTAAACTTTAGTTGTCCATTCCAAGTCATTATCAGTCGGCATATGAAACTATTGTTAAGTAATTCCGCATCACATAATAGTGTTTGGATGAACAATTATTGGAATACCTTTTTGTGACCATTAGGTGAGATAAAAGAGGTAATAAAAATATAGAAAAAAGTGATTTGAATACGTATTTATAATGAAAATAAAATAATATTTAAATAAACATATTCATCGACAGCAGTTCTTGGAGCATTATATTTATTCAACCTCATGTTTTAAAGAAAAGCTATTAGAGGACTTGGAGCAGACGTCTACAGGATGTATACACCAGAGAAATTATCTTGGATGTTCCGGATGATATTCTTCACTAGCAATTCTGCATGGCCAATTCTGGGCGCCAGCAATTTAGTGCTGAAGTGGTAAAAGCTAGAATGACTGATTCGAATGTAAATGTGATACTACTAGTTTATACTCTCTCTCTCTCTCTCTCTCTCTCTGTGTGTGTCTATATATGGAGGCAAAAAACTTTTTTCTTCCCCAGTGCGATTGTCTCCCATTTTTTATTCTGGGCGGCCGAAGGGTTGGATGAAATTGAAGATAACATGATTGGTTGGACTTTAATGAGCGTGGAATCAAAGTGAAAAATGAGGAGGAGGAACGGGAGATGATAAAGGTGCTATTATGCTATACTCGTACCACTTTTTGCCCAATATATATGATGCTCAACAGTTGACAGAACACTATTTGATCAAGGCGATTTTGCCTTCAGCCCATTTTTCTCCTTCTGGAACAGGAATGGCTAGCAGGCTGCTTTTATGCACTCTGCATCTCCCCCAATGATTGATTCCTTTCGCTTCACTCTTTGTTCTACTACTATTCCTGAATCCTGATCAGTTAAAATGTGGTTGTGTTTGCTGAAATCATGATCCAAGTTGAGTGATTTGAGAATTTCTTGTGGCCTCCCACTTTTTGAAACTTAATTGCGTAAGATAAACTTTTTAGTTGCAGCCCTCTTTTTTCTTTTCTTTTTTTTTTTTTTGGTTTAAGGAAAACACTTGAATTACAATCTGTAACTCCGTTTTTAGTTGCGGACACGTTCTGGCTACAAATCCATTTTACTGGGATTACCGCCTGGGCGGTTAAATTATCAGATATAACAAAATTCTCACTTGGCCCACCATCTTCTACATTTTTCTTTCCCCCACCCCCCTCCCCCTCAGTTTATCTCTATCTACCACAAAATCGTTATGCTTATCTGGTTTATCCCTTGGCCACAAACAGTGTCTAGTGATTGGATCGATAGAAAAGAAACAAAAAATATATGGGTAGCTTTAGAAATTGAACGACCATGCAGAGCTTTCCAAAGAGAGGGAAGGTTAATTGCGATGGTGATTTTAGATGGATTGGTTGAAACAAATCCCGATCAATATAACTGCATCCAAAGCTGCCGAAACTCTTGTCTTGGATTCACTTAAAAACTGTGCTCCTGAGAAGTGGAGATGAGATAGGTGTATTTATTTCTGGTGGAACAGAAGACTGCTGCAGAAAGTGGAGAAACAAGAACAATATTTGATATAAACTTTTTGAGACCAGTTCAATTATGGACTATGGAAATAATACTGCAAAAGATTTTTTTTTTCCTCTCAAAAATGTAGGGAACTTTCAAGAAATGCTAAGACAAAACAAGTCCCAACAATTTGGTTATCTTGGATTAGTGGATGTGAATTAAATGGTACCCCTTCCTATATAAGTGTTCCAAACTTATATTCCTTTTCATCTATTCTTTTAGCATAGCATTTATCAACCTTTTTCCAAATTTACCCTGATTTATGATATCAACTTTCTTGAGTTGGAACTATAAAAAGTTAATGTAGTGTTTGTAATATTAAAGATGAAGGTAGTTGGAAATATGAAAGATAATTTTGTCAATTCAGGTACAACTTTTACTAAATTTTAGAAATTAACTAACTTACTTAATCTATCATGTTCGATTATTCAAGACTTTTATATAGAAACAGAGGAAGTATCTTTTAGGGAATGTAAAAATGTAAAATTCAAGAGTGGATGGCCTGAAATTGAATGGTGGAAAAGGTGAAATAAAGTCCCAACCAATGTGTGAGGTAGAGGGATCGAGGATAGCCAAAGTGCCAAACCACCATGTGATGATTGAAGCCATTGAATCTGGGACTCTATTATGGATTGGATGAATTTTCTGATAAATTTTTCTTTTAACAACTCAATTGCTAACCTCTGCTGCACGTATGGCTGGAGGGAGAGGGAGAGGCTGTGGGCTGGGGAAGACAAAAGGGAGGCGAGGTTTTAGGAGGAAGAAGAGGTTTGGGTCATTCTGTATTTACTGGAACTATAGTGCACATTTTATAATTTTGAGAAAAAAGGGAATAACAGGCTGCTGAGACTCACTGCGCCTGTTGTGCAAGTGGGACTCTTTTTTTATTAGTATTATTTTTTAAACTCGTATTCATGTGAACCGTATCCCGCCTAAGAATTGGGCAAGGATTCAGGCTAATTACCAAAATCAAATATAATGAGCCCATTTCAATTGTTATTTTCTAGAGATTTTGTATAAAAATTTTCTATAATGATTTAATGTGTATGAGAGAAAAGATGATTTGAAAATGTATTGAGTTAAAACGTAAAAATTTGTTAAGGAAAAATGACAATACAAACAAAGGCCATTGCTCAACAACACTTATCGAGAACAATTGAATTTTCCTGATCATCAATTTTTCTACCACTTAATTTGTTGTTATATGTAATCCCTATTATGAGTCTCTTCATTATCCCAAATTATATATGCATTATGTGTCTGTTGAAGCATTAGGTAAGGAAAAAATAATCTAAGTTGAACTCATTTTTACAGCTTAATTATTCACTTGCATTCTACTTATCTTTAACAAAAAGATAAGAAGAACCTAAGTTAGATTCTTTACGAATGATTTTGACTGTTATACATGTGAACTTGTGTCAAAGAGGGACATTTTGGTCCTCTTCCATAATTTAACTCCATGGATATGATTAAAAATTCATGAAAACATAAGAAATTTGTGTTCGTATTGGCCATTATTTACTTGTATTTTAAACACATTATCCAATCATCTTTTTTATTATTTCAATCAACTTTTTCATCTCATATATGTCATATCAAAAAGAAAAAAGATGCTATAATAATTATTTAAAAAAAAAGTTTAAATAGTCATCTATCCAAACACATTGGACCTGCTGTATTTGTTATTTATTTGGTTTAGACGTTTAATCCAACAGCAGCAGGTATCATATAAACGCCACGTTTGCTTATGACATCTGTCTTTACTTTGGGGTGATAAGGAGGCGTCGAAGCCATGCCAGCTCAACAAAAGGAAAGTCATATCTCCACGAGCAAAGTCACGAGAATGTCATAACCATCATGTGAGTGGTGTGTGTCTTGAGCTTCAACATTTTTGGGAATCTAAAATAAAATTAGGCCTCTCGATTTGATGTGTTTCCCTCACGTCGTAACGAAGAGAGATTAACACTGCAACAGTATCTATCCGCGCCCCCAAAAAAATAAAAAAATAAAAAAAAATCTCAGCGCCATAGCGACCAAGATCAAGATTCAAGGCGAGGGAGCCACTTGCCCGTCGCATACAAATTATGTCAACGGGCAGCCCATTTCATTGTCTCTATGGGTCAAAGAAAGGCAAGAGCATGAGCCCAATAGCCACTACCCACGAGGCGCTAGACAATTTTGGGATTCTGCGAGGTCCAACATCAAATCCAGATTGGACGAAACCCTCGGTCAAGTAAGATGAGATTCATGATTCCGACTCTGGCGTCGTTTCAGCTTCCTCTCTTGTGTATAAATTTTTAACAAAAAAGTTTTTTTTTTTTTTTTATTTTACAGAAAAGAGGGGGGGGGGGGTGGGTGTTTTTGGAGAAAAAACTTCCTCTTGTAACTATTGATCAGGTTGGAATCCATCTTAAAGTGAAGTAGGTTCCCCTCCGGAACAAGTAACAACTAGAAACTTGAAAAGTAACCCTCAGGGTCCGGGTCATGCATGCCCCGTCTTATTACCGTTTAAGCCACGCCCAAAATTTAGATACTCCTCCTAGCTCCTAGTAGTAGAACACTAAGGAAGAGAATATTCCCAAAATTGTCCCCCGCAATTCCCGATTCTCTAAGGAAAGAAAGGGAGAAAAAAAAATTTAGAAAAAATCCGCAAACATACACAATAGTGAGGTGGTGGTTTGTGTCTGACGGCAAACTATCAGACAAAGCGAAAGCAAAGCTTTCCCACCCCCCAACGCTTAACCCCCTAGGGTTTCTTTCTTTTCCCTGGATTTCTCTCTTGCTAACAATGACCTAATTATTTCACCTCCGTAATCTGTTATTTGGATCCTAATTTCGTGACCTTCCCATTTATTTTTCCCACTTCCCAGCATTTCCCGAGTGACAATTACTATTGATGGAAGCGAGGGTCGGGGTGTCTGGCCACGGCGGGGTTGTAGACGGCGGTGCAAGGAAGTTCTTGTCCCAGCAGCAGCAGCCGCCTCCGCCCCCTTTGCATCACCAGTCCCAGATTGGCACAGTCCCTCAGCTTCTCGCTGGTGGAATAGCTGGAGCTTTCAGCAAGACCTGCACAGCTCCCCTTGCTCGCCTTACCATTCTTTTTCAGGTTTTCCCTTCCTTAAGTCGTAATTTTCTTCTGCCCCTCATTTCGTAGTTCTTCAATACTTGAAAGATTTTGAGCGAAAAGTGTAAGAAAGATCACCGATTTCGAAATTTTTTGGGAAAATATACTCTTTTTTCCCTAGAAGAAAATTTGGTATGTCAAAGAAGCAGTTTTTTTTTTTTTTTTTTTAATTCCTTCCCTCCTCCCAAGTCACTTGGTTGGTGAATGATTCAGCCTGCTTTGCTAGGAATAATGTTGGCTTATTTTATGCTGGTTCTTTAGCTATTTATTGTTTGTTAACCTGGGAAGATATTCAATTTAATTCTTCTAGTTACCATGGTATTGTATTTTGATTCTGTTTTATTTGTCTATCTTTCTTTACAAAAGGTCCAAGGTATGCATTCAGATGTTGCAGTACTGAGCAAGCCTTGTATCTGGCGCGAGGCTCTGCGAATTGTTAATGAGGAAGGCTTTCGAGCTTTCTGGAAAGGAAACCTTGTTACAATTGCACATCGGCTTCCTTATTCTTCGGTCAACTTCTACGCCTATGAGCACTACAAGACTGTAAGTGAGACTGCCGTGTTAAAATCATTTTCGTGTATTTGAGCTGGTTTTACAGTGTACGTTACCTTTGGAGCTTGAATGTTAAGGTTGTATTTCCTCCTGATCTGCTTATCTTTTTCCAGTTTTTGAAATCAATTCCGGCGCTCAGTAGTCATGGTGGAAATGCAAGTACAGATGTTTTTGTGCATTTTATAGGTGGTGGATTAGCAGGTATAACAGCTGCTTCTGCCACATATCCGTTGGACCTTGTTCGGACCCGACTTGCGGCACAGGTATAATCATTTGACTGGACTTAATACTCTTTGCAAAGACGAAGTATTTTACTTCTATACCCTTCTTAGTTGACTAGTATGTTTACAATTATACAGAGGAGTGCAATATATTATCGTGGCATCTCGCATGCACTTAGTACCATTTGCAGAGATGAAGGCTTTTCCGGTCTGTATAAAGGGCTAGGAGCAACACTATTGGTAATTATTTTCTCGGCTTATGTGCTTTTGTATTGATGCATCACTCGTTTCTGTAAAATTTCTGGTGATTAATCAAGGCTGTAATCAGTATGGCTGTTGACGTTATTACATGTAATGCAGGGTGTTGGACCCAGTATAGCCATAAGCTTTTCAGTCTACGAGACATTGAGATCATTTTGGCATTCAGAAAGGTGAGTTATAATTGTTCTTAGCAACGTTTGATGTTAGTGCAGGCTGATTTATGGCTTTTTGTGGTGTGATTCTGGATACGACTTTCGCTTGTCATCAGGCCTGATGATTCTACTGTTGTGGTAAGCCTTGCTTGTGGGAGTCTGTCAGGCATTGCATCATCGACTGGTGAGTTGATTTGGATTCCCAACACGGCCATGTAACCTCTCAACCACCTTAATGGAGTTGAGTTATCACAGCATTTTATTACCTTGCAACTGTTTGGTACCCAAATTAGCTATCACAAGCGCATGTGAAAAAATTGTCCATCTAAATTCAAATGAGTAGCTTATTTATTTATATATTTATTTTATAAGGGGTAGATATCCTGATAGCTATCACAATCCTTTTTCCCCCCTGGTTTGGGGAGGATAGATAGCCTGATATGCATGGCAAACTAATTATGCTCTAGGTTATTTGTTGTCGGTACGGAAAATTGTCAGATTACATGTCATATTCGTTCGTCTTAGAATACTCAAGACATGTCCATCAGGGAATCTGGTTTTGTTCAGTAGCATTTTAACTTTATTTTCTGTGCCATGTCATCTCTTGAAAAATCTTAATATGAATATGTCAAAATAATTTATAGTCCTAATTTGATATTAATTGCTCATCCAAATGACTAAAATGTTGACCAGATACCAGTGAATGGAGAAGCTCTTAACTTTTAACTCTTCCTTGAAGACAACTTAATCATACTTTTCTTGAATCAGTAATTCATGTTGAAGTTTTTTTACGACAAATGAATCTTGCTCTACGACTTCTAAGAAGTCTGAGTGCAAAGTATCATTTTTACCTCCTATTTATCTGAGCGGTGTCAGTGAGTTGTTAACATAGAAAATCAGTGACAGGTTAATTTCTTTTATTTTAAGTGGTAAAAAGTAGGATGATTCGATTTAATTGTCCAAGTTTCAAATTATAACTTGCTGAGCACATGTTAGTCTCGTACGCTGAATGCTTTGAGCTACAAGTAACTAATGAGATTTTTTAGTGATTGACAACAAGTTTTCCAAAACCCTAGATAGTTTTGTAAACTTGTACGTTATGTATGTGATCTATTTGCTATTTGTGAAGAAGATGATGAACGTTCCCCTTCTGTTCTCCTATAATTTGATGCAGCAACTTTCCCTCTGGATCTTGTGAGGCGGAGAATGCAATTGGAGGGGGTTGCTGGTCGTGCTCGCGTGTATAATACTGGTTTGTTTGGGACGTTTGGGCACATAATTCGCACTGAAGGCCTGCGTGGCTTGTATAGGGGAATAATGCCAGAGTACTACAAAGTGGTTCCTAGTGTAGGGATTGTTTTCATGACATATGAAACACTGAAGAAGCTTCTATCTGGTGGGCCTTTTAACTCATAGTCAAGTGTGGCTTCTCCTACCCCGTCTCTCCACCATCAGTGTTGCAACTCGCCATTCACTTGACAGGTTTGAATCAGTCTTTCAATTTTGTTTAGGATACATGTAAGGGTAAATTTTCTTATATTACCTGGGATAGAATCCATGGTAAATTTTGTAGTTGCTGCCATGAAGCATTTTTTATTCGATGTATAGGCTATTAGATAGTAGCAATCTCTCAAAGGGGAAATGCATGCCTCCTATCGCAGATGTAGGTCCTTTCCGGGAACGTGTTTCTTAACTGATGATTTAGATCGTCATAGAGTTTTGGTGTTGCAATTGATTTTTAAGAATATAGCATTGTGTTCCCAACAGGGTGAGGGAGGTTGAGCATTAATGTCGGCTTGGTCTGGTTGATGAGGTTTAGCACATTGTAATGCCCAAACATGCACACTTTGCAGAACGTACAATAGCAGTGAATGAGAATATGTATCTATGGACAGCATGAGAATAGTAATCGAAATTGTATACAATGTCTAGATATGAATCGATTTACATGCTTCCACGGGTTTCCTTGGTGATCTATTAAGTGAAACAGTTGGGAAAATAGCAAAGCAATTAATCAAATTTCTCGGCATAACAGGGAAAACATAATATGTGCCGGTGGGTCATTTGTATCTATTCTGCCTGGATGAAATAGGAATGTCTGCGTAGAGCGTGCACGAATCCAGGAACTGGGATGAGCAAGGAAGTATGTATGTACTTTCTACTATACTGTTGTTTAATCGAAAGCTATTTTGTTCTGTTGGAAAACTCCAGAAGTGCTTCTCCCTGGGAGACATGTACCACCTGACGATTGACGACGCCCAGATAAGCATGAGCAGAGCCACCAAGAAAAAGGAAAAACAGCCCACATAGTACGCATTTAGTCTCTATCTTCAGTCACAGCTCATGCCCGATCAGCCGAGCTGGCGATGTGTTACTAATTTAGTAATTTGGTGTCATTCCGGGAGTCAACGTCGTCCATGCAAGTCTATGGCAGGGAATGATGAAGATTATGGGCCTTATCAACTCAAACAACCCCGCGTAATATTTGTTAATCTTCTTCTCTACACCATCTCTGGGTGAGAAAAGCGCACCTTCCAGGTTAGGTGCAAGCGAATTTGATCCTATGCCTACGGGTCGACAATGAGCTCAAAAGTTAAATATTGTATGTGGTCAACTCACCTAAATAAGTTGGTTAACAAGTTATCTTTACAGTGTGAAACAATGTGGAAAGTATGATTTCAAACGGCTATTGTGAGCTTCAAACTTACATTGAAGCAAAAGCTATGCTTATTAACAAATTTCAAACTTTCTATTAAAAAGGGAAAAAATCACTTAAAATATCATTCACATTTTGACAAATGAAAATTTTTTGTCATTTACTTTAAAATGTTAACTTTACGTTCCTTACAAATTTAAGTTAATAAAATTCGATTCCAGCCTAAGTTTTCAACTACTTTTTAATTTGAGATCACTGTATGACTTACATGCAGTCAATTTTTATGTACAAAAAGATTACTCACAAATGGTAATGGTTGAAAAATTATGTTGAGATTAAATTTTAGTGACTTGATTTTATAAAGGACGTTAAGTTATCATTTTAAAAGTGAAGAATGGACAAATTTACTTGACGAAATGTGAGTCACGGTTATGATTTTCCTACCCAAAAATATTAGCCACACGTTCTGAGTTACAGTATACATAGTCCATCTATCATGTTTATGTGGAGTCTATATTTTGCCAACTTTAAAATCAAACAAAATATATCAAGGATTCCTCTATTATGGGCACAGTATAAGAGATGGATTGGATGGATAGTTGCCTACAAACGTTTAAATTTCCTTCATTACAGTTTCTGGAATTCAGGAGGCGTATTTTATCCTGTGCCCTAAGGCTGGGTATAGAATTAAAATAGAAAGGAACCACATATCAATGGACGTATTAATCGATTCCTATTAGCGGTATTCAATGCAGCAACTTTTTTTTTTTTTTCTTTCTTTCTTTCGTTTCCGGTCTCTTTCTGGTAATTCGTTTATTCGGTGCACAAAGATGTGGTTGAGGCAGCAGGCAATGCCGGCTAATTAGCAGTCACTGGTGATCCTTCGGAGAAGGCGGTCAAGGGTGGGAGGAACATTATCGTCTAAATAAAGGAAGTTATCACCTTATCATTGGCTGGGAAGGAACAGAACCAACGACTGGTTCCAGGTGAGAGCACCTTGTCTTATTCATAGTTTTATAATGCATCTATCTCTTTAATTGATTGATTACACCGACCTCTCTACTTGGAGAATGATATATGCTAATTAACTTTATCAGGTATTATAAATTCCTCATCTGGTGCGCATGAGCTTGTCAACCCTTCTTGTTTTAAGCTGTAACATTTAGAGGGCTCCTGCATAACTGCATTAATGCCTCGAGTAATTGCCCTCAAATTGACTTGGTGTTGTTTTTGACGAAGTTGATATTGGTTAGGATCTAGGTAATCTGCATCCTGAGATTTAGAGCAGTTTATGGTTTTGTTGATCAATCTAGTCCTCAGGATACAGATTACCTCGTGCTTACTGACAATGCATTATCTGTTCAACATTCTTGTTAGTGCAATAGAAACAGGACACATAAGGTAGCAGTAGCTGGGGGTGAGCATCTGTATCTTTTGTTCTTGTTCTGGCTATGATTTTGTTATTGCATTTTGCAGGAGGCCTTATCAGACATTAGCAAGAAGCCTGCTGGTCTAGAGCACTTAACCGTAGTCTTGATTCTCTGTTCATGTCTTTTAGCTGAAGGTGGGTGCACATGGCACAGCTACCAGGGAAGCTATTTACCGTACTACTTCAAGCTTGTAAATTTTGCATGATTGGATGATGATAATGAAATGGATGAATAGGTCTACTACTTCCCACTTTATACAAATTATTCTGCCTTGGTAGTAGGCCAAGTAATATTTACTTGCTGAATTTCATTAATAAGTAATACTCCCTCCCTTTTTTTTTATCTGTTTGCACACCAATTAAGAAAATTTTTTCATTGCTTAAATCTATACACTACTTTCCTTTTGTACCCCTCATTAATTGTCCAACTCACCCATATTTTCTCTCAACAGAGTAATAAATGGTACTTTTCTCATTGTTTCTCTCACCCATGTTTTCCCCACCTGGAAGGCTCATGGTAAAGAATCCTGCATTGGAAAAATGAGAGATAAAAGGGTAAAATTGGAAAAAATTAATTAATACTGCATGGGACTTATAAAACGACAGATAAAAACACATTAGAGCAAAAACCTTAGACGACAGATAAAAAAAAAAGGGAGGGAGTAATTTGCTAGTTGCTAACTGGCTATGACAGAGTTAAAGCGTCATAACCGGAAACGAGCACGTTGCAAACATGAAGGGGTATATTCACTTAATTTCAGATTGTTATTCCGTAATGCATTAATTGGTCAGTGTAGAATGAGCAATCAGGCTCAAGATCCTATCTTGTCGATCCACCGAGAACATCAGTTTCCATATAGACTAAACAATATATCATGGTGCCGGCACAGTATTCGGGCTAGGCCACTCGGTACATCATTAGAACAGCCTCTGCCCTGCTTCTGGGGAAAAGTTGCGACCATCTTTGAAGATGAGAAACTGCGTATCCTTAAAATTCACAGCGAAGTAGAAAAATTACGTTTCAATGAATGATGGGAGCTGGAAGTGTTTGATTAGCCCCATCTGGTATGCTAATTCTTTACTTTTACTTTTAAAGACTCGTACTGAATCTCCACGTGAATTTTGTTTTGGAAGTGAGCTATGTTTCATGTGGCAACGTAAATCTGAATATTCCCCAAATTCATGCAAATCCGAGGGGGGTATTCACTTCAAGAAATGAGTTCAGATGGACATGGACGGAAAACGGGTAGCTTGGTCTGAGGCTACACTAGTAGACAATGTGACGTGTAGTAGTCATTATAAATTTTCGTACATTATCATACATTACTTATCATATCATCATTACCTTTTTTTTTTTTTTTCCACATATATCATCATACGTAACTCATTTTCATTTCTTACATCACCATACACCATGATATTATGTGGCTGTTGCATGCACCATATGATTTACAAGTATTTTCCCAGATGTACACTTCAATGATTATGGTGGCATGTTCACTACCACTGTACTAAATCGGATAGCTGCTGATTTAGACGTGCATATGTTTTACGAATAAATTCGAACTTCACATTGTAATGTCAGGACTCAGGAGAGAATTTCCATGCCGCTGTTATTTTGGAGCAATTTTTGTCCAATATCCTAGTTGATAGTTGTAAGTGCTATAAATAGATATGGCACACGTGGCACCTTTATCTTGCCTGTTCGGATCAGATGGCCGAACTGACTAGACTGACATAGCTGAGCTGACCAGGCCGAACTCAATGGCTGAGCTGACTCCTGAGCGTGGCCACCCGACGCTGCTGACCTACACCCCGGCCGAACTGGCCAGGCGGGCTAGTTAAGCCAGCCGAGCTGCCCTTCCGCCGGGGCCGAACTGGTCTTCCTGATAGTCAGGACTACTACCTACATAATCGGGGGTCTCGTCTATCCCGTCCTCCCCGCACGGGATAGGTCCTAATTCCCGCCTTTAACGGTGTTTGGGGTGGACTCCAACACTGGGAGGTCCATCCCCTATAAATACACATATAGACCACCAGAAGGAGGTACACCTTATTATTCCAAACCTTGCGCCTATACCCTCTCTATTCTTCTCCACCTTCTCTGACTTGATCGTCGGAGTTACTCCGGGGAGCAATCCCGCTGTGCTTGCAGGTGCTGGTGAGCTCGGCTAGTGGGTAGCAGTTCGGGAGGAGGTCAGTTCGGCAGGTCAGATTTTTGCTCTTACAATAGTTAATTTTAGACCACCTAAATTTGAGTACTTTATGGAGAATTGCCCAAGAATTTTCAACCACTTCCTCCCTAGCATATTCCGAAAAAGGAAAAGGGAAAGATCGCTGTTTTGAGGGATCAGCAAGCTGAACTCTTTTTGAAGTATATTTTGACCTCGTTAAAGATTCCAAGTTGTAGCAAAATGCTACCAGCAAATTTGTAAAGCGGCATGGGAGATGAATAGCCTTTAAGGATAAAACTTTACCAGTGCATCCCATTCCATATTATAAAAATGCCTCACTCTGTGAGTTAAGATTTGAATATGGATGGTAATGTGAGCAAGTGTCTGCCGAAGGGAAATGGAGCAGGGGAGGACGAATTGGCTCCATCCCTGCAGTGGCGGAGCCAATACTTCAGAATGAGAGGGGTCAATCTCAAATGACAGATGAAATAAAGTAATAGCATAGTTAAAACTAACTGATGTTTATGCTAGATATATTTTTTACAAGCCTAGGAACAGAATGAGGCAGAATTAAACATGATAGATAGGTCGAATCTTTGAGAATTGCGTTTGATCGTGTATACAAAACTACCTTGAAGAAGCCAGTTGCATGCATGCGTATTAGCTTTCCTCCTCCATGTTTCGCTCCCTAGTTAAGTAGAACAAAACATCAGCAGCCTAGAAATGGTCCTCATTCGATGACGAGACTTGAATGGTTTTAGGCAAAAGAGAGCTCAAAATCCCGAAACGTGGCCGGAAAAGTTTCTAATCTGTTGTCTTGCGGAGGGCAGTGCTATCGGTTTTAGACCAGCCATAGAACTAAGAAAGGTCCGACATGCAGGTTCGGAAGCTTAAATATCAAGTTCAACTGGGATATACCTACATTAGCAATACCGCTATTTCTTTTGGGGGATCCATCAGGGTAATGCGTTGTGATCTATCCCACTAGTATCAAGTTCCCTTTTTTTCTTTTTTTCTTTTTTTCTTTTTTTCTTTTTTTCTTTTTTTGGGGATGGGGTGTTGGATTTTTTTTTTTTTTTTTGGAATTTCCTAGTGTAGTTCACGAGGCGAGTCCGCGAAGTATTCCTTTCCGTAAAGGTAAAGAGAACTTGCATAAGCATAGAGCATGTCCAACCAAGGGAGTGTAACGTGGGGTTGAATGAATACCCCACGTATTTGGATAGCCATTTTTAACCTCTACTACATTGTACAATGATTACTATCCAAGTACTCGCTTTTCATAGAGAAATGTGAACCGAGAAACCTTTTGACTGGATAAGGCTCATTAGTGTAAAAGCACATAGTAGATAATAACAAACCTTCAAAGGCGGCATGAATAGAATTTACACACCCTTTAAAGAGCAAAACCAAGTTGAGATACTTTGTTCCGCTGCCCAGAAAACAACTCAATAGAAGTGCTAAAACACAAAATACACCACTTGCACACAGGAGGTGATGGTAACAAATGATTCACTACTGAGAATAATATGTTATTCAAATGTTTTTAAAGCGGGATCCCTTCTTGCAGAAATAACACCTACATCCGTACAAGTATATCATTCCCCAGCGATTTACAGGGAAAAGGGGGGAAAAAAAATTCATTGCCAAAACTTACTTATAAAGAAAAAAGGAACAATTAACTTAAAATGTGAATCTTCTTTTCCAGGATTGCCTCCTCCCAAGAAAATTTTGAAGCTTTATGACCATAAAGCGTCTTCCTGCAAAGAAGAAATATCGGAACCAGAAAACCCCAAATTTTCCGATTCCCCACAACAATAATGTAATGATGATTCATGCAGGCAACAGCATCCCATTCGCCGCCTGGCTCCCTCAATTTAATGCCTCCAACTTAATCGCCCCCGACGCACCTGGAGAGCAAGTGAAGTCTCCAAAATGAACCTCTCTTGAATCTCAGGTTTCACGTGATTCCATCACCTTGACCTCAGCAAGAAGATGCTGAGTTCTTGACCCGGCCCCTCATCCGGGTTTATTAGATGAAACGACTCCGAGTCCGCATTCCCTATCACACACTCATAGTTGGCCCTCATGTACATGAGCTCCTCGGACCCGGATCCGGGTCCTGATCCAAACCCAGATGGAATCACGCCTGCCCCTACCGTTGTGGACTGCATGGTCTTGAGCATGAGTCGATTCTGATCAGTGGCCTTCCGGCGGACGGCGAACCCGAGTTTCCTGCCGTTGCAGAACAAAGTCCAGACTGGGACAGAGTGGAGAGGGCAGCGACTGAGCTCCGACTCCGGGGAGTCGTCCTTGAACTCGAGAGCTATTCTGACGAGGCCGCAACGCATTTCTTGGATCAATGTGGAGGTCGGGATGGAAAGCTCGAGGAGGAGGGCGGGTTTAGTATTGAGGCGGTCGTGCTGGACGCAGAACCAAACGTGACCGCCGCGACGGTGGCCAAAGATGGTGCCGATAACCATTGTCTTGGAAGGGCGTGGTGGAGCGGACGGCGGAGAGATGGTGGTTGGGGTGGAAGGCTCAGAGGAGTCTTCATCGACTTGGTTATCTTGGTGCTGGGGATGCGGGTCGTCAAGGTCGTCCCGGAGGGAGGTGCTGAGGCGTTTCTTGTAGGTGGTGGTGGTGGTGGGGTGGACTGGAGATGTAGAGGCCGGGTGGATGCAAGAGAGAAGAAACCGTCGTAGGGTGTTGATCTGCGTCATGGAGTTCGGAGTTCCTTTTTTCCCCTTTCTTCTGATGAGTAATGATTTATCTTGAGAACGGGGCTTTTCTGGGGTTCTTCTCAACTTCAATACGAAGATGAGCAATGGAGGTACGAATGGGTTCCAGCCCCCGAAGGCTTCTTCAAAGAAGAAGAAGAAGAAGAAGAAGCAAAAAGAAAAAGAAAATTTGTTTTGAGGATCTTTTTTGCGGTATCTCCGGGTTGCGGGATTTTAGAAGATTGGGATAAAAATGGGCAGGAGGTTTCGTCCTTGCTGTGGCCTCCTAAGGGATTTTATATTGCTTGGCGAAGGGAGGGAGATGAGAGAAAAGGCGGTGAGACTATAGAGGGCTTCAATTCGGGATTTGGACCTCAACCGCCTCGTACCCAGCCCATATGAAGCAGCATTTCACTACACTACTTTCCCAAGTTAGCGTGACCGGGACCATGACAATAATATGTATCAACTGAAAACTGGTTAGTGGCAATCCCTTTCTCATGGAAAAGAATGCATGTTGGATGTTGGATAAGAAGAAGCAAGCAGACAAACAATTTAGAGGAACGTCCTAGACTAGACGACTTAAACATTAAGATTAGGTGGCTGGAAAAAATTAATAGATAACTCGCCTCCTTTCTTTATTTTGGATGATTCTTATGTTTATGTCTATTATATTCATATATTTTCGTAGGGATTCTCATATTTGTATTTATCACGTAATTGTGTCCTAAAGTAGAGTCACTCTTTTAGGTGGATTCTAATTTAGAATGCCTTAAAATAAATAATCAAATGTGTGAGTAGCTCCTTTTTTTTTTTTTTTTTTTTTTTGAACTACACGTATTCGCATTCGTACTATGATTTGTAACTAATCCGGTTCGAGTCAGGTAGAGCCCCATACAGAAAGAAGCTTTCCCACCGATATTTTTTATCTTCATATAAATTTTAAAGTCAATATTTTATGATTAAGGAATGTAATTTCCTCCCGCTTCCGTCAACAAGGAAGTCCTTTTGGTGCATAATTGGAGGTAGAATATAGATTAGGGTGTAATAGGGTAGGGAAGTTCAGTCCATGAGATCTATTCGAGACTGTGAGGAGTGATTCTGAGTTTGTGTGCTACTGTGCTGATGCTGACGGGGCTAAGGAATAGACAAAAAGGTTGAAGGGTTTTCAGGGAACGAAATCACGTTTGTTTGACTGTTGACCCAATAATGACCGATTCAGACTCCACGAAGCTCTATTATTGTAAAACGATTAGGACACGTGTAGAGTGAAGAAAGAGCGGGGGATGTGAAGACGGAGACAGGAAATGGGACTCCAGCTGGGACATTGGTTGGGGGGGGGGAGGTGTTTGGCAGATGGATTTTGGACTCCGGGCAATTGGGCACGGGATTGATTCTTTTCCTCTAGCGGTGTCCTAAATTTTTCCCCGTGTTCCCTTCCTGTATAGCCAGATTGACTCACCTGACAATGCTCTGCTCCTGCTTTGCAAAGGGGCCAGGTGGAATCTTTTGTTTCTATTTTTTCCTTCCCAACAACACAACAAAACCAAAGCCACATAGGTTTGTTCCTAATGGCAGGGCTTCAATCTCCCAGCAAGACAACAAAACTCCTTTCCTGTAATCCTCTGCTCTGCTCCAATGTTGTACATCAGCAAGTGTAAGAAACATGCTGCACTATAGGAAGATGCATATTAGGGTTCTTGTGTTGTCATTCGATACTACAATCTCCTGGTATCTAATTGGAAGATTTTATGGATTTTGAAGTTTTGTTTCTTTTCTTTTCTATTTTGAGGTTAAACTCACCATCCAAACGTATTGGTTATTGACCTAGTAAATACACACACACACACACACACATATATATATATATAAAGATTAGCGGCTTAGTGCCGACATGCATCGTGTATTTGGCTAAGCACACGTAAAAATTTTTGAACTAGGCATCCACTAATGAGAAGATTAACTTTAACCAAAATCCCCTTTCAAGGGGAGTTGTAGTCAACAAGCAAAACATGCATCCAGCTGCTGATCAGGACTAACTGCAAAAGTTTTAGTAACAAAACAAGTGAGCCATCCTAATTATTAAGAGACAACTTAATTAAACCTAAACGAAAGCTACAGCCAGTTGTCTGTCAGCTTCCCGCAGAAGGTTTAGGTAACAATGGCAAGGACAAAAAATCTTCCAAAATTAGCTGAACAATTAATTTGGTACAAAAGTGCCTCCTTTTATCAAAAGAAAAGAAAAAAAAAAAAAAAGAGAGGCAATTTATTGGACGCCACTCCACCTGGCCCAGTCAACAAACTGCATTCCACCATAGACATTATTGGCAAATCTTATACCCACTGTAAAAGCCATTGCAACAGGTGGAAGCTGTCTACCAACAGGCGATCCTTCTACCAAGCGCTCCAAACCATTTATAATCTGATAGCGGGTGTTGGAAGAAACTGCAAGGAAAACACCTGCAAAAAGAGTAACAAAAAGTTAAAATTGATCACTCCATTAGGCAAGCACTAAGGTCCCCATGTCCCAAAACAACACTAATTAACTAGGTAAGACTCAGCAGCGAAGGAAATTTCTGTTGTTGGATCAATTAAAACACACTGTACAATACCACCACCATAATAGGGCATCGCCATTCCAATCCTACACATCAAAGCTTTGAAAAGCATGAACAGATGATATGTCATGATCCAGCATTCATCCGATTCTGCATGAACTTAATTTTCAGAATGCACCATGCTTACCCATCTGTACTAGCCCCAACAGGGAAAGATAAGAAGAGAGGGGGGGAGGGGGGCTACCGAAAAATGCAGTTACAAAACTGTTTTGCTCCTCCAGTTACATCCGCAATGTTCAATAAATGCAAGAAAGTTCAGTTCTATAAAGGAGCTGAGAAGGCTAGGTTTCCACTGCAAACAAGCTCAGAAGAGTTCAGCACATTTTAAAACTCCATTTTTTTGTTATGGCAAATTAGCAATCCAGGCAAAAACCTTTTTTATTTGTTTTATTTATTATTTTTTTTAAAAAAAATTTCTCTGAAGTCACGCATTGGTTGATGAACCCAATAGCCAGAAGCAGGATCACCATTAATAAGGAAAGGCATACCCCATAGAGCTGCACTCTTCAGTAGTGGCGGGACAGGTATATCATCTTCTGATCTCTTTACACTCCTGAGACAAAAAAACTCTGATATTAGGAACAAATTGCCTCTAACTTACTGGACAAGACAAAATATCAAAAGCTAGAACTGCTGATGAATGGGCTAACTTCATCTTCTGTAGTACTTCCTCTCATCCAAAATGAATTTCTTTCCCATATTAGCTCGGCCAAAAAGATGTGTGCTTTCCATAAATGATAAGTTTTAGCAATAAGGTATGACTGGATAATGGTACCGCGTCTTTTTGACTAAACCATAGGTTAGCTAAGCCCCAAAAGCTTTTCCATTTACTTGTTCAAGAATTTATTTTTCGAGCCTTCCTCAGTTTTCATACAAAGTTAAAAACAAGGCATCCATTTTGATCAGAGGGCATCCATGATTCAGAAATGCTTTGAAAATCTTGACACACTTTGTTGTACATTTAGTGCAGATCAAGTTTCAATATCTAATGGCATTCAGATTTGAAAGCACCTTTCTTGAATTTATTCCAGATTTGATTCAGATTTATTAATAATGCAGTTAGATCCTGGTAACTCAAATCTCAGATCTGAGTCAAAGACGTACTTGTATTTGCTTCTTTCAATTCGCTTAAGAAGAATGCTTAAGGTAGTAAAACTGTATCAATTGAAGCTTGGGCAAGCAAACGACAAATTGTATGTCTATGTTTCAAGAAGCTTGATTAACCATCATGTATATATTTATGTGTAGAAAACATCTCAAGAGAGAAACATACCGTTTGGCATTCATTATCATATTTGCAATTCCTTGACCAACAATACCACATCCAAACCCAACCAATCCGTACATTATACCCTGAGAACAATGAGTAGATCTTTGTGATTAGAGTCCAGATACATAAGAAGAGTATATGAGAGAAAAAAGCTTCCGTGCTTCATATAAGTATGTAAAATTTACCTTAAAAAAATAAGTACCAATCCTCTGGTTCATGGTAAATTGACAACCAGGCCTTTCTGCTTCAAATACACTGCATTCATTGTGCACTAAACTAGTTAAAAAACTATAATCTGAAACTCAGGTATTAAGTAATAGGTAAAGTTGATTCATTATCCTAAAACACCAATTTCTAGATATAACTAAACAAGTGCATATATTGTTACTCTAACAAGTAAGCCTTGCCGCAGGATTATAAGAGGTTTAACGGGCAAATGATTTTAATAGTATAGCATGGACAAAACCTGCTAGGAAGAGCACCATAAGCTCTCTGTAAGCGACTGAAAAGTCCTTGAGACGCAGATGATTGTCCAATCCGAGCATATGGTGCTAGCATACCAACTAAAGCCACATTGACAACAACCCCAACCAAAAGATCAGCAGCATATAATTCAAATTCTGCCCAGAAGTCTTTGCCCCTCTTTTGAACTTCCGCAAATGTTGCACAACAAGAATCAATAACAATCTACAGAAAAATGAAAGTATGAAGCCTAGGTGCCTCATCAAATACATTCAAATTTGTTCAGAATAAAGAAATTAAACAAACGGAAAAGGTGAAAGATTTGATTTTAGAAACTTTCACATGGAAGAAGAGCATCATTCTAGACTCAGGATGATGCAGCGAGTGACATGCGCAGCAAACCGATTTCAATAGTTAACAGCACTACCTTTCCAGCAATTTGACTTAATGCATAGATGTTGCATCAACTTATGCTAAAATTGAAAGAGAGGTAACAAGGATGACTTGTTATACAGGAAACTAACAACACATGAATCTGTACTAACAGCTAGCAGTGTAACTTATACGAGTTGCCACAAAGAGCAAATTTATCCACCAAGAAGTTTCTGGGCAGAAGAATCGCAATAAAACAGCTATACAAACCTCTGTTCCGACTTTGAAAAGAAATGAAGGATCGGCCAACATTCGATTTCGAAGCATTGAGCATGATTTCACGGCAAATCCCAAAGGCCACGCCAAACCCTGCAATTACAAAATTATAAGCTAGAAATTACCACGCAATGGATTAAAGAATAAGCTTAATCTTTAAAACGAACTGATTTTGGCAAGGGTTAAACCTGCAGGTCCAAATATCTGAGAAGAAGCACTTTCCTGATCCCCAAGGTCTTGGCAGCCTCCAGCATATCTGCTGGAAGACTAGTTCCACGAGCCTCAGTCTCCCTCATCACCTCCTCAAACTTGAGTAACGGCCCAAACTCCTCTTCTTCATTGTCGTTCTCCCCATTTTCACCCCCGCCACTACCCCCTCCACCGGGAAATTTCCCATTTCCACCGTGTCCACCACCTCCGCTGTCTACATTACTTTGAGCAGTATCATCCTTTGACACGTAAGTACTGTCTGGCACCTTGAAATCCTTCCCCGGAGAGGATGTAAAAGTTTCTTTGGGTACGGTATTAAGTCTGGTGCCACATTCTGGCTCACCTCCTGGATTCGACAACTTCGCCAAGAAAAGCCTCTGCCTTATTTTGAAAGAATGACAATGGCGGTTTTTTTTCCCATTATTATTAAACCCTTGAACATCAGAAAGAATCGCACTCAAACTGGGGCTTCTCGAAACTGCCTCGTTTTGCAAATTCAAGAAATGGAAGACTCGAAAGCCAGATGAACAGCCCATTACTGACTTGGGGTATCTAGATTTCCTTTTTTTTTTTTTTGGTGGGTTTTGGGGGGGGGGGACAGAGAGACTAATATACAAAATTTGCAGCAAAGTCGACAGATTACCAAAGTTTCCACCCAGTGACGTACTAAAAACTAATCAGAGCAGAAATCATACTATTACTTAGCACTCTCTCACAGGCTGAAAACCTACAGCTCCTACTTCTTTAATTTCTTCAGAATATAACAAAGATTATTGAGTGTGAAGATACAAACTGTGCTGGCAAATTTGAACAAACAACAATAGTATCAATCAATGTATTGTGCAAGAAAACGAGGAAAAGGTACAAAAAGCGAGTGGGTGGGAGCCCCTAAACGGCAGTGCTTGTACTCAGCAAGCAGTAGTACAGGCAGAAGTGTGTAACGCTGAGAAGAAACTAGTCGACGTCGTTTCCTTGCGCCAGAGAAGAGCTTAGAAAGGTCCCCGACTCCTCCTGCCCTCTTC
Source organism: Gardenia jasminoides (assembly GCA_013103745.1). Lineage (NCBI taxonomy): Eukaryota > Viridiplantae > Streptophyta > Magnoliopsida > Gentianales > Rubiaceae > Gardenia > Gardenia jasminoides. The sequence goes on from CM023103.1 coordinate 7,262,987, forward strand.
ATTTGCCTCAGTTAGAGAGTGCGAAAGGTGGCGGTAGATTTTGGTACAGTGACACTAGTGTAAACGGGGAGCCGCCGCACGTGGGAAAACATCGGTCACGTATTATGTGGGGAGATTGGCTAGGGTTTTAACCTTTTTTTTTTTTAACAGTTATCAATTAAGTGTTGGCATCTAAGCTGAAAGCTACAGAATTGCTGAGGAGGCTTTCAGCTAGAGTTACCAGGCAGAGTGGTGTAGTCCTTGCATTCTAGTAGGGTTTGAACCACCGAGGCCATTGTGGGCCGCTTCTTCCTGTCTTCCTCCACGCAGGAAATACCAACCCCGATCAGTGCTGCCACTTGGTTCCTACTGTATTTCCCTTGTAATCTCGTATCCACGATATCCTCCATCCACGACTCCTCCCCTTGCTGAATCTTCCTCTTAATTATCCTCACCCATTTGGTCAGCTCCGCTTCTTGCTCATCACCATCATCTGTCGCCCATTTCGAGAGCCTGATCCCTTTAACCATCTCCAGGATCACAACTCCGTAGCTATAGACATCCACTTTTGCAGTGATTGGTTGGTTCAGAGCCCATTCTGGAGCCATATACCCTTTTGTTCCTCTGATCCTTGAGAACTCCGACCCCGGTCCTCCCCCTCTCTGAAACAGCTTTGCTAGCCCGAAATCAGCAATCTTGGGCTGCAGGTCCCCATCGAGAAGGATGTTCTCTGGCTTTACATCACAGTGGATGATCCACTCTAGACATTCATGGTGAAGATAGGCCAGACCTTTGGCCGTCCCCAATGCCACCGCAAACCTCTGTTCCCATCCAAGAAAACTGTTCCTGCTAAAAAGATGCTTGTCAAGAGACGAGTTTTCTACGTACTCGTACACCAAAAGTCTGCGTCTCTTTTCTGAGCAATATCCCCACATTCTTACCAGATTCATGTGATTGATTTTTGCTATGGTGCTCACTTCTGCCCAAAATTCTTGTTGAGCCTGAAATACATCTCCCAGCCTTTTTACACCTACCTCCCTGCCATCTGCCAAGACGCCCTTGTAAACGGATCCGGAGCCTCCTCTCCCAAGCTCTTCCTTGAAATTTTTGGTTGCCTTCTTGAGTTCGTCGTAGCTGAATGTCCTAAACTGACTTGCTATCATCTGATATCCGGCCTCAACTGTAGCCGGAACACCCGTTTTCCTGAACAGGAAAAACCAGCCCAGAGAAACGAACAGAAGTTCAATTGCGCCGAGCGCAGATGAGAACGAGTACAGATAAACCCATCTAGCTCCTCCCCACTGCATCATACATAGAAGAGGAACCTATTAATAGTTCCTTGGATCCACAAATGGGACTGGAACCTTGAAGAGTTACTGGTTCTGATACTTGTAAACTCTGAGGCACTTTGATGTAGATGGTTCCAGGGAAATCTGGACTTTGATAGCCATTGAAAAGTGCACTTTTTGCATAACATGGTCCCAATCCTGTTATCCTGTAGCTAAATGCTTGGCAACTAGAATCCCCCAGGCAGATGTTCCTGCAAGCTTCAAATGTAACGGGTTGGCTGAAATTGAGATCAAAACCATAGTAATCCACGTTTGGAATTGCCACAAATTTCACTGCCTGAGGATTGGAATTGGACTGACTGCTGTTGAATCTGGCCCTGCAGCCTTTATTCCAATCACTGGGGTCACTGACGAAAAACCCAGGAGGACAGGAGCACTTGGCCATCCCCGTTGTGGAATAGACACAGATCCCATTTCTTCCGCATAACCCGCGAACGGCACACGGTTGTGCAAGAGCTTGCCAGGATATCTCCCACAATCCAATTGAATTGATCAAGCTGTAGACTCTGAGATTTCCATCGTAGTCAATTGTCATCCTTCGTTTGACCCCTGGACCCACATCAGTGGCACTGAATTGCAACTGATCGCTTGACGTAAACCTGCCCATATCATCCAAGGCAGCAATTCTTGTGCTGTTCCAGTTTGTTCGTCCATTCTGGTATACATTAAAATCAGGATTAGGCCAATATATACTCGATATATCGGGCCCGTCATAAATCAATCTCAAAACGTTGTCGCTGTCGAAATACAAATTGAAGTAGCCAGATTCATAGCTTCCTTTTCTCAAGGGAGACACCAACCTTTTACTCTTGGTGAATTTTTGAGTAGGCAGTAGAGTGTCAGTAGGATAATCAAAGCTCTGCCAGAGTATATCACCTTCGAAGCTTTTGAGAACAAGGTTGCCGGAATCAAGAAGCTCTGCTCTAGACGCATCACTCGAGATGTTGTTGGTTTCCCATACAATTATGCCATCGATATCTGTCAAGACCATTGCTCCATTTCGCGCGAGGGACAGCTTTGAGCCGTGCCCATTAACGGGCCTATCTCTGTTAGCCATCCAAACCACTGTTTTGTCTTTTGAATTGGTGAACCAGATTGCAAACCAATAAGCGTTGCTTCCATCTCCGAGAAACCCACAGGTAAATGACTTATCTGGGGATCTGATGAACCCCTTCTCGTCCTGCACCGAGAGAGTTGCACCTCTTTCCAAGTAACTCCCAACTTCTGAAGCTGTAGACTGGAAGAACAGCGACACACTAAGAAGGAGGCACAAAGAATGCAACGATGAGGAAGCAGCTGGCTTTCTCATTTTAGATTTCAAAAAAATTCGTGCCCAGATCACAGCCAATATATATATCAGACACTACAAATTTCTAAGAATCTATTGGCTGAGTTAAGCGTGGAGATCACATCATGTACTTAATTGTGGAAGAAAATTGACAAATTTATGATGCAGTTGTCGTGAGGGCCGCAGGAGAATTCCTTGGCCAACGTTCCTTTGGACGTGTTTGTTGATCCTCTAGCGTCTGCGGGTGTGCAGCGGTGGAAAATGGAGATTTGGAAAGCGAAGCTAGGTAGCTACCTCGAACCTGATCTTGAGACTTTGAGGCCAAGCTGATAATTGGAAAATCTTATGCGTGTATATAGCGTTGAAACATGTCGTCAGATTTTGTTCCCAGACGGATTAGTGCTCGAATTAAATTGCTTGTTATGATTAATACTATCATAGTCTCGGTCACAACCTTCTTTCGTTCCCACGTGGAAACACAAGTGAACGTTTCACTTTTCAGCCACATGTATTTGACCATGTGCGAAACTGTGAACGGGGAAGAGAATAAATCTCTTCTTTTTTTTTTTTTCTTTTTTTTTGGTGCTTTGGAGGGCCTAATAAGGTCCATTACAATTTACAAGTGGATTAAGCGAGGGCTTGCTAGCCCCACAATATCTCCTCGCAGCTTGTTTCGTAGAAATTCTGGTGGGTCTTCAAAAGACAGCTTCTCCCCTTGAATCGTACGACTTCATCTGGCTAGCATGTTTTGCACACGAATTTCCTTCTCTCCAAGTATGATGAACCCAGTGGCACTCCCATTGTTTTCCCCTCCATCCTCTAGTCTCTTTCACAATATTGAAATGGGGGTTATCTTCCATTCCTTGTGTAACCAGCTGGATTCCCATGAATGAATCTGACTCCAGTATTACTTTTCCAAACCCCTTTTCCCAAGCCAGCGCTAGCCCATACAACATGCCTCGTAGCTCTGCCACTGTGTTAGTGGTTCTTTCCAGCTTCACACAAAAGCCTATCTTCCATATCTCACACTCATCCCGAATGAGACCCCCTGCTCCCGCTTCACCCGGATTTCCTAATGCGGAACCATCTACATTTATTTTAACCCAAACCTCTAGCGGATTCCTCCAAGAGAAGTGGGCAATGACCTAAAGAAACCAACTACTCTTGTCTAGAACCGTAAGTGAGACTAGCTTTTGGTTTTTAAACTCGACTCGTTAGGCTATAGAGTCGAGTTTAGCTTAGCTCTTAATGTAACAAGTTAGAAATTGTGTTCGAATTTGACTCATTAAAATTATCCCTTATTCGGGTTTGATTCATGTGACATATACAAGCCAAGCACAAACAAGTTCAAGTTCAAAAAAAATAAATAAATAAAATGTGCTTAAATATCTCATACAACTTTGCAATTTAAAAAATAAAGTTAATTTATTTTTTCATATTGAATGAAAAAAAAAATCATCCAATATAAGAAGATTACCAATATTTAAACAAAATAAAATTCTAAGCAATCAACATAAGATAAATCTACATAATTACTAAGAAAAATTAGTAATATTACATATGACCTTAGATGAATTTAAATGAATTATTCGTGACTCAAACCAAACTCAATTCATTCGGAAATGAGCCTCATTTAATATTTGAGCCCAGTTCATTGAATTAAACGAGTGAATTGAAGTTGAATTTCTACGATTCGAACTAAACTGAGCTCACGAAATGCTTGTTCAAATTTAAGGGCTCTACTTCTGCCAAACTGGTCTTCGTGTACATTTGCTAATGCCTACTGATCATGGGATGTCGAAAAGACCAAAAGTGGGGAAGCATATGCTTTTTTTTTTTTTTAAATGGTTATGATGCGGTTTTTGATCTTTAAAGCGACTGTAAGCCACATGCCCTTATTTCCCTTCGGTAAACCATATTGATGCACCCCCTTTTAGTATCAAAGTATATTTTTTAATCTCCCGTGCAAATACTAATTAACCACTCTAACAACCTCTAAAAAGATTAACCACCAAAAGTTTGGATTGTTATCATCCATGATCAAATCAAATATTATGCATGAATAAATTGCCACATGTACCAATACAAATTGGTTTAAGTGTAAGGACGGAACACTTTCTTATGAAAATTACTGTCAATATAAGAGATGTATTGGTGATGGATCCATAAAAACCCCTATAAGTAACTTATGAATTTGAATGCATACTCTACCTAAGTCAAATCGACTCAAAATTTTTTTTTTTAAAAAAAAAAAAAAAAAGCCACATTTAACATACTTGTTCCATTGTTATTATTTTTTTACTGTCTTGGAAGAAAACAGTCTACAATTAAAGGTCTTACTCTAACATCTCGCATTAAGATTGACTCTTGTGAAAATGGCAATAATATTGCATGGATAGTATTTGTATCTCAGAATTTTTTTTTTTTTTTATATTGGTGTAGAATAACAATCATATCATCCACCAGTCAAAGATTGGGATGCATTTTTTTCTTGGTCAGAATTTTGGGATCAAATTAGAAAGAGTAAATTTGTAATCATTGTGGCATTAACACCCGCCTAAGCCTAAGTGGACACTGCACGTAACATTGACAAGGTTTCCCCTTTTTTTTTTAATTGTCTTTTAACACTTTTCCACACATTTTCACCACCAAATGACCTATGCCAGATGTGGCCGTAAGGTTAAAATAAATTTATCAAAATTTGTGATCAAGATATTTTTAACACCTTCCAATTTGGGATCAAATTAAAAGAGTAAATTTGTAATTATTGTGGCATTAAGCCTAAGCCTAACTAGATACCACACATTACATTGACAAGGTTTACCCTTTTTCACCGTCAAATTTATGACCCATGCTTGTTGTGGCCGTACGCTTAAAGTCCACTAAAAGTCCTGAAAGAAAGAAAGAAAGAAAAAAAAAAAAAACAACGCAAAGCAAGCAAGAAGAAGTGACAATTGACAAGACCCAAAAGGGCTGCCATTGCAGAAAAGCAAACCAACCAACCTAATAAAGAGTCGAAGACCAAAGGCAAAAAGATAGACCGGTTGGGCTTCATCTACCGTTTTGCCTTACCCGGTCAAATATGCCATCCCAGCTTAAATTCGAGTTAAGTACTAGTTAATAAGCGGTGCTCCCTTTCTTAGTAGATTCAATCGAGGCGTAAGTCCACAGGAATCGATACCAGCCGAGGGAAAAGGCTGAGTAAATTTTGCATAGACAGTGGCCTTGAGGAAAAAGACTCCCAAAAAAGGGATAATTACAGAAACCTCTCCTGAGATTTCATAATATCACTCAGTTCCTCTAAGGTTTTAAAATTTCACTTACCTCCATTGTCAGCTTGACAAGATTAGATATTCTTATCAAAAGTCACAAATTGATAACATTACCCATGATTTCAATAACTATTTAACTAAAAACCAAACCAAAATAAAATTTTAAACCAACAAATGTATATTAAAAAAAAATTAATTGCTAACTAATAATTGTCCATATTTCCCTACACTGAGGTCGTTAGAATAATAAAGGACATGAATAAATTAAATTTAGTCAAAATCAACAACTTATAAGGATTTTGGTGACTAATAAACATCTTGAAAAATTCATGGATAGTTATAATTAAAGAACTCAAGAAATTTTTTTAGAAAATATGCTTTTAATACATGATTAGTTTCAGTTGTATTGCTAATAAAATAATTTCTTTATACATACAAACTTTTCATGGTGTAAAATTTTCAAGGTGTACATTTTGCTTTTATTTTAATACAATTAAAATAAATAATTTAAGTGGAAAAATTTACACCTTAATTTATCTTTTATTGTTGCTTCTAAACTTCATAAGAGAGATGATACAATGATAGTATTGAAACAAGAGTTTTATCTTTCTTGCATTTCTTTTATAGGGACTGATATGTCACAAAAAATGTCAATTCAAGGAAGGATAGTAAGTTTTAAATCTTCAGGAAGCTCAATGATTTTACGAGGCCCAAAGGAAAAAAGGCCAATGAACATCATCTTCGTTTATCAGTGAACGCGAAGGGAACAGAAATACGTAGACGTCCGTGCATGTTTTGAGTACTACGAGCTACGACAACTAGCCCATGACTGGCTCCTGTATCTGTAACAAATTGAAGTTTAACTAGTGCAACTCCAGAATCATGAGTACCCCTCATCCTTACATTTGCGGAAATCATAATTATACAGAGAAACTGTGGAATATATATACTCTATGCCACATACATAGTTCTATATACAAGTTTTTTTGTATGTTCTAAACTACAGAACAGGCAAAATAAACACCCATACCCTTACATACAAAATGATTAAGTGTGTGACTCAAAGAATAGCTGTACAGACAAAGAATGTTAACAGGCTAGCAAAGATTGTATACAATTGTCAGGAGGAGCATTGCTGGTCCTCGCCCTTCAGAAAGGCCATCCTTTGAGACCTTGAAATGCTTTGTCTGTTATTCAGGACATCAATGTACCTTTGAAGTCTATAACGGTCCGAATTTGTCAGAGAAAACGGAGGATTCAAAATAAGGGAAGGTGCTTCCACCAGAAGAAATACTAACAAGCGCACTGCTTTAGAGTAAGACACCACAGCATTATCCATGTGACCCATGTATTCATCTACCTGTGAGGCATAAATGAGGGAGCACTATTTGAACAAATAAAAGGGGGGGAAAAAAAAAGAATAAACTTTACTCTTGCCATGTCAGTTCCTAAAGCTGATGTTCAATGTTTCTGCAACTATCATATTTTAAACTGTTAGCAATTTTTCATCTTATTCTGAGACCAAAATTCCATCCTGCCATTTGGAGTATATTTTACAGCTAAAGGATGAAATTCCAAATCCACTGTGTTTATACTTCATATTATAAGACAATATAATCTGTTGATGCTCTTAATTTTAAAGCAGCATATTTACACACACATCTTTGTACTTGACGGCTTGATTTTGTCTATATCTTTGTGCTTTGACCATATTTCTCTGCACTACAGGATCAAAAGAATAACAGAACTTGCTAAAAAGCCACGAAGTCTCAGGCATAGGAAAATTATACTACTTTAAGAACATTTGTGAGGGAAACACGATCGATCCAAGCAGCTATATTTTTTTTTAGTTGTCCAATTCACTCTTTTTAAAATGGAGCCATTGTACTTGTGGCATTGTACACTCCAAAGTATGCAATGCATTAAATCTAGTGTTTTCCTGGTATGTTGCAAAATATCTTGCGGATATATACCCGGGAATAGTCCTGAGTGCCATGAGGTGTGGTTGTTCTGGGTGGGAGGTGGATAAAACAGAGAACGAGAAGAAAATCAACATAAGAACATGAGATCTCAAAGATCCAAGAAACATATTCAGTCAACACTGGAGTTTTAAACAGGAAATTCTGGGTTGTGTGGATGCAAGATCAACTTAAATTGGACTTAAAGACACCAGTTTTCAACTAGGCCCACATGAGAACAACTCAAAAACCTTGGATCATAAACTATTCTAAGGCTGAGCTTAGCTATAGAGGGCGGCTCGAATTATACAAAGAGTGTACGTAAGAACATCTGGATCTGCCATGTGATGCTGATATCTAGCTTAAAGGACATGAAGTAAAGATTTACTATGTGGAATTTAGGTTAGACGAACATATACTAGTCAATGAGTCACCCAGACTTCGATATGGAAATAAAAAATAAGAGAAAAGAAATCACTTACAGCTCCATTTTTGCCCAGAACAAGGGCAGATTGGAATATTGTCTCCATTGCATCTGGCATCTCTGTATTTCCTGAAATCAAAGAAAGCTGAACATAAGTTGGGCATAGGCACATCATAAGAATCTAGAAGTTCACCTTGCTAAGAAGAAAAGCCCACTCCACTTAATGAGTTTCCTTGTATAACTAATAGACTCTGAGAACTAGAGCTCCTTTTGGTGATGTTACCGACAAGCTTATGTATCCCATAACTAGAAGTAACTATTAAATATTACAAACTTACGAAAATAAAAAATTGCCAACCAACAGGGGAGTTTGGCCTTTTATAGCTTTTTAAACATCCATTATTGCTTAGATTCCTCTCATTTTAAAATAGGTTCAAACAAACAAAAAGAAGATAATTAAGGACTTCAGTTGGTACAAGAATAAGAGGAAATAAACTATACATGTAACAAAAATGGTTCAGGGGAACAAACACCTTATAATCTAATAAAAAATACTAAAAAGGAGAAAAGCCTTGGTAACATGTCATACCAGGCTCTACCACTTTTGCAAGTTCCTCAGCATTCCCAACTTCAAGAAGAAATGCTCTCTCAATCTGAGAACAAACATGCTGTGAACCCAGAGCGTCAGCCACATCAAGATCTTCATGAATATCAAGGCCATCTTGTTCCTTTGTCATTTCCCTCAATTTGGTAGAATCAGATGTTGGACTTCCCTCCATAGCAGATGCAGCTTGTGTATGACAGATGTGTAATGCTTGCTTCCATATGGCAAGAATCACAAGCTGAACTGAGAATGCTTCCAGCTGCTTACCTGCCTCAAGCTTTTAACCAGATGCAAACATTAGCAGAGACAAGATGCAAATTCAGATGATAGTCTCATGTAGCAGAGAAAAAACCGCCAATCCTAAAAGTGAGACTGGGTTTGATATCAAGGAAGATTACCAAGTCATATAACTGGTTAGAAACATTAATACAAGCATTCAGCATAGCAGCAGTTCACGTATCACCATTACTACATAGTAGCTCAACAGTCAAGATCATCATAGCATTATAGCTAGCACCATTGACATCAAAATTATAATTACTGCCACTTAACATGGACAACCCCTACAATATTTGTCCTTCATTTTCTAAGCGGTATGGCAGTTGCGCCTCAAAATTTGAACCATCTGATTTAATTTAAAGTAAAACCTATAGCTAGCAAATACGGACAATGGCAAGAAGATGAGTACCCAAAGCAAAGACTTTATACTCAGCTTGTCCAAATTTAAACAGGCTAGTAAGACCATTATGCTCAATGTAGGCACAGATGAAGAAACTAAAATATGAACAGACCTCTTTTCAACTTCCTCAGATCATCTGATCTTCTGCGTTGTAAACTATGATGAATTGGGCACTAAACATTGCCAAGTTAATAGAAAGTGAAAGGCAGGCTTATGACAAGTTATCAAGCACATGACAACCACAGAAACAGTAAAATTAAAACCAACAAGGAGTTTTCTAATCAATTGTCCAACTCTAACATGAAACGGAGGATTCCTTGTGTAGTTTTCCACAGTAATAAAAAAATTATAGAAAATACCTTCTCATTTACTAGTTCTCTGATGGCGGATGCACAATGTTTTAAGGATCTTAATCTTGTCTTGCAGTCAGCTGATGGCTGACCTAATGTGTCAGCTACATCCATAGATCCTTGTGAAGTCCCAGGAGCAGAGCTGTGACTTTCAAAGCTTTCAATCCGACCCACCTTATTGGCTGCTGTACCAACAATTGGCATTGGGGCAGTTGGTACGAGGTTTGTATTTCCAGAAACTTGTGGTGGACTGCCAGGTTTGGAAGACACAATCCCCAGAGTAGAATTGACAGCTGAAGAAGACACATCCAATGGTGGACCAGGTACTAGGACATACTCCTGATCAATGAACTCCAACGAATCTGCCACTGTTACAACCCATGTGAATAAAATGATATTTAGGTTTATATTCTTGCACAACCTGAACATAGCTCCAGAAAATTTGGCAATTAAATATCTCTATCCCAATCTTTGCATTGAAATATGAGTGTGTCTCGTGAAAATTAAAAAGGAGCACCTTTTACATGACCTTTTGCTGGTGCAGGATCCATGGATCTAAGAGGCTCATTCAACTTTCCTTCTGAAAGTTTCAAACCACCAATATTAAACATAGTTGCTTCTGGTTTATGAGTGACACTGCCATAATTGGAGGCAAGATCAATCTTCTCTGCAGCTTTAGAAGCTTCCTTTCTGTCAGCTTTTGCGTCAAGAGAAAATCCGTATGTAGATCTAATTGGGGACCTCCCAACAAAAGATGGACTCCCATCAGGACCACTAGAATCATCATCTAAACTGAAAGGTAAATCTTCTTGAGCAATTTCTTCGGTGTTCCCCACAGGATTCAGTTCAGAAAAAGGAAAACCATCTATAATTTTCTGTGGTCTCATATTCCTGCACAGAATAACTTTGAACTAATTAAAAAGGTTGTGTGCATCATTTTGAAAAGTAAACCTTGTCAAACCAAATAACAACATTAAATTCATAAGCATAATTACCACAACAATTCATTTGCTTGCCTTTGAGAAAGGAATGGGTGGTTAAAGAATTCCTCAAATGTCAGTCGCTCCACTGAAGGAAAATGAAAGAATTAAAACTTTTGATACTAGTCAAATAAACTTGGTATACCAGCAAAAAGTTTCAGTGTTTCATTGCGCATGAGCAACTCTGACCCAGAGTAATAGCTCTTGTGCATTTCGGGTTATTTAGTATGTCTTCAAGAGTCCCAGGGAGTACCTGGATTACGACGAAGCAATTTCCGACACAAATCTTTGCAATGAGGACTCAAATCATTTATGTCTGGGGGAAACTGCAATTCGGTTGATTTTACGATGTTCTGGAGCAACTGCAGAAATGTCAGAAGCAGATTAGAAAATGGTAGAACACAGTCATTAATGAAAATAGAAAAAATAAGAAAAACAAAAAAGCACAATTAGTTCAGAAGCAGAAAAAATTAGATAAATTAGTTGAACCTGTATTTGGTTGCTTCCTGTATATGGGGTTTTTCCAGTCACTAGTTGAAATAGAATGGCACCAACACTCCAAAGATCTGCCTGCGTTTTCATGCCAAAGTCAATAGATTACACGAAGGTTGACATCTGGCACCTATATAAATCAGAATTCACCTTTGCATCATACTTCTGGAGTTGCATTATTTCTGGAGCCATGTAAAGCGGTGAACCACATAAGGTTTCAGCAAGCCCTCTGGGTTGCAAAGACCTGACCAGAAAAACAAATATTTTATATACTGCAAAATAAATATTTATTCCTAGCCTCTAAATCATAAACTTTCAGCTACATTTTATACACCAAGAAAGCCATATCTAATAGTTTCTCTTATTATGCAGAAACGTTGCCAAGCATTCCACAACAAATCCAAGGAAAATCTGATGTATCATGGTACCGCTGCTCCAAAGGAAGATCAAGATCACATGTTTGATAAACAGAAATAGCCTATGTGCACGGAAAGATGAGACTATCTGAACCTATATCTTCCCAAGCATTTAATCATCGGATCCTCATACAGCTGCACAAGAAACCTGTCTTAGCAGCTGTCTGTGCAAAGGCAAAACCCAGAAATGCCTGTCTAACGTCCCCTTAAGAATTGATGCTCTCCTGATCAGGGCATGAACCTGCAGAACTGTTTGGCATCTATGGTAGGGATAAGTAGTCCTTTTATCAGGTGTCAGGAAATTCTCTCTTCATCTCGTCTCTCTGAGTTGTCAGAAAAATAATGACCAAGTTATTTCCAAAAGATTGCCAAAACTGCTGCAATTCGTGAACTCATCATAAGGTCACTACTTAATTGGACTCTAGTCCAAATTACCTGTCCAGTAAAAATCCACTATACTTCTAATTTATAGGTTGCAAGGAAACCATAAAAATCCAATTATCAATAGTCCCAGGATTCGGCACCCATAATCTCCTATTCACTTTAACTCTACCAATTTCATTCAGTTATCCATGGAGAATAAGACAAAATCAATATAGAAAAGTTTATCAACTATACTGAACAGAACTTTTTTCAGTCATCTTTTACAAAGGACAGGGCATAAATGTCATTTTTAAATGTTAATCCCACCATTTCCTCATCCTGGGACAAAATTTCTACCCCAAGCAGGTGACTTAAGCCAAGATTAAGCAATTAGAAATCTAAACGGGCTAACTGCTGTAGGATTAAAAATAATAATAATAAATTTACAGTAGAATTTAAAAAAGAAAAAATCCAATCCAGCATCATTCTATGTCATCCCCAAACCTAATGTATCCTGAAAGTGGTTCTCAACAATAGGATGTTACAAACATGAGAATAAATTCTCAACAGCCACATTGAGTTTATTGTCTTTCTCAGAATTACAGCTATAGAAATAGGAAAAATCAAACATACACTTAATCAAATACTATTATCTTGCCACGATGATTATCCAGTAACATAGCCAGCTGCTTCAACTTGACACAACAGGGCCAACTCCACCCTCCCCCACCCCCCCACCCCCCAAAATAAAAAAAGAAAGAAAGATATTATTAAGAAGAAAATACGTCGTTGTTGGTACCAGAGAAAAGAGAAGTGATATGTGCATCATATAGGAATGAGGCATCAGTTTAGGTTAGTCACACATTCAGAGTGCTGATTAGTGCATGCGTCAAGGAAATGGACAACAGTAAGGACACAACATTTACACGTCTGAGAATTACTTTACCTTGCAAAACCAAAATCAGCAATCTTCAGGATCGATTTGTCGTCATTTGTAGAAAGCAATAGATTCTGTTCCAAAAATTATGCACAAATAAAATAACTTAAATTAAACTTGAAATGCCCTTGTGCAATCATTCTAAGGACTAAGATAATCTCATCAGCATTCCTAGAAGAAAGTCAAAACTGTTTAACAAAAATCATGAACAGATTCAGTGCTTCAAAGTGAGTAATTTGAGTTACAAGTAAAACACTAAAAAGCGAAATTTCATCAGGAAGCTAACCTGCGGCTTTAGGTCTCGGTGGATTAGGTTGTTCTCTCGAAGTACTTTAAGACCAGAAGCTGTGGTATATGAAAACACAAATCATCACATTCATAATACTAAATTAAAAAAAATAATACAAGAATCATAACATTCACAATAAGAATAAATGCTAGTAGATCAGAGAGAGAGACAGAAATTGAGGAATACCCAGTTGCTGCATGAAGTGCTTGGCAGTTGCTTCTGGAATTCTTCCTTGACGTTGTTGGATGTATACAGAAAGGTCACCCCCTCTGCAGTATTCTAGAATGATATATATCTTTCCAGAATCCTATACTCCATCCAGAAGAACCGATTTAGTTAAGAATAAAGCAAAAGCTATGGACCTCATTCAATTTCCTGAGCTCAGTTCTAAAATATCTATCATGCATAATAATATCTAAAAAAAGAAAGAAAGAAAGAAATTGGCAATTAATGTGGTGTTTCCACCCCAGTCTGTTTAACATATGTAAAGATATAATAACAACCTAACACTGTGCTACTTTGAAGGTTAAAAAGAAATGCAGATCCAACTCTACTGCTCAATCAAATAAAAGAAGATAGTATCATCTCTGGATGCATCTAAGATACTGCCACTAGTCACGTGGCTACAAATCAAGTTGGAGCTATTAGTAACAGGTGTAGTGCTTGAATCCTGTTAATGTGCATTGCAAGTGTCAGATCCAATCACAGAAAGGAGAACCCAAAGCACAACTACGTTTCTGTAATCTAGCTGGATTTTGATTCAGTTGAGCATTCAATTCTCATTCTCTGCAGTAGTTAACATCAGAAACGAGATAGGATATCCAAGCAATGAAGAGATAACAGTTCTATTACGTACTCTTAACTTGTATCCCCAGCAGTGGATGCAGCACTCCACTCTCTAAGTTTCATAATCTTGCAACATTTGCTAACAGAACACCTAAACGAAAAACTTTTAAGCAATGGACGCCCAATTAGATGTTATTTAAAATAGTTAACTCCCTTCTGAATTACTAACAGGCAGTAGAATGTTTATGGTTTTTTTTTTTTGGCACGAAAAGATAAACCAAGGGGTCAACAATTTAGATTATCTCAACCCTGGTAGTCCAATCTCAGTCTATTAACGGGAAACAACAACTGCCGCACTTCTGCAATCTTACTTTCAAAATCTCTAGTCCAAATTTACATTTTCTACATGTATCTCAAACCATAAGCTAGAGCTAATCAGAGGAAGTTCCTTCCTAAGAAAGAGGATAAAAATGTGCGCAGTATTTATTAGAAGTTGTTGTATGTAAATTAGGCGCGATTAGAGTACGGACCTCAATCATGTCGTGCAAGCGGATGATGTTTGGGTGATTGATGTTCTTCAAAATAACAATCTCGGACTTCAAACTCTCCTGGAGTTTGGAGTTCAATCGAGCCGTCACGATCTCTTTGATGGCAACTTCGGTGCCATGGACCCGGTGCCGCCCATGCCATACCGTCGAGAACGACCCGGCTCCTACTTGCTTCCCAACCACATATTCCCCGACCACGAACCTTCCTCCTCTGCTCATCGGTTGAGCCATCGACTTTACTAACTTTACAATCAGAATATATCTCCAAAACCCTAAGCGGTAGCAATTGATTTCACTGACACCAGTCCAGCACAACGCCGCCGTGTTTAGCTTCAATACTCACAGATTTTCCAGCTAGAACGAAGAACCAACCAACGCTTCCTTTCTGAGTAATTTTCGTCTTCTATCCCCTTTCCTTTCTCAAATTTTCCCCCCTTCTCAAGCTTATGGCTCTTACCCGTTATGCTTCTGGTTGTTGACGGCTGGCGAGCTGTGATTTATGGTCGGAGATGAGATTAATGGAGGTTCCAGTATAGTCGAATCTTTGATGATGCTGTTAATGCCGCATCGTTCAAAAAAATTTTGAAATAAATTTGGGTGCCGTTATTTTTGTTTATTTTACTTGTTGCTGCGGGATGGTTGCTTCAGGCAATGGCGTCCCGTAATAAAGGGTGTTCTCTGTTTTCCTTTTTTTTTTGTTTTCTTTTTTTTGGGTGCGGGGGAGAGAGGGCTGGGGGTTGACTATTGAGTTCGTCTTTGAGAGGGTAATTAATTCCTAAGCACTACACAAGGTGGTAATCCAGCAGGGTGATGATAAGTAGTCACTTGCCACTGCTGCGAAAGATTAATGACACCGTTGACACGAAGTTATTGGCTGTGTGACCTGTGAGGATGAGAAGAGAAAGATACTGCCAGGAAATTGCTCAACCAACGGCCCTTTGGCTGTTGGCTTTAAGGTTTCGAACTCTTAACTTCCCATCACTTCCATTGATATTTGGCTTTTTCCAAATCCAGATAGGTGCCGAATTATTAATTTGATCCCCGTTACATTTTGATTATTTGGCCTTGTTTGGGTTGTCACTCTTTAGCGAATATTTTTTTACTTTTCATAAATATTCCTTGTACATATTCTTCAATCATTCCTTAATTTCACATACATCACATTCGAAAATAACTGCCACAGCAATTCTTCTCTAAAACTTCCTAAAAATTGCAATCCAAATGGGTTTAGTGTCTGAAAAGTATATTTGCACCTGATGGTTAAAATTCCTTTTAGCAATAGTCCAAAAGTGCAACTATTTGCAACTAATAAGTAGCCACCAAGGTCAAAATAATACTTACGCTTTGCTCAAAGTTATGAAAAATTCTTTGATCCCATTAAGAAACTATTCCTTAAACTTGTATCTCTTAATCATAATAGGAGTTTACATTTTAAAATTTAAAATTGGTACATTCGAATAGTTTAAATACTTATTCAACGTCCCAATAGTGAATTTTATTTGAAAGTATGATACCTAAAAATAATTGTAAAATCTCCCTAAAGTTTTATGATAAAAAGAAAATTTCACTAACCAATTATTGAAAATCGTCCACTGCAATTTGATTTACATTATTATCCTAACAGCAGATTAAATATGTACTGAAAATGACAGATCATATCCATAATTTAACAGGTACAATAGATCAAAAAATCTTTTGAACAATTCTAAAATTTCAAGTTATCTACTAACAAAATAAATTGTTACAATTTTCTCCTGTGCATGTTGCAATCGCTATATCTAATAAAATATCCCTAGAGTTGATGCAACTTTGAAAGGCAAATATCCAAATTTTGAACCAGGACTTCACTACCAGGGTGAACTAGCACTCCATAGGGTCCATTTCAGTTGGATGTTCTCTTAGGCACTTTTTTGAAACATTGTATCATATAATTGTTATATTCTCTTCCTAAAAAAGTTCCTATTAACTAACAACTATAATGCAATAATTATATTCTATTTCCTTAAATGAATACTATATTTTTATCAGTCTAAACACATTTCAAACAACTTTTATCTTTTCTTGCAAAATATGCTCCTTTTGACTTTGTATATTAAATAAACACCCCTTTAATCAACTAGAGTTTTATTTTATTTTCAAAAATAATAAATATTATATCAATACAAGGAGGCCAAAAGTATAAGGAATATAATCAAATCCATATATACTTGATTTGCAAGTATCATTTAATTCTATTAATATCTTCAATGTATGTGCATAGTTGATATCATTTTTCTATTATCGAGAAGTGAAAAATTATTTAAAAATACTAATAATAGATGTCCACTTATTTTTTATTAAATGCATACAATAAATCAAACTAATAATACTGTGTATATAAATAATAAGGAATTCTTAGTAAACAAATATAAAGTTTTCTTACATATCTTATTGTTATAATATGGTTCCCCTTCTAAAAGATATTCAAAAATCAACCATGACTAATCAAATGCTTAAAGCATCATGTAAGTACAATGGAGAGTATCCATATGCACTCAAAAAATAATTGCAACAATAGGTTTCTGAAAGAATAAATAATAAAATATCCAAAATTAAAAAAAATATGATATATAATTTTAATAAATCATTAATTTATGATATGAATTGGACCACAAGATTATGTAAGTTTTTTAAAGTTATTATCT
The DNA here is from genome assembly GCA_013103745.1 of Gardenia jasminoides. NCBI lineage: Eukaryota > Viridiplantae > Streptophyta > Magnoliopsida > Gentianales > Rubiaceae > Gardenia > Gardenia jasminoides. The sequence continues at coordinate 7,280,385 of CM023103.1, forward strand.
TATTATTTTATTAAATTTATTAATGTAACTCGTTAGCTTAAGTCCTGATAAAAATTTATTATTTAAGAGAAGTTATTAATTTATAAAGAGATTAACGTTTACTTTAACAGTGAAAAATCCATATAAAATTCATTTACCATAAGTATTATACATCTTTTTATTGAACACACGCTGCAAAATAAATATTAGACCGCAAACAATATTTAATCCAAATACACCCACAGTTATATGTTAAGAGACGAAATAATTGGAATTTGGAAATGGATTAGTTGCTCTTTTTGTACATTCGAACAAAATTCATTGCAAAATAAAATATTAAATTGGAAACAATACTCTATCCAAATACTCCCATAGACTTACTAACTTATACATATTTTTATTACCAAAAATATCATAATCGTTTCTTGCCAAAAAAAAGGGAAAAAAATTCTAACTTCCAGGGATTTTAATAAAACTAACTCATCCTTTTCTCACTAGTCACTAGAGTGATGGTCATGGCAAGACGTTCCCCGTCTGGGTGGTGTAGCTGGTCATCACGCTAGTCTCACACACTAGAGGTCCCCAGTTCGAACCCGGGCTCAGACATTTTGTGGTTTTTGCATTGATTTGACGGCTGACGGCTCCGGTCCCATCCTCCGCCTTAAAACCACCCAAAACAAGAAGAACTGTTTATTTCACAGGTTAATCTCCTTTCTCTTCAACGAAGCGTCTTTTGTTTATACCAAACCCCCGGCTATGAAGTCTCCCAAAACATAACTGTTTGTCGTTCCTTGAGTTCCGTATTCTTCTTTATTTTTTCTTTTCCTCCTCTTTTGCAAACAAAATAATTGTTGGCCCTAGTTACAGACATATATTCTGTAGTTCTAGGGTTTCGAGTAAACAGTTTTTGATTGAATCATCATCACGTCTTCGATCAAAGCCAAATGGACTGGGGAAACGTAACCACAGAGGATCTGATCGAAGCTCTGCGTGAGGTCGACTGGTCGTCTCCGCCACGGCCGCCCTCGGAATTCTTCTCTAGGTTTACTGTCCCCCGATCGTACTCCAAATGGAACAGTCGCCTGAAGTGCAATCTCTACTAGTATGGTTCTTTTCTGGAGTCATAACAGTATATTAATCGTGAAATATTAATCCATAAAAATAATTCGGATAAATCATTTCGTCGATTCGGTTGTTAATTGGAATGTATTTGTTGATTAATTGCAAATTTTTGTCTTATCCTGGGCTGAATCTCGTTGCAACAAGTCCTGCATACGATCTTTTGAATTGTTTATTTGAAGCAGAAATAATACGAATTAATTGCGACTTAGAGAATTATCGAACTATTGAGTGCTAGTGAGCTAGATTCTACCGAGAGAAGAAAAACTCTGAGTATTAATTGGCTGTTGTATTATGGCTGAATTATATAAAGAGCATGTACAGGCGCTTATTTGATGCTGGGCTTATTTGATTTGAAGAGACCCTCTGTTCATTCACGTTTTTTGGTTTTGCCTTGTTTTGCAGCTATAGAACGAATTACTTTATAATGATCATTGTCATTCTTGGTAAGAGATGGGAACTATGGCTTTTCACCCCGATTAGGGCTACACTTAAGACCATTCAGTGGCTTGCTAAGTGTGTTTCTATAGGTGCTTACTACGATATATATGTGCATTTGCAGGGTTGGGATTTCTTAGGAGGCCACTCTCTATTGTTGCTGCATTTTTGACTGCTCTAAGCATCGCTTTTCTGAATGACAGGTATGCTTTTATGTTGTATGTATGTATAGGATACTTTACCTTTGCTCATTTTTGTATTTCTCTCTCTTTGGGCCTGTTGGCAAACATTTTTGCATCATTGACTTTTTATGTTTTTTGGGGTGGTTGTACAGCTTTGCAAGTACATTTAGTGAAAAGATTACAAGAACTGTGAGACAGTTTTCTCCTCATTTAGCTGCAAAAATGAGGCCTCCCCTGACGTAAGTCTTTTGCCTGTAGTTGTGTATCGATCTACATGTGCAACCTGTGCATGTGTCCTTCCGTAATTGTAACCACTCTATACTAACTTTAAATTTTCTGTAATCTCCAGGCCTGTTATCAGAGGACGCCCATCAGCAAAGAGAACAATTCATATATGCGGGCGGCCACGCTGGGTGTTTGTGTTGATGTTTTCAACTTGTACGAGAAAACTCATGGGCATCCCCTCCCCTTCTGTATCTGTCTCTCCTTTTTGCTTGTCTGCCTTTGTGTGATTGACATTCTAATAATTCAAAATTGCTCATGCAGTGACTTTCATCCTTTGGTTTGTCTCTTGTGGCATCTTGACTGTGTTATGGGCGTTTGCTATTGGCCTTCTTGGTAAAATCACAACTCTGTTTGCTTTTTTCCTTTCATTTTTTAGCTTACTGTGGCCACTGTACTGATTTCGTGTTGTTGCTACTATCCTTTGTCAGCCACTCTCCTTCATGCAAGCTTTAGGACACCCAATTTGAAAGCTCGTCTAAACACATTCCGCGAGGAATTCCGTGCAGTTTGGCGGAATTACAGTGAGCTGTAGCTTTTTGAAATTTATTGGACGGTAATAACATTACCTTGTCCCCCGAGAATGATTCCTTATAGTTGTTGCAGTTATATATCTGTTTTCAGTTTTAATTTGATTTTTCTGATTACAGAGTGACATAGATTGATGTTTTAATGCTTCTTTTTATTACTATTTTTGGCTGGTGAATTGATTTTGCATTTCCTGCAAATGTTCTATAAGATTGGGTAACCTAACGTGGATCTATTGGACATTCCAAATTCAATCGAATGTATTTTTTGCTGTATATGGATTTATGGCTCTAATTTTTTCATTTAGCATGGTGTTTTACTCTTCAATTGTGAAATGTACTAAATGAATTCCACACCCTTTTTAAAGTAATCTTGTGAGGAAAAAATGGGGAACTGAAACAAAGTTGTCTATTTTTATTTGCATTTGTGGGAGAAGTCAATTTGCTCATACTTCAAATATATGAATAGGGAAAGGTAATCTATTTGGGTGAGAATCATTCTTTGCCTTGTGAATCATGGTAAATCAAAGCTTTTTAACAGAATAGCAGTATTCTTTCATGCATCTGTAGGCTTTTGGCTGTATTTAATGGCATAACGCGTAATAGTGGCTCTGCAAATCTGACAAGTGATAATTATGTTGTTTTTGAATTGTATAGAGCAGACTATTCTGATTCTTATGTGCCTAGTTTTCGTGTCGTCTATGTAGTTTGAGGACTTTGAGGATTGTTCTCCATAGTATTTTGTTCTTTTCTACTCTGTGATATATGTCTATGTTTTCTGTTTAGGGGCTTTATGTCATTTGCGAATATAAAGCTTCCCACTTCTGGGGTTGGTTGCTAATCTTGGTGCTACATTTGATCATTTTCTTCAACATTGCAGCTGGAATGTGATGCAACTCTTTTGCAGATTAGTAGCAAGTTGTATATCTTTCTACAAATCATCTAGCAGAGGAGACTGCTTAATCGATGATAGGCATTAAGAAATCTTTGGAGGTCTATGTGCAAAATTTACTGCAGAATCCTTGTGAATGCTTTGGTGAAATCTATTCTCAGTTTTCTAGTGTGCTCTTTTTCCTATCATCCAGATAGCGGATAGCGGGAATCTGTTTGATACATAACGGTTTACATCAATGCTGTGTACATGTAATGCCCTGTTGCTCTGTAATCTGCTGAACTGCTAGTAGTTCGTATTGGTAAAATTGTCAAGCACATTTAATTTTATTCAGTAATTCTGGTATTGATTATTTGCATTGATGAGGGATGACTTGCGTCGGAGAAAGGGCACGAATGTTTGGACTTTAATGAACATATAACTGCATGCAATCGTCTGTGATCTCCCAGATCGTATGACCGCTGTGGCTGGTTCTGGATGAAAAGCCTATTTACATAGTTCAGGTGCTTTGGAATCCATGCCACCATATCTGCTAGCCTCTCTGAGGACGTCTACTCTTTAGTTCCAGATTCCCTTGTTTTATTTCACAGTGCAGTAAATTTAAAAATTATCAAGTTGGCAGTTATCTGAACGAACACTAATTCCAAAACAATATAGCAAAAAAATAAAAAAATAAAAACGTATTCATGGCAGTGGAAGTGTGTTTGGATAGTAGATTATTTGGGATAATTTGTTGAAAAGAATACTAACACTTTTTTGATGTGATGTATTTGAGATAAAAATGTGATTGGAATTTGTATTGACGATGCAAGCAAAATTTTTTAGTCAAATTAGAACAATCCAGAGGATAGTAAATCTGCCTAGAAAAGAATCCCTTTTTCCTAGAATGCTGGACAGAATGAGCATCCGCTGTATGCCAATCTGTTAAGTGTAGCTCTGCTGCAATCTTTGAATTGTTGAATTAATAAATACTGTACTTGCCTCTCCTTTTTGAGTTTTTTACTTTAACTTTTTTAAACTTGTTATTCTTCTCCACAACTTTTCCATCTCAACTGTGAGGTTCGAAACTCGAACCCTAAATTCAACATGGGAGAGGGCTCTAAGAACACTTTTCAGACCTTGCTGCCGGGCCACCGCTAACAGTTTCCTTTTTGAGCTCTACAAATATCTTGTCGCAATTGAAATAAGGACAGTGTCCCGAGACCCGCAGCTGGCTTTACCAATTGCCATCCGCGTGGCCGTGGGGAAAAAGAAATCCATGGATGGTCTTCGCTTGCACACATTGTGGAAGTCGGGACTCGGGAGTCGTCAATTTAATTTATTCCACGACTTGATGATGTTGTAACTAGCACGGAATATTGGGCTCAAGGTACGTACAGATCTCGTGTTTTTTTATTTTTATTTTCATTTTCCCCGCATTTTTTTGTTGGGATTTTTTTTATCTTTTGGTTAAAGAAGAAAAAGAATGTCCTAGAAAATAAAGGGAAATTAATCGAGTAACGGAGTACTCGCCTGCATATCTGACTGGCAGATCGATACACGTATATTGCTAGCAAATTTTTGGTCAATGAAGATGGGCTATATTTGTTCATGGTCCTCAAGAATGTGCTATGTGTGTCTCACTCTCTCTCTTTGTCTTCTATATTAATCATATCTCTGTATTATATAACCAACATAAGAGATGGAAGATCAAATCCACTCTTGTGTAACCCCATAACTAGCCCAAACTATTTATTTTTCTAGTGTTTAGAAAAATCCATCCAAATTTCTCCCATACTACAATTATATGTAAAGCCAACGAGGTACAGATAATTCGTTAATTTAAACCTTCCGGTATTGCAAATGTTATCATAAATAACCTTAAAGAAACATCAGTTGTGTTTGTACTGTTTCGATTATGGTCAACTTTGATGTTAGATAGAGAAGATTGAATATAAGATCAACAACCCAGGGTCATAAGGTTTTGATGGGACTCGAAATTATCAGGCTGTGATATTAACCATGAATATCAGGAAAACATTTAGACAGACCAGAATCTTATTACTTTGCTAGCCATGCGGTCAAGATACTTATAATTTTCTTCTCCTTGCCTGTAACCACACATATGATATCGGACGGTATGAATTAAAAGAAAAATTTAACATAAGCAGTTTGTAAAAGACCAACTGAAAGTAACAGTGCACATCACTCTATCTGGATTTCATCTTTACCCTAGGACACATTCCCTGGTCCCTTAGCCTTGGTCCAACGATATATGCTTGAGTGCTAATTGCTTAACGTTACCAGAAGGCCCTTAAGCGTATGCATTTTACAGTCTTACAGAACAATTCCTATCATATCATGTCTCAGCAGTCATACAACCTCAAATCAAGGTGCTCCTATAGTTTATAAACAATCCATTATCATTTCTGCTGAATTCTTTGTAGTGAGGAATCCGCTACAATAGTAAAGTTGGCTTTTTTCAATGCGTCCAAGTTATAATGATGAAAAAGGGTAGAAGAAAAGCTAGGTACGTAGCGTTCTCAAATTTGATAACGCAAAAGCCCGAATCCAGAAAAGTAGAAATTTTATATATGATTTTCAGGTGCTTAGATTTCCATTAGGGTAGCTGTTAAGAATTTCACAGTCTGGCCCATGTTTGATTGACTTCTTTCTAGCTAAGCTCATGTGCCCCACTGTTTATCCCCGAATGATTTCGATCCCGTGTCGTGTGCAATCAATGCATTAACCCTTGCTATGAATGATGCCACTAGATGCCTTCCCTCTCGCCCTGTGTTTTTTCCTTGGTACAAATATATTCCACCAACCAGATCCAGAGTCTAGAGTATGATACTCACTGATATAGCACATATCATACATGTCGGCATACATTCGGAGCGGGCAATGAACCAACATCCAACGACTGTGGCAATTGATTGTACGTGATGATGATAGGAAAAGTGAAAGAGGTAGGTACGTTGGCAGGCTGCAGCAGAATCCTGCACGAAGAGAGAGAAAAGGCTCAGAGAGATGGGACACTACTTGAGCTGGGCATGGATACAAGCTTTGGCCTCAGCAGGGGGATTCATGCTATTGGTGGGACTCTTGTGCTGCTGTCTTAACAGCAAACCTCGGCCACCGGGAGACACAGCTAGCGGCTGCTTCGACGGGGGTGGTGGTTGCAGTTGCGACGGTGGCTACGCTGGTGTTTGAATTTTGAAATCAGAAATATTCCTTTAATGTGCACTTTGATCGATGAGGTTTAATTGCCAACTAAGTTGTATGAAGGTATTGTTTTGATATTGAACTGGTTTTGTTAAATGGTGATGAGATACGCGTACAGTCGGGCCTAACCTTCCTGTTAATAAGAACATGAAAACTTTAACTGAACATGCTCATGCTTATTTGCAACTTCTGGGAGCCAAATTGCTAGATTATATGTTACCAGACCAGCGCAAATTACACTACGGTAGGTGGTGTTTTCTTTTCTTTAATTTTTTCTTGTGGTTTTTTTTTTTTTTTTTTGAGACATCTGGTCGATGTGGTTCCTGGTTGGTACCTAGCGATCGTTTCCTGCATTTGCAGATGCTAAATCTGCAGCTTGTTCTTCCGTTATTATGTCATTAATTACGTGAAAGTTTTGGGCACGATTGTGCAGCAACAGCAATATATGCTGCTACAGCTCATTCGCGATCATTGAGTGCTGCGACCCAGCAAGAGGCCTTTTCTTGAAAATTTTAGACTTGACGGACTTGAGGGCGATATTATAAGGTCTTCAACTTTGTACTTTTTTTTTTTTTTTGGCCTCAGTCAAAGCTTTTTACTTCACAAACATAAATTTGACATCCAAGATTTAACTTGATTTATTTGGGTGCCAATGTGATACAATTAATTAAAATAATTATTTGGAAACCGAACAATATTTTGCAATCAAAACCATTTGTTGTTACTTAGAAAGTCAACCAAAATCGACAAATAATATTTTAAATAATACTCGTAATTACTCAATACAAACACCCTCTTATTTTTCTCATCATGTCAAACCAAATTGTTTCACTGGTTAAAGGTCAAACATAAAGCTGCTTTCATTGGCAAGACTGAATCTGGTCTTCCTTTGGCCATCACTTAATTATCCAGCACATTTGGAGTATTCTCAGTTAATTTTCATTAGGATCCAGAGGTTCTAGAATTTTGTAAATAGAAGATCCTACACTAAGTTGGCGTACCACTTGTGCAACAGAAAGAAGTTAAAAGATAATATATATTCCTTGATTTCAGGGATTTTTATATTTGTATTCATAAATTTAGTAATGTCGGTGATTTATAATGATATTTTGTAGGTGGACTCTTTATAAATTACATCCAAACAAACTACACCATTTATGGTGAACTAAAAGCAAGTTAATGAACGTGTAAATGAAATATTAAAAAGCTACTACGATAGAAGGATTCAAAAACATAAGAGGCTTAAAGCTGGCATTGATCGTATCTACGTCCTTATTTTTGATTGATTGAAACAAATGCGATCTGAAAGGAACCACCATTGTCACACTTTACCCAAAAAAAAAAAAAAGTTATGAAATTACAAAGTACTGCAATTATTACTGGCCTTATAGTTAAGACTTCATTACATTATTCATTGCCAACAATTTGGTGTGTCTATTTTGTTGGGGATCTACCATTCTGTATATTGGTTGGGTGTTTTGGTCAGATATAGTGGAAACTGTACTTATCTTGATTTGTAAACATCTCTTTGATAAACGGATATAAGAGATAGATTTAAGATGTGGCCGTGGAGAGTAGATTAGCTCACCGACATATTAATTGGAAACACAACCACTCTCAGAGTTGAAGTTAAAAGAGTGTTGGGGATTGGGGCTTCTTATTTCAAGAAATTTATTCTGGACTCTGGAATTTGACTCTCTCTTTTCTCGGATGACTTCCGGACTGCCGCTTAGATCTCATTAGATTAGGCATTGAAAATGAGGAGGAGGAGCTGTTTGGGGGGTGAAGATGTAATAACGGTAAGAGAAAGGACCGAAGTATGAATAAGGGGAGTCGGGTGAGGGCGCCCCACAGTATCATCCAAGTATCCCGAAAAAGCTGCTGCTCACCCCAGCATGAGTCCGCCCAATCACCGTAACTCTAATTACCCGCCCCACTACTCCTCACTATACCATAGCTTAGCTTTCCCGAATGGCCGTTCCCATTTATAACTCCTACTATTCCCCACTCCTCCGCTGCCGGCCCTCCCCCTCCCCTCCACTGTATCATCAGCTACACCTCCGCACGTCTAATTCTTTACACTCCTCTTCTCCTTCGCTTTACCATTTAAATAATCATAGTATTATTACCGCTACGACGATACGGTATGGTTAGACGATCTCATTTACTGATGCTTGCTCACCTCTTTTCTTCCTTTTTCGTGAATCTCTTTCTTATATAATTAAAAACCCTTTCATTTATTCCTCAATGCAAGCAGGTTTTTCCCTTGAGTAGACGACGGCGGAGGGGTTTAGCAATGGACTGCCAAACGACGGCGGAGCAGAAACCCATCTCTCAAGACAGGCTGCTGGTTTGTATTTTATTCACTCATTAATTTTGCCCTTTTCCCCTGCGTCTTTCGAATACTGCATTGATTGGATTGCTGATAGAGTTGAAATGTGGTTTCCAAAAAAAAAAAAAAAACTGATAATACCAGTAGTATCTTGATTGATTATCTTTTGTTGATATCTAGAGTGGGTCTTAATTGATGTTGTGCTTGCTGACGATGATCTCGACGGTCTTTGAGTGATTTGATATAGGTGTTCGTTCCACCCCATCCGCTGATAAAACATTGGGTTTCAGTTCTGCGGAATGGGGAGACACCAAGTCCAATCTTTAGTAAGCTCACTTCTGGATTCTTTTTTGTGTCTGTTGGTTTGTAATATATTTTCACTTCCGTCGAAATGTCTTCTATTTCAATTACAATGGAGGTGCTGCAAGGCATTCATCCTGTTTACCTGCAAGCTGGCAGTACTAATGCCATTTCAGCTATATTTCAAGATTGATTGACTACACGCACTGTGCTGGTGTGTTCACTAACATGACTGGTCACCTTCACTGATTTTTTGAGGGTTCACTGCTTTTCTGACAAGAATTAATTGGGTTCACCCTGTCAAATAAATGCTTACTAATTACTTTGATTTTGTTCGTGTAGAGAATGCCATGGCTGAGTTGGGGAGGTTGCTTATGTATGAAGCTTCAAGAGACTGGCTGGTCAGCAACTAATATTCACATGTTATCTCTTGCTTTTTATTGCTAAGATACTTCTAAACGTAGTAATATTGATGGTTTTTATAGTTCAGAAGGTTTGATGCTTAGGTTACATCTCAAGAGCATAACCTCCTGTAGCTGGTGAACTATTTATATGAATTTAATCTGTTTCTTAGATGTCTTGTAGCTGATCTGAAGTGTTTCTGAGAGTTCCCTGTTTCATTCTTCTGGTGTGATGACTTACAGTTCTGTTTTCTAACTACTGCCAGCCAACAATTTCTGGGGAGATACAGTCACCATTGGGTGTTGCAACTGTTGAATTTATAGACCCCAGGGAACCTGTAGCGGTTAGTACATTAGTTTCCTAGCTTCTGCGTCATTCTCCTTCTTTGCTAGGATATATCGTGTCATCTATTTGAACAGTCATGTTATCAAGACAAATCCTCAGAAAATTTTTGTAGTAGTATTCTGCCTCGCTTGTTACAACTGGAAACTCAACATATTAAATTTTTTGTTTGACTTTTCTCCCTCATGCCTCGTGCAGGTTGTTCCCATCTTGAGGGCTGGCCTTGCCCTAGCTGAACATGCATCATCAATTTTGCCGGCAAGCAAAACATATCATCTGGGTAAGGGGTGGCATCCAAGCTGTTCAGTGTATCTGACTCATCACATACAGTGTTCTGACTGACTTTTTGTTTATATTTGGTCATAAATAATTTTGATCAGAAAATTTTTAGTGCGTTTAGATTTTCTAAGTGTTTTGACAGTGAACCTTGTTAATATATATCACTTGTCTATTGAATTTCATAAATGACCATTTAGGAGTTACAAATTATCCTTTTTCAAAGTTTTGACTTTTAGTTGAGCTTTACATTGTTATGGAACTTGAGCTTTTTTGTTGTTTAATCAGTCTTACTTTCATTTGCAAACTAAGGGATTAGCAGAAATGAAGAAACGCTTCAGCCAACTGTATACTTAAACAAGTAAGGATTCCATAACGCAAATATCTTGGGGATTTTTTCTTCGTCTTTTTAATTTTTTGTCTCTTATGACTGTTACTGATGCACTAATGGTATCTCATATTGTTTTTGCTTTTCATTTTGAATTTTCTAGATTCTTCAATTGTATGATTGCCACTGTGCTGGTGGTGCAAGTCCTGACAAAGTTGATTTCCATTTTGCCAGGTTGCCTGACAAATTTCTCGAAGGTTCTCGAGTATTTGTTGTAGATCCTATGCTTGCGACAGGTACTTATGATTTTGGTTTGATTCAAATGCTTATTATCTTGCTCAACAAAATCAATATGGTTCTCGAGTATTTGTTATAGATTCTATGATTGAATATTCTGATTTCCAAAATAACCACTCTTGAGAAAATGTTGGACCTGTGAGCTTCATTGTAGCACAAACGGCTCTATATATTTGCTTACTGTCCACTTTTGAGGTTTAAGTAATCGAAACTAAGATTAGATTGTTTGGATTGGATAGAACCTCAATTTTGACATACATAGTCTTCTATTTTTCTGTCACCTAGCTACTCCAGGATGGCTATTGCTACTTTATTCTGGAGGGAAAAAATATTCAACTTACCACTACTTGGTATTCAGGTCTTGATATCCTGTGGTTAACATGAGTCTATTTCATTAAATGTTCTGTTTGAGAAGTGGTATATTCTTTTCATGGTGTGAAGTTGTACCTGGGTTAATTTTCAAGTACATGTATCTTCAGCTGAGATTAAAGAATTTCTAGGAGGAAGACATGACATGGTGCTTTCAATACCGTTCCTCTCCTGCTTCTTAAACAATGTGAATATCAATTCTCAGTCCAGCACTGCTGTGGACATCCATGCTAGTTTTTTGTTGGTTTCATTGCCATTTCACAATCCTTTGCACATGGAGATAGATAAATGTCATTTGCTTTCTACTTCTGCTGCTGATCTCCTGGCCTTGCTTTATGTATTTAGAGTACAGGCTTCTCCATTTGCTTTCTATGTGTATTTCATACACACACACACACACACACACACATATATATATTACCTGTAATTTTTTATATATATATATATATATATTTTACCATGTAAAAATTACAGGCGGCACAATAGTTGCAGCTCTTAACTTGGTAAAGGAACGTGGTGTTGACAATAAGGAAATTAAAGTGGTAAGCAGATACAAAGCACGCTTCATGGATTGTTGAATTAGAAGATTCTTTGTTTGCTTAGCCATGCATCCTCATCCAAACTTGCAGCAGATTTTCATGGTCAATTTGGTACATTATGCCTTTTCAGGTATCTGCAGTTGCTGCTCCTCCTGCACTTAAGAAACTCAGCGAGAAATTTCCTGGGTAATTACATGTCCTGATAAGGTTGGTTAATGGGCAATATAACTGTTGTCATTTGTCAGGTTGCTGACCTTTGCTGTTTCTCAGGCTTCATGTGTATACTGGAATTATTGACGCCACTGTGAATGATAAAGGGTAATTGCTTTAGAAAATTGTAGTTTGATTTTGGCTTAAGAAGTACCGCAAGCAGTCACCTCTCTGTTTACGGTCATGTTGCTTTAACTTTTTCAGGTTTATAATTCCCGGACTTGGAGATGCAGGAGACCGTAGCTTTGGCACATGAACTGACAGACACAATAGTCTCTGGTGCAGTTTGGTTCTAGTCGCATATTCCAGGTTTGAACACTTCTGAGCATGCCATACGGAGATCTCGTGAGTTTCCTTTAGAGTTGATTGAGTGGATATTTGGTTCGGATGTTGAAAATCATTCTTGAACAAGCTGTCAAGGTCCTGGACTTGAAGAGGAAAACTGATTTTCAGAATGTCGAAACGGGACTCCTGCTGTATCAATAGTAGTTCAATTGTATTGTAGCCCCTTCTAAATTTTAAAAGGCTCATCCACAGCGTACAACTATTTCATAATCCGGATTTGTTTTCTAGGGTTTGGATCCAAAGTGCTTAAATGACTTGGAAGAATGTTTTCTTAAGCGTCTCGTACACGTTGGACTTCTTCAAGCATTAAATTATTACAGTAAACAATTTTGACTGCCAATTTTGAACCTATATTTTCCTTGTAATAAAATTTTTTTGTTCCTACCACATACATTTCCCAATTCAGGGTTGAGTTATGTTGGCATCCTACAACATTCCAATAAAACCAAGAAACTGAAAAGGGACATGGTGGATAGATGAGTTAGCCCACGAAACCAACTACCGATGTAATTAAGACGAGCCATGCGTTTATTCAAGTCACCGCCTCTAAGTCACTAAATATAGGAGTGGGAGAGAGGTGGGCTGTAGGTGTCCATGGAAATTGAGCAGGCTTCTGCTATCGAGTGTACAATCCAGACCTGCAGAGGCTTTCGTAGGTTTTGTTGCTCGTACAGACAGTCCCTGCTTGATGTCTGGTTGCAGAGAGAATGAAGAAGGTGCAGCAGATAGTTGTCTAATAACATGGAGAAATCAGAAAATAAAGGCTCCTCTGCCGGGAAATACGACCCACACTACAAATTCCGGGCATCGATCCCCGTGTGACGGTTGCAAGACCTGTTGGCTGGAATAGGAAAAGAATATCGATAGCAATGCCCGGGCTGCAACTTTGATCTGCACATGAATTCTGTGGGAGATGTTCCAGAAATCTGTACGTATTCTTCCTTGACATGCGCCTGCTGAGCACAAAGCGAACACGGCATAACGATCGCCATTGCAATGTCCGTCGGGGATAGGTGGAAGTTGGGCTCTTCTCCACAGGTGCCAGGTTTGTGAGATTGATTTGCACCCCATCTGCGCTCAGTTGCCAGAGAGCTTGGCTCAGGCGCTGCATTTGGTTGCTTCCCTTGAAGCTGGAGGCACCCTCCATCTTGGAGCCTGTGATCTGTCTACAAAGGAGCTTGAGATTCTCAGTCCTGGCGGTAGAGGTGTGGATTTGGCTGCTTTGGCACGCAACTCCAATGTCTTTTTAGAGTCATGCGAGCAATCTGGTGACGAGGCTACAACCAAAAGCGGAAGGCCTACATTTCCACCACCGCTACGTCCACTTTTATCCAACGGTAGTCGCCGCCATTTGCATTCCTCCAACGGTTTCCAATTCCCCGCCTACACAGTGATTGACGTACACGCTGCTGCTACCGCTTCTTAGGCCTAAGCTTTCCCGCCGCCAAATCCCATGCACCACCAGGCCACGGGTATACTGCGACACTACTACTCCTCGATCAGGCGGTGGCCTAGCAAAGATTATATGCCTTGCACTCGTGTATCGGCTGGGTGTTGGACTGGTTGCTTCAAAGTCTGGCAATCGCAATTCTGGATGACATGTTTTTCTGCATCATCGAATCGTAAATATAATTCAACATTTAAATGCACCCTCGCACCTTTATTGCTTCATTTATTTTTTTAAAACAGTTTTTTATTCAACATAATGTTTTCCTAAACTACCAAGTTTTTTATTCAACATAGTGTTTCCCTAAACTACCAATACTATAATCTAACAATTATAGTATAAGTATAATATTGCATGATAATTATGATTGTGAGATTTGAAGAGATCCTATTTTGCGTGCCACTACAGATGGTAGCTTGACACATTAATGGAAAATATAAAAGAGACTACTTGGCTACCTTAAATCTGAAGCTAGAATATTTGAATCTAGTGTCCCTATTACCATTCGTCCCATAAATTTTGTCGCTTTTGGGAGAATGCACAATTTTTGTATAGTGATATTAGTGAAAAAGAGAACTTGTACTTTCTTCTTATATCCTTAGTAGCAAGTTATTTTTTATTTGATTTATTGATAATTGTCGGGAATAAATGGTGGGTATATGAAGAGTAAACATAAAATTTGTTGAAAAATGTGAGTTGACTTTTCTAAGATAACAACTAATTTGAAACAATAAGAAGTGACATACACGACTAATTTTATGGAACGGAGAGAGTATTTTAGCATTGTTAACAGCATTCCTATAGATTGAACTTCATCCCTTAATATATTTTGCAAAAGAGCTTAAAAATGATCTGCAAATTAAAAGAAATCGATGTGCCACCAATTGATAACCTTCTCGTCAGCGTATTAATAGTATAGTAAAACAAAGTTTAGAAAAGAATAATGCATTGAAAAAGAAAAACTTCTAGTGGCATAGACAATAGATGTGGATGTGAAAATCCCATCCTTATGGATTACGATGGTTGTTGATAGTAATGATAATAATCATGTTTTTCACAAAAATGTACGTTCATTTTCTTTTCTTTTCTTTTTTTTTTTTTCTGGGTAGGAATAGAATATCGGTGCAGAAATCTAAACTCAGCACCAGAGGAACTTTCTTGAAGAGCCGCCAAGTGATTTGAGATGTCTTTTAGCAAGAGATGTGATCTCCTAGACTTGTAATCATGTAGTATGGCCTTAAGCCTACCAATACACCAAAAAAAAAAAAAAAAAAAAGGTACGTTCCTTTTTTCTTTTTTTTCCTGGGTAGGAATAGAATATCGGTAACAATTTTCACCGATAATAATTTTTCACCAATGAGATTTATTCACAGTCCTACCTTATTAGTAAACCAAATTGATTCCTAAATTCAGGTAAATCGGCAATAATAATTCTCATCACAGCCGGGGTAGAACATTGGAAGCCAACAATAAACAATTGCGGATAATAACATCGGTAGGGAAAGAGAGAGACGGAGAGGGAGTAAAATTGCTAGGCCGCAGAACCGGATTTTCGCTATCTGAACTATTTAACTGTTTCCTCCGTGCTTGGCTTTAGAATCAGAACTCAGGAGGACACATAAATACTCATCTACTCTATCGTTCCCTTTCGTTTGGGTGGCAAGCTACTCGGCAAAAACACACACACACACACACACAAAGAATAATATCCCATCTGTAGATCTTTGACAGACCTACTCGCAAAACAACAAAAGAACAAGACGGCATCTCTTTGGAGCAATGGATCCCACCAGGAAGTTCGTCAAGAATGTCAAGCGCGTCGTTTTCAAGGTCATTATTTTCACTGATCTCTTGCCTCTCGTTCACGGGTTTCTTCTCTTTATGGCTTTACATATGTCTTTCTACATCGATCTAAGCTGCATGCAAAGCCTGATCAAGTTTTTTTTCTGCGCCATGCCTAAGCACTATTATGTATGCCTTTCATTATGATATGCATCGCGATGTCGGTGTCATGCAGTTGTATCGCGGATTGTTTCTTTTCTCTTTTGTCTAGTATCTTTTGTCGTTCTATAAACTATTTTTATAGGAGTGAAGATTCGAGTATTAATGGCGTTTGTGCCGTTTAGCTTTAATTCTTTATCCTTTCGTAGATTTGTTTACGGAAAAGGAAAAAAAAAAAAGTTTGCGATTTGGGCTAGTAACTGCTGCTATTTGTTAACTGCAGTATTTAACCTAGATCAAGGGAACTCCGCCTGCTATTCTTATTATCTTATCAATTATCATGCGTATGTAACGCAAGTTAATCATGTTACCAGTACGTACTGGTGTATTAAAATCCAATACTAAATGTTACTATCACCAAACAAACAACACAATTTAGAAAACAGATTTATCCCTCGTTTACATTTTGTGAAACTTTTATTTTATTCTCTGTAATTTTTAGTTTTTTTTATTCAAGAAGGTATTTCTCCAAGAATCCGTTCTCATTTCGAGAGATTCAGTGACCTATATGCTTTTTCGTTTTTTTCACTTTTGATTTGTTTGGCCGTCATTTATAATAGTAGTCTTGATCCCAGAAGGAAAGAGAAGGAAGAAAGAACAGAATATTTGTATATATGAACATGCATAAGACATAATACGCGAAAGGATCTGCCTCTGTTTTTTTGGCAGAAGACGGGGGTTCTTTTTATGAGTATTTATCTTTTTCAACCGGTCTTCTAAAAATCTGAGCCCTATATTTCCAGCTCAGTAACAGTTCTTGAATCTTATTCTCAAATCCAGTCCATTACGAAACAGTCCGGGAAAATTTTTTAAACAATTTCTGATCGTCTCAAACCAATGCACGGGACAGATATTTTGTTCTGAACTTACTTTTTATTCCTTTTGGCATGAGGATTGGGAGAATAGAATTTGAATGGACACCCCTCTCATGATGAAATATGGGAATGTGTACGGTTTTAATCTCTGCTGGCCAAAGGTGAAGATGCTGTTGGAAAGTTTGGACTAGCATCAGATTTTCTTTGATTCTTGTCCAGTTAACTTTCGTTTACCAGTTAACTAATTTTTGGTAGCATTAACATTTTCTTTCATTAATGTCCAGTTAGTTTTGGTTTACCAGTTAACTAATTTTTGGTTCAAATTTAATTTGTTGTGTTAATATAACTGAATCTGAACCACTAAAGTAGTACTACTATGAGAGTCTGCGCTCTATAATTTATCAGCCGTCATACATCCTCGCAGGTAGGTACTGCGGTAGTTACACGCGATGATGGAAGATTAGCAGTTGGTAGAGTTGGAGCTATTTTTGAGCAGGTATTTCTGATTTTTCCTACACTCAATGCATAATTATTTATTTCACCCCAGCTTAAATGATAATTCTGGTAGAGAGTGAATTTCACATTTCATCACTTTCGCTCACATTTCATCACAAAATGTTTCAAACAGCAATGAAATAGTTAAGTATAATTCATCACTTATCTGATCAGTGGCTTAAAAGTCTGCAACCAAAGCTGTACTTGTTGAATTAATTGTTTTGTGGAGTTAAGGCTCCTTAATCACAACCAAAGATTGCTTTTCTAAACTGGGGGCTTTAGAAGACATTATCTTCTTTGCCTCCATGCTTGGCTCCTGAGCTTATTTATACATTCTAATTGTTGTCGTTTTATGCACAAACAAAATGCTGCAGCTTGAAGAACTCAATTCTCAAGGCTACGAAATAATTCTAGTGACATCAGGGGCGGTTGGAGCAGGAAGGCAAAGGCTTAAATACAGGAGATTGGTCAACAGCAGGTCAGGCAATTGCCTTTTTACTTTGCATGTTATCAAAACTGTTGTAAGCTACTATATTTGACTAAGGCTTAAATTTGCCTTGGTCTTATTTATTTATATTTTTCTCGGAAAATAAACACAAACATCTAATCTTTTAATTGATCTAGTTCCTCTTAGTTGTTCAACCCCTTTCCATGAATTCAACTGTGGGATTTGAAATAAGGTCTTGATGCTAAATACCACTTCTTTCCAGGTATAACCTTACCATGATCACACTTGCTGGTACTCTTAAGAAAAAGAATTTTCACACCTTGTCTGTTTTTGTGCATGTATAAACCAATTTGGATATAAAAACATGCACAACCTATGCCAGTACAATTCTGTCAACCTACAATCATTTGTCTTTTATTTGATTTTAGTGTAGGTTGGTTGCAGTATGTAATTTAATCAAAAACAAGTTTCCACGCAGTCTTGGAGGCAAACAAAACTAATATTACAACTTGAACCGCCATTTCTTCTCCCTTACGAAAACCTTTCAATGACAAACTCAAGAGTATCTCTTATACTCTCCTTTCCTTTCCCTCCTACTTCTTCACTGCAATCTGAACAGTGCTATGAAGTTTGCTATTTGCAAGTTTTTGTGCTAAATAACACATGTATCGTGTTTCTTCTCTGTGTAGAAACATGTTAATTGAGAAGTTCTGTTGTATTTTGCAGTTTTGCTGACCTACAAAAACCACAAGTTGAAATTGATGGAAAGGCTTGTGCAGCTGTTGGGCAGAATGGTCTTATGGCTTTATATGACAACCTATTCAGCCAGGTAGTATTTCTTGTTGTTGAGATAGTTGGGGTGTATTAATATGGGCAGTGATGTTTTAGCATTTCAGAATTTATACACGTCATGTGATCTCATACATCTCTTCATTTTTGTGCTAATATGGTAAATTATGTTAAGGTTTCTTTTCATCTGTTACAGCTAGATGTGACATCTTCCCAACTTCTAGTTACTGATAATGATTTCAAGAGTCCGGATTTCAGAATGCAACTTTCTGAAACAGTGAATACGCTATTATCTTTAAGGAGTATACCAATCTTTAATGAAAATGACGCTATCAGTACTCGAAGAGCCCCATATGAGGTATCTGGCTTATCTTATTTATCTGATTCTCTTAATTTTCTTAACAATGTTGTGGTGCATTATAGTGCAAGATCAATAAAAGCTTCACAGAAGATATATTTATATTAGCTGACCATGTAATGCCGAACAGACAATGCAAGAATATAAATGTTTAACTTAGTTTAATTTATGGTAGCAGCTTTACTCTGATCTGCTAATGCAAGTGGTTAACAGTTAGCATTTCATGTGTTTAGGTCTCTTTGAAACCTCCACCCCCCCTCCTGGGGGCGGGGTGGCCTACAAAAACAAAGATCTTGGTCTAACGTGAGCAGAATTGGCTTATAATTATATTAGACCTTTCTTTTGCAGGATTCTTCTGGCATATTCTGGGACAATGATAGCTTGGCGGCTTTATTGGCACTTGAGCTTAAGGCTGACCTTCTTGTTTTGTTAAGTGATGTAGAGGGCCTTTACAGTGGCCCCCCGAGTGATCCACGTTCAAAGCTAATCAATACATATATTAAAGAAAAACATGAAGGCCTAATAACTTTTGGAGATAAATCCCGGGTTGGGAGAGGAGGATGCATGCTAAAGTAAAGGCTGCAGTTAATGCAGCAGATTCTGGTACTCCTGTTATTATAACCAGGTAACTTGGATTACATCGTTTCAGCAGAGTTATTATCTCAAAAACTAAATAGATCGAGAAAAATATCTAATCCCCTGGTAGTTTTTGGGATAATGAGATCTGACAAATAATCCCCTTCTTTTAACAATCATTCATCAGCCTAATCTTCTGATGGTGTATGCTTTCTAAAATTATAAGTTGCATCACTGTTTATCAGTCATAGGATTTATCTGATCCTTCTTTTGTCTCTGTACATGGAAGTGGTTTTGCTGCAGATAACATCACAAAGGTGATGCATGGACAACGAATTGGTACTCTCTTTCACAAAGATTCACATTTGTGGATTACACTCACTGATGTTGGTGCACGTGAGATGGCACTTGCAGCTCGAGAGTGCTCCAGAAAACTTCAGGTAATCAGATACCTTTTAGGCTTTCTTCAATAAATAAATTGCTTCCCTATTCGAAGAGTTTAGCTCAATGTTTTTTAGAAAAAAGGTCTCTTTGCAAAACTGTAATCTCTAACAAGTTATTTGTCTGCAGAGCATTCCTTCACATGAAAGGAGGAAAATATTGTTGGATATTGCTACTGCACTAGAGGAGAAGGAAAGTGCAATTAAGGTTGAGAATGATGCTGATGTTTCTGCAGCACGCAAAGCTGGATATGATGACTCATTAGTTTCTCGTTTAATTTTGAAGCCTGGGAAGGCAAGTACTGCTTGAATTTCCACAAGATAGTTTCCATTTTCATTTTTGTCCTTCTGTTGTATGTGATCAATTCAACAGCAGTTCTCTTTACAAGAGTCCTATGATGAAAAACATCTGTTTCTTTCTACTGCAACTACTTCCCAGATTGCGGCCCTTGCAAAATCAATTCGTACAATTGCAGATATGAAAGAACCCATTGGTCAAATATTGTCAAGGACTGAGGTGAGTTGCACTAATATTCCTGTAATTGAGGTTGTATTGCTTTTTAATCAGGAATTGATTACATGCTTATTCTTCCATGGAAAATATATGGGAACCATTGGATATTTTGGTAACCTTAAGCTTTTAATTAGTGGTAATCTAATTTCTACTTAGAAACTGAAATTTTCAGTGTCACGTGATTCAAATCTTATTTATCTCTTTCAAATATTGATCTTGCAAATGTCAGAGAAAGACAAATGGCCTAAACTGAATGCTAAAGAAATGTGGCAGAAACCAGACAAAATGGGGAAAAAAAGGCACAAGAAATTTTATTTGAGCCCTCGAATATGCTGGATATGAGATTTTGTCGGAACATAGAATCTGGACTTCTGCTGCTTGATTGTGCTTGAATTTTGTTATACGTCTCTTCTTTTGTAGCACCTATGATCTTGCATTTAGTTGCATTTAAAGTAGCTGATAGCACTTTATGCAGCTTGCAGATGGACTTGTTTTAGAGAAGACATCATGTCCTTTGGGTGTCCTCTTGATTGTTTTTGAATCTCGACCTGATGCACTTGTTCAGGTAATTGACATACATCTTTTACAGGATCCTTCAGCTTATTTTTCATTCACAATCTTTTCTTTTGGAGAAACCATAAGTAGCTAAAGCATAATGTTACATGTATATGGCTTGTGGAAACAATAGAGGTGGTGCAAGGCTTGTCTTAGGCAATTTTAGAGGAACAATTTGTTAAACCAACATGCATAATTTGGAAATTCAGTATGCCCCGCCTGAGTACCTGCTGTAATTGTGTCATACATGAAATTAATAGGTTGCTTGTGTTATAAACTCATCACTATCTGGATTGTATAGTTCTGATCTCTACATTCCCCTCTATCTAAGCTGAATGCTTTTATCATTCACTATTCTTGTGAGCAGCAATCCAACTGCTTGATACAGATCCACATACACCTGTTTAGAGTCATCAGTTGAGTTTCATTTACTTGGTTATTTTACTTACCATGTTCTTCCATGAACTGATTATTTGTCGAATTGTATGTGCAGATTGCTTCATTAGCAATTCGAAGTGGAAACGGACTCTTGTTGAAAGGAGGAAAAGAGGCTAATCGCTCAAATGCTATCCTTCACAAAGTCTGAGTTTTATTTTGGCCATTTATGGACTTAAAGTTTAACTTCATTGTCATTCGTTGACTTGATTTGTTGATAAACTTTCGATTAACCTCTGCAGATAATTACATCAGTCATCCCAGATACTGTTGGTAAAAGACTTATTGGACTTGTAACTTCAAGAGAGGAGATACCTGACCTTCTCAAGGTGAGAATGGAGAATGCTTGTTGATGTTTCCATTAGATATCTGTTCTAACTTATTTAATCTACCACAGCTTGATGATGTGATAGATCTTGTCATACCTAGAGGCAGCAATAATCTGGTTTCACAAATCAAGAATACTACAAAAATTCCAGTTCTGGGTCATGCTGGTATGGGTTAAACTAATTAATTTAGTAAAGAAATAGAACTCAACTGGACATTCCACTGAACATTGTATGGTTGCTGTCAGATGGAATTTGCCATGTTTATGTGGACAAGTCAGCTGATATGGATATGGCAAGGCATATTGTTGTGGATGCAAAGCTGGATTATCCTGCTGCCTGTAATGCTATGGTAAATTAAATCTACGATCTTCTGTTCACTGAGGCCATTATGTTATTCATTGAACATTCTTGGACATAATAGAGCTTGCTGAAAAATTACCTTCGTTGTTGTTATGCTGTAATATCTGCTAATTGCATCCTATTCTGCTTTTTTGTAGGAAACACTTCTTGTGCATCAAGATCTGATAACAAGGACTGGGTTTCAGGAACTTGTTGTAGAATTGAAACATGAAGGTACTAGTTAATCTCAGTGAAGTTTCTCCAACAATTTTAAATCTCACTAGGTTCCTTGACCATTATCCTTGACTTTGTGCCAAAACTACGATGGTTGGTCTTGTGCTTGTTGCACAATTGAAACTAAAACTGCTATTCACAAAAAGACATTAGAAAGCATCTTCACTTTAGGTGGAAGGCTCGCCAATTGAAACTTCTTCCAGATTTTAGCAAACTTTGTTTTTATCAAAATCTAAGTCATAAAAGTGGGGCAAAAGGAAACCAAGAAAAAAGAGAAAGCCGGTAAGCACAGCTAAGGGCATTGTTTTTTCTTTTCAAGGTTTCTAACTTTGTGGCAGAAACCTCATATGACGACTATTGGTTAACTTCTGGCATCTTTGAGAAATTTGTGTTTGGTTGTATTGAATAAATAAACCATATTTAACTAGCGTTTGGTGCTGTTCTACCGTTCTTTATAAAGCTGTACTAGATAGAAATCGTTGCATAGATCGTTCTACAAAAATTTCTTCTGGTTTTAAGATGATAACGTGCAATTCTATTTGTAATGGTGTTAATTCTGAGGCATGATGCATCATTTTTAGATGAAAAGGGTAGATTTTAGTGTTTCTCTATAAAATGTGAATGAAAGACAAATGATAAGGGAATAAAAAGTAAGTTTCAGTATGGTACATTGATGGTCGCAGGAGTTGGTTTATATGGTGGACCAAGAGCAAGTTCTCTGTTCAACATTGCATTGGCAGACTCGTTTCACCATGAGTACAACTCTAGGGCTTGCACAATAGAAGTTGTGGATGATGTGCACGAAGCCATTGATCACATTCATAAACATGGAAGGCATGTTTGTCACTATTGGCCTCATAAATGCAAGGTTGTGTACTACTGAAGCTATCACTAATTTTTTTTTTTTTCCCTTTCCCTTGTTTCTTCTTTTCCCTGCAGTGGCCATACTGAATGTATCGTTGCGGAGGATCAAGAAGTTGCTGAATATTTCCTACATCAAGTTGATAGGTAGATAAGTGGTATTTTTCGTTATGTGATATTATTCTACATTAGCTCATAATATTTTCTAAACAAAATAAATAATCTAAAAAGTGGTACATTTTTGGGGTCATTATGACACTTCAAACTAGCATTAAGGGTTGTTGCTTTCTTCAGTGCTGCAGTTTTCCTTAACGCAAGCACACGCTTCTGTGATGGGGCACGTTTTGGACTAGGGGCCGAGGTATGAACTATTCATGGATATTATTTGTGTTTCAACTGGTTTGAATTTATTCATTTTTACATTTTTTTTTTGTTGGGGAAATTATTCATTTTTACTTGTTGGATCTATTATGCTGCTCTAAGGTTGGGATAAGTACCAGCAAGATACATGCTCGAGGTCCAGTAGGAGTTGAAGGACTGTTAACAACAAAATGGTTTGTACTTGCTTTCCGTGAAAAAGACATCTAGTTCCTTTATGTTAGTCTATGGCTGAGAAACTATAAAATCAAAATTCTCAATGGAACGTTATAAAACCAAGACATATACTGAATTTTTTCGGTTCATATTATGGCTCTTAGTCTCATGATTTTGATGCATATTCAGGGTGCTCAGAGGTGATGGACAAGTTGTGAAAGGTGACAGAGGGGTTGATTACACCCACAAGAAGCTTGCCCTAGACTAAACAAGTCAGAATCCAACATTTCGTGGAATGATTTTTGAAATCCATCGAGATTTGTTGTCCTCCTCTCGCCGCTCAAGGATGAAGCATGGTGGCAGAAAGTGATACTTTCAGTTTGATTTCATGCTTGCGAGAAATTTACTTTCAGAGCTTTATTTAGAGAATACTGGAGAGATATTTAGTGGATACTATACAGCTCATTTCATTAGGTTGTGTTTGTTTTGAGGGATTAGGAGAGAAAGGAAAGGAAAGGAAAGGAAAGGATAGGGAGGGATAAGATGCAATTATGTTTTGTCAAAACATCCTATACTAAGCTACTACGATTAAACAATAGAAATAAAATAAAGGATAACCAATCTTATTGATTTTAAGTCGTTTAATAATATTGTGATTTACAATCACTTTTGTAGGTGCACTATTTTTTGTCATCTTTTCATGGGTAGAAATACAAGGAAAGTACATCAAAATTATTGAAAAATTACAAACTTTCCTATAAACCTATTATGTGTTTACAAATTGAATTTTTAAATTGTGAATATAGAAAATGTAACTAATTCCTAATAGTTTTCTTTCCTACAAGATGGATGGACTTTAATTTCCAAATACCTAGCATTTAAATTTGTTTAATTATTTTAACGAATTTGAAATTTTGTTCAAGTTTGACTTATTTACCTGTCGAACCAAACTCAAACGAGCTCTTATCACACTGAACTTGATTAGAGAATCAAATAATTTGGTTCATTTTTTAGTTAGTTATTTGTCTAAATATTAATCTTGATCTCATCAACGGAGGCATCAAGCTCAAAATATAAACGTCTTCCATCCTTCTTACAGACGGAAACACTCATTTGGAAGAGATGGTGGTTCTTTTTTCTGCCCAGGAGAGCTTTCATCATCTTTTCCGGATCCATTGTCAAAATCACTGCAACTATCACCGTCATCACTGTCAAAATTACCATCATTTTTGCTACTTTTGTCATCCTTGTCTTCTGAAGGCTCATCATTGTTGCTGTCGTCTCCATGGTCATCCTCACTGCTATCACTGCTGCTACAATCGGTGCAATCGTCATCACTATCATCTCTCTCGTCGACCAGTTCCTCGACTTGGGGTTTTCTCACTTTAACTTCAATGGTCTCATCTGGAAAATCCCTAATCAATGTAATTGATCTTTCGACAGGATTGTCCTTTATTGTAAAGGGGAATGCAGACGGGGCTTTGGGCATTTCCTAAAGTAAAAGGCATTATTACGGCAACAAAGAAAGTTCACAATTGTGCGAGGGAAGTGTGAAATGCAACATCAGTGATATAACGGAACGCAATCTGGCAATTTCATCAGACTCATCTATCATCAAACAAAACAAGACAAGTGTCTCTAGAAGAACTCTAAGAGTAGTACAATTTAACTCATACCGCAACGACCTCGACCTCTCACCCAGAATAACAGGTGAAGAAAAACAAAGGTTCAAGATTATTATATAAACATGTAAAGATACTAAGAATTGACGAGTGGCCTTGTCTTCCATATCATCCCTACTTCGATACGTGATTATAATCTGTAAATATTTTGTCCATTTTGTCCAAATCATCCCTATTTCGATACGTGTATTCCCCCAAAGAAGGGAAGGGGTGATACGAAAGAAACCTGAGCAAAAGTGGGAAGCGGGGAAGTAGAAACTTTTTCCACTTCTCAGTTGATCTAAAACCTTATTGCAATATAGAAAAGACAGGTTCGTATTTTTTGGCAGTCTTGAATTCAGAACGTAGAACTTTCAGAAGACTGCTATCTAGTAGTTTCTTAGCGGTAGCGACTGTTGAAAAATGGTGGATGCCACTGCCTGCTCCTGCTTCTCCTCCACTGAGTAGCAAGTGTTCACGATCAGCGTTCACAGCGGCAGTGATGACGGAACCATGCATAGATCCTGCAGATGAGATAGCGCAGAGCGCAATAGGAACAACAGATGGAGTTGATTTCGATACCATTGAAGAGAGAGCCATTTTCCTTTTTGCCTTGGAGATCAAGCAAAATATGCAGAGGATACTTTATTGAGCTTGTTTCCGACACAAATGCAAAAATATTTAGGTAGGGCCCATTCATATACCATCAGCCCAACCTTTACTTACAAATGCCTAACCCTAACTGATCCTTGTACAATCTGACAAAAAAAAAAAAAAACTGATCCTTGTACAATTTTAAGTATCTTTTGTTTTGTAATAAAAGGTGAATGAAAAGACGATAAAAATGCAGCAACAGAATGTTGAGCCGATTTAGCAAATTTTGGGGCGGAGAATAAATTGATATAATTTCATAAAAGCCGAAAGTAAACAAGCCAAGTATTAAATCTGGCTCCATTAAACACCATGGTAGGTCAGCGTATAGAAAAACAAGTTAATAAACAGCTACGTACTCTCAGAAGAGATCAGCATTTGTTGTTGCATTTCCCATCCGACTTTAGCTTTACATGTCGTCCTTGTTGAGATTTCGGTGCTCTCTCTAATGTTTCAATGGAGATCAAATCATTTTGGGTGTTTATTCATTTGCTGATAGAGTTCCTTTTTTTCAATATTTTATAAAATGAAAATGTTCTAAGAGTCATACAACAGAGGAAGGAGAAACTAGTAGGAAGGAATTTTTTCTTTTTTTGGGGGGGGGGGGCCGGGGGGAGAGTGTGATGGAATTTTTTGAAGAAAGGTGAGTTTGTATTAACAAAAGAAAGATAGATCTTTACATACGGATATACATTTTCCCACTCCTATCATCTTTACATTTTTTGGGGGAAGTGTGATGGAATTCGCTTCGTACGGAAGAACACTACTAGAAATTCTCAATAAACTAACCTGTTTAGGCGCATAGTTTGTTCAAACTTGGAAAATTTTTGTTTAATTATAAATGAATTAAACTTGATGCTAGCTAGATAATGCTTGTTTAATAAACTAGTTGGGCTCAATTGTGTTTGCGAACATTAGAATACTAGTGGTGGGTGTCCACATGAATAACTGAACCTACAATAAAAATTAAATATAGTGATACTTTATCAAACTAGCAATGGAATTTAGTTCTCTACTTTGTAGGATATGGTAGAATATTAAAAATCGGCATTTTCATTATGTTAAATTTCAGCAATTAAAATAATAAATTATATATACCTGTATGGTTTTGTCAATGGAAGTTCTTTTATAACAATATCATGCATTATATTAGTTTAACGAATGGATTTCAAGCTTGAGCTTATGCTTAGCACATGAAAACCATAATTATTCTTGAAATCAAATACATTTATAATCTAAAGAATTGAATGACATAACCACTATTTGTGTTTGTATAATATATTACTGAACTCGGTCCATTTTTTTTTTTCTCCCTAAAGAGTAACTCGATTCTTGTTCTTAACATAAGCGAACAGACGTTACATATCAGATTCGACTACCTTGCATGCCAATGTTGGACTCATCCACTTGTTTGGTCCATAACCAATCCTTTTTCAGGTTCTAACCAATAAGTGGTCAAACAAATATATATATATATATATATATATATATATATATATGGGTAATCATCTAGCAAGGGAAAAGAAATAAATTGCCGTTTCAATGAATAACCACTAGAAGGGGGGCTAATGAAAACCGCAAATTCCCCTTTTCAAAGAAACTTGGCAAACTTTAAATTTGATTAGCGAGATTACAAGGATGCCTTTCCATCGTGACTAACATGTTTGACCAGAAAAGATGTAGGAACAGTTGCTCCAACCTTGAAAAGATTTTGCTGTGGTAATGAAATGACTGGTGCCGTTTGAAAAAAAAAAAAAAAAAAAAGAAAAGAAAAAAGAAACTTGGCAAGCATGTAAATTTTGGAAAGATGGGGGGCAAATGTTGTGAATTCATGGTGGTGGCGGGGCAAGTACGAGAGATTCCTGCAAGCAGAGAACAACAATAAGATCCTTCCGGCTGCAGAACATTAATAATAAAACTGCAAAAAGAAACCGTAACCATAAAAAGCACTGATCCAAAAAAGTAATTAAAACCATAAAACAGTGGAGACGGGTTAAAATTCATTTACAATCCCATCAGCTGCTTGAGTGGCTTTCATCAGGAAAATCGAAAATCATGGGTCTGGCAACTCTCTTTGATGATGTCCAGAACCTAAAGACCTTGTTTCATACGTGCTCATTTTGCCGCCTTTTAGATAGTAACTGCTTTAGCCAAGAGATTAGCATGATTGCTCTAGGGTTAGAGGTTGATGAGGAATGGATATTTCCTTGAGGTGGTTTACACCTCTCTTATAGCTTTGATGCTCTGCATCCTTTTGTAGCTGTGTTGGAGCCTTTGCTCCCTCTGTATATTGCTTTTCTCAGTAATACATCTTCTGACGTTTATGGAAAAAAAAAAAAAAAAAGCACTGATCCAAAAAAGTATTTAAACAAAAAAAAAAAATCCACGTAGGAGAGTCAGCGTCACCAATGCCACTCCACCCTCCATTAACCAACCAATCACTACCTCACATGAACACTTGCTAAATTCATTAATAAATCCAAAGCCAGTCCCTCCTAACTTTAAAACCAGCTTACTCTCTAATAATAATAATAAACCAACTCTCTAAGTGTAAGATATAGGCCTTCTGCAGATCAGAGTTTAAACCTTTGGAAAGGTACCCTTTGATTTAGAAGTAGAATTCTACTCCTTTAGTCCCCCTTAGTCTAGTAGGCATTTCCTTAATGTTGGTTAGATTAAGAGTAGGAATAGGAGTTGATGATTGACTAAAAAAAAACAATAAATAATAATCTATTTATTTTACTACTGGCAATGATTATTATAATACTAGTTGCTTCAAGAAATGTTTTCCGCTTTATGATGCTTTCAATAAAACACTAACCTAACGGTCTATCTGGATTCATTAGCAATTTTTGGTTATTTATTTTTCTCTGCACCCTATCTTAGCCCACTCACATTTCTCTGTTTAATCACGTCTTGTAGGCGCAGAGATACTTCAATATCTATAAAGATCGAAATGTTCAGTTATTGATGTGATCTGGGTTGAGGAAATGGGGAAGATTGGAGAAATCTAGGGCTTTGAGAGGGCCCTTTTCATTCCGGAAGAAAAAGGGCCCTTTGCAAATTAGACAGAGAGAAGAAATGAAGGAGTTGATAGGGAGTCCGGGGACTGTTTGTGGGTTGTTATTAAGGATAGGGCAATGTGTATTTGGAGCTGCATCCATTGGAGTTATGGTCTCTGCTTATGGGTTTTCCAACTACACTGCTTTCTGGTATGGCTTCTTCCTTCGTATTGAGCTTTCAGAATGTGGTATTTTCACGTTTGCTGGTTTAGTTGATGGGATTGTGCTACTTTTTTTCTATTTCCTCCTTAACGAAACAAATTGTGCACTTTGGATTGTGTACTTGGCCTTGATCTTTGCTTTCTTCCGTTATCTGATTTTCTTGGGCAAGAGGATTTTCTAGTTCAGCCTTTTCTCTATAAAATGTTGCCACGAGTTCATTTGGTGCCCAATTTTGATGCACCATTCTTTCTGGGTGGTTTGGTATGACGTTTTCTGCCATTTTTAAATGAAGTGAAGCATTTGTTCTAATTTCTGTTGGAATTGAAAATGTGCTTTAAAAGCTTATTGAATCACTTCTGAACTTTGTGGAACTGACCATATTCGCTGCACCCTTTTGAAAATTGGATGGGCAGACATTTTTTCTTTTCCCTTTCTAGTTTATAACCTTACCTTATTTATCCCTTTAACTTAACAGACAGGATGTGCAATTGGAGGAGCTAAATTGAGATATCAGTTGATAATAAAAAATTTAACATCTAACTTGAAAAGGAAAGTTACTCTTTGGAGGACCCTCGTCATTTTGATGAGGCATAGAATGTCGAGCAATGAAAATTATATTGGTGCAGCATCTGTGATAACTGATCCCTTATAACACAACAAAGAAATCCTCTTAAGTGGGATGCTTTTTGATCTAATATATCCACGTGCTAATAATGTAATTTGGTGGTTGTTTATCCTATACTTAGAAGAGAGTATAGTCTAGGCCAAGGACTCCTTGATTTTTCTTATTTGTGCATGCCTATTATTGTTGCCTTCCAGACCTTCATATTTTTGCAGATGCAGGTTCTCTGATCTGGCTTTTGGAAAAGATACTACAACTGTTATTCACTTTGGTAAATTATGACTTCTGATTTCAGCTATTTGATTGCGTCGATGGGGCTTCAAGTTTTGTGGAGCCTTGGACTAGCATGTCTTGATGTCTATGCCTTGAGGATAAAGAGAGACCTTCGAAATCCTGTTTTAGTGAGCCTGTTCGTTGTTGGTGATTGGGTACCTTACAAATGCCTCCATCTCTCTCTTTTACATGTATTATCTGGCACTGGTGATTTAGCCTGTTAGTATGGCTGGGCTTTGATTGTGAGAGAGAGAAATAATTGTAGTAAACTCGTGTTTTACTCAACTTTCCTGTTTGGCACTCTTCAAACTCCCATTTCACGCTTGCATGCATAACTTTTGGAACCACATATTTATTATGGTAACACCCAGCACATGGATATGACTCTCAATATGAAGTAAAATTGCTGATCTTCACCATCCCGCACCAAGAGGTGTATTTAGCATGATGTTCTTTGTATGTCAGATTTAGGTCTCGTAACATTTTCAAACTATAGTTTTGGATATTGTTTCTCATCATTGTGCTTTCTGTTCTTTTGTTCCTAAATTTATTTAGTAACTTCCAAGTCAAAGAACTTTTCCAACACAATATTCAGTTTTGTCAGCACTAGAGCTCTTATACAACTTCCTTTTCTGTCATATCTGACTAGACTTGAAGTTTATTTATTACATCTTTCTGTTTGCCCTTCGTAACTGTATTACTTTTGTGTTGATGTATGGTTTATATGGAAGACATGCTTTCGTCTTTACTCCCATACTGAAATCATCTTCACGCAAATAAAGTGTTCTTCTCCTATTCCGGGCTTTTATTTCTTTCATCATATTCTTGTTGGTTTCTTTCTTATATATTTTTGATTGAGCGATGAGTGATGTAATGCAGGTGACAGCGACTCTATCACTTGCAGCAGCATGCTCATCAGCTGGGATAGCAGTTTTGTATGCCAAAGACTTGAGCTACTGTAAGGGCCCAATGCAACCTTCGTGTAGCAAATTTGAACTCTCAATTGTTCTGTCTTTCATCACTTGGTGCCTTATTGCTGTATCTTCTCATGTAATGTTCTGGATACTAGCCTCAGTTTAGGTGCTTAAAGCTCTTTTCACTTTGTCTACTTGGCTCATCTTAAAAATCGTCTCTCACTTGTATACTGCGACTGCATTTTCTGTGAGAGGGAAAAGATATCCTTCATGTGATCCATATTGGCTGGTAGCTTTCTTCATTTTTGTTACAATAACTGGGCAGCTTTGGCCTACATGGGGTAATATTTCTATTCCAGTAGGGAAGAGCTTGCCCTGAAATTTTGATGTTGTTCTTCCCCAGTTTTTCCAGCAGGGCCACTGTAAAAATGTTTTTCCCTCCTGGAGGTCGAGAAGCTCAATACGTGCCATTTTTCTTTGCTTTATTAACGTGCAATTTCAGATGCAGACAAAACTGTAGCAAAAGTTCGTAACTTTGTGCTGAAATGGTTAATGATGAACGAGCAGATTAGACAACTTCTTGACCAATTTATGTCAGGTATGTAAGGCAGACGTTTGAAATTTCACGGGCACAATTTTCCCTGATCATAAACACACATAGCCAGCAGCTACCTGGTCATCTACTCACAAATGAGGAAATAAAGATCCAGGGAAAGGTGCAAAAACGAAAAAGAAAATGCAGAGAAAGCAACAAAACACAAAGCACAAGGACGGACCAAAGCACTCCTAGGAATGAACTCTGTAAGATGCTTCCGATTTGACTTTGGGCTTTCAAACATACTTCACATGACAATTTCTGGCTTCAAAATACTGGACCTTATCTCTTTATGCGGTAGTATGACTCCTCCATTGCTGTAAAGTTCATCACCTACATGAACATCTTCACCCAAAATCGTCATGTTCTCTATCCGAGCCCATCTACCAACAGTGGAGTGCCAGCCAATGAGGCTACTAGAGACGCAGGCATGCTTCTTAACCCTGGCTCCATGCATCAGAGTACAGCATGAAAGCCTGACCCCTGAATCAATTACACATCCACGGCCAATTGATACGTCTGGGCCAATAAGGCATCCATCCCCAATTGTAGCAGTCTGATCTATCAAAACATTTCCCACTATGTAATTTCCAACGGCCAACTCCGCTGAGGACTTTTTTCTCAAGGAATCCAAATAGAGTCTCAAGCCTGAAATATAGTCCCTCGGTTGTCCAATGTCCATCCAGAAACCTGGTAGGACCATCGCATAGAGCTTCCTATCTGCAGCAATCTTTGGAAAAACCTCCTTTTCAATCGAGGTTGGCTTCAACTCAATCCGATTCAGAACAGAAGGGTTTAACAAATAGATTCCAGCATTAATCTTGTTACCTACAAATATCTTAGGTTTCTCAACAAACTTCTCAACTTCCCCTGTTGTTTCATCCAATACCACCACACCATATTTAGATGGCTCGTCAACCTAGCACAGAAGTTGTTCAACCTCTTTACCATGCTATAAAGAATTAGAGTAAAACGTGACGCAACTGAAATCTAGACTTACAAGTGTAGTCAATAGCGTTAAGCATACCTTAGTTACCATTATGGAAGCTTCTGCTCCATGAGATTTGTGAAAATGTATCATTTCTCTGAGAGGATATTCGCAGATAACATCGCTGTTAAGAACGAAAAAGGGCTGACCAGAATCATCTGTCAGTTTATCCCTAGCCAAAGCCAGAGGGCCAGCTGTACCCAAGGGATCAGTCTCCTGTGAGCAAGTAATCTTGATCCCTAGCTTCTTCTCAAACTCTTTCAAGAAGTTCAGCATAATCTGGAAGCAGAGATTAAAAAAGCCCAACCAGTGTCTTCCCATAACGGCGGCAATCAGGTAATGAATGGACTTCAAAGAGGATACCAAATTATGTTACCTCTGGCTGGTAATTGATGGCTAAAACCACCTCTGTGACTCCAACAGCCTTTAGTGCTTCTATCTGAACAGCAACTTAATTCTGTAAGAAAATTTAAGCCCTATTCTACGCACCAAATATGGACTCTGGAACATATTCTCGACTAGCTAAACCCACGTTCGAAATTCTAGGAATTCCAGTCAAAGAAAAAGGCCCTAACTTTGCACAAATGAAAACAGCTTGAAGACCCCGGAGAAATTTTGTTCGAGAGGGGTTAGCGACACCGGAGACTAGAATAGGGCTGGGAAAACTAGAATTTCTAACGTAGCAACAAAAAGCATAACAAGTAGGTTAGAAAGGAGGTTGCAAGTAACCGACCTGATGCAGTATCATGGGCTTGTTAGCAAAATCAACCAGGGGCTTGGGCATGCTCAGGGTCAATGGCCTAAGTCGAGTTCCAAACCCTCCAACAAGAATGAGCGCCTTCATCACCGATCACTCAAAATCTTCAACCTATGTCTATAAACACAGTGAAAAAAGAGAAAAGTTTGGCATCCACGATCTGAAACTAAAGATCAAGGTTGCATAGGTGTGATTCACAACGCCACCAGAAAACACCGGCATAATTAAGAGGGCGGGAAAAGTGAAGATCGTGGTATGATGTATTAAAATTTCTTGAAGAACAATTGTATCAGTGGGACTTACAGTTTTGCCGCTGGCGCAAAGGAGAGGCGACTGGAGGGCGATCTGCTGTATGATTCTAGAAATAATAATGCTTAAGAGGGTAGTGATCTCGCACTACCGCATCTTTAAAGTTGAACCAAGTCGCGTGTCAGTTACTACTAAAAAAGAGGATCGAGCAGGCACCAGACGATATTCCTGGTTTTATGCTCTCAAAGTTAAGCTTGTTAGTTAATGCTCATATAATTAATCATCTGTTACTAAAAATATTTAACATTTTGCAATCAAAATTTTCAAATCTCAATTCGTTTTACCTTATTTTCTGAGGCGAATTTATCTTGATCCTCCATATATAAATATGACAAAAAGGAAAACAGGGAACCTTGGTATTACATTACTCAGCTTTGTACATTTCTCAATAGTTATAAGTAAAGCCCCTAATAAATTGTTATCTCTTCTGAAGCCCAGCCAGCTTACCTTGTTGATCAACTTATTAGTATATGAAGGTATGTATGCGTTTGACTCAAAAAGTAAGATAATCAATACTTAGTTTAGTGCAAAATAAGTAAAGTAAATCCTATATACATTATTGATATTGCATATCTTATTGCAGTTCAATTCATAACACATGTGAAACAGTTGAATTTTAAATTTGAATTTTGCATAATTGTCATTCATTCAAAATTGAGAACACGTGCAAAAGATTAATCAAAGTAATTATTTTACTCCTTTCTTCAGCATGATATACGTTCTTAATTGTGGAAAATTTTTACCTCTTAGGGATTGTGTAACTCTTCCACATTTTTGAGCAGTAAAAGAAATCAAATCCTTGACCCAAAACTTTGCTGATTCCACAAACTGATAATCTTGGTTCTGATAGTGTTGAAAAAATTGATTTGCAAATTGCACCCATAAGCTAAAGCTGGTCTTTTATGCATGTACTTCTCCGTTTTTCTTCTTATATGTTTGAATTCAGATACTTATCTCAAAGCTCGTTAGTTCACAATATTCCAACGCCATCTGTCCCAAAAATGGAAAACTATTGAGAGAACCTAATGGATTTAATGAATTGAGCTGAAATAAAAATTCAGTACAACAGCTTTACTTCTTGACTTGTTGCCAATGTGAATATGCACAAAAACCCGTGGCATGACGATTTCGCTTGAAGCTAGAAAGTTACTGGCGGAAAGGCTGTAGGAATTGATTGTGGAGTACGTTTTCTCTACTCTGTATTGGATTTCTTGGTTTTCATTCGGGCATCCGTAACTATTTCTTGAAAAATAACGCCTCTAGTTGAGCACATATTCCGTGATTGATAGAGAACATGAAGCAGTAAACTGTTTGGTGGTGCAAATTATACCTCAGGAATGTCTCAAACAACCAACACCAAAAAAAAAAAAACAAAAACATAACAATAAAAGAATCATTAGAAACTGCAGCTCAATCAAAGTATAGGGTGCTATTAAGCCGTTAATTGGTATTCTGGGTGGATAAGTGGATTTTGATTCATTTTGCCGCCTCTACTTTTCTAGCTTCTGTCGACTCTAATTATTCTGGCCGGGGGCAGGGCTTTGACATGTAAATTGCTCTGCTTTTGAATCGTTAGCGTCGAGAATATCTATGACATACTCAATTTCCTCGGCAACTTCTCTCATTGAAGGTGGGTTTTGCCTGCCCTAATCTAAGCATGCTGCTGCTAAATTAGCAACTGCTTGCATGGTCTCCAGCTCCACTTTGCTCGCCCGCTCTTTAAGGTTGGATCAATGGTGTCCATCAGTTTATCTTCACCCAAAATCCTTTTCATATAAACCACCAAGTTCACAGTTTTCTTCCTCTCTGTTAAAATCAATTGTTTTTTTCGAAGTCAAGAGCTCCAGCGAAAAAACACCGAAACTGTACACGTCGCTCCTATCAGTCAGTTGGAGATTGATGTAATATTCTGGATCCAGATAGCACAGAGTCCCTTGAGCAGATGTGTTGATGTGGGTATACTCGCGTTCTTTTGACTCCACCAGTCTAGAAAGTCCAAAATCAGTCACCTTGGCATCCAGCTTTTCATCTTGCAAAAATATTGCTGGATTTCACGTCTCGGTGATAAATTTAGGGAATAGCGGAAGAACGTAGATATGCAAGACCATCGGCTGTCTTGTAGGCGATAATGAGGCGGCGCAGCCAGTTAAGCAGAGCCCAGTTACGGCGACGAAATCCGTGAAGATGATCGAAGAGCGTCCCATTCGGGACGTATTCATATATCAGCGGAGGTTGCTCAAGCTCAGCACAGCATCCCAGTAACCTAACCAGACTTCGATGGTTCACCTGGCAAAGAAATCGAACCTCGTTCAGCAACTGAGCTATGCCCTTCATGCTTCCGGGCTTGGCACGCTTGACTGCAGCTATTGTTCCGTCCTCGAGAGTGCCTCTGAAAACTTCACCGAAGCCTCCATAACCAAGTAGATTGTCCTTAGAAAAATTGTTTGTTGCTCTCTTTATCTCTTTGCCCGTAAAGATTTTCGCCAACTTGCCATTACTTTTGTCATTTAAGATTTCTTCTCGCTCCTTCACTAAAATCATTTTAGCTTGTCTTTTGAAACATGACGTCTTTCTTTTTAGCTTGTCTAAAGTAGTTTGGTGCAGTTTAGCAGCAAAACAGTATTGCTGCTTGAAATGTTGAACGGGAGTGAGTCGACAAGGTGAATTCCTTCCCTATTGAGATCGCTCGATAGAGATGTATTTGGGATTAATGAAGGTGGCCGGATAATCATTCTCTGCTTTTGTGGATCGATGGATGTGACCGTGTGTGTAGGCTTGGTCGCCGCAGTTTGGTCCAGTACTCAGAGGGTAGTGCACTGGAGTCTGCCCACAATTGCCGCAATGTAGAGCACCCATTGCCAACATAACGCAAGATAACTAATAATACTAATATTACTGTCCCGGCAAATAACAATTGGCTACCAGAACGTTTTCCATTGGATGGGAGAACATGGGAAAACAGAGCAGCCACTCCATGCGTGAGAATTCGTAGCATACTAGGTCGTTTAATGCTCTTGAGAAAGTTTTACGCATGCATGCATAAGCCTGGTGCACAGGGGCAAGAAGTAGCGTAGAGTTCGGGCAAGAATTCTCGTACCAAACAGACAATCGAGCAGGCACAATAGATATTTGATTGGTGCATTCCAACATTCTCGAATCGTGATGGCGAGCGAATGCGAATACTGCTGAATAGTCTGTCCATCGAGAGATTACATGTTCGATTTTGTCTACTGCCTTCATAGGAACCTTGCCTAGGTCCCGTAGAAACTGGTTTACTACGGTTTCTGAGGAAGGTTTATGTGCTCAGGAAAACATCGAGTACGATTACGGGTTGTTGTCTGGACAAAATCCGGTCCCCGCTTGAGATATGCAATTTGATGGCTCAAAAACATAATGCGTGGCCTTTGCTCCTTTACAGAGTGAAATAAGTTAAATCGTGTAAAAACAGAGTGGCGTCTTGGAAGCGAAAAGGAAACATGCAACAAAAAAGTGAAAAATGGTCGAATAAGGCTCCCAATTAGAAGATTACTTTCTCCTGTTTTTTGGGGAAATTTCAGCCAGGGGAATTGTTTCCTAGTCTGGAAATGATTTTGCCCATAGGACAACACATAAATTGCGGTAGGAATAGTATGCAGTTGGAGTTACGAGAAGTTTCCAAAGCTCTGGTATCCAGTGAAAGTATTTCCCGCGCACCATCCCAAAACTTTTCTACACCTGTCCAATCCTGGACGGAAGACGTAGCACTTCAACAGAGTTCATCCTTTTTAATGCAATGGAAATGGGTGAAAAGGGCCGGTACTGGGGTCCCGGGGGTGTTACATCGCGCTGGAAATCGTCGGAATCCCAATGGATCTGTTTGATTACGAGTTTTAAACCGGGAAAATTTTTTTAAAGAAGCACTGTACCCCAAAAAAAAAAAAAATATATATATATATATATATATATATATACACACACACACATAGACACACACATTGAACCTCGATGCAAAATGCAATTATAATGCTAAACGTTTTTTTGTTAGGATTAAGGATAAATGACGTAAAAAATGTAAATTCTTACTGAATATTCTCTAAGATATTTTCTTATT
Source organism: Gardenia jasminoides (assembly GCA_013103745.1). Lineage (NCBI taxonomy): Eukaryota > Viridiplantae > Streptophyta > Magnoliopsida > Gentianales > Rubiaceae > Gardenia > Gardenia jasminoides. The sequence goes on from CM023103.1 coordinate 7,318,002, forward strand.
TTACTTAAACAGAGGTCTTTCGTCTGTGTGTGCGTGTTGTTTTTGTTTTTTGTTTTTCGTTTTTTTTTTTTTTTCCCCTCGTGTTCCTTGGGCGGTGATAGGTGACACCATTTTCTTTGGTCTACAAGTGGATCAAACTTGCACTGCACTGACAGGCCTACATGGAATTCTGAAGCAGGCCTTAGTGCATTGAATAGACTAAGCAGTCTTCAAAAGTTAAGCTTAATAGGATTCAAAAACGCAAACTACGCAGCCTATTCCGCGAATAAACCCAAAAAATCTGCATCTACGTTTTTTGGATCCATTTTAAGCCACCTTCTTTGCGTTTTTGGGCCGAAAAATGGCTCCTGCAATCTTTTCGTTCTGTGATTTTTGTGACAATTATAATCTCATACTTTATAATATTTTTCAATAGCGCTGCAAACGAAATTACACATGGTAAAAAAAAATAGAGAATGAAATATATATTGATATAGAAAGTTAAACGAAGGACGCAGGAGCATTTGTGTGCCTTTCATTGGCAGAAAAAGGAACAGAAGGAGTGGGAATGATGAGGGAGAAAAGCTTTTCTAAAATAACCAGCTTATCATTTTTAATGATCTGAAATGACCAGCATATCATTTTTAACGCGGTTGGACGTTGAAAGTGCCACTAGAAAACCTTTTAAACTCTAAACTATACATTTCGTGGGCAACAGTTTTCTGAATTCAACAGCTTGGCCCATTAGCCGAAGGATATTATAGCAAAAGTTCAAATATCATTTACGTTACACAGATGCATAACCAGTATATGTACACTTTCAGATTTCACACTTTAACGTTACAACACGAATGTGCGGTCCGTTGGGGTTATCCACACAATCCGTTCAAGAACCAGAAAACAATGAAAAAAGGGAAAAGAAGAAGAAGAAAAAAACAAATAGCGAAGATCTCTCACACGCAAATAATCTGATTATGTGAATCACCTCAACCCACCATGCCCGACTACTTTTACATGCCCTGGATTTTCCTGGGGCAAGTAATTTAGGGAGCACCATATTTCAGCTTATAGATATTCACTTGACAGCACGGCGGGGAGTCAGATGACAGCCAGGTGATTGAACAGCGGCGGACACCATTCTTTTGGCGGCAGAGGAGGAAGGTGATGATGTGGAGGCGGGGAAGGCACAGTCTGGTCTGAAAAGCTGAATATCAGGCATTTGGAAGCGGCCTGAATCACCTGGCAATCTCATGTAGGAAGCGGAAGGTGATTCATTCATCCATGATCCCATCATCCCTTGCTGACCATTCTTGTACTGCATTATAGCTCTGTATACTAGTGGAATTAAGCCCTCCATGTCCTAATCTCGTCTAGGTGTTTGTTCAATTGCTACAGAGAGAGAGAGAGAGAGATTGGGGGTTTCTTTGGGGGTGGGGAGCGGGTTCTTGGTGCTATGTTGATTTGCATGTTACAATGGGGAGTGGATTGGTTGGTTTAAAAGAGAGACTTGGGTGTGATGACGTGTCGTAATGGGTTGGAGTCTAGCTGTTTAGTTTTTAGTCTAAGCCAAGCTGAGAAATGGGCAAACTTTCATGATTGGGAAAAAAATCATCTGGGCTTGCAAGGCAAACCTGCACGAAAACCATTCTTGAAAGCTCCATCCAAACTACATTCCATTACATCTCACCAAATCTCTAAACAAACATTTTCTGGTAATACGCTGCTATACCTGTCGTACTTTTTTATATTCTGGACCTGATGACCTTCGCATTTTAATCATTTTCAAACTGGGCGGCTTTGTGCTTACTGCTGATTCTACGTCTGATGTAGCGTACGCAGTGATTTTTCATTAAAATAATCCCCACGCCTTTCTTCTTTCGTAGGACACTTTCCCACTCGTATTATTTTAAACATCCTTACTGCTACCACCTATTGCTACTAAAATTCGTGTAAATCTGAGATTTGAATGGTGAAAGCGTGAACCACAAGCCCTACTAAATTCACGTTTTGTCTTTGTCGTTAGTTTCGTCTATAGCTTTCCCTGATGAAGGTTGAACAAAGTATAATTTGCTTTGGGCTGCTATATCGATAGCATGTATTGTGGACAGCTTAACCACTGCTCCCAAATTAAAATTAGAAACTATGGAGGAGTTGCTTGTAGCTGTATTTGTGGATTGGAATCTCATTTACTGTCTCACAAGAGGTATTTTCCTTCTTGAATAAGAAAACTTATAGAAAGTGAGTGGCTACCTAATGACTCGTTCATCCAGGTTGATTAATGTCTGCCGATCCGATCTTCTTGACTAGCCCTCATTTTTGCATTCCTTCATTTTGTTTGACAATTTTCTTAAATCATATAGTAACTGGGGAATCCTTTACTTTTTGCTCTTAAATAGCGGGACAAGCAATTTTTCCTCATCAGTTGGTCTGCACCTGTTCACAATATACAGAACAAAGATAAGTACTAGGAAAAAAAAAAAAGATTGATATCTTTTAAAGTACCTTTTTTCTCTTATTTTAGAAGAATGAAGTTGCACCTACAAATTAAATGTTAATATGTTCACTTTAACAGAGATTTTTATATTTACAACCATACATGTCACATAATTTTTTAATTTTTTTATTGAGCTCTGATCATATGGTAATTATATTCAGAGTACTATGAACTTTCTGACTTCCATCCAACTGATAAGTCTCCCCAACATTGACACAAAGGTTAAAGTCCTTTATGTCTATGGACACTTGTTATAGAAGCTTGAATTGGCAAATTAAAGAGATGCGAGAATATATGTATAACAATACCAGAAAATAAAAGGGGAAGATTATAGAATTCTTATGTTTATCAACTTGAATGATTTCGTGAAAGTCAGACTACTTGTCTTTTGGCCGATAGTCGGCACAAAGAGTTTTAAGTTGACCCCGTATACAGCATGACTAATCTCAATAGAAATTTAGAATACTATAACAATGAGTTTGCAAACTATATACGCATCTTAATATAGTAGTAATTTGTGAAGGCTAAAAATTTTATTATACAATTTTGGGTTGACATTCAAATCTTGGTTTTGCTTGCTCAATCAGACAACCCAGTCCTTAATTTGTATGTTTAGGCTGGGGAAGTGATTACTTCCATATATACATTGCCAAGTTCACCCACGAGTAGTTTATCCAGACTGTCATTTTCGGCTTACTTCATCCCAAAACCGAAGTCTGCTAAATTGCTAATCCTGAAAGAGAGCAAAACTGCGGGAGCCATTTGTGTTTGCGTTAGGTGAAGAAGTTGATAGATCTTATGTCACGCGCTCCTTCAAAGTCCAACTTCTTCGTAGTTACTCCTTTGAAATTTTCAACCACAACCACAAGAGACTATGTGAACAAAACCATCTTTAGCAATAAGAAAAAGATGAAAAACGAAGTGAACAAATTCATGATTTACATTTCATACTAAGTTGATTCGTGCATTTGAGGAGCTCGTCATTCAACCATTTTTACTTATAAGTCAAATCAGCCATTCCCAAGAGAACTACTTGAAACAGTGCAAGTTGATAAAGATAGTGCTGAATAGTGAATACTGATACTCTAAGTTAAAGCTAGTTACGGTACCTGGTTCCGGCGGTCCAAGTTAAAGCTAGAGAAGGAAAAAACAAGCGGCGTTGGTGTTGTATTAGGAGAAGAAGTTGATAGAGCTTTCGTCACCCTCCCACTGTCCGACAGTGTAATACTTCCCCCTCCACAATTGAGTTGACAAAAAACACAGATATGTGGAGACAACGTCCATCAACTTGCTTCGTTCTGTTGGCCATCTAGAAAACTGATCTTTTCTCAAAACCCATTTGCGAAGTTTAATTCAAACACATCCTTTTCATCTTGTATAAGATTGTTGGATTTTGGAATTAACTCTTAAAGGCTATCCAGAATAGGTACGAACCATCCATATATATATAAAGACATAGTCATGAATGTTAAACGTTACTATGTGTTCACACAAGTAGCGGTTAAGACTACCGTTTCCTAAACCGGTAGAGAAACTTTGAAATAATGAGGGTAATACTTACTTTTTATGATGTGATATATATATATATATATTTATGATATACAATGTAGTTAGAAATATAAAATGGTAGATGGACAACATGTTTATCATATAAGCAAATTAATATATTTGAAAAGGTTTTTGTATCACGCAATGGGATTAAAGCTACTTAATATTTTCTTTTACCTTTTTCTTTTTTAGGGTCAAGGGTATTGACTAATGCAGACTTTCAGAATTATCATGGATACCGATATATAACTGAGTGCCTTGTTTTTTTTTTTTTCCCTTTTTTTCTCGTTTTCATTCAATAGCTGCAGAAAATGCCATATCAGTTACACTTCTTCTTCTAAACGGCTTGTCAAGCGCAATGTTTAAATGACAGAGTTAATTTAAAGTAAGCTTGCTAGCATATATAATAATTAATTTTAATACCCAAAAAAGTTAATGAAATAAAAAATAAATAAAAGAAAATTTTCCAATGTGTTCTCGCAGAAATGAATTCTCGACAGACGTCATGAGACCCAAGTTCAGAAAATAGGAAGGGGAAGTGTAGAGGGAGGATTGTGGCGTTCCATCTAAGCAGGCTTCATGGCGTTCAAAATATGGTAGGTGTTGCTATGATTGGACGGCACGGGCTTTATATCCATTCATCTTCCATGGGACGCTTTTGGGCTGGGCTAAGAGCCCAAACCATCAGCATCAACAATACTGACCGGACCAAGGCATCAAGTTCACTTGAGCAAAACTGATTTTCAACGTTTCCGCATCTAACCCTTCTAGTGTGATCATATGGACTGTTATAGAGAATTGCCTGTCATGTGTTTAAGACGAACCTTTATGCGTGATTCGCGCCCAGATCAAGCTGCTGCAAACTGACTCAGAAACACAACTGAAACCAATTGATGTTGACTTTCGAGATTCTTCCAACACTTGCGTGGAAGTAGATTTCAGTGGAGGGATCAAAGGGTAAGGTGTGGAAATTTGGTACCTGAAAGGCATCATGCACGCATGCTGCTGGATCTGTTGTTTCTGTTGGGGAAATGTGTAGCCTGTAACTTAGAAATGCACGTGCGAACCCGGTAACATGTAGTAGTAAATTTCTGTTAGCGTATGCTTTTCCATGTGCAGCATCAACTTTTCCTTTCTCTACTTGGTCCCCGAAGATGTGGGGGCTTCTTTTGGTACCGGCCAGACATGGCTGATGGGACCAGACCAGCAATTTCATGGTTCTCCGAGATGAAATGAAGACGCTCAGGTAACCATCAGCAAGCGAACCATTCAAAACTCAATTGCGAGTCTAAGAGAATTCATATTTGATTCTGACAGGCAAAGCAATTCAATTTACCCACATTGCCAACGTTTAAAACTTCACAGGAATGGGACTCGAACAATATAATCCTGGTGACAACATAAAGGTGAATTTGCATGCTTTTAATATTTTATATATCTGATAGCCTCTTCCTTTTCACGATCCATGCTTGTGCTAGCTTGGGTTAAGAAGAGCAAAAGGGGGTCGAGCAAGATGATCAGAAATGTGATCTCAATTATATTCACCAGGCAGCAAGCACTAGAGAGTCAGGAGTGAGGAAACTACACGTATCATTGGGCCCGAAATAAAAGTTTGCCCTTGAAAGGCAGATGCAGATATATGCAGAGATAATAATGCCCCATTCCCTTTTGGTCGATGGCTTCCAATACACTTCACATCACTGCATACGTTAATACAGAGTCCAATAGATCACACGCATGTCACAGCCTTCTGAAATCCCAAAGGCTTCGTTGATTGATGGATTCAACTATTTAGTATTTACCGCCAGAAGGTACGTATGCATGGTCCCCTCGGTGACGACTGTAGCATAAAGACTCCTTTGCGCTTTTGAAGTCGGTGGTCCGCCTCCTCTTATCTCCACAATTTAGATTTAGCTATCTAATATCAGTGCAGGTAGTTCTATCATCCCTAATGCTGGAATAAACTCCTGGACAGCTGCTTTCTTTTGGATGTTTGATTTGTCGTCATTGGAAATTTAGGTTATCTTTGAATTCAGTTTGGCTTGTGTCACTGGCTACCTGTAAAGCAAAATAGCAGCCCGTGGCATATGTCAATAATGACCATTTCAAGCTGTTTTTTCTCATTGAACGTTTATGGGTTTTAAATGAACTTTCAAGAGAACTTGATTTTGTTCACTCGATATCTTTTTCAATTTCACGTACCTCCTCCGATCCGAGGGTTATTGCAACTGCAGAAAGCTCCATGGAGTTTTAAAAAGTGTGCTCACATCCCCTTATTTTAAATGTTTACATAACAACACTCAGCAAAACTGCTGCTACAAGCAGAATGTAACTTTAAATACCCAAAAACACCCTTTAATAATTTACCTTAAATGATAATAAGAAAAAACTTTCCCATCTTCTTCCTTCCATCCAACCCAACATCAAACTCAACCACCGTTCCCAATTTCTTCCTGCCTTTTCAAAAGCCTCCAAGTCCCCGAACTTGCTGGTAGCCCTACACTTCCTTTCCTATGCAATAATCCTCTAGCAGGCAACAGTGACCTCATTTGTTCCAAATTAAACAACTGCTTCTCCTGCCATAGCAACTTTCGCACCCCTACCAATCATTTTTTTAAATTAATTTATTTAAGGCTTCCAGACATTTTTATACCCTTACCGAGCTTATTATTTTTTTCCTATCATCTTTTATCTAAGTTAAGAAGGGAAAATTAGTAAAAATTTAGAAAGGAAGAGAAAAATTCGAGATCAAACGCTTAAGATGGTATCAATAGTAGTATTTGATTGTTTGAAAAGAAAAGCTAGAGTCAGCTTAATTTAAGCAAAGTAGCTAGAAACCTAGAGCAGGCGCTGAAACTTTTGTTTGCTTGTTTGAGGAATGGAACTGTTGATTCTTCTTTCTGTTGGCCTCTTCATCAGTGCAGGCTTTCATAGGACAGTGCTCACTTGGCTGCTGTCCAATAAACTAGAGATACGTATACATTCAAAGAGTAGTTGTTTCTGACTCTCCCACGTGTCCATATGTAAGTGACTGTCAGCTGGGTGTGTCGGCCCAGCATCCGCCGAATTGATCTTACGTCATCATGTCGGCTCTGAGAATCTCCGGTCGGTTCTGACAAGCTTACGTGCTTCAGCTTTCAAGCTTTCCTACGTGACTGTGCATTGTGCCCTCTCTGTTGAGTGTTGATCCATTCGCCCGCTACCGACCCACAGAATGGCTGATCCATGCTGCTTCTCACCTCCCGCGGCCCCCCCCCCAAGCCTCCACTTCCCGACTGGATATTCCTGTTCCTGAAGACTAGTCTTTATATGGATTCCCCCCCCCCCCCCATGCCCCGGCGGGGGGAAATATTAAGTCCTTGTGTGGAGCTTTCTCCAAAAAAGTAGGGGGAAAATGAACCTTTTTGAGTTCGAAATTTCGATCATACAGATACCTAGCAGCTAGCAAGTACTTAGCAGGATACTCGATTCTGGTTTTATGAACATCTCAACAATTTTATCTGAGACAATTCATCAATTCGCTTTTTGGTATGTGTGTGTGTAGATGAAGATGAATTATTTGACTGTAAAACACGAAGCTTTGTCCAAATTGTTCGTGTATTACAGAAGGAAATTTCAAAACAAAATCACGCAAGTATAATACTAACAAGCAAAATTGTTCAAAATGTTCATCACATCTCGTAAAAAAAAAAATTTTCATCATTCACTTTTAAAATGGTAAATTTATGTCCTTTTCAAAATTAAATCTGTAAAATTTGGTTGCAACATAAGTTTTTGACCATTTCCTTTTGATTTATCATGTGGCCTTACATGGTCATTTCTTAGGAGAAAAAAGTTAGATTTAATTTGTAGTTAAACAAATAACCTAATCCATACTCATTTTTGCTCCAAAAAAATAGGATTTGATATGATTCCTATCCATTTTTTCTTAAAAAAAGTGGAATCTAACCTATTTCATTTTCTTTTTTATCACTAAAGAAGTGGGATATTATTTTTTGGTATATAAAAAATGATTACATGTGGATCACATAGTAATTTTAGGTTAAAAAGTGATTGAAAACTTAGGGCAAGACTAATGTTTGCTAAATTAAATTTGAAAGGGACGTAAAAAGTTAATATTTTAAAACTGAATGATGAAAAAATTCCTTTGTAAAATATGAAGGGCATTTTACGATTTTCCTACTAGTAAAGTGGAACAAGTACTTTACCAAAATTTGTAAGTCTACATGACCAGTAAATTGGTAAACTGTTCTAAGAGATTGATTTCAGGCCGTCTACTTGTGTCACAAAATATATTCAGAATTAATCATCTAAAGAGTGATGTCTCAGCAGATGATACCACCAGAGTCTAAAAGAGCATTAATCAATCAGTTTCTGATGGTTAAGTTTTATACTCATACTAGTCATGATTTGCTTCTAAGAGCTTTCCTGGCGTCATAAACTCTGAAGTGTACAAATACTTGTAACAAAGGCGGCATGTACATTGAACCCACATCCATGAAGTCCCTTTCATTCTAATGTCTAATTAAAAACAACCTAATTTCTTATCTAGGTACTAATGTCCAATAACCAGTTGACTTTAGCTAAATGTTGCTTTCGGTTGGCTTTCCAGGAAGAAACCGATCCTTGATCGCATGAGGCAGAATCAATTTGATTTTCATGTCATTTGCCCCTCTCATCATTGCAAAAGTACTTGGATTTAAAGTCAAATATGCAGTTTGGGGTCTTTGCCCTTTGCGCAATTATCAACTGGATGAGAGCCAGTTTTTACTTGCTAGTAAATACTGTGCAAGAGAGCATTTACTAGATGCAGCTAATTCATCTTGACTTTGCGGTTTTTTTTTTTTTTTTTTTGCCCCCTCTCTTTTCATTAAAGGCAAGATTGAAGCCACCCCAGTCCACCACCCAAAAGACTTCATGGAAAGATGAAGTCATGAATGTGGTAAAAAATACTCAGGGGGGTTTGATAAGTCGGTTTCAACTCTTACTATAGTTTCAAATGTAATTATACCCATATATACTTGGAGCCAATGGAAATAAATTAATAAAAATAATAGGTCTCTATGGATTTTTTTATTAACCACATTTTATCAGGGAATTATCATAATTAACAGTCTTATTCTCCTTAAATGTAAAAATAAGAAAACAAAATGCCATCTTAATTACTCATCTTTATCTCCTTAAATATAAAAATAAAAATAAAATGCCACCATGTCCACTAGTTTCAACAAAGAGGAAAAAAGAAATAATTAAAAAGAAAAATAATGCATTCTAAAACTCATTTCATATTAACAAACACACTATAAATTTTCATTAAAATCAATTATCATTGATCGCTCTATGATACCGATAATGATAATAAATATGGAATTCAAACCAAATGACTCCCTAGATAAGCTCTCTCTCTCTCAAAAAATAAATTGTTGCTTTGAAAGCGCCAAATATAAAGAAAGTTATCATATTTATCTTCTTTGTTTCTTCTTGCTGAGGCTTTTACATTATCTAAAATAATAGACGAGCCAACTGCCCATTAAACCATTACGATTAATGTGATTAAGCATCAAAGCAAATGGCTAACTAATTTCAAGGGGAGCAAATTCTTTTGTCCACTTTTTTTTGGAGTAAATGACCATTTTTTTTCTGTTTAATTGCTTAACAACCGGTGTCATCAGCCTACGCAACGATAGGTGAAATGGTAAATCAATATAAGCATATAGCTAGTGACCATCTATTTATCCCTCCTTATCATAAGCACTACATGCACATACGTTGACGTTTTACATTATTACAGACCAAAGAGGTGTTTTTTTTTTTTTTTTTTGACAAAAAACCAAGGAGATTTATTCGTTTATGGATGTGACTAGTTGGCTTTTCAAAAGCACTTATAGAACGTCCATATCAAGTTATTAGTTTTTCTGTGGCCGGTTCCTATACCTAATTTTGCCAGCGCAAGTCCATCAGGAAACGTAATCGGGCGACTGGCAGCCGCATTTTTCTACTACATTTCATCAAGAAATATATTGCGTGCTTGTTCTTGGAAGGACTTTTTTATACTCTCTCTGTCTTTGAGCTCGTCAAGAGTTTTAACCGGTGCTAAGTCTGCTAGACTCAAGCTTTTGGATTGGAATCCTCAACGCATGGACAAACAATGAAGATATGAGATTATTATTTGGAAATTGGAATCCTTAACTGCTCCCTAGAGAGCAATTAAATATATTCAAATTATTATTTGAAAAAACTTCGAACTACTTACCGATTGTGCAAGCGTGCCGGGTATTTTCATGGGAAGAGGACAGAAGAAAAATACTGCAGGATTAACTGTTACACGTCCGTTGAATCGGGACTCTCTTGATCCCTGTCATTGGAATAAAATTTGTCTTCGATGTTTGATTATTAAAAAAAAAAAAAAAAGGAGTAACAATTGTCTTCATCCAGTGGGATAGATACATCAGCATCCAAGTCAACCCAACAAAAGACAACCTACTAGTAATTATTAAATATTAATTTGCTTTCATTAAGAAAAAGAAGCGCCAAGAAAAATAACTAAATCAATTGAGTTGACATACAATTTAAGTATTTAACACGTGTCACCAAGAATAAGTTTTCGGTTCGTATTTTCCAGGCAATGAGGGCTATAATTAGTTTATATACTTGAGAATCAACTAACCGGTTGTGCCAAAAATAAAAATAAAAATAAAAATAAAAATCCTACTACTCTGAAAATCTGATGGAGGTAGAAACCAACACGGAAGATGCAAATTCCTGCACATTATTAATTGAAGTTTTACTTGGATCAGTAGAGAGTATCTATAAAGGATATCATTGGATGGGCAGGCAGATTTGGTGGAGGCCGGCGACTTGAATGGACACGCACAACTCCGTACAAGTAATATGGTTGACTTGTTAATAGGAAAGTGTGTTTGCAAATATAAGCAGGTAATTTTGAGGATTAATGAACAAATTCCGAAGTCTTTACTTATAGTTGGTTGTTCAAGCGTTGACGGTTGATAAATCAAACCGGTTTTTAACGCCACGATGAGGGATCAACTATTTCAGGTTCCATTTGTATCGAGCTGTTAATAAATAACATGCTTGTAAACAATATCCAAACTTATTATCTAGTTATTTTTTTTATTACACATACATATTTATTCAAAAAAATTATTGTAATAAAATTATAAATCACCTATAAAAAATGACTTTAAAACTATAAGACAGGCTTTGTATGAATTAGGTATTTTTGGGTGTGTTTTTCAAAAACTTTATTATAACAACGTAGATGGTCCATTTGGATAGGTGTTTTGGACTTTATTATGGGTGTTTTTAAAATTTAAACTTTTGTTGAAAATTTTTTTTATTTGTAAAAGTTTTTTTCTACCACTCACCGCCTTTCCTTCTTGCACAGTTGTCATCTTCTCACCTCCTCCTCCTTTCCTCCCCTTTTCCTCCATTTCCTGTAAGATAAAAAGGGGAAATGTGTTGCAGGGAGAAGGGAGGAGGAGGAGAGAGGAAGGAGAGATATAGTGACTAAAGCTAAGACTCTGGGACTTAAAAATTCTGAGTTCAAATAGTCTCATCATTTCCCATTTTTTAAATCATATACTCCTATGTTCTACTTGAAAATTAAGAAAAAAATCTATTGCATGCACTCTTGCAAATTTTATTTTTTTTTTTATTTTCATGAAATTTCTTCAATTTCAACATAATTTTTTGGAAATTTTTACGGTACAATCAAAAAACCATATAGCTAGTTTAATATATAATTAACTAGTCAAACCACTGGAGTCGGCTTGGAAGGGCTCTTAGAGCTGGTTCTGACAATTAGGGGTAAGAAAGGATAAAATGATCCTAATGAAAAATATTAATCTAGCATCTCGCATCGAATAAATGATATGATACCTCTTGTCATGAGCTTTACCCTTTCGTCTTTAACTTTATTGTTTTAACTATAAAAAGGTGAATTGTGATTTTTTGTGTCTTTGTTTGGATTACAGATGCTAGCCTTTTATATTCTTTTTCCTCAGGCAAGCATTTTATGTTCTTTACCTTCGGAAAAGCTATACATCCAACCCTACATTTAGTCATAGTAAGTAATTAGAAAAGAGGTGACGACAAGGAACTGAAATGCGCATACCAATTGGGATTCATTTATAAAAACCGGTGACCCACCTGAGGCAGAGGGCGGGTCCGGAAACCCACTGCACCCGAGGAATCATTAAATCCAACTCTGGGACAAATTTGGAATCCGAAAAAGCCAAAATACAGCCAAAGTGGGGCCCACGTGTAACGCTTGCCTTTAGACCACTAGGCGTCCAACTCCCCTCCATTTCTTCTACTCATTCGGTACTGGGCGGCATTTTATATATATTTGCCTACTATACCTGTTCTGCGAGTTCCTCTCAAGTCTAAAATAAAGCCTCCTCTCTCAAATCTCGAGCTTAGGAGACACAAGCAGAAGCAGGCGCCTCGTTCTCTCTCTCTGCCTTTCTCTCTCTGCTATTTTAATATCTTACAGCTTGCAGTTTGCTCCGGACCCCGCAGTTCTTCGCCGGTGGCTGCGGCGATTGCCTTAGCGAAAATTTCAAAACCGAGAGATGGAGGCAAACGAGTTTGAACTTTATAATTCTCCAATCCTTTAGGTAGTTTTATGCTCAAAAAACGACCAGTGTTTTAAGTTGTCAATGCATATTTCCGTTCCTCCTTTTGTTCTTTTCCTCGTGAATATTGGCGTCCTGTAATGGTTTACGGTCTCTTACATGTGTTGCATTTTTTCTTCCGTGTTTTGGCGTCATGATATTTCTTATTGTAGTTCATTAGCAACTTGATTATGGTTTGCTTTTGTCAACTCCTGAAATTATTTCATATTTCGAAGTTGATTGACAGTTTTTTTGCTTGAGCGTTGTTGCAACGATGTTTGCTTAAAGACGTATTAGAAGTAAGAAGTAGACGAGTCTTTAATTTAGAAAATTAAAATCAAATTTACTTGATCAGTTAAATTAAGAAGAAATTCGAAAACCGTTCGTGAAATTCTCGTGAAAAAGTTGTCCCAAAGGCGTAGTCCTGTATTTTACGTAGTTCACTTGTTGTTTTGAAAGTATAGTGTTTAGCTGCCGAGAAAGTTGTTAAAAGTTAAAACAGAAAGTGATGACTAACTTAAGACTCTGATCTAGAAAAGCAAAATTATTCTAATTGTTTCATTCGGCTATTGGCAAGAAATTTAAAAATAGTTTTATCAATTTCTCATGAGATGGTGTAGTGTAGGTGGATTCCTGCCTTTAGGCTGCTTATTTATAATCTTGTGAGATTCTTTTCCATTTTTCAATCCTTTTTGATGATCGGGAATGAGGGTGAGAAAAAAGAATACAAGACATCAGTTTCTATATTCCTTGTCGATTGAAATGCTTCTGGTTAAACTTTAGTTGAAGACTGATAAAGAATGAGATCAGTAAGTAGTAACAGCTTGTGTGGAATTTTTGCACTTCCCTGACTGAAACCAGATGGTTTCTTGGTTACAGGTGTTCCTTTTCTTGTCTGTCCTGTATTAGCAGATTTTTGAGCATCAGCCTTATAGTTGGACTTGAGGCATCTCTGTTCAATTCTATTGCCCTCGGCTCCAAGAATTTTGCACAATAGTCTTCCATTCTGTTATAATGGAGAATTTATTTGAAAAGGTCCATAAAGTGCGCCGTCATTAATTTCCTCATTTTCACTGGCTTTTGACACCAGTTTTATCAGCTTTAGTACGTGCTTGTCAAAAGAAGGTTCTCAAGATATGGACTCTTTGCTATTGACTTCAATGGAGCCTCCAATGAAACGAAGAGCTGGTCTATGGATTGTACAGGCAGGACGGGGATCCTATCGGGGCAGTTAGTGAGGGTTTTTAGTGATTTTGGCTGCTTATTATTGTATTACTGGTTTTTGTTTCCTGGAAAGATAAGCGAAATAAATGGGGTCAACTTCTCTGAGGCAGTTCCTGCAAAGTCTTTGCTGCAATTCTCCCTGGGACTATGCAGTGTTTTGGAAGTTTCAGGAGCATCAAAATGAAATGTAAGCTAATTCTTCAACCCTTTCAAGCACCTGCAAGTACTAATTCTACATAATTGTATGTTAACTTTTGATAGGAAATGCATAGATGAACAATTAGACTTTTCTAAAATGAGAATTGTTTACAACAATTGAACCGAAGTTTTAAATTGAAATTAAGATGACATGATTCTGGACTTGTTATCCATGGTTTTGTTGCATGTATGCCTTTTTGTTGTAGCAGGTCTTTTCTATCTAATTTTATCTTTTGTAAAAGCTCTTGTCTTCAGCTGATAAACTACATGTTACGAGACAGGAACTAAATTATATTTTAGATCCGTCTCCAAATTCTCTTTGCTTCGGCTTTTGTGGTTCTGCATCTTGTAAAACTTATCCAAATCTTGCAATGCTCCTGAAGCAGTTTTGCAATATATGGGTAGTTAAATTTCCTAAGTATTAGAAGATTGATTATGATATGTCTTCTGCAATGTATGTTTAAAGTCATCCATTGTGTGCATAATACTTGAGATCGGAACAAAAAAAAAAAAACAGTAATTTAGGTATTTTGACTTGTTCTTGTTGGCCTGTTAATTGATTTACATATATTTTTACCTCTAGTTGATTGATGCATGATTTGAAGCTGTATGTTATTGAGTAGCAACCAGAAAATAGTAAACTTATTTGATCTTATCATTTTAGAGCCCTAGCTTTTCAAATCTTGCATATGGCAAATGAACATCGCTTCTCATGTCATATTTTGCTTCTGTTGTTTCTAGTAGTATGTCTACAAAGGAGTTACCAGCTTGTTCTTGATAATTGTTCTCCAATTCTTTAGGCTTCTGGTGTGGGATGAAGGACTATTTGATTTTTCAAGACCAATGGATCCCATGGAAGGCATGACGAGTTCTTTTTCTTTGGACAACTCATATGAGAGGTTAACCTCGTCTTGTGCATCTAGTGCACAAAATGGAAGTTCAGCTGACTGTCCAATTGCAGCTGCAATGGCTGAAATGTCAAATTCTTATTATGTAATCGGAAAGGGGTAAACTCTTGTACTTTAAGCGTCATTACCCATTTTAACTTGGTCAATTCTGCTTATATGCTCTTGTCAGTTGGTAATATATGTTAAATTCAATCTTCAAAGGATATGTCTCTTGCCATAAACCTCTAACTTCATAATCCTCTATATGTCATTCCTCCAAAACTGTTATATAACGAATTTGAATCATCAATGGTGTCTATGAGAGTATGCTATATGTCTCCAAAGCTGCCAATTAGGCAGCTTTGGAGAACTTTGTTTTGCCAAGGAATGGCCATCTGTAAAGTCCCACTTATCATTGATATTGCTGCAAATACAATATATCTTTACGTTCATTGGGATGCTGCAGCGTGGCTTACATTCCCTTCAACTGGCCACCTGCTTGCATGCTAGATGTTGGAAATTAGTGGCTCTGCCTTGCGTATAAGCTTTATTATATGCATCAATGTGAGTCAATTTTTACTTACAACTAATGGGTTCATAAATGTAATATTCAATCAGGCTCGTAGGTGAAGTGGCATATACAGAGTGCCCAAGCTGGATTTTTGTTGATAACTTTATAGCTGGTGGATTCAGCTCTAATGTGGTTTCAGAGGTAAGTGTTGGGTGGTTTTTTCCTACAAGCATTGAGGGAAAAAGTGTAATGATTTGTGCCATTTGCAGTGTCCAGAGGAGTTACTCCATCAGTTTGTTGCAGGTGTAAAGGTGATTCTTTATTGAAAATTCTTAAAGAAGAGGATTATTTTGATTACTTTAATTCCATGT
Source organism: Gardenia jasminoides (assembly GCA_013103745.1). Lineage (NCBI taxonomy): Eukaryota > Viridiplantae > Streptophyta > Magnoliopsida > Gentianales > Rubiaceae > Gardenia > Gardenia jasminoides. The sequence continues at coordinate 7,333,850 of CM023103.1, forward strand.
TCCTGTATTAATCAAGTTTGGTGCCATTTATTTCTAACATCTACTCTTATGACAATGCTCGTGCAGACTATGTTGCTAGTGCCTTTAGTTCCACATGGAGTATTACAACTTGGGTCACTGGATGTGGTATGTCATATGCTTGATCATTTTGCAAAAGCATTGGTGCTCCAATTTATTTTCCTTTCCTGGGTGGATAAAATCTTTTGCCTCTATGCCATCATATGATGCAGATGAACCTAAGCAGAATACTCTGTATATTGCATGATATATGTGTACCATTTGGGCAGCTGAATAAAATCATTTGCATGTTCTATATTTTAAGCTTTAAAATTTTTACTTTTCTTGCTCGTTATCATCCATGTGGCTTTTGCTTTACACTATCAGGTACCAGAAGATGCAGGAGTGGTGGTCCATGTGAAAAATAAATTTTGTCGTCAACAACTTGCAGCATTCTTTTCACCTTTTAGATCAGGTAGAATTTCTCCAGTTCAACCAACAGATTTGATGTCTTCTTACATGGGGAATTTAGGTGAATCTTGCATGGGCATCTTTGAGATTGACGAAGATCATAAGGTTTTGGGCAATTTTGGTATAGAAGGCCAGCACATGACAGTTACAAGTCAACTTGTGTCCATGTTCCACGATTCACATCAGATCTTCAGTAATGATATGACAAAGATAATTGGCAAGGAAAGCGAAGGTAAAATTAACATGGACTCGGTCAGTCTAATTGATGTTGCAGAGCCGTTCAACCATGAAATATGGGAAAATAGTGAATTAGAGGTTGTAAAGAATCTCTTTGGATCTTCTTGTCTTGATGAAGAATTAGCATGCTTTTCTAACCTTACTGGCTACACTACAAGGAATCCGGATAACCCTGTTCATAAGATTACGCAATCTTACACCAATAATGGTATAGTGGAATCATCATTCAGCATGAAAGATTGTCAAAATGAAAACTATCGAAGTGGAAGCCAAAATTTGAAATTTCCCTCCGACTGTGAACTGCACAAAGCACTTGGACAAACCCTACTGAACCATAGGGATGTGAATTTGTCACATGAGAGCACAGCTGCTAGCTCTATCTGCAAAGAAGATATTAACAACATCGATGCCCCTTCAGCTGGCAAATATGGTACAAGCTGTCTAAACAAGAATGGGACAGAGCATCTCATGCAAGCTGTCATTCCTAAGACAAATAGCATCTCAGGTGATAATTCATCTGATAGGAAATCGTATTCTGCAGAATCAATTATGTCATCTTCCATGAGACTGGGTTCTAGTCAGGTGGAAGAAGGTGCTTTGACAGAAGACAATGAAGTTAAATGGAGTTGTGTGACCTCAGCATCTAGTAGGGACAAGAATTCTGCACTGAAAGTGTCACCTTCAGCATCTTCATTTGGGTGCATGATAAATGCATTGCTTGAAGAGCGGCATAAGAAAAATCGGAATGTTCCCTTCCGCTCCACAAAAGGCTCAAAGTTGACTGATGCAAACAAACAGAGAGCACGATCTGGTGAGAATCAGAAACCTAGACCAAGAGATAGGCAGCTGATCCAAGATCGGCTCAAAGAGTTGCGTGAACTCATCCCCAATGGAGCAAAAGTGAGTGAGCAGTTTTATGCAATGTTCCATGCCTTTCATTTCACTTCTTGTTTCATATTCTCTTGCTCTTAGTTAATGATTTGCACTTCTTCCTGTACTAATGCAGTGTAGCATTGATGGTCTTCTGGATAGGACCATTAAGCACATGCAATTCTTGACTCATGTAACTGACCGGGCAGATAAAATAGGGAAGCACGTTGTGAAGAAGGTAAATACCATCACAACTTGTAGAACTCTTGTCTTTGGGCTTTCTGTTACTGGACTTCTAATGTTCGATGATATCTATCCTTTTTGCTGGAATTTTTATCAAAGGTTTAGCTAGGTATGTATATGAGACAATCTGTCTTTAGATGTTTAATTTGGGGTTGGCGTGGGTTGAAAAGGAGGGGAGAGAAATGTGCTGGATTTCCTATGCCATCTATTGAGTGCTTACACAAGAACCAGTGTTTTCACTTTATGGATAATACCTACGATTCTTGTTTCAATCGTGCAGAAAAGAAATATAAAATATGCCTATAGACTTTAAACAATTGTTTTCACGGTGATGCAATAGTTTTTGGCTACCTGTCAGCTAATCTTTGTTCTGAGACACAGGCATTGCTTTTGTTTATATATGACCATTCGGCGGAAGATGCAAACATGTAGTAGTTCTTGGAATTAGACCGTACTATTGCATGAAATTAAAAATCTCTCTATCAACTTGGGTTTCCACCCGTGAATCTTTTATTATAGAGTTTTAGAATAACAAACAGGGAGTGGTCCCCTTTGACTTATATCTGATTGAACATTCAATTTGAGCCTCCACCCATATCCTGTGTACAGAAATAACTAAATAATAATGGAAAAAAAAAAGGAACTAGAAATCCGCTGTTTTGGTCACTTTGGCAAATCAATTAAAAGTGGTTCAGCCACATTTCAGTTGATTTCCCATACGTTCCCCTCTGGCTTGCTTAGCTCTGTATTGTTGAAATTAGCAGAATATTAAGTGTAATTTGTACTCTTAAGATCTTCTTGAAATTGTCTTTGCATGTGCATGGAATCAGAACGATGTAAAATCACCCAAAGTTAGGAGCAACACACAAAATGGGGCAAGCTGGGCTCTGGAATTTGAAAATGAGCAAAACACATGCCCCATAATGGTGAAAGATCTGGAATGCCCGGGGCACATGCTTATAGAGGTAATGTGCATTGCGTGGATTTACAGCTTTTTTTCTCTCTGTCTTGCTATAAGACTCGACAATAGCCTTTTGACTTTCTGTCGTGCATTGCATTGCGTGTATTTCCCTCTGCTAATATCTTTATGTGCGTGCTGCTTCTGGCCCTTCCTAACTACAAAACCTGAAACAGATGCTCTGCAATGACCACAGCCGCTTTCTAGAAATTGCTGATGTTGTTCATCGTTTGGACTTGACTATCTTGAAGGGCGCCTTGGAAAGGCGGTCCGATGAAAGTGCCCGGGCTTATTTCATTGTCGAGGTACAGATTATCCACCTTGCAAGCATATCCCTCTGTTTTTCTTCTGAGCCATGACGGAGTGTATGTATCTGAATACAGGCCTCAGAGAGGTTCCACCGACTAGATATTTTCTGGCCTTTGATGCAGCTCTTGCAGCAAAACGGCACCCAAATTTCCAGCAAGATATAGAACATTCGGCTGGGTGAGAAAATCATCTCTCTGTGTTTCTTTCTAGTTTGTCAAATGCAAGATCGCGCATATGGTTTCGTGGGGTTGAAATAAAATGTAACTCGAATGCTTCAGGGTCTCAACTGTTATCATTATTAATTTCAACATAATAAGCAAATCAAGATCGTTACTTATGTACCAAAAGGTGTAAAAGGGCAAATGCTATTCAGAGGGGAGGTCTATTTTTAACATTAGAATTTTGAGCGATACTTCTGTTAGTCTTGCGAGGGCGATAGGAAAACACGCATAGGACTACAGGAAAACAGAAACCACTGGTTTGACCTGTACAACAATGAAGATACTGCCCTAACAGAACTGTCTCCTTTCATAGTCTGCTGGAGCCTCTTAGCTCAAAGTTTTGGCTAATGATAGCGTGTGCCACCAACCGCAAGCTAAGTTTTGTGGCAGGAAACCCTCTACGGGAACCCGACAAGGGGAGTTCCTGTCAATGGCATCGCCTAAGCCTAACTGCAGTAATTAGGAAGGTAAAACAAGGTTAGAACTCAGAAGAGTTGCACTCTATGCGCAACATATAGATTGAATTGTGCTCCTAGATGAATAATTAAAGTTCGATACCTGACCATATTTATTCCAGCCCCAGCTATACACCTCACCGTCCTCTGTGACATGGTAAAAGGAGAACGGCATCAAGAATTGCTTAAACCATGCAAATGTATGCCCAGCGTTACGATTAAAAGTTAAAATGGCAGTGTGATGTTCATGTTCACGTCTTACTACGCATAGATTATTTGCATGAGAACATTGATATGCTAATGTCTCCGTTCCCAAATTACTACGCATAGATTATTTGCATGAGAACATTAAGGTTTGTTTGGATAGAGAGTATTTGAAATAATAATTTAAAATAAAATACTGTAGCACTTTTTTAATGTGATGTGTGTGAGATAAAGAGGTGGTTGAAAAATGTGTTGATGATGCAAGCAAGTAAATTTTGAGAGAATTCTCCTATCCAAACAAATTGTATCTGAGTTATGCCCTCAACTGCTTCTGGTGGTAAAAAGCTCGTGTCTGAAAACCTTAGATATATACAATTTACCCCCATGAATACTAGTCAAAGTTAAAAATATTAAAAAAAAAAAAGGTAAGACGAAAAGGGGGGAATAATATGAAACCCTTTTTTAAAGCAGTTGTTTTTATTATTAGTTTAATTTATTTAAACTTTTAAACCACTATTAGTCATTTTCATTTATCAAATTAGTCCGATATTAGTTTTTTAATTAAATTTGCTAAAAGCAGCTAATATGCCTTATTTTTAAACTAAGAGAAGAAAATTGGCCTAAAAGTTCACGTAAGCTAAAATAATAAAAAATTATTTTTTATAATAAAAAATTATTTTAGTATTAGCTTTTTTTCGAAAAGAAATTTGGTAATTATGTTTTTAGTATTGTTTTATTTTACCCTTTTCTTGACTTGAAGTATAATAAATTAAATAAAACATGTATAAAAGTGAATATTAACCCAACAGGAAAAAGCTTATATTTAGTTTATATAAAACATAATTTGGTAATTTGGTAAAACTTTTCTTGACTTAAAGTATAATAAATTAAATAAAACATATATAAAAGTGAATATTAACCCAACAGGAAGAGTTTTAAAGATATAAACTGAATATAAGCTTTTCTTAGCTTTTTTCAAAGATTCTTGCATAGTTAATACAATAGAGAGTATGTATATTTTTTTAATAATAAAATGAAATAATATTAAGTTATAGATAATTTGATGAATAAAAGGGCAACAATACCATTGCACCCACTATTTTGTGTATTTCTAATTTTAACTTGTCCTGATAGGAGGTAAAATGTACATATTTAAGGTTGAAGGGGGTAACGTGTGACTACCGAGTTTAAGGAGGCAAAATGTTGTTAACCCAAAAATTAATTGAGCATATGCCCTAAGCGACAGAAGCTGAATATTATGGATACTTTACAACTGATCGGTCCATTATGATATTCCACCTACTGCATGAATGAATACACAACTTTGTTCAAGCAAAACGAAATAGAACGGGTATAATCACCAGATCTGTAGCCATACCTGTCAGTATGGCACTGTGTCGAGCTCCACAAGAAACCATTTTGGCCCCATTGTTCTCGAGAATTGGAGCATCCAAAAGCCTGGGCAGAGTCTGTAACACAAGAAATCTGCATTGAGATTACTGATATTACCACTAAACTAAAAAGAAAAGTAACCGAAAACCCGTGATATAAACAAGCTCTGTTTCTTTTCGGAAGCACAGTGCTTAAGATTGCAATGGCTACATCACTGCAGTCAATTAGCCTTGACTACATGTTCCGTGCACTTTCAACATTTCCAAAATAAAACTTCGTAGCAATTGCGTTGAAGTGACAGAGTTTTTCCACAACATGGCTCCAAAAGAACCTGAGAGAAGATTGCAACAGATCACTCACCTCAGCCTGATCAGAAGTGGTACCCAGCCCCAGCTGTCCAAATTGGTTTCCACCAAAAACATGCACACGACCGTCAGCAGATACACATACCGTATGCCACAGTCCAGCTGCTAATCCTTCAATACGACTGCCTGACAGAGAGGCGACAGCAGTTGGTCTCAGAACATCATTCGTATTCCCTTGTCCACACTGCATAAGAAGATTTTCACACTGAGGACAATTATTCCCGAGCAGTGGAAATTGATCAGCTAGAAGTACGTAGACTGCCAAATTCAGAAAATGTTCTCAGTCCCTATCTCTTACTGGGAAAAATTAAGCATCTACTACCTGCCCGTATAGTCCCCAGCCAAAAGTAAGCAGCACACCAGCATCTGAAAATGAGGAAACATCATATGAGCACAAGAACAAGCAATTTTAGATGGAAATCTTCGTTAGGATAAACCTCTGCTAAAGTGATTCATCTATGACTCGAGAAAATTAATAGAAAGAAAAGCATTTTGAATTAAGTCACATGAATAAAGGGTACTATTCATCTCATGGCTGAAGGACTAGTAAAATTAAATCAAAAGAATAAGAAAAAGGGTAATCGAACCTCAAAACTAGTAAGCAACGAATGAAAGCAAATGTTAGGCTGTAAAATAAATACGGATATGCTTGTGTTCATCACTAACCTGTAAGTACTGCGCTATGCCGACCTCCACAAGCAATGCCCTTTATGTAGCTTCCGAAAACATTTTGAGCATGCGTTGCTGATGTTATACCTCCTACAGGCATCACTGGAGAACTCTCTTTTCCATTTAAATAAGGGCCAATGCAAGGTATAAGGTGAGGTGAAGCCACCAATTTTATCCGAGAGCCCAATCCTAGCTGTCCTTCTCCACCGTAGCCCCAACCCCATACCTGTCCCACATCTAAATCCGGTAAAAATATGATGCATCAGGTCTTGCTTTACATTAAAGATCTTCCATAGCTTCGTACTTCTACAACCTACAAAACTATATGAAGTAACTATACAGAAGCAACTACTCCTGGAAAGTCATGCTTATTGTAGTTGCAGTGCATAAGATACACTTCGATTTACCTGATAGTGCCAAGGTATGACGGCCACCAGCAGCAACAGCTGTAATCTTCACCCCTGGGTCCAAAGCTACACGACAAGGCGGGGCCGAAAGTGGTTCATCATTAGGTATTGAACTTTCAAATTCTTGTTTAGCAGGTGAAATTCTCCTTCGCTTTGTGCTTTCATCTCCAGGTCTTTTATTATCTGGATGAGACACCAGGCTAAAAGTTGATTTTGAATTTGGAGATCGTGGGCTCACTACAAAATTTTCAAACTCAATAAATTAGTCTCATTCTCTGATCTCTGACAATATAAGGATATGGAGTGTTTTATGTTTAAAGTATTGATGCACAACCTATAAATTAAATGTATTACCTTGCTCAGTCACTACTGAACTTTGTTTCTCAAAAGCATCATCTTCATCATTTCCCCCAGCAGAGAAATTACGGGTGATCATTCCAGACGGAACACACTCCTTCCAACCCCAAGTGTAAACATCGCAATTGTCTGAAAGGCAAAGTCAAGTAGCTCTTAAGTCGAGATGCACATTTATTTTTCTCTCACAAGAAAACTGTAAGTGGAAGGATTGTCAAAATTGCAATCTTAGTTTTTAATATTCTCATTACACATGTCTAGTAGATGAAGACAGACAGCGTGAAGCATGTGAAAAAACGAAGGCAAACGTCACTCAGTTTCAGCTTACCAGATTCAGCAGAATCTACAATTCGAGGGGGAGGTGGTAGAATGAATTTTCAGGACACTATTATTATCCAGTACCTGTAATTGAAACGCAATGTGCCCAACCAGCTGCAGCCTTCAGAATAGGAGCCTCAGTTGGAAGTGAAAACTCCTCTGGAGTCTCCTGAATAAGTGGACGGAAAAATGCAAAATAAATTCAAGGAGAGATACGCAATTTTATTTGAATAGTTCAGGTTTGCTGCACTACCCCATGCTTGCCTGACGTCAGATAGCTTTGGCCTTGATCATCAGTTGAACCCCAAGTGATGAGTTTTCCCGACTCTGACACGAGAAATAATACAGTTAGACAGAGAAATACACAAGTGAAAAAGCGAAGGGCATTAACAGTGTGAGAGGTTTTCCTAAAAGCTTCAGCAGGGGAAGTCTCTCGCAGTGATCTTAAATCCTAATATGTAATTTAGCAGCATTCATACTTCTAAACTCAGCTCACAGTTCACAATAACTCCTTTTCGATAGGAGGAGGTAGAAGCATTTTAATGCTCAAAACATGTGTTTAATTAAGCAACACTACATAGATTATGCAATCTGCCGAGCGATTGAATTCAGAAAGCATTGAATAACACGCACAAGTTTCTCCGGCTCTACTTCAACATTTCGGTATTGACAATAAAAAAAGAAATCGAAATTTCAATTCAAACTAGCAAGTAACCGTCGTAGTGCTTTAAAAAAATAAAAAGAGAAGAAAAGAAAATCAAACTACCACCAATTAATCAATTTAAACAATTATTCAACGAACAAACGCAATTAATACCGGTATACAAATCCTTGTAATCATCAATACATTTATTTTCCCCAATTTACCTAATCATATAAGATAGAATTAGCGTAATTGAACCAGGAAACTACGCCGCGTGAAGAAGAAGAAATACACTAGTTCTTCTCTTTTCAGGATTTCTTTAGTTATAAGAAAGAATGAGTGTAATGCATAAGAATAGTCCTTCCTTCTCCTATAGCTCATTCTAGAAAAATATTCGCATGAAAAACTGGCGACAAAGCCCAGTGTAAAAATGCATTCTCTATTCTACCATTTCTTTCGTAGAATTGGTGGATGAATGCTACAAATAGGTTGTGCTGTGTGTATGGATACCTGAGATGGCGAGGGCGAAACCGCAGCCACCGGCACAAACGTCCTTCCAGGAATCTCCGGAGTCGGGAAACTGTATCGGCGTCGGAGAAAGCAGCGGCATGCGCTGCTCCGAAGCTCCGGGAAGATACCCCCACATTAACACCAGCGGCGACTTTCCCGTACTTTTGCTCTCGGCGATTTCCTCTTCACTCTCCATCTTCTCTTCCTCCACACCTCTACCCCCAACAACTCCACTCATGGCTTCAATACTTTATCCTCAAATTTACAGAGTAAAAAAAAAAAAGAAAAGAAAAAAAGGGAAGAAATACGCCGGCGACCGGCGAGAGAGATCCGATCCGATAGTAGTAATCTGCAATCTACAACTGTCCAGGTATGATCTTAAATTTTAATAATACATCACATCCGCAGCTACCGTTGGATTTTTGGTCTTTGGTTCCAGAAGCCAATGGAACTAGGCTTCCCCCCGCTATTTTTAAATTATTACTCTGTGCTAATAGTAGTCAAATTTTTTGGGGTTTAAATAAATACAGCGGTGGGGTTTGGCCGGTGGGCGTATCACTAGCTAGTAAAGTATAGAGCCACGTAGGATCAGAGGGGTCACTATGGGACACGTGTCGGAACCAGAACAATTGGAAGAGTTTCCCCTGCCCAATCCATTTCCATTTTTCAGCCACGAGTTTACCTGGGAAGTTTCTGGAAGAACAAGCGTCACCCTTAGGCTTCCATGTCAATTTATATAATACTACTACTACTACTTGTGGTCTAGTGCTAGTTTCTGCCTACATATGGTCTATCCAATTTCGGCTACTCTCGAATTTATTTTTTAAAAAAAATGATGAATTCAGCCTACTCAACTGCCACGTGGTGGGGTCAACAATCTTTTATCCCTGGTCTACTGTTTTTATTTTAAATTTTTTCTAGTTCATTTCAACAAGTAGAATTCACTCAAGTCACGACTCCAGTGTGTTTAGAAGCTTCTTCGCAATTCTGGACTAGAGTGCATAAAAATGCATGCTGTCAATCTTAGAATGATTGCCCTGCGCGTGTCACAGTTTTCGTGTCCATTTTGATTTTCATTGGGTTAGTTTAGTCGAGAAAAGAAATGTCCGAAAAATAAATTAAAGTAGGGTACATGTGAGAGGTGTCAAAAAGTATTTTGTTCCTGAAAAAAGGAAAAAAGGAAAAAGAAAGAAAAAGAGAGATCGTACGCGGGACGTGACAAATTTTGCATGGAGGCATGGATCCAAATTAGCTTTTGCTCAAAATAAGGAGTGCGTTTGGATAGTAGATTTTTTGAGTTAATTTGTTAAAAAGATAACTGTAACACTACTGTAGTATTTTTTTGATGTGATGTATCCAGATAAAAGGTGATTGGAATTTGTGTATGAAAAAAATTTTTTGAAAATAAGAATCCAAACGTTCTCAGGCTTGAGATGCTGGGCCATGTCCACCTGCATGGCGACTCTTTTTAGTCTTGTCTTTTCGGTAGATTTGGATTATGCGACCCTTAATAAGGAGGAGGCCCTGTTTTCCAGGTACTATGCCACGCTGGTCTGGCCCCCGTCGTTGTCATCGTCAGGGCTTAGAGTTCTGGTCACTTTTTTAGGTGGTAAAGCACATCAGAAACCATTGGGCCAGTGGTCCACTGGCCCAATAGTCAGGGGAGTCTTTTTCTCAAACCTCAGATCAACAAGAAAGTCTTAAAAAAGAGTCGATTTGTTGCCTGGTGGTAATCCCCCAACCCCTATACTAGCCTCTTTAGGCTCACTGGGATAAAATAATTAAACAAAGTAACAACATTGAGAACAGAGATCAAAGATAATTTCAACTTTATTAACATGATAAAATATAGATTACTTCTCCTGAAGCCAAGGTTCACTGGCTTAAAGTAGTATGGGGTACAGGACGTGTGATCTATTAGTGGGCTTGGGGGGGATTGAGGTGGATCCTGCCCGTGTGTTTTGCTTGCAAGCAGAGGAAAAAATCTTGAGCATTTCTTGTTGCAATGCCCACTCTCTTTGGAACGTTGTTCAACGAAAATGCTCGACGGTTGGATGGGGTGTGTTGTACTTCAGTGGTATGTTCAGCAAATGACTTTGCAAGCCGTGTTAGAAGAGTGGCCCTTGCTGCCTCTATTTATCAAATTCCTGAGACACAGGAATAAACGAGTTTTCAGACAGCTTTCATCTGATCCTCCACGTTTGACTGCCCGGATTGTGGTGCGAGACATTAGGAGCATCGTGATTGGCTGGAGGCCAATCGCCAGACACGGCAGCAACACAACCAGGAGCTAGATCTGCTTGGAACTTGGAATCTCTTTGAGCTGTTTTTGATCCCTTCGAATTGTACATATAGATACAGTCGTCGGTTGCTGTTTCTTTTTTCTAGATAGTCGAGTTTTACTACTTTTGCTGATTTTCCTTTGATGTAATTTGGTTGGGTTGTCCCTCCCCCTGTATTGTGTACGTTTTCCTGTGATCAATAAAAACTACAGTACATTCTAAAAAGAAGAATGATAATGGAATGATAAAATTGTTTTAGGGCATCTCAAAATGAAAAAATGATAATTTTAATAAAATGAAAGAGTATTATATTTCAATTGCCGCTATCTAATTAAGTAAACATAATTGGAAAATCCTTGATGCTATTTTTTTTAGTAATTAAAAGTTTGGATGAGTTTGACTCCACTCACTACCACGGACTAGGGTAAGTTTCAAGAACTATAAGTTGTTTATAATCCTCGATGCTATGATAGAAACGAAGAACTAGCGTTCAAGGTCCTTATCCCCATTTCGCTATCCTGTACCTGAAAAAAAAAAAAACAAAATTAGATAAAGAGGCAATCACGGTTGATGGTTAATGGTGGACACGGGAAAACATCAAAAGAAGATATCGCTACACATGAACTCTTTTATCCTGTTCACGCTTCAGCTCCAAAGTAGCGCCATCTCGATCGGCATGATACTCTAGACTCTGAGAAGACATATGTACGTGTGTGTGTGTGTGTGTGTGCTTTTCCGTACGTTGTCTTTTTAACTTCTAACTCCATGATATATGCTCCAGCGTGAATCCTCTTCCTTAAAAGTAGCAGCTGAGGCGGAGGCTTATGCTCACTTTATGCCGGCAAATTCTTTTTTTAACGTTGAGTTCTTGCAACCTTTCCTGGGACTTTGTGGTCTCTACCTCGAGGCAAGAAGGGAGGAAATTAGTAAAAGTATAGCTATGTTAGATTCACCCGATCGAAGCTGTAGGTTTATCTTGGTCGACACCTTTGCGTACACTTCGTACATCATGTTATAGCATCTCCAATGGGGTTGAATGCCCCCCATTCAACCCCAGCATTACACGGCTCCCCATTGGAGCCGTGTAATGCCTATTACATGCATCATAAGCATTCTACGGTTGAATGCAAAATTCGATGGCCCACTTTGATGCTTGTTGCGTCTTTTGCATGTTTGTTGTTCTTTTTTTTTTTTTTTTTCCGTCAAAAGCATGTTTGTTGTTTCTTTTCGTCTAATCTTGCAACGGACATAGCTCAACGGATACTTATTACAACGGCAATTTTTTTTTTTCTCTATAAATACACAAGGTAATTTTTTAGTTCACCTCACAATCTCCTACTCCATCATTTCTCCTACTATTCATTATCTTCAACATATTTACATACTTTCCTCCAATTTCAATATTTTGTCATTATGGATGAGAATTTTAGTAGTTTTAGAAATATGTTAAATGCTCCAAATATAGAAAATTCATCATCTTCACAAAATCAAAACCACCAAAATTTGCCAAATTACCCAAATTATCCAAATTATCCATTTCCATTTCCAAATTACCCACATTTGCCCAATTCCAATCATCCACCAAATTTTTCATATCCATTTCTTATGTATCAACCACCTAATTATTTTAATCCGTTCATGGGGAATCACTATACTCCGATATATTATAACTATGGTATGGGTTGTGGAGGCTCAATGTCATCAGATACAAGGAAGGATTTTGATTTCACTGGCCAATAAGAAAATGCAACACCAACAGAGTCACTATCGGACTCTCAATTTTCACCTTATTCAACACAATGTGGGGTAGAAAATATAAATCTCACCAATGAGGTAGCGGAAGAACCCGACGGTAAACGCATTCCATGGAGTGTTGATGATGACAAGATGCTTGCAAGTGCTTGGCTCACAATTTCAAATTGCAGCATTGTAGGTAACTCTCAAAGTGAAGAGAGTTTTTGGAAACGAGTCACCGACTACTTCAATGAGAATCGAAAATTTGGGCCATCAAGAAAATATAAAACTACGAAATCACATTGGCATTGGTTGAATCAGATGGTGACTGAGTTCAACCAATACTACAACAAATTGGTCGGCGAACATCATAGCAGGTGGAATAATGACCAGATCAAGCACCATGCATGTGAGTTATTTTACCAAAATAATAACAAACATTTTTTGCATGAACATATGTGGGTGCTACTAAAAAATGATCCGAAGTGGAAGGTAAATACTCCTATGGAGTTCTTCAAAAAAGGTAAGGACTGATGAAAACGGAGCTTACACTTCTTCATCAAATGCGGATTCAAGTTTCGACATCAATGACGGTGAAGTACGTGAAGTTCGCCCACCCGGTCAAAAAGCATCAAAGAAAGGAAAGAGAAAGGCAAAATCAAGGGTGAACGAGGAAAATTTGAGTGGGGAACTTGACCAAATCCGGAACCTGCTGAAACAGAAAAATGAAGAAAAATTGCAGGCCATGGAAAACTTGGCAAATCGGTTAGAAAGTTATAATTTTCGAAATGATTATGAAATCTTACTCAAGGATACCACAAGCATGACCGAACAACAGCTTCGAATCCATGAGCATATGTGCTCCATCCTAAAAGCCAAATATAATATTCCTTAGTTTAATTTTATTTTTATTTTGATATATGTAATTTTTTATTTTTACATTCAAGTGTTTAATTATTTATTTGTAATATTACTTATAATTTCATGTCATTATATTCCTTAGTTTCATTTATTTTTTAAATTAATCACTTTTAAAATAATAAATTTATTTATTTACGGGATGTGAGTTATGTATTATCAAAATAAAAGATGGGAGAAAGTATAATAAAAGAGGGGATAGTGGAATGCTGATATGGCATGTGGACCCATGCAATTATACTCTGTAGAGTGTAATCCGTTGTGGGTGAGAGTGTAATAAAAAGAAGGGATAGTGGAATGCTGATGTGGCATGTGGATTACACCCTGAAGGGTGTAAACAATTAGAGATGCCCTTAGTTTGTGAGTTGTTATGCTGCTAACTCGTTATATAATTCTTACATCATCCTGAGCATCTGGTGTTAATTTGCACAATTTTAATGTAAAACTTGAATTTGTAACTTACAAAACTAAGTTTATATAAAAATTGCTGTTGCATTGAAATTATATGACTTTGCACTTGATATCATTAAATTGACATAATCAGGAACTCGTGACACCCCATGTCCCAATTATGCATATGTGTTGAAGCTTTGGCTGCTTAGCGGATGAGTAGCTAGAATTTTTTTTTTCTTAACAGTTCAAGCAAAGTAATCTTGTGCCAATAAAGGTCATTTGACACATTTCTCTCTGATAGTAAGAGGTATGAAATCATTTTATTGGTCCCATTTGACAATTGAAATTAGTAACATATGTATGAAGAACTCCTATTCGAAATTTAAAAGGAAAAAACCCCTAAAAACTAGGAAGAAATGGTAAATGGAAAGAGAAGAACGCAGAGTGTGTGAAACAGGTTGAAATCCAATATTATTTATAGCGGCAAAACTTGAATCGGTGCAATTGGCCAACTGCATATGTTTTGACAATTGGAAGGCCATTTTCGTTATAGATGTACAGCGTACCACTACAAAACAGCTGATTAGTGACGAAAACCGGAGGGGTATTTGCTAATCGGTGATGCGGTGACATTGTACGAGACGACACAGGAATCACTCGGAAGTAACGCAATCAAAAAGGACGAATGGAATCGTAGAAATGACAAAACAACATCCAGCTTGCAGCTCCCATATAGTAATGCCATCGGAACAAGCATTTGTTGTATTTCTTCTTTATTAATCCTTGAAGCTGCCCCCACCTGAAAATGAAGAGAGTGAGTACTTGAATGGTTCTTGCAGTTATAATTCTCCACCCAAAAGAGAGAGACAAGGATCTTAAATTCTTGTGTGCATCTTTAATATCTCAGGCCATTGAGAGTAAGAAGAACTTAAATTCGGATGTGTTTGAAATTAATACTATCAAAATCAAAAGGCTTGTGATGCTACAGGACTGGAGGATTCATTAGCGAATTAAAGACCACCCCTTGATACATTTATTGATAGTACCGCAGCTGCGGAAGAGTGTCTAACTTACCTAGAAAGTACCGGCTGTGAATCCTCCATCGACGTAAATAACCTGCCCAGTAATATATGAGGCGGCAGGAAGGCAAAGGAACACCACTAGCGGGGAAATCTCATTAGCTTCTGCAAATTGACGGAGAGGAGTCCGACTCAGCAACGGGGGATACTTGTCCGCCAGAGATTGATCAAGCTCCTCCTGCAAGAGAAATCCAAGACTTCTAAGCAAGTAGATTTGAAGAATAGTGAGCATTTATTTTTCTCACCCCCAGCGCCCGAGTTTGCTGCAAGTTTTAACAATTAATGAAGAAATTTTCTGACAGTTAAGTATCCTACTTCTTTCATAAGTGTGGTTCGAACAGCCCACGGTGCGACGGTGTTGACACGAATATTATCCTTTGCCCATTCACACGCCAAATTCTTGGTCAGTTGATTTATTGCGCCTGTAAATTAAATAAAAATGTAAAGATCGAAAGCGTTTCAGCCAAGATCAACAGGATGTTTTTCATTTTTTTTTTTTTAAAGTAAAAAGTAACGATAACAGACTAGTATTTCAGTCTTGTGTGGGTTAATACTTAATACCTTTGGTGGCTGCATAGATTGAGAGCCCCGGCAGTGCCGTCCCACCAGCCACAGAGGAGATAAATACGATATTTCCAATTTCTGACGCTTTTAGCAGAGGGTATGCTAGTTGGCTCAGATGAAAAGGCGACTCAATGTTTGTGCCCGTCAAAATTGAATGATCCTCCGAAGTAGAATTTTCAGCTCGTTTCATTATGACGCTTGCAGCATTGTTAACCTGAGAGTAAGACTTGCAAAAATGAATTTCATCCTGATTTTGGACTGTGTTAGCTGCCTATATAAGAAGCATAAGACGCATGCGTGCTGGAGAGAAAAAAAAAAAACATAAATTACAGCGCCATTATCCTTACAGATATAAGCTAAGCAGGTGGATTTAATTGGTACGAGCTGCAACATGTGACCTCAATCGAACCAAATTAAATTAAGTCCTCATGAAAGATGAAATATGGAAACATTTGTGGGCTACCGTCATCCCCATGAAATTATTGTTGAAGTGCAGTATCAACATGACTACTTTGTAAAACAGGCTACAGCGCAGAATCGCTGCCGATATCATGAAATGCAAAAAGGCAATATTTAAGATCGTATGTGAGTTGCGATGTCATTTTGTATAGTTTCTGAAAGCATTAGGGGGGTGTTTGCCAAGTGGGATCCATACTAAGAAATAGGTTTCAAAATTAATCATAATCATACCGATACTTTGGGTGAAGAAGAAGGAGGAGAAGGAACCCTTACCTAAATTAGTTATCAAACACTCTTTAAGTTTCAACAAAAACTCATTATTATTAACTAGTTATTCAAAATCCTAGCATGATAGTGATTGTGATCGATGAATTTTTACCAAACGACTCCAATTATATTATTGAATTCAATGATTATTTGGTTATCTGACTCAGAATTTCACTTTTGTTGTTGTTTATCAAGCGCGAAGACCACGTAAATGATAAGCATCCAACTTTCACCACTCACCTATATCTAGCTTTATGTTTGGACAAGGGCACAGCCATCTCTTTATTTAATTTGGTAGTTATGTACTCGAATCATCATCATTTGAGAGAGAGAGAGAGTCCAAGTCAATTATCCTTTGCACTCATTTTCTCATGTGTCGAGTACCATTAAAATTTAAAACAAACAAACTTCCAAAAGCAGCTGCTTTCAGATACTCAAAAAATAACTACTGGTGGTTCAGAAATCAGTTTCCTTTCATTCTAAAAATCTTAAGGGATCAGCAGTGCAGTATACCTCTCGCGCTTAGATGGATGATGGAGTGCCAAGTCACAAAGTTTCCTGTGTCATGTTGCATTAGACATTATGGGTTCACACTAGTATACTTTTTAATTTCTTACAGCATTCATATCACAAGAAAAAAGAAAAGCGTGTTAAAAAAAAAAAAGAAAGTAAAGAAACATCAGTGTTACCAATGAAGATTGAAAGTCGACATTAACGCAACACTGGTGACTTACGAGGATGTTGAGCTTGGCATCAAATTCAGAAGAGACGGTTTTCACCAGCTCTTCTCTCTGCGATCTTGATGACAAGTCACACACTGAACCGCTCACTTGAAACCCTTTTGCTTCCCATTCCTTCAATCTATCATTGAGTTCTGTTTGGTTCCTTGAACACGTATGTACTCTGGCACCAAATCCGGCTAGTTCCTCCACTATTGCATAGCTAGAATCAAAACAGAAAAACTGGACCAGGTAAGGCTCAACACGAAGTTAAAGAATCACATTTCTACACAGAAGAACCGAAGAAGACGCATGAGAGATAAATGATACGGAGACACAGGGAGTTTAACTACACAGACCCGATGCCTCTGGTGCCCCCTGTTACAAGAGCTGTCTGCCCCTTGAGCGACCATCTTCTCTGTTCTCTGGTTGTAGGCTCTTGGCTTGTCATGCCTATGCTTTGATTACCAATATCTCTATGCACTAATAAATATCAGAGAGACGTCACTCGCTGCACTAAGCTCGGTCGAATGTATTAGCAGGGCTAATAGCTGTACGCCCACAGCCTACTTATAGTAGATAGATCCCCTCCCACAAAGAGGGAATCCTAATTTTATGAGCCCTCTTATCCCCCACGGCGACAACACGAATTAATAAGCACTGGGAAAATCGTTATCAGGGGAGTTCTGAATTCCTATTAGCGCACGGATCTGTCCATTTGGAACAATCAAGCAAACGGCAATTCTGCTGCAAGGAATGGAATCTGGAATGAGATCGGCAGCATATCAGTATTTATTTTGTATCAAACTGAGTTGCTCTCTATACTTTCTCTTTCCCCCTTGTTTTCATCAATTTTCCGACCTATTATTTTCCACTATGTAGGCTACAGCAATACTCCCTCTGTCTTACTCTTTGGGAATGCAATCCAACATTTTTAGAAATAGTGTTTTGATTGTAATATTTGTACTTTTCTTTTCAAATTTACCGCTCAAATTCTAAATTCTGAATCTAAATATAAGACATGTATTAGTAAATGAGGGGATGACATCGACAATAGAGATTAAGGATGATTTTATTTTTGCAACATTGACAATAGAGATTAATTATACCACACGCAGGCTAGGCTGCACAAGCATTTAACGCACCAAACCAACAAGCTCTAATTTCTAAATTCACACTCCACTGTCATCCGTTACGACTTAGGACCGGATAAGCTTCAATGTGCATACTACCTTAGTAGGCCAACAATAATTGTTCCCTATTTCTTCGTAGCTACCACATTTGTACGACTAGGACCAGTAGGATTTCTCTGTTCAATTCAGAGGGAGTTGATTCTCTGACATCACAGTCTTGATTACACAGAGTACAGTCAATGGTGTCGATTAGTTTTAATTTAAATCACATGAATGATATTTGATTACGATGCACAATTTTTAAGTAGCACTCCTAAATTTTTGTTACGCTTTTGCTTGTGGGTTTTTCAACATTCACATTGTACCGTGAGATTGTGATTGAGAATTGCAGAAACTCATGTCCACACAAGGCAATGCGGCTACCACGTCACCCGCATTTAAATGCTTGATACCGATCACCGCAGCTAATAATAATGTCTATATTACGGGCGAACCCCATGAATGCCTTGTGTATCCTTGTTGTGGTCCGTTTTTTGTTTTTTTCTTTTGGGGCCTAAGATATCAATGCGTAAGACTCATCGCCGACTCCATAAAATCTCCCCTAGTTCCGCTGCTGGTCCAGGCAAACAGTAGTAAGCAGTAAACACCTGAAGCGTCACCAAAAATAAGTCACTTCAATGATTTGATTCTGATTCCTGGCTCACTGCTATCATTCAAATAGCTTGTCACATTTATATCTCATATCTTAGAACCGCCTTTAGATTGTTATTTTCTACTGTACAAAATTTAATGTATTTAAAATAAAAGAATGATTGAAAAATATATTTGTCCAAAACTTAAAACTTTTTTGAAAAAAAAAAAAAAAAGCTTTCCAAACAAGGTTTTAGTTATTGATCTGCAATGGGGCAAAGACTCGTTCTCGCATGGAACCGCAATTTGTTCGCCAACATGGACAAATATCCCAGCTTTAGATAAGACGAGTAATTCACGCTATGACAAGCCATCGAATTTCACAAGACGCCTTGTGGACAAAATTGCATTAAACACATCGCTATATCATACGACCGCCCCAGCTGTCTTTCATAAATACTAGTGGGAATGGCACGTCCTACATGTGTGTAAATTCAAAAGAAATTTTTTTTTTAAAAGGAAGATGTAGCAGTTGATTAAAATAATTGAAAGAACGTGAAAGTTGGAATAAGACAACTTTGATTAAGTAGCAATTAATGGGGGTAAATATAGAAATAGTGACACTAAATGTTAACATTAACTACATAATTGAAAGAACGTGAAAGTTGGAATAAGACAACTTTGATTAAGTAGCAATTAATGGTGGTAAATTTAGAAACAATGACACTAAATGTTAACACTAACTACCAGATACTCTAACTTTATTATAGTAAAAATATTGCTTCAAGGTGTAGATTGCATTTTTTTGAATAATTTTCTATCTAAACAAACGTTATATACTTTCCTAAGTTTGTCAAACCAAAAAAATTCCACGTCTCCTACATGTATACCTTTTTTTTTTTTGAAATCTTTATCATGCGATTGGTTTATTTTATTATAAAAATTTTTATTGGCATCGCCATTCGTTAATGATACAGTACTTCACCTTTTCACTCACGTAAAGTCAAAAGTGTCCATACGTTTCATTGTGAATGCAATAAAGGAATATTTACCTGTATTCAATTCACATAGTCAGAAAATTGAACAAGGTACACAAATGTTAGCTACAATCTGTATTTCTTATCAGCTTTAACTCATTTGTTACATTTTTTTTTTTGATTGTTTTGATGTCACACTTGTGATTTATATTGTGTGTTAGGATGATAATTGCTCCTATAGGCTATAACCCACTAAATTTTAAATGGATGATAAGTATCACCCCAAAAAAAAAAAAAAAAAAAAAATCTGAACTGCAACCCCAAGCCTTTATTACCTGCTGCTCCTTTTCTTTTTAAATGATGAAATGTGGGGTCGTGCTGCGCGGACAGATGCTGACGGGAACTTCTGTGTGCAAGGAGTCCCTGATGGACTTATTTCTCGGGTACGGGGTACCCAAAACCACACACACAGCACGTAGGTGTCGGGTTTCAAGGAAGCGTTGAATATTTGCACATCGAAATGTTGATGCTGCTATCCTACCGGGCCTCGATGGGACCTGCAGCCCTGTTAGACTATTAGGGTTCTAGGAGTTGCTGTAGATTAAATTCCTGCAGTCTGGATCCCTATTCCCTGCCACAAACCGGCCGCCGTTAATTTTGGCCCCTTTGGATTTGTTCTATTGGTAGAGCGTCTTGCTTGGGATGGGCCCATGTGGAGTATTTTGAACATCAATTGTCCGCAAAATATGCTTGGATGATAAACTTTAGCCTGCCATGTTAAATTTGGAGCTTTATGGGCGCTTAATCAAAAGCTATCCAAGAAATTTGGAATTCTTACAACCTTCTCATCTACAGTGTTTTTGTGAGGCTCAAAGTAAGATTTGGAACCTGATAAGGGGAAAGGGAGAGGCCTTAAAAGTCAAATTAAAGATCTCATTCGGTCCTTTCTTGTCTACTTCCGAAGATAGTTGTTTCCTACTTTTAGAATTCCAGCTAGGAACTTCGTATGCTTAAAAAGTTCTTTTAACGCCTTTGGAAACTGTTTGGGTGCCCGGCTGGATCCACGGTTCAAAGGGCCGTGCCAGCAGCTGGATTTGGATGGAATATAAACAAGTAAGCAACAGATAAAGCATGCCCTCAATTAAGCGTTTGTATCTTGTTTGCGAACTAATGTTTTCTTATTTTCAGCAAGTAACTTGTTGAACTATGAAGGATTTTTTGTTTTTTAACGGTTACTCAACAAGTACTTGTCCATATATTTATATTATACTCAACTTACTGCATGAATGCACATAATTATAATTATTGTATTTCCTACATATAGATGCTTTCACAAATTAGTTACACATTTTTAGAAAAGCTAACATCTAGAACCCCCTCTCAACGAGTGCTCACTGGCACCTGTTAGCAAATTGAATTGTAAGTAACTAGAATAACCTCATTTTTCTTCTGTTTGAAATGGACAGAAGAGCTACTCGAATCTTTTTAGAATGAAATTTTGTATTTGGCGACCCTTCAAGTTTCCATGGAAATGTTATTGTTCCAAAAAACGAAGCGACGCTCACCAAAAGATTTTAAAAAATAATGCCCTTGCACCAAGGTTTTTAAAATCGGGATTCTACCTTGGATCGTTTTTTACTTTGCAGGATCTGATCGTGGGATCGATCGATTCTACAAAAATAGTAAAAAATAATCTTACTAGTAATTTTGATGTTTGCAATTCACATATACAACAATAAATAATGCAACTCATATACAATCAATATAATAGTATTATTAATTGAGATTACAGTCGTATTATCTAAAATATTTGGGATAATCTAAAAATTAAATAAAAATTTTGGAACTACATGTGACATATTGTAAATGAATCTGATTAAATTGAAAATATTGTTCTTTCTTAATTTTGAGTCCAAATGCAATTACTGGACTAGGTAGTTAGAAAAATTGACTTTATATGCGTGTGTATCATTTAAGTATTTATTAATGAGACAATTAAATACCAATTTTTAAATATTCACTAATTTTTATAGGTAAGGAATTAGCATAATATAATTATGTGATTTTAAAGTTTTTTGAATTTAGTTTCTAATGCAACAAATAGCAGAACTTTCTATACAAAATTATGATCAAATTATTAAAATTTTTATTATAATATCTTTAAATGGTAGGATCGTATCAAAATCGGTTCGCGATCCTGACAACTAAGCCTTGCACTGCATGCCCTTCTCACTTTTCAGAAAAGGTGTGTAACACACCTTTGTGGACAACAGCTAAAAATGTTAACCTGGTACAAGTTGCTTCACTTCCTTTTCGTGGTAGTTAACTTCAAGCAAGAAGAATATTTTTAAAATTTTCTGTTAATATCAATGTAAATCAATCACTGCAAGCAATTAGGCAGACCATCACTCTCTGTGTCTCTCTCAGTCTCAACATAATATATAATAATTGATTGTTTCCAAGACAATGAGAGAGATGTTTAACCAAACACGTATTTATATATGTTCTTCTTTTTCATGTGAACCAATGGACCTCCATGTGGGAATAGACTTGGAGTCTTTAGACTAGACCACCCTGAAAACTCCAACCCAGTCAAAGGGCAGAAACCAGCCAGTCTTCACCAAAAAAAAAAAAAACATCCGCTGATGGAACAAAGAGAATTACCTGAAATTCTGAAAGATGGCGCCTTAGTAGTAGTCTCTATAGCCTAGGCATGTCAACTGCGCGGATGCTTCGCCCGCAACCGGAATACTACAACGTATGCCGAGTCAACCGAGTCCCATTCATTAACTCAGTCTTGTTCCGATTTTAACTTTACAAGATGTGGCTGGTCACCCGTAAGTGTGTACATCAATCAGTACATGTGATCAAAAGAAGAGCGGCAGCTCTTGCAGTGTAATTCACTTCCTCCATCAATTCCTAAAAAGTTTTGCTCCTTTAGTTTTAATTCCATTAAGCATTTTTCAAAAAAAAAAATACTTTGAATAAAACAAGAAATTCTACCATAAAATATCAAGCAAAATTATACCATGAAAAAAAAAAAATCAAACCATACGGATAGGAATATATAAGTAATATACGTGGTGGAGTGAATAGTTGTCACTCCTTGACTCAAAACTTCGGCCGTGTTTGAAATGCCTTTTTTTTTTAATCAAAAAATTTGTATATTTTTCTTAAGACATTTTTTAAGTACCTTTAACTCACATATATTAAAAAGTTATAACATATTTTTTCACAAAAACTCTAATAAATAGCAATCCAGATGGACTCTTAGGATTTCGATCCAGTTGCAAGATATGCTCGGATAATTATGGAGACGCATGACTTCCACCCTTTATTCTTCTTCGTTAAAGATGGATTTCTATGAAATATTGGAAACGCTTTGTTCCTTTCCTTCAACGGGTTCAAAAAAATCAAGACTTCCCAAAAAAAGAAAAGCATTTAAATTGAAAAGTACGGTTTCTCCCATCGTCAATGTGGATGCATATTACATATATTTACCTCTTTGTGGCTGTAATTCTAAGTAATCTATTTGGCGTTGAAATAATTTTAGTCACCAGAACACTAATCCTAAACATTTTTTTAAGGCAAAGAAATTCGATGCGCAATATGAATACGACAAAAAATATGGCCACCCCACTTTTGCATTTTGTCCCTTTTTTTTTTTTTTTTTGGGGAGTAAGTGGGAGGCCTTTTGTCCTTGCTAGACGGGAATTAAAGAAATACCAACACCAACGACTTGGCAACAAATTAATCTGACAAGATATCCTAAATCGTACCAATTTAGAAATGCTACAATTGTACAACCTTATTTTATTTAAAATTTTGCAAGAAGCTGCATGTTATTTTCAGGGTTCAGCACTTTGACTGACAATAGCTATTGTGAGCTTGCGTGGAAGCTAACCATCAATTCACTCTTATTTAAATTTTTTATTTTTTGGTGAAATGTTGTAAAAAAAAATTTCGTGGACTCTACAAATTAGAGGGTGCTTAATCTTTAGCGACTCCTGTCAACCAGTGTCACCTCAGAGACAAAATGTTTAATCATCTCCACATTCAAATTTCTTAGCCTCTTTGCTTTTTCTATTACCATTTACCACCGCCTTCTCCCACTCTCAGACACAGGCGCAATTTCTTGCTAATTTTTCTATTGTATCTTTTAGAAGAGACAAGGACCAAAACTAGGAATTAACTTTTTCAAAAATCAAAACCATACAGGTTGAGAAAGAAGACATGCGTGTTAAAGTAGAATCTCTTGAATGAAGACAATCGATAGTAGTATAATATATCAAAAGATAAGTATCATATCTCTCTTTTATGTCTCATATTCTGGAAGTAACGAAGGTTTTTGACTATTGCTGAAGCTCGATCCATCTTCTTGAAGCAATAGAATATTTTCAACCCAAAAAAAAAAAAAAAAGGAAGAAGGCTAAGTAAGAATTATTTAAAATTTCTTTTGTAGGTCCAAACTAATAAATGTATTCACTTTCCGTTTAAGAATATTGTATCGCAACAATAATGTTTTCACTTAAGGTTTTTGTGACATGGACATGGTGAAGGTGAAGTGATAGCATCTAAATTTTAACGTAGAGCTAGGTAACTGGAGGGCATTTTATTGTTTGATCAAAATTTGTGAAGATGATATTGACTGAACTCTTTGAAAATGGACAATTAATTCTTTTTGTCCAATTGAAGGCATAAAAAGAAAGCTCACTGAGGAACCAGGCAAAACAGAATAACTATCAACCGAGATAATACCTGATATTTTTGTTTCAGGCGGCCTGACATCTACAAGTGTTTGTGAGATCATGACAACTCGATGCTAAATAATCAAGCTATCAAAACAACGACACGACAATTAGCATGCCATTTTTCCCAAACAAAAAAAGGTGAAAAAAAAAGAAGCTAACATGGGGGCCAAATTGATATTTTTCTGAAAGCAAGTGTAATTTTGATATTAGCAAACGTGCCTAAAGTCCAAAACGCAAAAGCTCTTGTTGTCAGTCTTCTTTTGCCTTATTTGATGTCGGAGAACAATTTCATTTTGGATGAAAGACGAAGAACCTTTTTCCCCGAAGAAAGCATGTAAGGCGGGCGAACAAGGCTTGAAGCGTAGTCTTAAAGTAGTCTTGAAGTCACACATCGGGAAACTAAGAGGGCAATTAGTGGACAAAATTACTCGAGTTGCACATCCTTCCTTATAAATACAATAATAAAAACTTACACACACACACACACACACATATGTAGGTTCATTAGCTCTGAGCAAATTGCACCAATCTTTCAGATTTAAACTTGGTAGTATTTTCTGCAAAGGAAAATTGGAACCGATTGACAATTCAGTAATATTGTTCATTATAGGGAGCTTAGTTACTCAGTCTCCTTAGTTTGGTAAAGGTTTACTTTCGAATGTCAAAATATAGGAACTATAAATCTCCGAGTTTTAGAAGATAAAAATTCATGTATCTCCAAATTTTATTTCGAAAATATAGGTAAAGCCAAAACATCTGCCCGGAAATTCACTTCACAGGCATTAGCGACACCGTACAGCAAACGTCAAAGGTGTCCCCTCAAAGGAGTGGTAATGGTAATCACTAATTAATTGACAGAGTCAGGTAAAGCCAAAACCATCCCTGAGGGATTTCTATTTCTCTAGCTAATAGAATATAATCAATCAAACTCTCTCCCCGTCGGAAGAGAAAGCAGATGGTTGCAGGTCAAGCCAATAGGACACTTGCTTACATGACTGTCCGGTTTTGTTCTTTTTCGCGTCGACAGGAATACAGAAGTGCGCTTGCTGGCTTCTCCAACAAAACAATACTTAAGATTTATCAAATTTCGCCATCCTATCCGCTTGATCTGCATCATTAACATTGCCCTGGAACAGGTTGGTTTACGATCCTTGGTCAGAGAAATTACTAATTGCGTATATTACACTTGAGACATAGGCCTTGCGTTATCTGCAAGGTAAACCCGCAAGGATATTTACTTGCGTACCACAAGCTGATCGTTAATTATTTCCTTTTTCTCTCTTGTCAAATTTAGTTTTTTTCTTGGGGTGGGGGATGTTTTTGGTTATTAACAACTTAACCAGTGTATATTACATTGTTTGGATTGCAACTTTTCTTCAAAAAATTGTTACATTTTTTTATGAACATATTTTCCATTCACCTTTTTACCTTACATATATCAAATTGTTACAATTTTTTTAATAAAAATCTCAGAAAATAGTAATCCAAACGAGCTCCATTTTTCCCCCCTAATGAAAAAGATCAAACTCTGCTTATTGGTTACGAGAGGAGAATAGAGGTTGTATACTTTATTCAAAGTCACCTCATTTAAGCACAATCATCTTTACAAATCTTATATTACCGAAAGATGACTTGAATTTTGGGATGGAAGTATTATTCTTAGTGCGAGTAAGATTTTTCTTCTAAACCAAAAAACTCAAATGGACTTAAATCTGTCAAAAATTACATAGAAAAATTCGTGTCTTATCCATTGGACATTTACAATCAGAAGAAACGCAACTGACAACGGGCATAGGGTAAGTAATTGCAGCAGAAATTTATTGAACGAATCCTAGAAGTAGTCATTGATGGAGATGGCGACATGTCGTATTAGTTCTATGAAATATATGCGAGTGATAACAAGTTCAAATTTGCAGCCAACTGAATTCCTGTATGTCAAATAGAAAACCAGAAATACTTTATAATGTCTTCTACACATCGTATTCCAAAGTACTACTAACAAATTTTTGACATAAATAAATTTAGGTGATGTAAAAGTTCGATTCACTTAGATATATAGATGCTAATTATAAGTATAATCCTTTTTTTTTTTGGAAGCATAATTGAGATATGTAATTATTCAACTCCAGAAATGCCATAAAGACTGTCGATATGAAAGTGCTACTCTCTAGATTCGAATGGTCTTTATTCAAAGTTAAGAAGTAAGACTTGCTGCTTTTACGTTAATATCGGACTTCGGAATTAATATCTCAGTTGTCAGCTCTCAGCTGGGTCGGCCAAGCTCCTCATCATGTCTATAGCTTTTGGGAAATCATTACTTTTGTTCCATAAGCAATAACGTTCTAAGTTAAAGGAACAAAATGACTCACTTTCTGGAACATTATGTTTTAGCGCAAGAACTCGTAAAATGCTGCAGAAGCCGGAAACCCTTGTACGTGATGGTTCTTGTTTCACCAATTAGGGTTTGTCGTCAAGCAGCTAATTTTATTGTAACGTTTCTGATGGGGTTCACGATATAAAAAGTTACATCTGTGTTTCTCAAACAAGCTTAGTAGTAATAGGCATCTCATAATAATAATTCCACCTATTGGGGAAAAATGTTAGTGCATCTGTTGTACCATATTTTATTTTATTTTATTTTATTTTTTAGTGCAGCAACTCAATTAGCAAAACTAGTTAGCTGATTGGATGGAAGTAAATTCTGATCATACCCGCATACCCTAATACTTTGTGGTTTTGATATCCTTACATCAATTTCATATAGTTTAGGTATCGTTTCGAAAATGGTTGCTATCAATGGTCTAAATTTGAAAATTGATGCGCCAGCAATTACATCTATGGATCGATTTCAAACTTTTGCTATTAATCCTTGTCAGAAATATTTGGTCGTTAGTCAGGAATCTGGTTTTTTATGCAGTATTTCTAGGTTAATTCCCTACCTGAACCAGAAATCCGACGATGAATAAGAATTCTCTCGGTTATGAATCCAACAGAAGCTGCATAGTAATCAATATTAATGCAATTGTGGTTATTCCAAATGGACGCTTCTATTGGCGCTCCGTCTCGGTTGGGGCTCTAAAATTCGGTAAAGACAAAGGTTCTTCACAAAGGCACTGCCTTCTTATCTCAATGAGAATCACAACAATCGTTCGGAAAACCTATCTAAGACAATGGTTCGGAGGTTAATACCCAGATTGAACTAAAAGATTGTATCCCAGGCTTCTCTGAAATGTTAGGACATCTAATTTATGGTCAAAAGTGAAAATGCAAAAACATGGAGGTAAACACTTATATGCTGAAATATTCGGTTTAAAAAAATTGTGATGGCATTTTGAGTTTTATGGGATGGATTTATTCCACGGTTCGAATGGATTGGTGTCATATCACTTAGATGAAAGGAAAGGTGAGCACATAAGGAAGTAGAGATCGAAGCTTTTCAAATTGCAGCTCACAATTAAGCAGCCAAATGTACTGGACATGTGCATTCAGATTTCAGAGATTACTTCTTTGGCTTATATGTGCTTTCTCGCCTCTTGTATTATTTAGATATCATTTATTAGACCCTCATCTTCCCCGGTGGCACTTGGATAGTTGGCGCGTATATGAATTAAATCTCTAGAAGCACATCAGACTCACAACTTTGCTACAAGCTAATTTGGCTTTACACGAAAAATCGGATTCACATTAGTGATGAGTTGATCCCGGACAGATCTATGTTTAAGCACTAGGATTGATTAGGATTATGCATCTGTATTCCGCAAATGATTTCGAAATTTAATTACCTCTTGATGAAAAGCTCACTTGGTAAAATTTGAAGATAAAACTCAGCTTCAGATATATCAGGACATGGAGCGAAAAAAATGCTAAACTGACTTTGATGAAGCCACTAGATAAACAACCAACGCTTGCGATAGTTTTCTATACCCTTGTTTTTTTCTCCAGAAACGCGCATATGACAATTCAATCAGTGAAATCAGATGATCTCAGTTACCATGTAACTCGCGGGAGACGGGATTATTAGCTAGGACCCACTCTATAAATTTGTCTAAACCCCGTTTCCACATTGAGGAGAAATTGCAGAAAGAATATAAGTGAGGCTACAGTAATTGTGTCCCGGTGGCCAACTAAAAAGCAAAAGAGTAGCTGCATGAAACTGCCAAACTAGACCACCCACCACCCTACCTTCCATCTCTAACCTTTCAAAGTTTCTTTCATTATTTGAGCTAATCATCCAAGTTTGATCTGCTTCTCACAGATACTCAAGTAACTTTCAGTTATTCTTATCCGGGATCCATCGACGTCAATTTTCACCTCACTCTTTATGCCCGAAGCTGAGAGACTTGAATTAGGGTCGTACATATTTTGATGGAGCAAGCACGATATTGGATGTGGACAAAGAGGAAACATGATTTAGGTTCACATGTACTTTCAGCATCAGTACCGAATCCCAGCTCGTATGGTGACTCATGGGAAGAGCAAGCTTTTGCTGAAGATGCAGCTGGAGGGCTCGGAGGTTGCACATGGCCGCCAAGATCTTACACTTGTAGTTTTTGTAGGAGAGAATTCAAGTCAGCTCAGGCTCTAGGGGGTCACATGAATGTCCACCGCAGAGATAGGGCTAGGTTAAAGCAGTCTCCAGCTCCACATATTGAAGTTCTTCCCCACAATCACCAGATTCTGAACCCCGGTGCATCTTTGGAGTCACCTCAGATATGTACTTTCTTGTACAGCCGTGATTCTAATGACTCTGAGCATCGAGTTGTTCTTGCATCACCTTCATCACCTATTAGGGTTTCATCATCTTCACCATCGCCAAAGACCAGGGATTGTGAAGAAAAGATTTTGGGCGCCCCTCAATTCTTTTCTTCTATCGTTGATGAAAGTTATCAAAAGAGTAACCTGTCATCTCCTCAATCCTGGTCAAACTTGGTTGCCGACAAATATTTCCATGTCCCAGATTTGAAGAATGGCGACAAGGGCTCCAAAACGTTTAAGTCAAATGGTAGGGCTAACGGAGAATATGTCAAAGCCGATTTGTCTGTGAGCTTGAATTTGCTACTTTGTCGAACCCGTTCAAATGCATCTGATGATGCTGAAGAGTTTCAAACCTATAAGAGACGGAAAATGGATGAAACTTCAGTCACTTTGCTGCCAACATCAATTCTTGCTGATAAAAAATGTCTTCCGTCAAATTTGCCACCTAAACTGAGCCCTAACTCGATAGACGAATTAGATCTTGAACTGAGGCTTGGTGATCCACCAAAGGTGAAGTAAGACTTGAAATTCTTTTTCGTAATAGCTATATGCATAGATTCTATTCTATTTTCATTTTGCTCTGATGTATCATGTTTCTCCCTTTCTCTTTGCGCGAGTATGGTATTCTAATTAATTTCTCTTCTGGCAATTTACTGGGTGTAATTCTCACTATATCAACAGATGCAAGTTTCCGTCTTGTTTTCTGTTTTCGTTTCTCTCGATCTCACAAATTTGAGAGGGAGGGTATTTGTCGATATTGTACAATTCAGGGTTGATCTTGCTTGAATTCATCGGCCATCACAATGCTTATACCTGTCGAGGGTCATCGCTATGCTTATACCTGTCAAGAATAGACAAATATCTTACTTGCAAGTAGATTAGACGAAAACGTTAGAAGCCCAGGTCGAGTTTTGCAGCAGGAAGATAGAAAGAGTCCATAAAAGTACAATGCAAATTGTTAATTTTTGATTCGGGTTATGAAAAGGCAGTCAGTTCTATATAGATTGTCATGCCATTTGCAGTCAAGTCCTGATTCATGAACATGGATTTTCATACTCATAACCTCATAGCAAGTTACTATGTGTGGATTCTGAAGTCGAGAAATGTCACAGATACACGTAACACCAGAAATAGAGAAGAAGAGTTGTAGTGCCGGTTAATGATGCTTTTTAACCCCTTCTGGGATTTTTACGTGGAATAGATTAGCATCTGTTGTGCATTGAATACTGACTAAAACTGCATGGAGTGCAGCAAAGATACCACCTTTTCCCATTGAGTACCTCACTGACATTCTGTTTTACATAACTAAACTAGTCTAGAAGACAGGCCAAGTTAGGTTTTCAAGGACACATAAGTCAGATACAACACAACATGGATTCCCTTTTCCTTTGGATGTATTATTGTCAATTATTCATCATCATCAGATGATCAGATCAGTAGTTGCAGTTGAGTATCTTCTCCGCATAAATCCATACACTTGTGTTCCCTTCCTTCACTTTTCTCTCTTTCTCAATCCTTCCAAAAATTGCCACCAACTACAAGGAATCAAGTCATTTAAGTATTACACAAATTCCCTTTTCTATTCACTAAGGGAATATTATTGCATCATCAGTCATCGGCATTAACAGCATCGTCTTGCACCTTATCAGCAAGTAGGAATAAAGAATGAGAACAAAGACTGGCCAAAGAATGAGAGATAAAGTACTATTAACTGTGACGCCCTTAAACCAAAACCCTAACCCTACCTATAGTAGTATCATAGCCCCTGCCGTAATCATAAAGTTCCCAGCCCCCTCACGATGTCTAAGGCTCAAATCATCGTGTTATTTAATATCTGCTATCTAATAGGAAATCTGATAGAGGATTGGATTGGGTGCATTTTTGGATATTCTTGCCTGAAATTCTGAGGAACCATGTGCACTCTGAAGGCAATTTAATTGACATCCTTAGACTAGGCTCTAACTAATGCTGGATACATTCACTACAGTTCAAATGCACGTTATTGATGAGTCCAAGGATCTATGTTCACTTTCCGATGTGGGCGTTTTAATTTGTTCTTTGGAATGTCCATGATGATGACGGACACAGAAATGTATGTCTCTTGTGGCAAGAGGGGCTTATATGGCTACATGTTTTTTGAAGAAAACTCAAATGTTTGCTTTGATTTCAACAAAGTTAACTACATCTATGTAACTGGGAGGTAAGGCGATTGGTTAGGGTTTGTCTTGATTATGGTGTACTGGACTTGGACGGGTTTGATAGTGAAGTAGTAGAAAATGGGAGTGCCAGAAAGTGCACATGGGTAATCAGGTGTCTGTTTCTGTGTTTTCCTGTGAGTTAATATGGGATTTAGTAAAAGGAATGCCAGATTTATTCCAAGCTAGTCTGTATTTCTCTGTTTAGAGAATTTTGTAATTCCGAGAAATACATTAGTTATGAAGATTTCAGAAAATAATATGATTCCATGCTAAATGTCTCTTTCTTCCCAATTCCTATATTTAAAAAAAAAAAATTTAACTAGTTCGGGAACCTAAGGCCCTCTATTATAACAGAAACTAAAGGTATGAATATGACATTAATTTATATTATTTCTTCTTTTTTCTTTGGGAAGAAGGCTATTATTGCATGAAAACTGGGAGAATTTGTCCCCCACGAGATCAGTGGCCACATATTACGAATGGTCTCTCTTTGTTTGTGCAAATGTGAAGTTTTGCAGACGACGTATTATTGATCGAACTAAATTATCATTGTAAGATCTGCTGAACTTAAAAGTTAAAACCTCGCAAAAACCTCCCCCCCCCGGCGGTTCTTTTGTTTTGGTGAGCGGAGCTACTAATTTGCAATAGCTTATGAACTGTTAATCCAATACCACGACACGTTAGGCAATTCTTTTGGCAGGCACTTAGTAGGTCCTAAAAAATGCTTCTTACCCTTCGGGGTATAAATCACCGAAAAGATTTCAGTTCGTATTATCTTTCATAGTATATTTTGCCACAACAATTTCATATGCTGTGTTCATATTTATCTTGTATGACAATTATATTTAAGAATTGCGAAGAAAAAAGGGATGACCAAGTCCTACTGTTAAGAGATCTCAGCAAATTGTAGGCTAATTTATATTAACGGGAAAAAAATGTTGACAAATTATAAATATAGCTATAAAGCGTCATAAGTTGCTGACTTCTTGTGGCTTTAAAGTGGAATTTATTCACGAAACGAAACAGAAAAATTAAACAACTATGTGCTTTATCTTATTCAGGCTACTGCTTTTAATAACAGGGAAATGCTATTGCCTGTACCCATTGCATACCTGCAAGTCCAATGCAATATTGGCCACTTAGTTTCAGTTCTTCCAGCAAGAATAAGAAGAGGAAAATAACTGGCAAAACTGCTCTTCGCAGGGCATAAAATTTTCAACTAACTTGTACAAAAAGCAACACCAACAGAGTCAATCATACAAAACGAATCACAGTTCCAGTAGTTAAAGTCTCAAGCGTATCAACTCTGGTAGATTGTGCACTAGATGGGAACAGGTAAAATTTCGCCACCAACTGCCTGAGGAAAATCTTTGAGTCTCAACAAACACCCTGATCAACAAGAGCCTTAAGGACAGTAAACAGCATTAACCTTTTAAGCATGCTCCACAACTTCTACTCTTCCATACGATTTTCTTGCGACTGCTCTTGGGAAACCTTCACCTTGATCTTTGGCAATGTGAGAGATGCCTCTTGTTGAAGAGCAGCAGGAGCTTTAACCATGTGGATGCTCTGCTCCAACTCCTTCGCTGCCTCTCTCCGTTCCATAGCTTTCTTTCCTTTCATCCTGTTCAAATTTTAAGACAAAAATTAGAGGAAACATAGCAACAAAGAAAAGGGCAGGTTGTTCCAACAAAATAATTGTAGAGAGGAAGAACCTCATTGCATGGTGTCTAGCCTCCCTGTCAACTCTGACTTTATCAATTTTCTTTATGGCCTTCAATGTATTCTCTGTCAGGTTCCTGTCATATCTTTCTGGCCTATTTCTCTTCCGCTCAAATTCAAATGTTGAATCCTTACATCACAAATTTCCAAATCAATAACCATAAGACCAATAGTGCAAATATGTAAAGAAAAATTTGGCACCCAATTAAACAATAAACAATCAGATACTTACCTGGGTCATGTCCTTCCCGTTCAATCTTCTGTAAGCTTTCGTCCATTTAACTTTGCGAGGGTTTCTCTTCATCTTAAAGTTCTTGTGGCATTTTGACCTACAAAATCGAAAGATCTGCAGATAAATGATAATCAGAATCACAAGGCATGAATAAGAAACTTATAAGATTCCAAATGTGTAGCTTAAATTTCCGCGCACAGCCCAATACAAATTAATGATGGAATCACTTTTTCCCCACTTAGAGGTGCACGCTTTGTCTCAGCTACCTTGAAATATCCAGGGCTACATCTAATCATTGTCAAGTGAACTAATTTAAACTAGTGCTTGAGGCACGCTCCCCTGAGTAGAAAGCAGGGTGGGCAGTCATTCAGTAAAAGAAAACTAACATTTTGAAATATCCTTCTCAGACTTGGGGTAATGAAAACCAACATTTTATGGAAGGGTAGGTTTGGAAATTTATTCAACTGACATTGCCCTTGGGTAATGAAAGCAGGTGGGCAGTCATTCAGTAAAAGAAAACTAACATTTTGAAATATCCTTCTCAGACTTGGGGTAATGAAAACCAACATTATACGGAAGGGTAGGTTTGGAGATTTATTCAACTGACATTGCACCTTTGGTGCAATGTCAGTTGGGGTAATGAAAGCGGGGTGGGCAGTCATTCAGTAAAAGAAAACTAACATTTTGAAATATCCTTCTCATACTTGGGGTAATGAAAACCAAGATTATATGGAAGGGTAGGTTTGGAGATTTATTCAACTGACATTGCCCCAAAGGGCGCCTTTTGCGCGCTGCATATGGTAAGATAAGGAGCTTTCCCTGCTCTTACCAAGGGAAGCCAATTATAACCAGCATAACATCTACTAAGCCTGGACGAGTTAGCTCGTCTAAGTATTTTTCCAATTAAGTGTTTTTCCAACTACTCCATACAACTACCATCTTTTACCAGGTTCACATATTTTACCTTTGCGTCATTTCTGACAAACTGAATACCATGACCCGGATATATTGTTGAGGAACAGAACCAGCATTTCTCCAACCTCATTACGCCTCAAAATGGAAGTCTTATATTTTCTGCAAGGGAAAAAAAAATACCAAAAGCATCATTTAGCTTGTATGTTCCAGCAAGGACATCTTAGGCATGATTTCCAGTATTCTGTATGAATGAAAAAAAAAAAATTACCACTGAAAAAAGAAGTACATCAAGCAAATTAGTAGCATTCGGTAGCTAAAAAGTCATAACTACCATAGATAAAAGAATAAACAAGAAATCCTAACTAAAAGATTAAAAAATAAACAAATTGTGACTGTAATTCATAACAATGCAATGGGCCACTAATCAGCTCCAAAGAAATAAAAGGAAACGTCTATTTGGCCGATCAGATTTCGCACTAGTAATGCCAAGTACAAACAAATGCACTTCGTGCACATACACACGAGCCCCCATCCACGACAAGAAAAGCAGCATAGCGAGGAGGGTGATATACCACCTAAACGAGATAGAACGGATAGCTTCTAACTGAACAATACTAAAAAATTCTCCTGAAATTTCAGCTAAGAGAATAATATTGCTTGATTCTACAAAGCTATTTAATCATTTGAAGCAGCTGTTAACCACAATTGGTTAAAAAAAAAAATCTAAAAGAAGAGAAGACGAAAGCAAGTTGAAGCAGTAGCAAGCATTGGAATAGTTGAAATCAATTTCTCAAAAAATAGCATAAAGAATGTGAATCAGCAGTTACAGGACAGACTTAAAGCAAAGTGAGACGGTGAAGCAATTAGAAGGCCGAACCTGTTTTGCAGAAATCCCAACTGAGAAGAGAAGAGAGGACGGCGCCGGGAAGAGAGAGGGAGAGTTCCAAGGGCGCTGTTTCGGCCAATTCAAAACCCTAATGCTCTGCCCCAAGCGAAGGTGGTATGACTGAACCGCTGATTCGATGGTTTTTTGGATGCTCCGGTGCTTCTGGTTCCTTGACTCTTTAACTTGAAAAGCAAAAAGAATGTTGTTATGTCATCGTACATCATGCATAATGGTCTACCGGTGCGTTAGCAAACCAGGCTTTGCACTCTTCTCTCCAGGCCCACCCACTACACTAATGCGGGCTTCATAATTCATTAGACAGCAGATACGGGTTGAGGTTCAGTGTTGGATTTGTTTCGATGGATGGCTATTTGTAAAACTTTATTTATTTGTATTATCAATACTTTTTCAACCATCTTTTTTATTTCACATGCGACATATCAAAAAATGTTGCGGTGTCATTCAAAAATTTATCTCAAATAATCTACTATAGAAGACGCATGTGATCAATGTTTATGAGTAGAGATGGCAAATGGACGAGATGAGCGGGACTTGAGCAGGATTTATTTGGGATTGATTTATAAGTTATACCCAAATAGTCCCATATTAACCTTGTGACTAATATGGGCGGGACTAAAATGGGCTACACCCATTTGATCCGGCCCAAGTACCCAAATTAATCCCATTTTAATTTTTTTTAAGAAACACTCTTTTTTTTTCTCAATCAAATATTTCAATATTATCTTTTCTTTTTATATTATTTGGTTTGTTTATTTAACTTTGTAAAAGTTCTACACTCTTCTTTATAAATTATGCGATAAATTCCCAAACTAAATAAATTTCTCTAAATACGAAATTTATAAAAGACCAACTTCATATAAGTGGATGATTCTTTTTGGGAATTCGTGTTGATTAAATAAAAATCTATTGATCACAAAAATTTAATTGTCCCCAAAATCTATCTACTCATCTACGTTTTTTTATTTCTTAACTTTCAAGACCCAGTCTAAAAATTTTTTCAATTCTAGGCCCATTCCAATTTAATAAAATTCTATCAAGAATAGAATTTTGTAATGATGGAATTTTGTAGTTATTAGAGAACACATGATGCATAAGTGCTAATCTACCTAAAATCTACTACAACCTTATAATATTAATTTACTAAGTTTGAGAGAAAAAATGAAAAGAAAGATTGTTTGTCATTTTAATATTATTTTAATAAATACCCATGGGAGTCCCAAATAAATCCCATACATACCCATATTTTAAATGGGTATTATTGGGTATATCCCAATAAGGTCCAAAACCCATATTCTAAACACCCATCCCACCCAAATTAAATTTGGGCATGGGATCCCAATGGGTCTTGGGTAGTTTTGTCACCTTTATTTATGAGGTCACTCAGCACAATTTAAAGGTTATAAATGTTCACACGCCCAATTTTGGCTTCACACTGCATAGCAAATTTACACAAAGAGAAGAAGAGAGTACTAGAAACAACATAAATATTTGTCCATATAATTAATGGAAAAATTTTGGAAACCTTCTCTAAAGTTTCTCCTAATATCACTTGGCGCCTTTGAGATTTTTAAAATCTCTCTTGTCTTCCCTCTTAACTTGACAATGTTAGATGTTCTTTTTAACGATCACAAGTTGACAACATTACCTTTGCATTCTTAATCATTATTTAACAAATTTTTCAAATGAAAAGAGAATTTTTTTTAACCTAAAAAAATAACCAAATAACCATCCAATATTAGTCCATATTTCCATATATTCTATCTAAGTGGTGGTAGATTAGGAAAGGAGGCGATTAAATTAAATTTAGCAACATCAACCACTTAAAAAGACTTTGTTAAATATTTTACACCTTAAAAAATTTTGTGGGATGATTTTAAGGATTTCAAGTAATATTTTTAGGAAATATGCTTTAATACATGATGTAATTCAAATTGTACTCAAAATTAAAATAATTTTTTTCATGTTGTAAAGCTTATTTATAGGAACAAAATTTATAGCTAATATTAAAAGATTAATCATAAAATGATCTCATGATAAAATATCAAAAAACTGCCCATGCTTTTTTTTTTTTGAGTGAAAACAACATACACAATTTCTAGATATTTTTAAGCTTTACTTTCTAGCCTTATTTTAATTTTTATTTTTAATGTAAGTTTTATAAATAAGATAACATAAGGGTAGTATTCGAAGTAGAATTTTTATCTTTCCTGCTTTTTCTTCAAGGGGTTTAAAATGTTATAAAAATATCAATCTAGAGGAAGTAAGTGAAATTTTAAAAATTTTAAAAACACTTGAAGTGATGTTATGAGAAACCTCAAGGGAGGTTTCTGAAATTATCCCTATAATTAATTCTGGCTACTTTCTCTTCTTTCCAGGTGTAACTCAAAAAACCAGGCCTTGTACATACGTTTGAAACATTTTCATCGGACGACGATGATGAAGTAGTCGGCCGGGCTGTCAGTCATGGAATCACTGTACAGGTTTTTTTTTTTTTTTATTTTTTATTTTACCTCTGCGTAAGAATCCCTACACACACACACACATATATATATATATATATATATATATATATATATGTATGCACCGCATCCCATTCGCTTGCACGCATGATGAGGCAGAGCACGCTTTTATTGTTGCATATTAAGAGCAGTAGAAACTGCAAATCTCGAGTCTTTGTGCTCTTACATCACAAAGGAAATGTCAAGTGTCAACATCTAAGATTTCGTCACATTAACATGCCGATCAATCTCGTTTGGACCACTCCCCCCACAACGTCATGCAACCATACTATTACGTAGACATTGTCATGAAAGTTTGGCTACTTTCAAACCTTTTGTATTTGGAAAATTACCCAAATAGGGTGATAAATTTAAGCTATGAAGCCACATTTTGTAAAGAGACAAATTAGGATTAAAGATCGATCTAAAGCAGTATTTTTTTATAAGGGAAAAAAAAAAGACAAAAGAATTAAACCATAATTCATCTTCTTTTGAATATTCGGTTCAATAATAGATGGAAAAATAAAAAATTTAAAAACCAATCATAAAAAGTCTATATTAGAGAAAATTTTATGCATAACCATAAATACCAAAAAGAATAAACACAAAATTAAAAGTACAAAAAAAAAGGCTTGAATAAGAATGAGAAATGAAGGAGTGAGTTAAAAAGAAAAAAAAAAATCTGTGGACGAATGCACTTAGAGTAAAGGGTCTCAATACTATTGCTGTCGTACAAAGGTGATTCATCATTGGAACTCACAGATGATCTCCACAATAGCAAGGCTGTAGACGGCGGACAGTCATCGCTTGCCACTTGTCGTCAGATGTTACAGATTTGTATTCTTTTTTAAATTTTTTGTTCAGTTACCATTTGTTGTTGCAGGGAGAAGACAACTCTGTAACATTTAAGAGCAAATTCATGTGGCAAAATCATATGAGAAATTGTGCATCGCATAATTTGCTGACGTGGTGATCACGGTTCAACTAACACTTTCTCCGCCAAAGCCTACCATCAGGCAGTCCCATCAAAAAGTACAAAAGGACTGAAAAGGACACCTACTA
The DNA here is from genome assembly GCA_013103745.1 of Gardenia jasminoides. Lineage (NCBI taxonomy): Eukaryota > Viridiplantae > Streptophyta > Magnoliopsida > Gentianales > Rubiaceae > Gardenia > Gardenia jasminoides. The sequence goes on from CM023103.1 coordinate 7,372,668, forward strand.
AAGGTGTCAATAAGTGACCAATTGCACTGTTCCTAAATCACAGTTCAGTTGCCTAATTAACTTGTCACGCCCACCAACAGCAACAGTTTTTACATCCACTATACTTTGTAGGAGCAGTTATTTACACGCTAGTCCATAATACGTGAGATCTACCTATTACGGGGTACAGTTTTTTTTTTGACCTGATCAACGAAATACTGCATCCAATTCCGGGGATCTTAAATCGGGGGCATCAAAATCGATCCCCATCAAAATTGGTTGATTACTTTGTCCAGCGACTCTCTCCAATATATCATTCTAAACCTAGCTTGCTAGTCGATCGATCGCAAAACCAGGCGAATATCTACCAGAAGCAACACCCTTTTGGAAAACACCATGGGCCTCACAAGTTTCATTTCATGCAAGTTCCATCTTGAGCCGTCCATTTCCTCAAGACCCACATGTATTTGCATGAAATGGACGACTCAATATGGAACTTGTATGAAATGAAACTTGTGAGGCTCGGATCCTTTGGAAAAAGCCAAAAACTTGAGAGCAGTACCATCATGTCTAATCAGACCAAGTGGACGTGGCCGATGGGCCGAGATTTTATCCAGGTTGACTTCCACGGGATCCCCTACTGTTTGCATTTGTTCTGTCTATCTCTATCCAAGTCTCCTCTCTCAATGACGTGCTCTGGCGGTTGTTGAAGTCTGTCATTCTCCATTCGACTTCTGTTCCGTCATGGTACCAACCATTTTATAAGCCCCGGCCCCTGAAAATGTAGAAAGAAAGAAAGAAAAACTGATAATGCAACACTTGTTACGGGCTCTCTGAAACCACTAGTGCATGGCATTGCTTGCTTCACTGTTACGAGACATTAGATCAATTTGATAAACGTTGGTAAACTGCTGTATCCTCTCGTGTTTGCCTTTATGCCTCTGATTACACCAAGATTGTGTAAATCTTATGCCTCTTGGCCCTTTGCCAACAATAAACAAATGTCCTACCTTCATTCATCTTTGCTGAAGCTCAATATCGATCAGATTCATTTGCCCGTCCGGTCCAACTCTCAGGCATTGGGAAAAAAAAAAAAAAAAAAGCCAGATAGATAAGTCTTATTTGTATGTATCAAGTAGTATTACTACGCGTTGCTTTTTTTGGTAGGTAAGCAATCTCCCCTTCCGATTTCTACAAATGTACAAGTCTAGGAGGCATGGTGGCAATTTTTTATGCACCACCGCAGATGACCCCAAAATGAAGAGAAAAGCTACGCATTAGATGAAACTATTAATTGAAAACTCTTTTTTTTTTTTTTTCAAAAAGAACTCTCTATATGTTCAGGGTACCACTCGATAGAATAACAGGAAAAGAATTAATTAAAAAGACTCGAAGAAGTAATCTAAACGGGCATGCGAACTCATAGAGAGAGTTTTGACGTGGCATTGCCAACAGAAGCTAGAGCCCTGTCCAGCATCACATTAGCATTAAAAATTAGGTTCAAACACTTCATGCTTCTTCTACAAAATGTCAGAAGAGAAGAATAACATTAAGGTGATCAAGGGGCAAAGAGAAAAGGTATTTCTATTGATCTTAAAAAGTAAAAAGGGAGAAAAGGTCTTAAGAATCCCTGTAAATGATCTATAATTTCAAGGGCATGTTTTTACTCGTGGTGGTAATCGGAGTGAAATTTATCCAAATTTTTTATTGCAAAAAAATTTATTATTTATTGATGGGAAAGAAGGGGAGAATAAGTCGAATGGGTCAAAAATTGTTTCCTCTAATCGTTTAATTTACAGTTGCATCTATATAGCATACACTTGAGAAATTACAAGAGGAGAAAGTTAAAATATATATTAGTTGTGAAGCTTCAAGAGTTATGTTGGATCCTGGTAATTACTTGCAAATTGTGAAGATTTGAAGCAGATTTTTGAGGGTCCAAAGTTGAAGTCTGTTTTAGTGTTGAAACATAATGATTCTTTGCTGAAAAAATTTGGGAAATAAAACACACGAACCTATGGAAGGGACAGCCTTGTCATTTCAGTACATTATTGATATTGTATTTTAATGTTGCTCTTAAAGATGAGTATAAGTTATCTTTACGAAATCATGCACGCTTGTTATAGTTTTTCAATTACAACACCGCCGACTATTTATCAAATTGACGACCTCTTTGTCCAGGAATCCGCTCAGTTCCCTCCGGGACCGAGGCCTTCTTCGCCCACATGGAGATCGATCTATCGAATGGTAAAAAGGACGATGAAATAACGTGGAGCTCTGGCGATCCAAATTTATTCAGCCACGCCCGGGGTTACAGCTGTTCTTTCTGTAAAAGAGGTTTTTCTAATGCTCAGGCACTGGGAGGCCATATGAACATCCACAGAAAAGATAGGGCAAAGCTCAAAGAATTCGCAGGCCCTGACAATAATATTTTTTCATCGGACATCACAGAGCAGGATGCTCCAGCTCCAAATCCTAATCTACCCCCTCCTTCGGTAGATTCTCATGATACGGTGTTGCAACTTGAACTTTCTGGAGACGAAAGAAGTTGCCTCCCAACAAGGGCTTCTACTTCACCTGATCATCCGGAAATTTATCATGATTACACTGGGAATGGTCAGCTGCCACTATCCTTGTTCACTGAGACATCCTCATCAAATAACAACAAAGCGGAAAGCAATCCATTTAACAGGCAGGTCAAAAGGAGCTTGCAGTTGAGTGATGGCGAATCATTCAAAGAATTAGACCTCGAGCTTCGACTTGGCCGAGAACCTCACCAGGGATCAAAAAGGGGATGACCCCTTTGTCAAAAGAAGAATGAATACATGTATGTATATGCTATATATGGTGCCAGGCGTTCATTTAAGAGGTCTGCTTGCCGTTCTATCTGATCAAACCTTTTGGTTAATTTTATCATGCCCTTGTGTAGTGATATCGTTAAGAAGACTATGCTGCTCACATTAGTTCTACGACTGCAGGCCCGAAATATTTGTGGAGCAGAAGTGTGTGATCTATAGAGTATCGCCATAGATACACGGTTACGTTACTGCTCTAAGGTTTCATATAAACTCAGAATTGTTCGTGATTTGAGTTTATTTGTTCATTTACAACATTTTATTCCATGTTTATTTCAACTCTTACAAAGAAATGAACACGTCTTATATTCTCCAACAAAGGCGGTGCCACATTTTCTTCGTACTCAGATAAGAATATTCATTACGCAAAGACTAGGCAGTTAGCATCTTGTTTCTAGGAAATTAAATCAGATTAAGAGGAAGATAATGACTTATTTATTATGGACCACAAAAAAGGTATACTGTTGCTGCTTGCAAACAGTGTCCTTAGTGACTATCATGAAACTCAATACTCTGAAAGTCGCAACAGAAATTGTTACAACAGCACACTTTTGAGCTCGTCATTAGTCCTCAGTTGTGACTTGGTGGGGCATTAATTCCTCTTGACACGTTCAATTAAATCTGTCCTAAGTCTTTGTTGATAACGTGGGCGATTGTTGGGGGAGCCTGCGGAGATTAATTACCTCCTCGATCTCCTGCTAAATTCTTTCTGATATATCCAACAATTTGATATAATATCGATTTTATATCCTGAAATGACAAGAGAAATGTGTTTTTCAAAAACCATTGGGGTCTCCTTCATAATAGAGTTCTTATCATTCCGTGGAAGCACATTTCTCCATTAGTGGTGCATTTTTCAGCAATCTTAAGAATGTTCGTAGTACATATAGGATAAACCAAGCTATCAACGCCCGGAAATTATGTCCAGAAGTAGCAGCCTTTGATGGCTTAGCCCGTAGGAGTGTGAGTGCTGGTTATATACCATTTTTTCACTTTGCGTAAATAAACTAGCACTTGATCACAGGCTCTTGAAAGTGTCAAAATAATGCTAGATTCACGTAAGCGCATATATATGCGCATTCCCCTATGGATGGATGAGCAACTCGTGATGCAGTGATTAGCCAATTTTGGCAGGTATGCTGGGCATTTTAAGTCCCAGCACACTGAAAGACATCAAGAAGTTCACAACATGAAGAACAAAAGGCTCCAAGAACTGAAAAAGGCGCAAAAGCAAAACAAAAAATGTTCGAGCATTGAATTTGATATTACAAAACTACTGTTACACAACCCATATATTAGGCGTGTATAACAGCAACACCTATCCTTGCAGTTGCTTATAATATGTGCAAGAAATCTGTATTTGTAAGATTAAATGATAAATAAGTATGTCCATTTGGTTAGCATAATTTGTATGAAAAGAAAATTCAAATATTATTCAACTTGTATCGTAAATACAATGTCTAATTATTTTTTTATCTACATACATCGTATCATAAAAAGTGTTACGGTGTTATTCTAAAAAAAAAAAATTCAAATACATCTCCTGTGCAAACTATCATCTTGTACAAGGCGTACGATTGAATGCATAACACAGAACATGCAGTAGCAAATCCAAGGGCAAAAATCCAAAGAAAAAAGACATATTCCTTGGGCGTGGTGGTCCTCTTGGGAAGGGAAGCAAGAATGTGAAGCGCCAGGACTATCTCATAAGAAATCCATGTGGCCCAATCCAATGATTGGGCCGAGGAGAGTCAGCTAACTAGCTAAGGCCCAGTCAGGAACTTGCTTGCTTTTCTTCTTTTACTTAACCCGTAAAACAGTTGATATAACTCTGACGCTTTCTTAGTTCTTAATATTTATTACTCCCAACTATACACTCACTTCATCATCATCATCATCATCAATAATATTTTAGGAAATTCTTCAAATTGATAGCACAAGAGCAGAAAAGTGGAGGAGTGCTATATTCTTAGTCGTATAACAAACAAGTGAAATTTTTTTATTGGTTTTAAATAAGTGTTACTGTTTTCGAGGATTCATTTTCCAAATTTGATATGAATATATGCATGCCATTTTATTCCAAAAGAAAAAAAGACATTGGTGAGGTTTTTTTTTTTTAAATTCTTTCGGGTTGCTCCTCATTTACTTTTGGCCGCAAAAGCAACACCAAATATTGGGCATGAAACTAAGGGAAAAAAAATATGTTGATGCCGAGTATGACCGTTTCGTTTTTCATAGCCGTGTTGAAATCCTAGTCTGAAGTATTCTGTATACATTTCGAGTATAAGAAATGTTCTCATTGATGGGCTGAAGTCAGTTCTTAATTGAATTCTCTAAATAGGAATATTTACTTGATCATGGGCTGGACTCAGTTACTCATTGAATTCTTTGTTTCTGTCAATGAAAACATTGGATCATTCTTTCTTCTTCCTTGGATGATTCATAAACGTTAAACATTAGGCCCCATAACAAGAAGCCTGAGCCACAAGCAGCAGACACACAATTGTAGATAGATATGTCACACACAACCTATTTCTGATTTCTAACCACTTGGATAATTAGCACATTCTAATATCAAATGAGAAAATTTGCAAAAATAAAGGATATGAACCTAATTTAAGTTCCTTCAGATGTGGACCAAAAGACAAAAAAGTTGCATTAACCAATTCAAATTCCTTATTCCTCAGTCGGCCGGCAGGGGAAATTATATTGCCCAACCCCACATCTTCATGCCAAGCAATACCATTTGAAACCAGCATTTTGATTGCTGTGAGCCTGTGACAGTTCAGAGGTCTCGGTCCTCATGCACAAATAATACTTAGTTCCCGTCCCAGTAAGAATCTAGATCATGGATTCACGAAAAAGGTTTTGTTTTTTTCTTTCTTTCAGTATTTTTTTAATTATATATATATATATATATATATATATATATATTTTCTTTCTTTCTTAGACAAGGAGGGTGAAACTCAAGAAGCAAGAGAGCAATAAGGAGATTCGATCCTGGGGATTTGTTTCTCATGATGGCAAAATTGATCCTCGCCTCCAATTCTTGTTGTTTGGTACAGGAAGTAGGAACAAATACTTTGACCCTAATAAATTGGCACTTGGAACTTGGCAGAAAGAGACGAGAAAACAAAATCCAACTTTTGGACCCACGGGCCCCATTAGGAACCAAAAAGAACGAAATTTGCCGCAATGGTCTGGTGTACCAGAAAGAAATTTAGACGTGCCACGCTCTACATTCAACGTCTTGCCTCTGGGCTCTTTAAAAACCCAATCACGGCGACAGGTTAGGCACTTGGGCCGTTGGCCAAACCTTCAAAAGCTCCATTCTCAAGCTTTTCAGACGGGGAAATAATTCACTTTCCCTCCTTGTTCCTGAAAACATTGAAGCTCTTGTCTCACAGGAGCACTAGAGTAGAGTTTTGATCGGTTTCTTAATTCGCATTTTCAAGGTTGGGTTAATCCTCAACTACCAAGCCAGAAGATATGTCTCAATCCCCTGAAAACGTTCAGGACCCCCTTAAACCTTGGAAACACATCCTCTTCCCTCCCTTTAAAGCCACTGATGCTTTGACTGTATTCATGAAGGGCTTTTTCGTAGTATGCGTTGTTGCTTCCATCTCCCTCGTCTTCTTGTCATATTTCTCCACCACAACTAATTACGCGAGGTGTTCAGGTTGTGAGGATCAAGCACTCGTGCACTCCGCTAAAGATTATGGAGGGTATCATCGCATTAGTGAAGAAACCAAGATTTCTCATATTCTTTTTGGTATTGGGGGCTCCGCCAAGACGTGGAACAATCGCCGTCGGTACAATGAACTGTGGTGGAAGCCCAATATCACTCGCGGCTTCGTTTGGCTTGACGAAGAGCCTGCCGGAGATATGAAATGGCCTGAGACTTCTCCGCCCTATAAAGTCTCTGAGAACACATCTGGGTTCAAGTACACCAGCTCGTACGGTTCTCGGTCGGCGGTGCGCATAGCGCGGATAGTGAAGCAGAGTTTCGAGCTTGGGCTGGACAACGTACGGTGGTTCGTGATGGGCGACGACGATACGGTGTTTTTCACCGAGAATCTGGTGACTGTGCTGGGCAAGTATGATCACAACCAGATGTACTACGTCGGTGGGGTTTCGGAGAGCGTGGAGCAGGACGTGATACACTCCTACACTATGGGCTACGGTGGCGGCGGGTTCGCCATCAGCTACCCTCTCGCCGCCGAGCTTGTGAGGGTGTTGGACGGCTGCATTAATCGCTACGCCTCTTTCTACGGCTCCGATCAAAAGATTGGGGGTTGCATGAGCGAGATTGGGGTGCCGATCACCAGGGAGCTAGGTTTCCATCAGGTTAGATTCTTGAAATTAATCTCTCAAATTAATTACTGGTGATTAAGAATTCATGATGCTCTGCTGCGGTTCCTTTTTCCATGTGAAAGCACGTATAATTGCACATCCGATCCCACCCCTCATCTCCCCCGGCAGAGGTGCGATCGTATCAGCTGACATAATGATGCGAATTCAAGTGCATTTCTAGTGTAGTAGACTCGGCATTTAGTTGTTCGTTGGGTCTCCGGTAGGTGGGAGTTATCAATGGCGTTAGTATTGTCTTGTTGGAAACTTAGTACTAGCGCTCACGACCGTCCGTGTTTCCCAACTTCCAAGGCGGCGGGTTATCAACCCTCCTCCCTAACTTTTGCCCAATATCTAGAGTCAAGACCCTGTTTTCATATGCCTTGCCATTTTATATTTTTCTTGACCAAACAAATTCAGGAAATAAATGGACAGCCGCGAAATTAAGAAATTGGTGCTGCTTTTCCCACCAAAAAGAGAGAGAGAGAGAGAGACTGTTGTGTTGCGTATTGTATTTACGACATACTTTTGAACACGATGGATGGTGAGACATTTGTTTGTTTTGGTGGGCATGGCCTTTGTCAAATCAGTTGGATATACGTGGAAGCGCGTATGGATTACTTGCCGCGCACCCATTGGCGCCACTGGTGTCGCTGCACCATCTGGACTACTTGCACCCCCTGTTTCCGGGCACCAGCCGCATCGACTCCGTCAAGACAGTGGTTGAGGCTTACAGGTCCGACCCAAGTCGGGCACTGCAGCACAGCTTCTGCTACGACCTTAAGCGGAATTGGTCGATCTCCGTATCCTGGGGCTACACAATTCAGCTGTACCCATCCTTGGTGACGGCAAAAGATCTGGCAACGCCGCTGCAGACGTTCTTAACTTGGAGGTCCTGGAGTCAAGACCCATTTACGTTCAATACCAGGGTTTTCAGCATGGATCCGTGCAAGCAACCCGTGATGTATTTCCTTGACGGCGTTACGAAGGTTGGTGATGGTGGGACCATGACTTCGTACATGAGGCCCCCACAGCCCAGAAAGCAATGCGGAAAGGACAATTATCGTCCTGCCTTGTCCATTCAAATGTTCAAGGTCTCTGCGCCCATTCTAGATCCCAGCATATGGAACAAGGTAAAAATTCAAATTTAGTGCGTATTTCAAATTACCTTAAGCATCTTGTGCCTTTTTTTTTTTTTTTTTTTACGTAGATCAATAGCATGAACTTAAAAGCTTCATTTGAATAGGATGAAAGTTGTACGTGAAAGTGGAGTGAAGGAAAATTAAAACAATAGACATTTGCTTACTAAGAAAAATATTAAGAAAGTATAGGAAATTAATTACACTTAGTAGCAGTTATTAAAAACTTCTTGTGAGTAAGGAACTATTTTATAAGACACAAAACATAGGAAAATACAAGAAGGTGCAAAAAAGTTTTTTAACATTTCTACCCGTTAAACATGCACGAAAGGAAGGGGAAAAAAAAATCTAACTTTTCGTAACTTTTTCACACTTCTCCTGGCAAACAAATACTATAAAGAAAATATGCAAAGAAATTTCTTTAAAAGAATTAGTAGTATTATGTATTATCATCTAGTTGTAGGGTTTTTCTAATACACTCAGTCGCGGAGATGTTGTTAGTGGAGTGGACTGCGCACTTTTCTCTTTTTGACGATACCCATCCATGATGCCAATAACTCCGTTATCTGCGGAATAACGGAGGCACGTCATGTTCGCATACAAGTTTGAAAGTTGACATGTAACAGTAGTTCCTCATGTAATTTTTGTCGCAAGGCTCTTTTAACGATTTAATGGGCAGGCACCACGTAGACAATGTTGCGAGGTAATCAACGGAGGAGACGTGGACGGCGTTGTGCGGATGAAGATAAGGGCCTGCAATCGGTGGGAATCGGTAACACCACCGTAAAGACGAAGGCTAGCAAGTTCGATTTCCGGATGACTTTTAGTTTTAGGAGAACCTTTTGTTCCCGAAGGATACCCGTGAGCAAGGGACTTCAGAAGACGCCAAAGAGTCCGACAATTCAGGAAACATAACGTCATACGTGTACATTCTCCCCATTGCTTCCCCTTTTTTTTTTTTTTTTTTTTTTTTTGGTGGTGGGGTGGGTACTGTTGGAAAAGATTGCAGAACCACTAAATAAGTTTAAACGTTATGGGTTCGGGGATGACAAACCCCCCATCAAATCCTCCTCTAATAAGGCTAAAAGTTCGTTAGGATAGCTTACGACAAAAGGGACTTCGAAGCTACATCCTAACAGATCTGTCAGCTAGTGCGCACATCTGTTTGATCTTTGATTTGCTAGAACTATCGCTTCAAGAAACCTAGAATTAGAAAATAATGGCAACAGATTCCTGGGGTATCAATACGGGTGGCTTTAATTAAACATACAATCTCTTAGAAATTGGTGTTCGAGCAAATGGGTGTTCAAGGAGAGGGGTAATTCAAGGCCATCCCTTAGCCCCATAGCTCTGCGACAATGTTGGTAGAAATTCCCAAGTTTCAGGTGAGGCCATTGATTCCCTAGGTAGCTAATACTTCCACAGTTATAATTTTAATGCCACAGGCAATTTTTCTCATATGACAAGTTTGGCTAAACAAGTTGACAAGTGGTCATCAATAGTAAATTCGTCATTTTGGTCAAAATGTGCTGTGGTATTGATATTTGACCGTGACATTATCATTTGTCCATCCCTGATTATACCTCTCGCTCCCCCCTTGCCTAGATTCCTAAGGAAGAGCCCATTGAACTTCCTGGATTTCCTCAGCGCACAACCTGCAATTTTATTGTGTCTTTTTTATTTTAGCTAGGTATAGCTTTGTTCCTTCCAATTCTCATTACTAAAGTAGCGGTCTAGAATTAGCTAACACAAGTTGGTTTAATTGGTAAGGTTTCACGTGCATGAACTAGCTTGTAACAATGATCGGAAATGAATCAACCTAAAGTTTTTTATATTAAAAAAAAGGGACTCTAGAATTAAGTATTGCACTTTATGTTATGTCTACTGCAACATTCTAGCTCGCATATCATAGAAAGTCTCTTCATTTTTTCAAACGCTCTCCATATAGAAACCGTCGGAAGGGGAAATTTTTGCCAATCGAACACTTCTATGGTACAAGTCAAACAGCACCGTGACTTTCAAACCTTAAATATAATGTCCGCAACTACCAACTAAACTCACTTTTTCTAACCGCAGGGCGGAAGATTGTGGTGTGGCAAACTCGGTGGGTTTGGCTTTATTGTCAAAGGGCATTTTGACTGCATTTCACATTGCATTGCTATCATCGTGAAAGTCACGATATGTTGGTCGCCCCGAAGGTCATATGGTCTTAGTCTTAACATTTTCGTGATGATGCAGATTTTCCTATCGATGAATAATTGCTTCAACCTACTTCCTATTTTGAATTAGGCTGTTAATATCATAATCCCCGCCGCCTTTACTTCAATATTCCGGGTTCCTATATTTAATCACTACATATAACTTTCCATTACCCACAAGTATTTTAACTCGTGCATTAGCACCATTTTTCTTCCCTATATTAGTATCAGTTGTGAATTTATACAAGCATGAATAAATTTAGAAAATAATAATGTTACATGAAAATTCAATCAAATTAATGTATTTAACTGTTCAGGTACCATATTAATCTTTGAATTAATTATTAAATTTTTATATGATTAAAGACCTAAAACTATATGTTTGTATTTAGCTAAATACTAGAGGTGCAAAAGCAAGTTTTTTTTTTAATGAACAAATATTAAGTTTCTAGCAACCTTAATAAAGTAACAATTTAAAAAAAAAAACAAGTAAAGGTAATACATATGGATAGAAGAAATTCAGTGAATTTACAAATGAAAATAAAGTTTGTTAGAACAGAGAGGAAAACCATAATAAAATAGAATTCGACTTTGTTAAAAAAAAATATAAGCTGTCAAGAGAGAAACATTATGAGAAGAACCGGTCAGAGAAGAGTTGGATACGACGAGTATGCGTACCTTGCATATCCAAATAACCCATTAATTTTTAAAATTAGGCATGCCACCTAAGAGAGAGAAAATAAATAATTAAATTAAGAATTCTCTCTCTCACGCACTCACATATGTATACACACAGATTCAAGTATAGTAGGCAGACTATGCTGAGCAAAAACGGCAGTGGACCCACAAAGTGGACTTGTGTCTGGAGGCCCAATTTTACATTATTGGGTGCCCAGTTGAGGCTTCCTAGCCCATTACTATTTACTTCTTGATGACCCAAGAAAGAATTAATACTTCTCATTATAATACAGCATCATAAGATAAGACAATTAATTTTTATTTTTTCTGTTAATCATGAGAAAAAAGGCAGGTCATATAGATTATTTGGGACAATTTAAAGGAAAAAAATGCTTTATCACTTTGTTAATATAATATATGTGAGATAAAAATATGGTTAAAAATTATACTTATGATACAACTAAATAAATTTATGCAAGCGATCCACTATCTCAATATTTCTCTTCAACCTTTCCAAGATACAAAATTTATGCAGTGAAGCTCAGTTGATTTTTAACTAAAGGGTCGAATGTACGTAATAAAATATCCACCAAGACTAGTTTAGTTGACAATTGAAAAGCCCATTAGCTCCGACAGATTATTCGTAAAAACGAAATTGCAAATCGAGCTTCTTCCCATATTCCATCGTCGTGTTTTGGGCATGCTACATGTACATCTGACACAATTAAACTCCAGGTTCCAGATTACCACACCTCATTATTATATGTTCCGTTGAAAATTGATTACCATCCAACTTGCTACGTTGTTAAGATCTTATAGGTTAGACGCATTCTTAGCAACCGTAAGCTGCGAAAATCTTGGTCACACTTGAAAATTATAAGAAATGAAGATTTGATTGTGTCTCAAGAGAACTCCTGACACAGTAGCATTTCCCGCGTCTTTGAAATGTTCAAAGCTTCAAGTTTCTTGGGAACTTCCCTTTTGGCCTGTTAATCCCCGGTTCACTGTCATGGACCTGGTATGCTAATACTAGCTCTTACCTTCTCTGGTCAGGTCCTCTCTCTCGCACCTTTTTGACACCAGCTAGGACTTGCTTAGGGCGACCCATAAGAAACGTCGAGTCTAAACTCTAAAGCAAATGCATATGAAGTCAATAATAATTTTCTGGGAAAGTTGTCACCAGTCGACTTCAGTGAATGGACCGAGGATATTTTCCATTCTGCTTAGTCCTTGCTTGGAAACACTTGTCACAATAATTCAAGGGGCGGAAAATTCAACCTGCGCGGCCCCCCCGGGGGGGGGGGGGTGTGGTGGTCGTGGCGCAGACACTAGAGATCAACTGACACAATCATTCGAGCGGCGGAATAAACCTAGAAATCTGCAACATGTACGGGTCGTGGGAACAAACAGCATGGACATTAGAAATCAATAGACACGGAATCCAGAGCTGAATGTGGAGACTGAAGGTCTAGTAGCTGACTAAGACGCTTGAAAAAACTAAAGGAAATTTGTATCTAGCCGATGAAGACACCTGAAGCTACAAAAGCCAGAGAGATCAAAAACAAAAGGAGGAGGGGTAATAAAACAGGTATATATTGCCGGCTCCAGCTGGGAGAAACGAGAACGCGCGATCGAGATTAAAAAAAAACCAAAAAAAAAAGAACTAAATAAACCGCGTTGTTAGAGAAAACTCCACTCGTGTAAATGTTGAGTATCATGAACCTGGAATCATGAATTATCCCCACAAATCTTTCCATATATAAAACATGAGGAGGAGGTTCGGTGTTAAAATTTTATGTCATTTCTTTTTGATTTTATCGTTATAAAAAGTAAAGATTTACTAAGGATAATTATTTAATTTAGTAAATTCTACTAAATTTTCACATTCAATAACTTCTATTTATTTTTTATTTGTTTGCCAAAAAAGTCATAGATTCTTTTTTTATTTTTATAAAAATAATTTCTATTAATTTTAATAAAAATAACTTAGTTTTTTTAATTTGCACACACCTGCACTAACTCCCCCACCAAAAAAAAAAAAAACCTATGTGAGCGCTTGGATTTTAGGCAATGTGAGGTAGTATACATCTCCTCCTCCAACTAAAGAGGAACAGGGCAAAATCAATGCGAAGTCTTAAGTTCCAAGTTCCAACTGACTGTAAGTCTGTAACTAGATCAGATGACGTGGCAATCGGTGGTCAACCCCTGAGCCTCCTTCAAATTCACACCAGCATTTGGCATTTTGCCTTCCCTTGTTTCCTTCTGCACCCGCCGGTGAAGTTCCTAGCAGGGCAAGGATAGACCCCATCCTCCCCAGCTCTCTCTCTCTCTCTCTCTGTCCCTCCTTTTCCCACAACTGTGCCAGGCTTCACCCCCCACGCCTGCACTGATGATCACTCTTCCTCCTTAAATAACCCCGCCAGCTAATTCAATAGCCTCATTCTCGTCACTCAGAAACTCACCCCGCTATTCGCAAAGAAACCAATTCAATAACTAGTACTATCGCATACATCGCCCCGTCGTCAAATGGTTGCTCTCAAAAACATGGGCTGGCTCTCGGATTTGAGCGCTCGAAAACATGGTGACAATGTCCAGAATTCTAACCGATTAGGAATCCTCGCGTTCGAGACTGCAAAGACCATGTCCAAATTAGTCTCCCTGTACAAGTCCCTTTCTAATGACCAGATTTCCAGGCTTACATGTGAGGTGATCAGATCTCAGGGGGTTGCGTATTTGAATTCTACGGATGAGGGCCTTCTTCTCGGTCTTGCTTGCGCAGAGAGGCTTGAAGATCTCGATAAAACAGCAACTGCCGTGGCTCGATTGGGCCAGAAATGCAGGGACTTCGTGTTGAATCGGTTCGACCTCGTTTACTCCGATCTCAAGCTGGGCGTCATTGATTTGAGGAAGCTGGGACACGGGTCGAAACACATCGAGAAGAAGGTTCAGAATATGGAGAAATTGATCGCTGCCACTGCGAGTTTGTACTCTTCGTTGGAGGCGCTTGCGGAATTGGAAATCTCCGAGACGAAGCTGAGACAATGGAAGGACAAGGGGCCGTCCATGCAAGGCAGGCTAAATTTCCAGCTTTTCGAACAAAAACTGGACCAGCAGAGGAAGCAGGTCCACCGTTTGAGAGGGATCTCCTTGTGGAGCCAGACGTTTGATAAGAGTGTTCAACTGATGGCCCGCGTTGTATGCTTCGTATATGCCCGGCTTTGTGCTGTCTTCGGCCCCTACGTTCCGGTTCTTTCATCGGTTTCGTTGAGGAACCTGAGGCCATCCCATCAGAAGGAAATTCTCAAAGATTCGCCGTCCCAGTGTTGTATCGTTGCTCAGCTGAGGAACAAACAGACACATTCACACTCCGGACCAATTCCCACCACCTCTAACTCCAAGTTGAGAATGGTCAGGTTTTACAGCCGCAAATCAATTTTCTTCTTAGACGAAGACGATGATTTGGGAGCCAGAAAAATTTCCAGAATTAACAGGGTGTTTCACGCAGCAGGGCCTTCCACTGTGGGTGGCTCAGGGCTTGCTTTGCGTTACGCAAATGTGATTTTGTTGGCAGAAAAGTGCTTGGATTCAGGTGAATCATTAGACCCTGAGACACGAGAGTCTTTGTACCAGATGTTGCCGGAGTACGTTAAGTCGTTGGTGAAATCAAAGCTGAGCAAGAATGTGAAAGGTACAGAGGATGATCAATTGCTGGCAGCGGGGTGGAGAGAAGCTCTGAGAGGCATAATGGGGTGGCTAGCGCCAATGGCGCATGACACGGTGCAGTGGCATCAAGAGAGGAATCCAGAGAAGATGAAGTTTGGTTTAAAACCTACAGTGTTGTTGTTACAGACCTTGCATTTCTCGGATAAAGAGAAGACCGAAGCTGCCATTGCCGAAGTCCTAGTTAGCTTGAGTTGTATATTTAAGCACGAGAACTGCAAGTCGTGCGAGCCATCATGAAGACTCAATAGGATTCTAGTAGTTAAAGTGAGAGCTAATCACCGGAAGAGAAACCCGTGGATGCAGATGGGGGCCCTTTGTGTCCTTGTGTTCTAATTTTGGAGGTTCATCCAGTGCCCAAGCGGTTTACAAATTTTATTTATCATCTATAACACAATAGTTTTGTACAGTTGCTGGGCGAATTAATGGATTGGAGTTTTTCACAAAAAAAAATTTAAATTTTCCATGATCACATCTTCCAAACACCTTTTTATGCCACATATCATATCGTTATAATACATATTTTCATGAAAAATGCAAAAAATGGCAATTCACACAAGAATCTTGGACGTTTATGCTTTTGAAAGCAACCTTTGGCTCAGAAATTATACAGAGAATAGAATAGCTATCTAAATTATGTCCATGACATATGTTTACCAAGCTTTAAGAGCATGTTCAGATTAGCATGAGTATTCGACAGAATTCCACTTGTAAATAGAATTATTGTCTCAATGATCCTTGTGCACTGTTAGTCTGTTACTGGTAATGAAGAAAATACTGCCCCTGAATTGCAGGGCATGGATTCAGGCCCGTTTACTCGGACAAATTTTTTACCCTCTGCCAATAAAATACTTATACTGAAAATTTTAGTATTCTTTAACTCTTTGTTGCAATTTTTCTTTTTGTAAAATTCACTGTTAATAATTCATCACCAAGTATAATTAATCAAGTAAAATAATTTAAGAGTGTGTGTGTGTGTCTATATATAAACTTGTTAGAATTCACAGATATTCAACTATTCATAATAAAAGTATCATAATGACGTAAGAAACAAAGGTGAACCAGTTATTTTTGCTAAAATGTAAATGATAAAACAAAAAAGGTAGTTGATTCACATACTTGTTATTTATTTACTAGTATTAATTAATAATTAATAGCTCATTTTGTTTCATATATATTTAAGTAATTCAACTTCTTAGATCAAATTGGCTGCGGAACGTAAAAAGCATGGGTTGTATTATGCATAGTGTTTCTTATGGATTATTGACATTGAAAACTAATACACAAACGATCTACCACCAATCTAGAATATAAATTTGAACACTATTAAATATCTTATCAATGTGTACAAATAATAATAGCATGCAAGATAAAGAAAAGAAAAGAATAAGCGGAGAAACTAAAAAGAATATGATATGGAAAAAAAAAAAAGAAGAAAAATAAAAATAATTGGGAAGGAGGGGTATCATAGTCACAACATATTACGAACGGGGCAAAACGCCTATAAAAAGAAAGTTTGTGGGGTAAACTGTAAGTCGGGGTATAGATATATTTTTGTTTTTTTGGCTTTGGTTTGGTGCATTTAATCCCTAGGAAGAAGGTTTCCTCATCGCTTATTGTACAGACACGGATTCAAAGCTGCTTAATACTACTACTAATTGTAGTAGTAATTTCATTGAGCCCGCCAGTAGCTGCCGACAATGCCGGTGAGAGTGGCCGAGTCTTCTATGCCGTCCCAAGTATCGGGTAATTTCTTCCTTCACTGTAATTTCACCTAAACTACTTTTAACCCTTGAACCACACTAGTTGACTGTTACCATTGTTAGTTGATTATGTGATCTCGATTGATTGAGGCAAACTCACAATAAATTTAGATCCTCCTCATTTCTATTTATGTGGATGAAAAAAAAATGGAAACCGAAGGTTTCGTCATGGTTTTGCTTTGATTTCAATGACAATGAAGCTACAAGCAAGAAATCGGATAACAGTTTGTATCATTTGGATAACTCTTTATAATTTTCGTTCAATTTACCTGTGAATAACTACTATCTGGTGTGTATATTGTCCCCGTGGTAATAATTTTTCTTTCTTCTTTTTCCTTCTCTTTTCGGGAAGTAAAGATGATAATGCAGGAAATACTACACTTCCACCTTGTACTCTATTGAGTGTTGGACAGGTAAATCGCTGCTCTCTTTTCTGGTATATGTGTGGAAATTACAGTTCTTCACAGCTGGTATATGTTGCATTCTGAATACTTTTGGAATTTGCTGGTTTTGGGAATTTATGCTGGGTACACATGTATGAAGTTATTCTACTCCTCATCCCCCCCTCCCCCCAATCATTTCTCCAGTTAAAGTGTGTTACTAGTACACTTATGATTGTATATCTTTTAATTGATGTATAAAAAGTTAGCCCACATAGTGTCATTGAAAATTTCTTTTCTTGACATGATGTGGTGTCTGGTCAGAAACGAGGGAAAATAGGGAATGATTTGGCAGATGATCAACTTGTAGAAGTGGAATCTGAAAAGAACTTGAGGCTATCTTATATGGCTTGCGGATGTTCATCATCTGTGGATCTGGGGTGGAATGTGTCGGAGATGGGAAAGACAGTGTTGGTTGGGCTGGAAAATCCTGGTTATTCATTGCCTCCACTCTCTCAAAGCCAGTAGGAATCCATAGGAACTGCTAGCCTTCAATGGTGTTATCGTATTTATGATTTTGTGGGTTTCTAATTTTCCTCTTGAGGGACAGAAATGAA
This sequence comes from Gardenia jasminoides, assembly GCA_013103745.1. Classification (NCBI taxonomy): domain Eukaryota; kingdom Viridiplantae; phylum Streptophyta; class Magnoliopsida; order Gentianales; family Rubiaceae; genus Gardenia; species Gardenia jasminoides. The sequence goes on from CM023103.1 coordinate 7,390,347, forward strand.
TTTAATTTCATCTTTGATGTCTGCAGATGACAGAACATTGTAATAAAATTACCTTGGACAAATGTTTGATCACATGATTCTATATGCCTCATAACTGCACTCCAGACTTGACCGCTTATTGGAGATGCACTTTCACAAGTTTTGATACGTATAAGAGATTTCCCAGTTCTAAGCATGTTTGTCTATAAGCAGGCTTTCTCTGGGACACAGAATGTCTCAAGTCTACAGAAGGATGAGGCATGGAGAGTAAATGTTCGAATTCTGGGTTGTGACCTTGATCATGGGTATTTATGTGGCACAATGGAGGCCCTTAATGTTCCTATGGCGGACACACCAGTAAGAAGCCTTTCTTATGAATTTCACCTTTATGGTTCCTTGATCTTTTGCTTTCCCATGTAACTTTCATATCATGTGTATTCATGCAGTATCTGTCTTTTGTTACTTGTTATATGTTATGTATATTTCTTAATGTTGTAAAATGGTATTTTCATCTTTGGGAAAATAAGCACAATTTTCTTAGAACATGTAGTATTGATGCATTTTGCAAGCTAATGTATGAAAAATTCTAATTTTTTGTGTCCAGATGCTCCTTAATTTATCATTGTTCAAATCACATGAAGTCCAACAAATTAAATATGTCCTCTCCCACTCCAGTCTTCTCCATTTCCTTTATGAGGATAACCCAACCCATGCTAACTTTTATGCTGTTCTTGTGTTGCTTCTTTCCAACTGGTGCTATTTGTATATTCTTGCTGCAATTATATTGGCCTGATAATTGACAACTACTTGCTTGAAAGAAAAGCTTCTCCCTGCATATAGGGGAGGTTTACTCTTTCTTTTCCCCCCTTCATGGAATGGCACAAAGCCTGTAATTGAGAGTTTATAGACTAGAGATTCACTGTTCATTTGATCATGATTCAGTCCAATATGGCTCCCTTTAACTCTTTATCCTGTGACTCCCCTCCTCTGATCCTGAATTGTTTGTTGAATGATGTTTGGACTTGTCAACTGTAGTATGACAATGAATTGTTCTTTTAGTAATTTGCCTGCTTCTTTTAAATGCTACAGGTCTGTCCGTGTGAGAAGTTGACCATTCATATTTTGTGGAATATGACTAATTAATGTAACCCAAAAAATGGGACAAGAAAGTAAACAAAGTAATATGTCTACTTTTATCTTCCAAATTATCATACATTGTGTGAAATAGGAAAAGAGCTCCCCCCAAAAAAAAAAAAAACTTCTAGTTTATCTATCTGAATAAAGTTCTTCATTCCTGGGAAACAGACAAATTGAATACCAACTGGTTGTCTGGATGTGGTTAGGCAATGTTCAATTTTATGCTTGTCTTTGATGTGCCACAGGTGATTACTTTCTGGGAAGGCGAGATTGTCGATACCAAGAACTATACTTTTTTCACTAACAAGTGGGGTGCGAAGTATGTTCTTGCACTCATTAAACATCAGGATTAATTTGTTTGATAAAAGTTTGTGTCTATTTTAGGAATAAAATGATGCTTGGAGTGAAATTTAACTTGCCTAATTAGTTTGTTAAACCATGAACAGTTCAGATGAAGACATAAAGCACTGGACCAAATTCCCATCTTTCTCTCCCCTTCAGGTGAGTATCCAAAAGTCATCCATTGGGCTGAAATTTTATGATGTTGACTTTGTTAGCTTTTTCCAGAGCCAAGTGGAAACTGATGGAGGGAAATCTTTGGATTTGAGTAACTATCCATACATATTTATGGTAATAAACACCATTTATCTGTTCCAGTTTTTTATCACAGTTAATTATAGCATGTCTTCTAAGATTTGATTTTCAACTTTTTGTTATAGAGATGGAAAGAGAAGTACTTTGTGAATGTTGGAACGGACTGCGGGCTTACAATTGCTGGTTTTTACTATGTTTGCTTCTCCTGTAGTGATGGGTCTGTTAATGGCTTCTACTTTGATCCTAATAGCAGGTACTTAATTTTTCTATTTTGCTGGCTGTTAGAAACTTTTCGTTGGTAAAGCAATGTTTCATTTTTCCAGTACTCGTACTTCTCAAATTCGAATAGGGTAATTGTGCTTATAACCTTGATAATCAATATGTTGGTGGCGTTTTTAGATATTAGATTGGCTCAAAGCATTGCTATCTGTATGTGATCTTTCTATTGACAAGAATTAGCTTCTTGCGATACCTATTTCTTGTCTCTGTTTGATGAATAAAAAGAAAAGAAAAAGAAAGAATGAAAGAAAGGTCATCATGGAGTCTAAAAGCCAAGTATGTTATTGTCAATGACATGGAGGAATTCTGAAATGAGAGAAATTTGAAATACCAGTTATTTATGTTGAAATATTTATTTAATATGACTTCTTATCTTCTCAAAGTATACATGAAACAAGGTGTAGGTTGTAGGCTATTTAGTTTCCATTTTTCGGAGGAACGGGCAATAGGAGGCAGGGATTCTGGATTTAAGATTTTTCTTATATGGGTCTGTATTTATATCTATGTACCTAAACAGCAAGTAGATTTCCAAAATAGAGGTAAATTACAAAAAGAGTTTCCAAATAGTGAGACTTTTAAAACAACACATTCAGTGAATGCATCTTTAAGGGAAAAATGCCTACACAAATAAAAGAACGCATTCACAGAATATCGCTTTCACTAAATGTGCTTTTCACCCTTAGGGAAGAGGCTTGAAAGACACCACCTTATAGGATTTAGTTTCACCCAAAAAAAAAAAAAAAACCCATGTTTTGGGAATTTACTCCCGAAACAACATACAGATGAGGTATAATTGTAGTAATTTTTGCACTCAAACAATGTTCCTTTAGCATGTTGTTCTGCCTTTTCAATTACATAAAAGCAGAGACTGCTCAGTTTTTTGCCCCAAAGTTGTGATGCCCATGCCCCCCCGGGGGGGGGGGCCTTTCTTTCTTTTATAAAACCTTAGTAGTTTTGACTTGTAAGTGGACGATGTTATGTTTGGGTAGGGAGTCCAAATGTGCCGAAATATGGAGACAAACAACAGGCTATATATTTTGGTTAAAGGTTTCTGTGGGAAGGAACCCTGAATAGATGACTAGTCAAGACTCTTTCATGCAGGACAATGATAGTTCTCCTGGCCATTCTAACGCAACATTACCAACTTATTATTTCCTGCATTGAATTTTTCTTGCAGTCCTTTCCAGAAGTTGGAATTGAAGTGCATAAACGAGGGCCGATCAGGATTCAGTTTTTCCTCGTACGAGTTGCAGTAACTTCCAACACCAATTGTTTTCCTGAAAGATCTGAAGGTTCGCTTCATTATTTTGCTGGAGATATATAGTTGCCATGGTGCTTTTCTAAGCAGTCCCTCTAATTCTAGGGAGGAAATATCGGAGCTCATGCTTCTTGTAAATTTGTATACTTAAGTCAGTTGAGGAGATGCATTTACGTGTTTGACCATGGATCCTTAGAGGTCTACTGGTTCATAAAATAATCACTAGTTTGTAGAGTAAGTTTGTTAATGCGCTCTCATCATTGGTCGGTCTGTGATTAATTTCTGAGTAGGCCTGCAACCATGCAGAGTTAAATGAAAACAAGGTTCTCTACCTGATACTTTTCATATCGTGTTTGTTGAAATATTTTCTCTAGTACTTGGTTAAATTTCCGATCGGATAAATCTAGACAACCAGTTGTAAAATCAAAAGTTGGTATTCCAGATTTAAAGGTGAAGAATCAAATACCTACCAAGCGACTTCCAAGATCGGATCAAATTAAAAAAAGGGCAAGAAAAAAAAAAAAAAAAAAAAAGAGATGGGATCAAATCAACTGTTGCCAGCATATGAATTTTCGTGCATCTGCTCTGAGGAAGGAGGTCTCTATTGTGTTAACAAGAGGTCTATTTGTGAATGAGCCTGAAAATTGCGTCAGCTGCCATATGTGCTATTTAGCTGCTAATTCTTAATCCGTTAATCGAGTTGCTTAGATTTGGCTGACCATCGGGAACGAAAGGGTTGACAAGGCATTTAAATGTGCTCATATTTCATTAAAATGAGCAAACGCGAAGCACCAGGGATAAAATCTCTGAGGAACAATGATGAGCAACAGCGCGCTGCTACATTGAGTAATTCCCTAAAGCATGAGAGGAACGGGCAATAAATAGTTCATTGAGTAATTCCCTAAAGCATGAAAGGAAGCGGGTACTAAATGGTTGGTTGAGACCCTTAACACACCTTCACACGGCTGAAAAGGGATATTCTCTGGAGTTGTCCCCATGGCAGCATGGAAAATTCAGTGTGGTTTTGAGCAGACCCATACACTGGTCACTAAATGCAATACTGCAAGACAAACCTAAAGCCCAGTAGATTGGGAAAAATATCCGACCCGGAAAGAATCCAGGCACAACCACAGCTCCTCCACTCCTATGGAAGGGTAATAAATAGATGGAGAGCAGGACTATCCTCGTGTGGTCACGCAATCGGTTACTGCAGTCAAAAAAACTCTGCACCACAAATATCCAAACGCATTTACCCCACTTCATGAGGGACGTGTCCCCTTTTTTATGTCTCATGATCTTTCTTCCCCAGACGCCATCTTGTTATCGGTTGGTTAGTGCCCAGTAGCAGTACTAGTAAACCAGTAGTGGTGTTACATTAAACCCCGTATGTTTCTTAATCCCTTGCAATCCCGAAGCCCCACCAACGGGCATCAACTCCTGAATCCCTCCCTATATAACAAACCTTTTGACTCTTGTCCCGGTAACCTGCCTCACAAGTTCCCTTGTTTGCATGCTGCTGCAACTTGCAAGGACAAGGAAAAAGCTACCATTATATGATAGCTTGTCAGTCTGCTCTGTTCACTGAATTGTAATCTAAAACTGTCCTCCAAAGTGAATGATGGAGAGTCTGCTCTGCAACGAGGTCTGGCTTATGATGAGTCCCATCCCGGATCATGATAAGGGACATGCAAATGACGTTTCGGAATATTACAATGTAAATCGCAGCCATCATTCTACTACCAGTTCTACATCCTTGTACTCCAACTGGGACGATTGTCAGCGCACTTTTACTAGTTTCCTTGAAAAGGAGGTTTCTTACATGCCTGAACGAGGTTATTCGAAGCTAGTCAAAGAAAACTGTTCGACAGATAGGTGTAGGTTTAAAGCGATACAGTGGTTTGTTGAAGTAAGTATAATTCTTTTTAAAAAACTTGAAGTTTCATTCCTTATTTCGCCACAGCATTTTCCCATATACTCACTATACTACCATGAAATAGGAACCCACGATGATTGTTATCTTTTAAACCTTTCGTAATTAAGTGAACTGCTGATGTGTCCTTCCTTTTTGCCTGATTCGATTTGGTTCAAATCTCGGAGTCTCAAAGGCGGCTGAACCTCTCTCGTGAAACTGTCTTCAGCGCCGCAAATTACCTTGATCGGTTCGGATCTCTTAAAGAATGCCAAGTGAGAAATGCAAATCCAATATTAAGCTTTCTTATAGCCCATTATTTTCTGTGTCATACTAATCTTTAACGCTTCAATAGATATATAGCTTCTGCTTCGTGGAATATTTCAAAACACTTCACAATTTGCAGGTTTGGAATGAGTGGATGTTTGAACTAGTGTCTGTTGCATGCCTATCTATTGCTTCCAAGTTCGAAACCAACGCCCCTAACGTATTGAATGAAATCCAGGTTTTTTAGTGGTATCTATTTCTTTTATTCTTGCAGTTCTTGAATATTGTAATGCCACTTGATATGACTTTTTAGGTTGCATTAGTTTTTTGACGACGATGGTTTGGTTGGTAGACGGAGGGTCTTGAGCATTCCTTTGAACCAAGCGTAATCCAACGGATGGAATTGATTCTTTTAAAAGCTTTAGACTGGCGGCTCTGTCCAACCACACCATATTCGTACCTAGAATTGTTGACGCGGAGCGTTGATCCGCTGAACAGACACTTGGTCGAGGAGCTGATCACTGAGCTTTTGGTCAAGGCACTTTTAGGTGAATTGAAGCTGCAACTCATACTCAGAGCCCCTTCTAGTTCACATTCTTATTGAATTAATTCCACGTAAAAAATAGATGGATTTCTTTAGGGTTTTTATTAACAGCCTCTGGTTATACGAGTTGCTTTGCATGCAACATAAAACCCACTACACTAATATTCTTGAGACCAAACTTAATAAAATCATGGTTCATCATTCAGATTCTAGCTTCTTGGAGTTTCGGCCCTGTGTTATTGCCATGTCTGCGATACAACGGATTTCCAAAGAGTTTCTGTCAACAATAAATGATTCTTTGTGCTCCCATTTCAGCGTCCTCATCCCTCCGGATCAAAAGGTACTATCTCAGAAGAAATTTTTTTATTTTTTGGGGCTTTCTTTTCTGGATGGGGAAAGGGGGGGGGGGGTGTTGTTCTGCTCTAGGAGTAAGCAGCATAACGCTAATCGAAATTCTACTTTTCATGGAACGCAGGATGACTTGATCAAGTGCTGTAAGATGATGATGGATTTATGCAACAGTAGTACTTCTGCCAAGAAAGTTAGTTGCATTAATGATCCTTCTAGTCCCGTGACTGTCTTGGCCACTCATTCTTGCTGTGATTTCTGTGACTGCCAAATTGATCATTCCTTGTTAACCATTAAAAGCCTGGACATAATTTACTTTGGAGGATCGACAAAAAAGAGGAAGAGGGAACAACAAGAGAGTGGTCTCTGAAATCAAATCATCAGTTCTCAGATCACAAGGCTTAATTAATTTGGCTTTATATTGACGTCTTTATTGTCGACGTAATAAAATCATAAACAACCTGGAGGGGATAAGAAATAAATAGTGTTTGTTTGTGGTGTTAAGATGTTCAAATGTTCTATATACCACTAACAAAGCTCTTGTTCAAACTCGTCATTCGGAGAGCAAATCTTCTGCCAGAATTCATAATGATTTTTTTTTTTTTTTAAGTTGAAGATATTTTCTGTAATAGCCTAAGCATGGGTATGCAGTCTTCCGCATATAAAGTTTTTTTACGTACTTTCTGGATAGTTAAAAATTTTATATCTGTTTCAACGAAATTTTAGATTCACTATTTATTTATTTATTTATTTTTGCACCTGTATAGGTCTATTAAAAGAGATCTATGCCCCGTCCAACAAAAAATGCTCGACATGATCCGTGAGACCGATATTTAATGTAGAAGACAGAATAAAGCACAAAGCAGTTCATTTCAATATTAAGACTTGCGTAAAAACAGGAATGTATCCAATGTTCTTTTTCCACCTTTTTTAGCAAAAACCTAACCGATATACTGAAATGATTTCACTTGCTACGAAGAAAAGTGATCATAGTAATATGCTTTTACATTATGTTGATGAATCTTGTAGTCAAAATTTAGTGAAGTGCCCGAATTTTTCCAATTTACCCGAGTATTGAGCATTCCTTTAACAAGATGCTGAATTGGAGAAACAACACCCCCAACCAAAAAAAAAAAAGCTGTCTCGGTATTTCAGTATCTATGTATGCACACGATCGAAATCTGTGGGGAGGATAAAAAGATGGGAAGAGAAATAGATCAAAAAACCAACACTTTAAATCATTTCTTTTTTCAACTATCTTTGCACACCAGCATCTTGAACCCTATGTGTAATTGTGGAATAAGTAGAATTTTTATAGCAATTCTGCATTGATATGGCAGCAAAATTCAAAGTAACAATCACATTTGGAAGACTGCCAGGGAATTTAGACGAAGAAAATAATCAGAGGCTGGAATGGATAGAGCAATATGTCGAAAAAGCGTTTTCAAGTAATATAACCAAAATTCAAGGCGCCAGGTGATACACGTATAGAGATGGGGCCCAGACACACAAACGCAGCGAGAAGCGGAACCCGGACCCACCACAACCGAAAACTGGGCGCCACGTGGAACAGTGTGGATAAGCCGAAGAAGAAGATATCAATGGCTAAGGTTGGAAGTGGGTACCAGCCATCACCGCAATGGCTGCGTCGCCGGCAATTTCTTCTTCTTTCCTCCCACTCCCGGCCACCGCAGCACTACCTCATCCTCACAATCACCAACTTTACTTTCTCCACCATAATCCAACTGTCAGAACCTCCTCCCCGATTCAGAAACGGCTTGTTTTCAAGGTTCAAGCTGCAAAGCTTCCCGCTAGAGTACGTACTACTTAAATTTCCTTTCCAGTTTTCCTAGTCTCATCTTTTTAGAGTCTGGATGCACACTTTCAATCTGAATCCATTCTTCTTTTTTTTTTAAATTCTTTTTTAGTTATTGAGGAAAAAGTTGTGAAAGTTTATTTCAATTTTCAGGTGGAACTGCCGAAAGAAGTTCCAAAATTTCAGCCCCCATTTGTGGGGTTCACCAGGACTGCTGAAATATGGAACTCCAGAGCTTGCATGATTGGTCTTCTTGGCACCTTCATCGTTGAACTGGTATATTTTTCTTCATTTCGCCATCTCCATCCACGATTCCTTTAGGGCTAACCCCTGCTGGTTTGGTTTTCAGATTGTGAACAAGGGAATACTTCAGATACTTGGCGTAGAAGTTGGCAAAGGTCTTGATCTCCCCCTGTGATTGTCAGTTGTCACTGAACAATTCCTCCCATGTATTGCTTTCTCCTTTTATGGTTGCACAACAGACTTTCAGCCGTGAAGATCAGATCTTCTTAAATCCTGGATGCATATTTTATTTTTGTGATTTGGTTATGTAACTGATATTGCGCTAAACAATTTTTAAACTTCCTCTACCTTAACAAGTTTAACAAGAAATTCTCCATTTCAGACCCCAACAAAACGTAACCAAACAGCTCAAAAATGACTTGGGAGTACAATATAAATCAAGTGTTCTTAGACGGACGCACTCACTACATCAAACATGCCAAAAGCCACGCTGTTAGTCTTTGCAATGGATTTTAAAGATCTTCACAGCATCTGTGAAGCTTGTACAATATTATTCAGCCACTACAGACCTTAGCAAATCAATATGGAAAGTTACATGAGGTGCAAACTAAAAACTGTTGCATCCAGTGTTGTCACAATGCCTCAGCTACAAATTTCTGACAGCAAAATTGGGCATCACTCGGGAAAATTATACAGACCTGCAGATTCTAGCGTCTATAACAGGTACTTTGGTAGAATTCTCAGATATGTCTAGTGCCTCAGCTAGTGAAAGCCTGCGATTTCTCCATACAGCTTCTGCCCAGCGCCTCATTTTTTCGCCTTCTGCTTTTCTGTTCTGTTGAACACAGAGTATTTCTGCATAGCCACCTAAACAACCAATACAAAAATATAATACTCCAAGATAGACCCCAAAATAAAAAAAGAAAAGAAAAAAGGATCTGGCCATTTAGAAATCTATCCCAGTTGCAAATCCACTGTAATTTGCAAGTTCGAACTTTAAATCATACCTCTGGCAAGGGCAACCATTTCCCTTCTATATACTTTCCCTTCAGCACCTATGGGACAACCAGAAAGCATAAAAAGGTCTGGGCAATCAGATGCTAGCCAATCTTCACAAAGGCAAGTTTAGAAACAAAAAGGGCAAATTGATCTGCATACCATCACTGTCCAATGGTGGAGCTCTAAGCAGTTCTATTGCCTTTCTATAGAGTCCCTGCAGTGTGAATAAACTAATCAACTGCAATAATAGCAGTATCCATCAACATTACAGAAGCATTCTTTAGTAGAATATAACAGCAGCCAATATGAAAAGTAAATGAGTATTCATTTTGAAGTCAACTTGCTCCATGCAGTCACTTTATTGAGTTCTTCTAAATGATGTGCCAAACATGTAGTATTGTAGTTGCCAGGAAAACATTACATACTATATTAAAAGAGGATTAACAGTAACAAGGAGTAGAGGAGATAAGTAACTTCAGAAAGTTGCAAAGGTGTCATTCCGAACAGCAATTTCTTACCTCTTGAATTAGAAGAGAACTTGAGCCTTCTACTGTCGTTTTCAAGCGATACATGAGAGCTATGCAGGTTAAAATAACACCAACCTTGGGATGAGTGGACCCTAGACCAATTAAGCATAAACAGTTTAAATCTTGACTGTAATTCCATGTTAAATGAAATGAAAGTAAAATTACCAAAATGTTGTTCTGCTTTCTTCAGTGCTGCAGTAAGAATCTCCTCAGCATCACCGAAATTTCTAAAAGAAAAACTAAAAAATCAAGGGCTTGATGGACATCGTCGGATAAATATTAATGGGCAATCAAAAATGTGTTTACCCTAAATGAGCCTCAAGCTGTCCTAGTGCACATGTAGCTGCTAAGAAAGCCTCATCCTTTGACATGTTACATGCCCCAATATTATGCAGGTCATTAAAATCTTTCTCCGACAACTGCTGAATCACTTTCTGGTATAATTCCTTTGCAATAGGAAGTTTCCGCATGCCATGAAGATATTCACCATAAGACAGAGCAACATTGCCTATATAACACCAGATCAATAAAATATAGGACGAGAAATTACCACAATGTCTTGTAAGGCAAAACCTTACCAGTGGAAGCTTCATTATCCTGAGCTACTAGAAGATCATCCTGAGCTGCTAGAAAGAATGTCTCCGCTGCATTTAGTAACTTACTATAAAGACCTAAGCTGATCAAGTGTGCCACAGAAGAAGAGAATTGATTAAACAAACTATATACGCAGACCTGTTTGAAGATTACCCAGGACCAGCTCCAGAAGTCCTTTTAACGCCTTTGCACGGGCTTCCAGAACCTCAAAGCCTCTCCCACCACCAATTTCCAATTTGATAGTTTCCGTGAGGCTATCGCATATATTTGTAAGCACAGATGAAGCGTCATCCTGTACAAGGAGAATCCCGCCCGTAAATATCCTAAAATGAACTTAAACTTGAGATGACATAGCAATTGCAAATTGTCCTCTGGGGCCTTGCCTCATCCAATTCGAGATGGATTCCTACTAGAGCTTCTGTAGCAGCAACTGCAGCAAAACACCAAAGGTAAAGCGCATTCAAACACCCAATCCACAATCAAAATTAAAGGAGCAACCAATACGGTCTAAGTAACTAACACCCAAGACATGTCAACCACCTCTAATAGCAATAGAAGACAAGCTCAAATCTTGGATGCTTTGCAGTTTCTCAAAGGCTTCTGCAAACTTTCCACTGATACACATGAACAGAAACCTATGAATTTCAAGGTTATTCGAAATAGCAATGGACGTAAAAAGAAGAAAAGAAAAAATTAAGACCTTTCATACAATAGGGTAGACATGGCAAGCAGAACCATGGCTTTTGAATTGTCATCTGCTGCTTGAGTGGAGCGGCACTGCTCCAATACCAACAGACCCTGCGAAATTGATTCATCTACACATGGCCCACATGTTTTAAGCATAACACTCAAATTTCAGGGAGAAAAAATAAGAGTGAAATAAAAAGATCAAATCTTTATTGAAGATGGAAAAAGACCAGATATTTGGGAACGGCCAACAGAAAGTGCGTAGTCAATCATTTGCTGGACAACTGGGTTCTTGTTTGAGTTGTTGCTCTCCGACCAAAATCGCAGAGGCTGTACCGGGGTGAGTGCCGGTGGTGGTCGGAGCAGAGAGAAAGACTGGCAGATTCTAGCCGCTCTGCGAAGCTTTGCTGCAAGGCCCATCATCTTTAGCCAAACGTCTTTTTTGACTGTGATATTCAGCTGTTTGATTTGAGTCTGCCGAGACTTGGCCGGACGGGAGTTTACAGGTTAATTGTGTACTCGTTTAATTGGTACTGTCCCCTTAGCTATTACTGTAAAATTAGCCGGTAATTTGTTTAGTGGAGCCAGGAGAATTAGTTGGATAAGTAATTGAATTGTTTCACTCTGCCGTAAGATTTTTGCGCGGGCGACAGACACCAGATGTTATTATGTGCAGGTGAATTTGGCGGGATGGCGGTGGCCGGAGGTCAACACGAAGAGAAGGATCCGGGAGTTTCTAAACCAAAAACACCTAAAATGTGAATTTTGTTTTTTTTTGGGGTAATAATATGAATAGAGGTGTAAAAAATAAAAATAAAAATAAAAAAATGAAACAAAGGATTCAGGATTTTTTTTTTCTATTGCTTTTCTTTTCCCTAAAATTGCATTAGTAAAAATAATATAAGTCTAGTACTCCTATAATAATATAGGTTCTCTCATGAAGGAAAGTCCTTTCCATAAAATTGTAGTGCACAAATTTTGTAGAATATGAAAATGAAACAAATGAAAGAGAATGGGCTCCTTTAACCCAAGGCCCATTTTTATGCGGACCGCCTGACGGAGCAGCCTCGTTTATAGTTAACAAAATGGGGTTTCGTTTGAGAAACCCCGGCAATAGTAATAGAAGGGGTTGTGAAGGTTTTCAGCTAATCTTTCATAGCTTAAATAGTAACAGAACCCAACAACAGTAAAATGGGTCCACGTTTGTGACATTGAATATGGCCTTTTGGGCCTCCTCTGAACCGCAACACACCGCACAACCCATCTCCCCCAAAAAAGAGAAAAAAGAGAGAGAGAGAGAGAGGCAGAATTTCCTTTTACTCTGTGCAAGTGAGAGTCTATGTTATATGGCATAACTCAAATCTATTAGTGTAAAAATAAAAAATTACGTGCTGGTAGTGTATAAAGAAGTTATCGGACATATATTTACATTCCTTTTTTTGGTACCCTCCTTTCACCTTTGTGTTATCGTCTAGTCTCAATCGGTCTGAAATTTGATGACAAACTAGTAGTTTCAAGCACACGTCTGATCCTAGTTGGTCTGCTTTTTATATTCTTTATAAATGATAAACTGGCAGTATTAGTATTATTTTATACTAATAGGACATGCAGAGTCAGCAGTGCACTTTGGATGCTCCATATCGACAGTGATAATATAATACTCAGGGCATGCATTCACTCCGGAGAGATCTCTCGTCAAGTACAAGGTTTCCAAATCTAAAAGTTGGCGACAAGATTATGGCATTTGAGTCCAAGGACACGTTTCCTTGCTTTGCATGACAATCAAGATCAGAAGAACAAGTAGGTTACGAAACACAATATAATATATCATCGAACTGCATTTCACTCGTACGCTTTCTTCTTTTCCCAGTCATTTCTCACGGTAACTACTGCTACATGCCTACATCCCATTTGCTTCTTTTTATTTTTTTTTGGGCATTTTAAGTCAAGTCGTCCAAATGCCGACTTGATCCACTAATTCAAAGTCGGCATCTGGTTGAACCTTAAAGTCCAGCAGCCACCACACTTACCCGAAACAGCGGTCCTAGACTCCCAGCTGAGCCATGTGAACCTCATCTGTAGATATCCCAGCAAAGTAAGGGAAAGAAGATGCTTTTGCGCTCACTATGTCTTGAGACATAACACAAGATTCATTCCACTACTTTCTGTTAAGAGGATGAACACAAAACATAATCATGATCAAATAAATAAATAAATAAAAACAACAACATGAATACAATTATGCAAATCCCACCCCGGAAGCAATGCATATATACTGCCCTTTTTAGATATAAAAACTGTGAAAAACTTTAAAAAGAAAAGCTAAAGTGCTCGGCCATCAAGGAGGATGTTGCGTTCGAGCAGAATTCGCGCCTTTAAAACCAGAGCATTTGTCCAGCTCCAAGAGTGCGGCACCACATCTCAGCACTTTCTTCCCCATGCGCCTGTAGAGAGCAACTCCATCGCAATTGAAATATGCTGATTTCTTCAAATCTCCTACTCATCCTACTCTGCGTTTATGCCTTTCTCACGAGATCAAGTATACTATAACTTAATTTCTTCCCAAACTTGTCTGTTTTTTTCAATGCGTGATAATCTGATGACTCATTTTTTTAATTGTGTGGGGTTATTGCAGATGGGATACAGCTAATATTGGTAAACAATTGTCCAGAACATATATGGCCAGGGATACTCGGCGGCGCTGGCCATGTTACTCCAAAACAAGGCGGTTTCCATCTGAGCTGCGGGGAGGAAGCAGTCGTTGACGTGCCTGACAAGTGGTCAGGCAGGATATGGGGCAGGCAGAATTGCGATTTTGATGACAAAGGAGAAGGGTCCTGCGGCACCGGAGACTGCTCTGGTCAACTACATTGTGAGGGAATGGGTGGTGTACCACCAGCAACTGTGGTGGAAATGACACTGGGGTCATCCACTTCCCCCTTACATTTTTACGACGTGAGTTTAGTTGATGGATTCAACTTGCCTGTGTCGATGAAGCCTGTCGGAGGTGGAATTGGCTGTGGCATCGCGGAATGTGAAGTTGATCTCAACATATGTTGTCCGTCAGCATTGGAAGTTAGGATAGGCGGGAAGGTGGTGGGGTGCAAGAGTGCTTGCTTAGCTATGCAGTCAGCCAAGTATTGTTGCACTGGGGAATATGGAAACCCCAAAACTTGCAAACCAACGCTCTTTTCCAATCTCTTCAAGGCCATTTGCCCAAAAGCCTATAGCTATGCTTTTGATGACTCTTCCAGCCTTAACAAATGCAGGGCCTCCCGTTATGTCATCACTTTCTGCCCTCCCAAGTGACAACTGCGCCAAGAAGTTCAGGCTGCGATCTTGATTAGAGTAGAAGAGCTTACTAAGTTAGTGAGTTCTGTTTGCAAATTACTTAGTAGCTTAGCGGAGGAGTTTAAATGTACTTTCAGGTACAGATCTTATATCATGGACTCAGTTCCAGAGCTTAAACTAGTCCAAGCAATGCACGTTTGTTTGAAACATCAGTTCCCTGAAAATTTTATTCTAATGCGCCTGAACTTTTAAGTTTTAACTGCAGTCTGTACCCATACTAACCAATCTTCAATTTTCAACATCACAAAATCTTTCCAATGTTATTCTTTCCTACCAAGCTCTCTGGGCCTTACTTTCATGTTGAATTGCAGCGACCGAAATCCAATTTGTCTGCAAGTGAAAAAAAAAAAAAAAAAGCAAAAGCAAAGGGGCTGGGGCCTGGTGGGCGGCTCCCCAGTGACCTTCCTCATGGAATGCTTTTATCAGTACAAAGGAGCACAAATCCTATAAGATTACAAGCTTGATCAAGTCTTGCTACTTCAGCCAAAGGCAAAAAGTAAATTGTCCAACAACTTGATCGCCGATTCTCTTATTCGGTTTCCACTTTATGCATATTACAAGTAGGCGTTTCCTACAATGAAAAGATGAAGTTCAGGTTGTGTGACGCCTGCTTTAAGCAGTAACTCAACCAAAAGATGACAAATGAAAACAGTGAAATATCTGTGTCAGGATTCAGGAACCACGTTCTGTCATCTGTGGCATAAGATTCAGCGTTTACTAAACATTAGCTCCTGGCTGTAAGTTCAGTGACACAGACTACAAACAATACTGTGACGTTGATTTTCTTAATCCTTCTTTATCTTGCAAATAAATACAAGTGAGCTTGGATTCTTTAAAACTCAATTACTGCATGTCCAAAAGTTAAATATCAAATTTGGAAGTGACCTATCCACAAAACCTTGAGGGAGAAATCCAGTTTTATTTTATAGAGAATCTTTCTAGGTGAAAAAAATCAAGATTCCCGTAGAGAAACAAGCATGCGCTGAGCGCAGCTATAAAAAGCTTCCAAACACCAACAGCATGTTGCGAACTCCGAAAGCAAATTTTTATGCAAATCATAGAAATGAGCATTAATCAGAATAGCACAGAAGAGGAGCCACCTAATTATGGAGGATCTTTAGCAGCGCCAAATGTTCAAGAAATAGTGAAGAGGGATCCTTCAAACATCCCAGATAGATACATCAGCAGCCTAGAAGACAATCCAAAAAGAACAAATATGACCACTTTCTCCCCTGAGATTCCTACAGTTGATTTATCATTGCTTTTACAGCAGCTAGAACAGGAGCTCAAAAAACTGGACAAGGCATGCAAAGAATGGGGTTTCTTTCAGGTAATAATAAAATTATCGAACTAACATTAGAAGGCAAGGACAGACCATGTTGTAGAACTTTAAATTTTATGCTATAACTTGATTAGGTATCCGATAACTTGAATCTTGAAACCAAGAGCTCTGACATGTATCAGATGCATAACCAAGTACCCACATGACGATATACTACTAAGAGCTTCTTAAACGATCTACGGTGGCTGTTTCAATATCTCATGACTTGTAGACATGTTCTTCAGGTGGTCAATCATGGAATAGAGAACCAAGTATTGCAAAAAATAAAAGATACTGCAAGATTATTTCTTGAACTCCCATTGGAGGAGAAGAATAAGTTCTCAATGCCCGCAGATGATATGCAAGGATATGGGCACACATTTGTGTTTTCTGAAGAGCAGAAATTGGATTGGAATGATACACTGGTTCTGATCATGTTTCCTCCAAAGTTCAGAAAGTATAAATTCTGGCCCACCACACCAGAGCATTTCAAGTAGGTTCATCTAACTACTCTTCCACCTTTACTGTTAGCACGCCTTGTGAGTGCGACTAACAAATCCGACGTTTCAGTGATACTGTGGAGAAATATTCATCTGAAATACGAAGAGTGGGCATGGAACTGCTTCGCTCCATATCCATAAATATGGGAATGGCCACCAATACCCTTCTTACAATGCACAAGGAGCTGCTTCAAACTTTGCGTCTGAACAATTACCCCACCTGTTGCAAACCTGATCAAGTTCTAGGATTTAGCCCCCACTCAGATGCAAGTACTATAACCGTACTATCACAAGATGATGATATTACTGGTTTAGAGATGCAGCATAAGGGCCAGTGGGTGCGAATTAAACCGATTCCAAATGCTCTGGTTGTCAATGTAGGAGATGTTCTCGAGGTACATTTGCTTCTCCTGTTTCTGTTAATACATCTATTTATGTCTCGGCAGATCCACCATCAACCAAATTTCTTCTTTTTGCGAATGACTCTCAGATTTGGAGTAACGGGACATACAGGAGCGTCGAACACCGAGCAGTGACAAACAAGTTTAAGGCAAGGATTTCCTTTGCAACATTTCTATACCCGCCAGATGATGTGGAAATAGAACCGCTGGATACCATGATGGACTCCCATGATTCCTCAAGGAAGTACAAGAATGTAATTTTTGGAGATTACATCAGGAAATTCTTCAAAGCAAAATTTGAAGGAAAGTCTAGACTCGAAATGGAAAATATGGAACCTGAGAGTGCTGACTTTCATTGAAGCAGATGGGCACCGGCATGCAGAAAGGATCAGGCAGTTCAATCTACAAAAGATTCCTTTTTCCTGAATTTACTAAAATGTGTCTTTACTTTTTCCTTTCATTTGTAGCCTTCACTTATTTCTCTGTCACTCCCTAAAGCAAATGTAGATGTTAATAGAGGAACTAAAGATTTTCAACGGGCAACTGATGTCATGGTTGTCCCCCTTCACCTGGCGGAAAAGACCATTGTCATCCAGAAGCAGCTAAGAAGTTGAGGAAGTATTTATTTGATCAACCACATCCCCTTCAACTTGACGGGCTAATTTTCGAGTTATTTTACAGAGACTTAATTGCTTTTGAACCTCTGTTTTCCCAAAGGACGGCTTTGATTCTTCGATCACAAAGCCACACCAGATGATGAACAAACATCCATTTGGTTAGCAATCATAGAAATGCTTGCATACTTGACACTACTGCGATCCAAAAAGAATGAACACAAGCAATCTTAAGAGTTCAAAAGTCTAACCAGCTTTCATCATTAAAATAAAATAAAAAAAATAAACCACCAAGCGAATGATGCGGATCAAGGATGCTGCAGAAATGCTTCCAAAAATCAAAAACACAAATGCCCACGAAAATGACAATTTCAACGTGCATAAGCTCGTCAAGAGACAGACTTTCTAGGCAATATTTTGAATGCATATATGATTATACGAGCACCATAGACTCCAAGGACAAGCAGAAACCAAGTACCCAAAAAGTGGAGCCTTTAGATGGAAATGACCAACTAAAGCACCCCAGACAATTTGGGGAAATAAATAAATACAACTCATAAGCGAGCTCACAAATGGCAAAAAGCAAAACATTCACTTGTTATACAGATGTGGAGAAGTAAAAGTGCTGTCTTCATAAGTGATTCGTCAACTCTATACTACATTCTCTATGTGGGAGGGTTCCTCTCATCTCCATCATCTGTATTCGAGTTATTATGAAGACTAGCACTATCAGCAGGTGGACCTAGTAATAATGGAGCATCTTTCTTCTCGCTATCGACTTTCACATCAGCATTTCTGTTAGCAGCCCAAGCTCTGAGAGGCGGTTCAAAATGCTTGCTAGCAACGTCAGGTGGAGGTGCATCCTCTCCTGGCAGAACAAGAAGTCCTTTCTCTTGGAGAGAAGAGGCTTCATTGTAGCAGGCATTCCACAGGGAGTCCACAAGCTGCCTTTCCTCTCTAGCGGCTCCGAGGTCCTCAGGTGACATCAAGCTGATCCCTTCAATTCGTTGCTCAAGAAGTTCCTTGAGTTTCCTGTCCTCCTCACTTGAGCGACTACCACCCTGTTCTCTCCTGTCTCTGGCAAGCTCAAGAAGACCCCTGAGTGCTCCCTCTCTTACTTCTGCATCTTCACTGGAAGCAAGATGCATCAGAATACGTGGGAACCCAAGCTCAGTCACAATATTGCAGTCTGAGAGATTTTCATGCAATAAGTAGTGGATCAAGTTAAGAGCCTTCCTGCAAAATCAATTAAATTTTAGATATCAGAAATAAACGACACAAATGATGTTTTCACTTAAGCAACATATATTTAAAAAAGCACCTTTGAAATCTCACACTCTCAAAACTTAAAGCATCCCTTAGGGCAGAATAGCCATTTGCAAGACGAAATGCTGCAATACCAGGCTTGTTGTGTCTGATTAAAGCTGAAAGATGTAGAAAGAGGAAAAAAAAAATTTTAAAATATCAACTAATCTCCAAGCAGGTATCAAACTTCAACAGATAAGTGAAGGGCTCCTCCTAGAACTAGAGGGAACTCACATGAGATTGCACCGAGTGCTTTAGTGCGCACAGTAACATCAGGATCTGAAGTGAAATTATGGAGCAGTGGCTCCAAGCCATTAGCTTGCATCACCAATTGTTGACTCTTGGGATTGTTCTGAACGATTGTGCTCACTACTTCTGCAGCTTTTGCTCTAATATTAGCATGGGAATTCCTCAGATACTTGAGAAGAGGATCCAAACCCCCAATAGAATGGAGATCTGCGCATGCAAAGGGAAAAATAAATGCATTTCAGGATACATAACCCTCAATAACCAAATTGTGACATTACAGGCAAGCGGCAGTGAAACTACCACAATTCAGTTATAAAGAAAGAAAATTAATAATGGAACTTAAGACGGAAGCATAAGGCATGGAATTTCAGCAAGCTACCAACATAAAGCAGATTACACCATTTTCAAGTGAAATTAGCACAAGTAATCCAGCAAAAGTTACAGTAGCGCCAATAAATCACAAACATGTTTTGATTACATCCACATTTCATACGTATAGCAGCTTTTCGACATCCATCTCTAGGTTGCATACAAGTCTTTCACGTAATTATTTGCACCACTACTGTCAGCTAAACGTCAGGAACTAACGAAACTTTCAGGTAAAAAAGATACAGAAAGACGAGTGCGTCTCAACTTTTTAAAATAAGTTTGCTAAATGGACATCAACATGTTCTTCTCCTTCTTCTCAAGGTTACCATGAACATTAACAGGGTCAAGTACAGAACTATAAAGTTATGGGTGTAAAAACCAGGAACGGAAAATAGAAAGTATTCAAACAGCACACTATTGATAAGAAGGCTCACCGTTGGCCATGTCAATAGACTCGACATGCTCTTGTAACTCGTCCAACATATCTGTAACAAAGCAAACACAATACGTTCAGCTCCATCAATCGTTCTTGGAATTAAAAATACCCAATCAAATTTGATACTAAAATAACACAAAAGGGAAAAGGGAAAGTAGGGAGAGAAAGAAGGGTGGGCAGGTGTGGGGTCCAGAACAAGTGATTGATACGATACCCTCAAGATCTTGAGGAGTGACCCCTTGAGATTCAAGCACTTGGTCGGGAGTTTGCATAACCATAGTTATCTCCTTCATTCGTCTGATGACGTCAACCGTCTGCGATTGCATAGCCTCCATGAACCATCTTCGATCCTCCTCGCTACACAGTGGAGACCCCCCAATTAGTGTAGTTTCCCCAAAAGAAAATTTAGAAAAATTTCTCCAATTAAGAGAGAGAGAGAGGGAGAGAGAGTTGGCGGGGAGAGGTTACCTCAAATTACGGGCACCACGAGTACCATCAGCGTGAGAGAGACTCCATTTCAGCAAACCTTCCCAATTCGGTCCTTCTTTCGCCATTTTTACTTTAGCCCAAAAACTTCTACTGAATCCACCAAAATACCAACTATGATAGTATGCAATGTATAAAACCCTAACGACGTTCTTTGCACTATCGCAGAAAATTTCAATTAAATATACGAGAAACGGAGAGACAAGAGGTGAAGGAAACTCAGCAGAGAGAGATAAATATGCGATGCTGCAGAGACAGAGAGGTGGATGACGCGGGGAGTTACGTAATGCTTAGAGCTTTCGGGAATGGACCTGAACAATCCAGATTCCAGACGATACCAGAAGCACTGCCCCCTCCCAGCTATATCTATGGTAGTCAGTCAGCGACCATCATTCTCCCACTGGGCTTTCTGAGCAAGGCTTTACATAACTGCGGGTCGGCCCACCCTTTTTTTTTTTTTTTTTAATTCTTTTAGCAGGGAGGGGGATTTGAAGTAGAACCTCTAATTTTGGATTGGTTAAAACTGGCAAATTAAAGAACATAAATTGTGGTCTACGGCGCTTGGATTGCATTTTCTACAATTCTTTTTAAAAGTAAACAGTTAGTGCCAAATTTTCTGGATAAAAATTTATTGGGAAATAAATTTGAAACTGCAATCCAAAAGGTAGCTTAAATTCCTTCTTCTGGTATCGGAGGTATCATCGCAGGCTCTACGACTACCATTTTCTGTTAAATTTTTGTCTAGGCGTCAAGTTAGTCTAGGTTATGCCGTGTGAATCTTGTTAAGAACGGAATATTAATCCTTATAAGTTCACTCTGTTTGTTTTGAGGGGGTGGGAGGGAATGGAAAGGAGATAGAATGATAAGGCCTTATTTGGAATGCAATTTTTCTCCAACAAAATTTTTATATTTTCCATAAACATATTATTCAATCACTTTTTTATTTCACATATATCAAATCGTTACAATACATATTATGTACAAAAATTTCAGAGAATAGCAAATCAGCTCTAAGACTTTTGATGTTGGGATTGGTTTTTAAGGAGCGAAAAGGAAAGCACTGGGAGGGAAATAGAGCGATAAAAACTAGTTACTTTGTATCAAACTATTTGGACGGAAACAGAGGGAAATGATATGAAAATTAATGAAAACTTTAAAATTTTGTTAAGAAATCAACTTTGTGTCTATAGGCTAAAAGCGTAATTGACGCATTATAGTTTCATATTCCTTTTTTTCTAAAATTCAAACGAGATTGATGGGTCTGATTTCCTGTACTTAACATTATTTTCTTTTTTCACTGGATTTTTTTAATTTTCCTTTCCATCCAAATGGTACCTATGGTATTAGAGAGCTCATTTATTAACAAATATATAATATTAACAAATAATAATGTTAACAATGTATAATAATTTCAACCCATGATAGAGATCACTAAGTTAGGGGGTTAAATGACGAGTGTGTTTTGATAGGAGTTATTTATTAAAAAATTATTTACTTGCATACTAAACATATTTTTTAACACATACTTTTATTTTAAATATATTATATCATAAAAAGTGTTACACTAATTATTATAAACAAATACTTCGAACAATCTCCTATCCAAACACACTAAAGTCTTCTCTTCACACACAGGACTAAAGCAACCGGCAACTAGCAAGGCCAGTTGCACAAGCCTAGCCAATCAATCCAGCCCACTAGCCGACCCACCGACTCCTTGCAAAATTGTCTACTGTTAGAACCGCGCTTATCCCTATTTTCTTTAATATATATATATATATATTTGCAAGAAGGAAGTGGATTGGGGAACCACGCTTATCCAAGGAAAAGAAAAGATCCGGGAGTTTTGATGTGGCTATTTCTTATCCACTTCCCAAGGAAAAAAAGGGAAATAGACCCATGTCGTCGTTGTGATCGCTACATATAGTCTTTGAACCCAAGCCACACCCAATTGATTTTAGAAAACCGATTCCTATTGTAAAAATTAGAGAATCCATGGCATCCACAGCTCCGCTGCAGACGTTGTTCTCTACGAATTCTTCGCTAGCAGTGAAGCAACCAAGCGCAGGAGCTAGCAGAACATCTCTGTGCCGGTCAACAACAGTTGTGGGTTCAAAAGTTTGGTCGCTCAACACCGGAGTGAGCGTGAGGCAGAATAAGAAGAAGGGGAGGTCCCTGACGGTGGTTGCAGCGGTTGGGGATGTGTCGTCGGAGGGAACCACTTATCTAATCGCGGGCGCTGCCGCTGTGGCCTTAATCGGAACTGCATTCCCCATATTCTTCTCCCGCAAGGACCTGTATGTGATTTTTACTTACTTTTTGCAGTCAGTCTACAAACTTGTGCCCCTCTTGTAATTCTTTTGTTATGCTTTCTTTATATTTAACACTGTACTAGTTGATGGTAGGAGCATTATCTGTATCCGATGGGAGTTTCGGGTTAAATTCAATTAACGATTGCAGGTGCCCTGAATGTGATGGAGCAGGCTTCGTACGGCAATCAGGGGCCGCATTGAGGGCAAATGCAGCTAGGAAAGACCAGGCTCAGATTGTCTGTGCTCGTTGTAACGGTCTTGGCAAGCTCAACCAAGTTGACAAATAATAAAAAAGAAGAAAAAGATGGTGAATCCTTTCTCCTGTTAACCATTTCCATTTATTTCTACTACATTTACCCCCTCACCCGCCAGGCTCTTCTCACCTTTTGCATATGTAAACAGTAAAATACGCGCTGTGCAGATGCTACCCCATCTCAATGTTGAATCCCAAACTTCTGTTTTTTTCCCTAATCTTTTTTCTTTTTGGTAAATTCCCAAATGTTCAGAGACACTTTGAGCCACTTTGGTTTGTTATTTTCTAGAGTTTTTGCAGAAAAATATACTATTGTTAATGATTTGATGTATGCGAGATAAAAATGTGATTGGAAATTTTGTTTATAGAAAACGTAAAAACATTTCAGAGAAAAATACCAATCCTGACAAAGCCAGTATTGCTATCTCATCCTGTCAATTAAATCGGTTACCAGATGATCTTTCTCCTAGGTTGATTTGTTTTTCTCATTTTGAAGCAAAATCAGCTAGTAATAATAATGAGGTTATGACTAGAGCATAGGGCTAAGGCGCTGATCGAACAGTATGACAAAGAGTATCGGATTTGAGGTCTCACTATTTGTAAATTGCAAATTATGCTTGCAATCTGCAGAGAACAGGAGTGCTTGCTTTTACAAGTAATACCTCTCAGAGCTACGGGACACATTTTAATTGTTGAAAGAAAATGATAGTGGTACATAACTACAGATTACAGAAGAGTGCTGGTGTCCGTGTACGATTGATTGAGATTTGGTTAGAAAAAGAAAATTATTTATAGTGAAAACTAACATCTGATTACTATTTAAGTTTCAATTCGGTAAAGTGAGTATCATTGATTAGTGTTTTAGCTGGATATCCACGGTAGTACCTGACGTTTTAGACATAAGCTAGATTTCAATTTTACAGCCAAGTGCGCGACATCTAGATCATATCTTGTATGGTGATTTTAATACCGTGTGTGGGGCTTACAAAATTTTGTTCCACAGTTATAAGTTGTTGAATGTGAGTTACGCCTGTGTATCTTGCACAAGACCGTTCCGAACAGTTTTTCTGTTAGTTGTTAGGGCCATTAATCCGTATGTATGCTATAGACACAGAGACACCTGAGGCAACCTACAAATGAGAGCAAAGCACGAGGAGTTTTTCATGGAGATCACTGAGACTGAGAGAAACTAGCTTAAGAGAGAAAGCTTCGTGTCTACATCTTCTACAAGAATTCTGATGCCAGCCACAGTAGCTAGATGCCGATTACTCACCAAAACCATCCCAATAGGTTCAACCCACAATATTCAGACTTCCCCCACAACCACATTATACACAACGATAAAATATTCTAAGTAACCTCCGTACCTCTTAATATCCCTGCACAAGTATTTTGCCTCTACCTCTATTAGGGAAGGCAATAATTTTTTTAATTAGTTACATAGGCATTGAGCGTGCCTTAAATATTAGTAACTAAAACAAAAAGCGTGGGCATTTCTATCTATTTTCACGGAGGTAACAAATGCATACATCAAAACTAGAATTGTGACCCGTGCTATGCACAGGTTTATATTGAAAATAATAATAATAATTAATGAACTATTTGTAATAGTTATATGAAAAATAAGTTAAAAATAAAAAGATTATTATTTTAGTATCTAATTTATATTATATTTATGTATCTTATCTAAAACTTTAAAATAAACAAAAACATATAAGGAAATGATTATAGAAACATTGAAAGAAATACCAAAAGTACATCGAATATAGTATTATATCCCTACCATTTCTTCAGGTCACTTCTCCTGTTTCACCACTCTGCTATTCTTGCTATCCCCTTTTTCTTATCTCCTTAACTCAACATTTTCATAATCCTGCAACCCTTTCTCCCGCCCCTAAATCCTATATTCTATTTACCCTATATTATTCTTACCTAGTTGTCCTTCCTTTAATCTAATTTTATAGCACATTTACCTCCTATTCTACTATACTATCCAACTATTATAATTGTAAATGATAACCTATTTACTTTGATTGCTCCATCAACAAATATGAGTTTGGATATGTGATTTAATTGGATTCAAATGTGTTTATAATTCAACATCCCAATTAAAAAGTTAATATTTGAAGAAAAAAAACTTTCATAACTTCGAGTTTAGTTTTAAACTGTTAAAATATACTTATTTTTTATCCTTCAAATTGAAAGATATCACTTGAAGCAAAAGGGAAAGAAGAACCGATGAATAGTAATTTTTAGAGTATATCTAATTTTACCTCTCATAATATGAAACTATATAAAACCAAGAATTAATCACAATAGTTGTAATAATTGGCATCTGGAAATGCAAATGAAAAACTGACAATATCTTGTAATACATTCAACAATTACCAAAAAAAAAAAAGATTTAGTCATTTTTCTAAAAATAACATAGTAGTATTACATATTTACATTGAAGAAAATAACAAAAATATACAAAATAATCAATAATGCCTAAGACTATTCTTAGTGGTTGGGTTTTACACGCTTATTTAAATTCCATTAGAGTAAAATTTAGATTAAATATATATATATTGAGTAGATATAGTTTACGGATAAATGCATTATATCTTTCTCTTAAACTATATTGTTATTTTTTAAAAATTTTTGGTCGGACTGATGTTGTTGTTGTTGTTGTTATTATTATTATTATTTATCAAAAATAAAGATTTTAAATAATAAATATCATTTTCAA
The DNA here is from genome assembly GCA_013103745.1 of Gardenia jasminoides. NCBI lineage: Eukaryota > Viridiplantae > Streptophyta > Magnoliopsida > Gentianales > Rubiaceae > Gardenia > Gardenia jasminoides. The sequence continues at coordinate 7,415,856 of CM023103.1, forward strand.
GTGCCAGTAGGATTTTGTTATTAATTTAGTGATTTCGTAGTTTAACGTTTAAGATTAGTACAACTATTGATTTTTTTAAATCCATGACCATTGAATATTATTTTTTTAAATATAATTTATACTTTCAATTAGGATTATTATGTTAAACAGTAAAATATTATTATTTGCTCTTTTAACTTTTAATAGGAGATATGATGTTTTATTTAAATTTACTTTCCTATGAATAAACTTTATCCAAATTTCTACCTTTATAGTGCCACTTTTTACATTTCAAATTCAAAAGTTATGAATGGATATTTGATAATTAAAAAAAAAAATACAAAACTCTATAAACAAAAGAATAGAAAGTTAGAAACTTTATAATTCAACCATTCTAAAAATCTGATTTGCAATACATATATGATAGATGATAGTTAGTTGCATGTGAGTAAGAGTGGAGATAATGCTGATAAGAAGGTAGTTGCATGTGAGTAGGAGTGGAGATAGTGCTGATAAGGAGTTATTAACGGTTTTTATCATGACTCATGAGATATTTAATGAATTAAATTAAATAAAAATTCTTAGAAAAAAGGATTGGGATTTTCCTGACTCCTGGAGCCCCTCCCAGAAAACCCTCCCTGTAATACATATATGATAAATAGATAGATATGATAAATAGATAGATAGATGGATAGATAGATGGTCAAAACGAGAAAACCTCTCGTGTTATCCAATTGCGAAGAACAATTTATACTGATTAGCTTTGCCAACTCAGCACAAACGAAAAATCTTTAATTCGTAATCTAGGACTACAGCTGGTCCAACCCTCCCCCCAAAAAAAAAAAAGAATTACTCCACGTAGAAAACAATTAAAAAAATAAAAAGGAACTCCCTCCTTTGTATCTCTCTCTCTCTTTCATATACTATCTGGATTCTCATAAACACGATCAACCAGCCTCCTTCTGGGGCAAGAAAAGTCGCATAACAAATTCTCGGGAGACCATTGGTGCGTTCGTCACTGCAAGCTTATTTGCATGCACTGTAAAATAGTCGGTCGGTCACTTTTCTCGAATTCGGGTCGGAGGATTAGATAACCCAAAATCAAGGGAACAAGAATGAAGTTGGAAGCAGAATACCGACCAGACCGCCTCATTGAAATTGATACCGACGATGAGGAAAACCAGGCAGAAAGATTTTCCAAGCATGAGGATGAGGAGGAGGAGGAGGACGACTCTGAATCTGATTTTGCCGCCGCACCACCCCCAGCGAACTCCTCCTTTAGCAGCACGGGATCTCATTCTTCTGGCTGGCCTCAAAGCTACAGGTTTTAGAATTTTTAACTTCATCCTATCATTTCCCTCATCCTGGTTTTAACCATATAGCGGATGTTGATAGCCAAAAGTTAACCCAGTCAGATACCCCTTACCAATCTTGCATTCGTTAAATAATTCTTTTCGTCCTTGTTGGATCGCTCCATGTTACGAGTTTTTACCACGTGCCTTCGTTTTTGTTTTCTGGTTTGATGCTGTTTTCGTGTGAGTCCTACCTTGTTGCATGGTTCCCATAAGACTCTGGGTACAAGTTAAAAAATGGAACGCATACAACTGCTTGCTGTTGTTGTTATCACATTCACGTTTAAATATACATGGCGAACGAATCTGCTCTGAAATTGTCTGCAGGATTTATTAATATGCATTCGGGGGATTCGAGGGATTCGTTTGCTTTAACAATTTTAATAGTTATTTTAGAAGAGCTTAGAACAATCATGTGTCCACTTAATCTTCCAAATAAACTAATAAAATCTTATTACATAATTAAGGGGATCGCATTATTTTGCCTTTGAATCACTGCATCCTTCTCAGAATCTGGATGGGAGGTATCTTAATCTTTCACCAAGTTCATGCTGCACAAATGGGTTTTGGAAACGTCAAAATGACATCGTCAATTTGCATTGAGGCATTGAGGGAAAATGTGTCCGCGAACGCCCCTGCTGCGTTTATTTCTGGTCCGCAAATATATTGTTTTATATGCATTGATTCTGTTCATATCTAGTAGTTGAACAGGTGCTTTAACCATCATTACGCAACCCATAATTATGAAGTATCTTGACGGAACCAACCTAGCTTTTTCTTTGATTGTTGATCCAAAAATCACTATGGTCTTAATTATGATTGAAGCATTTCGTGATTCTTTTGCTTACACTTTATGCCTTGAAAATTATGCTCCCAACACTGATCTGTTTCAATTGTCCAGGCAATCGATGGACATGTATACAAGTGTCACGCCTTCCTCGTTTAGCTTCCTAAGGGGCAGCTCCACCCTGACTTCAGCAAACAAGGGACCTCAGATTACTGTCCATGAATCTTCATTTACTAGACCCCTTATATCTCCAACAATCATTGACAAAGAAGAGGTTACCACCTCGCAACATTTTAAAAAGCTCCCAGTAGCTTCTGGCTCAAGGTTATCTATCCCGGAGTTACCAGCACCGAAGCAATGTTCATATGCCCAGACGACCCTCAATGGTAACCTACCTGCTGCCATCAGATTGAAGTAACTACTGACGTGATAAAATTTTACACCCCCCAATATGCTTGGCATCTAGCTACAAAATGTTAAAAAGCCCCTCTTCTGGTAATGAACCGAAAAAACGAAAACAGTCAAAAGGGACTCTAGTAAATGACTCACTACCAATTTTGTTGGTTATTTAGATCATGTTACCTTGATCTCTGATTTACTGAAGATTAGATGACCTGTTCTGTTTCTAACACATGATTTTTAGAGCTATATATCAGATGGTCTGATATGTTTGACTTCACATACCATGATTGTTCATATCTGTCTATGTTTCCGTGCAGCAATAAATGCTTTATGTGGTATTGGAATCCTTTCAACTCCATATGCACTAAAGGAAGGGGGCTGGCTTAGCCTCTTGTTACTTCTAATTTTTGGAGTAATTACTTGCTATACTGGTATTTTGTTGAAGAGATGTTTAGAAAGCTCTCCAGAACTTGAAACCTATCCAGACATTGGACAGGCTGCTTTTGGCATGATCGGTCGAATATGTATAGCTGTAAGCCTGATTTAATTTTTAGCAATTTGAACCAATATGCCAGCCACATTGGGAAAAAAAAAAAAAGGATCATTTATCAGCTACTGACTGTCATTTAAACCAAATGCAGATTGTCCTATACATGGAACTTTATGTAAGTGCCTCTTTTTGCAACTCTTTCTTTTAATTCCATATTACTGCTATCATTTGGGTGTGTCATTTCTATTGAAAACCAAAGTTATACTGTTTCTCGTACAGTCTTCTTGTGTGGAATACTTGATCATGATGAGCGACAACATGGCTTCAATGTTCCCACATGCACACCTGGATTTTGCTGGAATACATGTAGACTCTTATCAACTTTGTGCAATTATATCAACCCTTGTTATATTACCAACAGTTTGGCTTCGGAACCTCAGTTCGCTATCATATATTTCAGGTTCTGAGTATCATTTCATTTACTGTTCACTGTTAATTAAGGATCACCTGTTTGCACTGACATCAATTAACTTTTGAAATCTCCATTTTCAGTTGGAGGAGTCATTATGTTAGTGGTCGTGGTAGTTTGCTTGTTGTGGGTAGGTGTGATCAATGAAGTGGGATTTCATCCAGGTGGAAGAGCTATTGACCTGGCAAAACTGCCCCTTACAATTGGTCTCTACAGTTTCTGCTATGGCAGCCATTCAGTCTTCCCAGATATTTACTCGTCCATGAAGGAACCTTCACAATTTCCCTCTATCCTTGTGATCAGGTACTATACTATATGAATGAATACAATTCAATTCGGGAAAGTCAATATTCACATTGATATCAGATCGTTTGTATTTCTTATGGGTTATGAGATTTTGGACTGTGATTTGTGGGCCAATTGAAGTTCCAAAACTTATTTTTATTATTTCAACTATTGAGACGTGAATTCTCATTTGACTATTGTTTGCTCCCGCACCAAAAATCAGCTTCTCCACAGCATTTTTACTGTATACTGGGGTTGCAATCTGCGGTTTCTCAATGTTTGGCGATGCTATCAAGCCTCAGTTCACACTGAATCTGCCTGCGAAATTTACTGCTTCTGGTGTTGCTGCACTGATAGTGGTAAGCTGATACACCAAATGCGTGCTTGATTCACAATAGCATCCAGGATAGTTATTTTAACCAGAAAAATGCATCCCCACCATGCCATTGCAAATGGTTTCATTTTCATTTGCTTTGCGTAGGCTGCTTTGAAATGCTTAGTACCTGCAGTTAGCTTAAAGATTTGATGTAATCTTATTTTGTTTCCTAGGTTTTAACCCCAGTCACAAAGTATGCCTTGACATTAACTCCTGTTGCATTTGGACTAGAAGACCTTTTGCCTTCTGCTGGGCTTCGATCTCATGGTGTATCAATACTCATCAGGACAATGTTAGTGGGCTCAACTCTAGCCATAGCGTTGACAGTTCCATACTTCGGTAAGAATTAATGTTCTGTCTATCCTTCATCGCACGATCTGCCATGCTTGAATTACATTTTATCTGCATGAAGGAAATGTACATAATAGCTTCAGTTGGTCGAGGATTTTCTTTCCAGCTTACCTGTTTTGTCACGTGTGCAGGGTCTGTGATGGCCTTAATTGGATCTTTACTTGTAATGCTAGTGGTAAGTTACTTTTAATATCAACACAGATTATGCAATTGATAGAGATCATATCGACTGACGATGGTGCTTGATGACAGTCTCTAATCCTTCCCTGTGCTTGCTACATCAAAATAAGTGGTGGTAAATTAACATACTTCCAGGTGAAAATAAGTCCTTTTTTGCCCCCCCCTCTCACTTGTTGAAGTAGATCATAAATAGCGTAAAGTAATGCTCTATTGCACCATTGGGATTCATTTTGCAGATCGCCGTTTGCACTACCATAATGGTAGTGGGCATCCTATGCTCAATTGTTGGCACATACTCTGCTATTACAAGTGTACAAGCCTAGCTGATCAGCATTGCTGAAAGATGATGAAAAGGCATGGCTTCGTCCCAGACACTGTTTGTTGTGCAAAAATATTTCACCTATAGTAAGGCAGCAGAGACAAGGATAAGATGTACACTACCCGCTGAAGCCATTGAGAGAGACTACCTAGATCCCTTTCGAATATGGGACCATTCTGAGAAATATCCAAGGATTAACGGGTCATATTGCATTGACACCCGGTCAATTACTCGTGTAAGGTACATTTGATGCGGCACTGCTCTGCTCTGCTCTGCTTCGCTGTAAGTATCCAATTTCGGAGAATCGGATTTCTTTTTGGTACAAAGGAGAATTGGATACTTGTGAGTTTCTGTATAGAAGGGTCACTTTTACAACTGAATGGGCCCGTTCACGTTTTATGCCCATGGATTTTTCGGCAGAGCATGTGATGCTAACATTTGGATCGAATTGGGTGCTTTGTTTGGTTATACTTTTGTTTTCTTATTTTCTTTGGTTGACGGTGAGCACACTTCTGAAAGTAACCAAATAGTTGTGACATTAACGACAATTTGATAGGCTCGATTTGAGATATCAATCCACAGAGTGTGAATCACAACCTCATTATGTTGACTCGCCCAATATTAATGCATTGAAACCTATCCATTAACTTTAAATGGATTTAAATGGGTACTCAGTTAAACCCATTTAATTGATGGGTAGTTGGTTAACTTGACCCATTCATATATATACCCATTTTAAAAATAATCATAATTTAAACTTAAATTTTAGTGAGTGTTAAATAAATGAATTTGAATTTTCTACCAATCTAATAATACTAAAATATCATTATTCCTTGTCAAACAACGTGTGAAAAAAAGGGTAGAATTCAAACAAGTCATAAATGGATAGTTGAATATAGATATACCCATTTCCTAAATGGATAGATGGATATAGCTATATCCATTTATTATTTTTTTCTTTTTGTAGAACTATAAATATGCACCCATTTATACACATTATTCAATTATGACTTGTTCAACCCTATCCACGTCAATAATTTTAACACCTCCACTCAAATGTTATAGAAGCATGTTATGGTACTATAGTGATGTCTTAACTTAATTTGTTATATATATGTGTGTGTGTGTGTATATATATATATATAAAATGGAGATTCTAAGCCTCATAACAGTGAAGGAAAAAAGGGAAGGGTGTGAGAATAGTGATATTACGGTTAACTAACTATTCCACATTTGAGAATAAAAAATATGTAGATTTTAATAAATTTAAAACAACCAAATTCTCAAACTTCGAACGTGCATAAGCTTTTCAAAATGTATAAAATTTCTGAATTTCAACACTATTTTGATGGATACGTGACCGAGTGCACGTTCTAAAAGTCAAAATAAGACGAGCTATCATTATTTGAGCAAAAAGATTAAAAAAAAAAAAGATGATTTCTGTCTCAATATGTTATTTATCTCAGAGTAGGGTTTATTTTTTAATTTGACAGCAGCTTAATAAAAGTAAATTTGTTTCAGCGCTGAGAAGCACAACAATTCCGGGATCAGCTCAACTCCACAAGTACTTTATCTTTTGTTTTTACTTCAATTTTTTGAGCCAAAGGTTTTCCGAAAAAATTGGTAGGAAGAATTAAGTGCATGAGCTCGTATATAATTTCTCCAGATCACCGGTTAAGTTATAGTGAAATTAATGGAGGATATCCCCACTCTACGCGGAAAAGTGGCAAAAGCATGGACAACAATAAAAATCCGGTATCGGGTCTATCCAGAAAACACATGCACATGTGCATCTAATTATGCTTGCGTCCGCATTATTTATTCAAGTTGAGGTAGAGATCTTTATTGCGGCCTCCAGGCCCCCACAATAGATTCCGACAAACCAAAAAAAAAAAAAAAAAAGGCTCCAAACATATATTCCCACTTGCTGTTTCATTTTTAGATTCTAAAACTCTGACAAAACGAAACTGATCCCGAGAAATACCAAAAATTTGTAAACGATAAATCTAGTCCCAAAAACAAAATCTTAATGATAACAAAACTAATTACTGTATTTTGCCATTAAGGACATCAATGGTCTAAACAACGACAATTTTACAGCAATATTCCAAAGTCATTTCTAGTGGGTTTTGTTTACATAAAATATAAAATTCCAATTTTAGGAGCCTTTTGTTTTGAATTCCACTATCACTATCACTATCGGTATTATAGAGTGGTCAATGATAGTGGGTTTTGATGAAAACCCACAGTGTGTTTGTTAATGTGGAATGGATTTTATAATTTATTATTTTTATTTTTCATTGTTTCTTTTTTTCCTTTCTTTTTCATTTCATTTATTGAAACAGTAGCATTTTATTTTCTTATTTTTGCATTTAATGAGAATAAAAGGGTAATTAAGATGATTTAAGAAGAATAAAATAGGCAACTAAGATGATTCCCTAATAACAAGTGGTTAATCAAAAAACCCATAGAAGAGACCTATCATTCCCATTAATTTATTCCCATTGACCCTAACCAAACATTTTATATGGGTATAATTGAATTTGAAACCCATAGTGGGGATTGAAACCTATTTACCAAACACCCCCTTAGTTTTTTTTTTTTTTTTTGGTTTGACATTGAATGAGATTGGAATCCTCCATATGATAAGGTAAATACAAAATTTCTTAAAACTAAACTTTCTAGGTTTTTCTTGAGAATAAGAAATGGCTGACATCTCACATCATGTTTGATATTAGAGCATGCAAACTGTCGGATAAAAATAGAATATTTTACGGCTTGATTGAGCAACTCTAGATTTTGTTAGAATTTTCATGAATTTTGCATTTGAGTTTTATCTTATCTTTTATTATTATTATTAAGATAGGGGGCAAATGGAAAAACAAAGGGAGAAAAGTAAACGTAGAGAATCCAAATCTCATTCAATATAGGTACAAAATAAATCTCTCCCCCACCACATTGTATGAGAATATTTTATAGCTGTGAAAGGGAGAGAGTGAAATGAATATACCAATAATTTAAAAGTTAATTTTACATACACTAACAATGTATATTTTATTATATTAGATGCATGACATACACACACATATGTATACATATATAATTTAAATTTTAGAATTAAATTCAAATTAATTACCATGCATTCATCAGTAACAGTGGATGCACTGTTAGTACGTAGAAAATTAATTCACACTCTAAACTAGCAGTAACTCCAACCGGCAAGTGAGTGACCAACAATTTGTTGGTTAGTCATTTTCTGGGCGCCGAGAAACCAAACTGTGTCGTTTAACTACCCACCACAGCCACGGCCCATCGTCGCGCATCAAAGCACCAAAGTCAAGAAGAAAACAAGACGTCGAAGAAGATCTTTTTCAGCTCAAGGTCGTCAGTGAAGAATCTACAGATGTTGAAGTCCTCCTCCTCGTCCTCCAACTATACTTAGTTACAGAGGCCAGAGAATTTACGCACTCCTCTAGCTGTCTGTCCCCAAATCTCATAGCATATCTCATTCCATTTTGTCCAAACACAGAACTCACTTGTCTCCCTCCTCACCGCTCCATATCTGATTAGCACTCACCCTGTCTTCCTTTCTTTTATTTCTTTCTTTTTTTTTTTTTATGTGTGTGTGTGTATATATACACACACTTATATTTTCCAACAAATTCTTAAAACGTCTTCCTTCAGCCTCTTGTTTAGTGCCGGACTGTTACATTCACTTCATTATTACCTGTACCAATAAAAGTCATGAAAGACGCCTGCACTTTCATTCTTCTGTTGCTAATCCAAACCCGGCTCTTCTTCTGCTTAGCTGAAACTTCAATGTACAATGAAAATTCTGCAGCAATGCTAGTTTTGCCCCTGAAAACCCAAGAAATCTCAACCGGGTCCCTCCCCAGAGCTCCTAACAAGCTTCCGTTCACCCACAATGTCACCCTCACTGTTTCTCTGGCCGTGGGAACGCCCTCGCAGAACGTTACCATGGTCCTCGACACAGGGAGTGAGCTCTCGTGGCTGCAATGTAACACCACAAGAGCCGGGCAACCCGTTTTCTACTCGAACCGGTCATCGTCCTACTCGCCCGTCACTTGCTCCTCCCCCACCTGCACCACCCGAACCCGGGACCTGTCCATTCCGGCTTCCTGTGATTCCAGGAATCTCTGCCACGCCGTGCTGTCGTACGCGGATGCGTCTTCTTCCGAGGGGAATCTGGCATTGGATACCTTTAACGTTGGCGGGTCGGATTTTGCGGATACCGTATTTGGCTGCATGGATTCGGGTTACAGCAGTCACTCTGACGAAGATTCGAAGACGACCGGGTTGATGGGCATGAACCGCGGGTCGCTTTCTTTCGTTTCTCAGATGGGCTTTAAGAAATTTTCCTACTGCATTTCTGGTTCCGATTTTTCGGGCGTTCTGTTGCTTGGCGACGCCAATTTTACGTGGCTGATACCCTTAAACTATACGCCCTTGGTTCAAATTTCAACTCCGCTGCCTTACTTTGATCGGGTGGCCTACACGGTTCAACTCGAAGGGATTAAAGTCTCGGATAAATTACTCCAGCTGCCAGAATCCGTATTTGAACCCGATCACACGGGGGCGGGGCAGACCATGGTCGACTCGGGTACCCAGTTTAGCTTCCTCCTGGGTCCGGCTTACACAGCTCTAAGAAGTGAATTCGCGAACCAGACCAGCCGGGTGCTGCGGGTTCTGGAGGACCCGGAATTTGTGTTCCAGGGGGCGATGGATTTGTGTTTCCGGGTTCCAATGAACAGCACCAGGTTGCCAGAAGTGCCGTCGGTGAGTCTGGTGTTTCGGGGCGCGGAGATGGTGGTATCGGGGGAGCGGCTACTGTACCGGGTGCCGGGTCAGGTCAGGGAGAGCGATGAGGTGTATTGCTTCACGTTTGGGAATTCGGATCTGCTGGCAATCGAAGCATACGTGATCGGGCACCATCACCAGCAAAATGTGTGGGTGGAGTTTGACCTTGAAAAGTCAAGGATTGGCTTCGCCCGCTTAGAGTGCGACCTGGCAAGGCAAAGATTCGGCGTTTACCACTAATCTTTTTTGACTTTGACATCGTCGGAGGGGTGTCCTGTACAATGTACGTACCAGACCTGCAGTTTGATATAAGCTGTAAAAGGCAGCAGCAGCAGCATGGTCGTGTCATCGACAATGACTGCTTCTGCAACCAAACAAAAATGGTGGTATATGAAATTTTGCGCTTATTGGTGTATCTGTCAATCTGTTTCATATACTTCTCTATATGTGTTCGAAATAAAAGGTTTTTGGTACGAAAGAAATATTTTCAAAGCAGAGAGTTGGAGCTAAGATCCCCAAAGGCTTGAACTATGTGTGTGCCAGTTATGATCCCAAAGGTTCGGTCCATTTATTGCAGAGGTTAACAGTAGGAAAGCAGAAGAATTAGTGGTGATCTCAGAAGTGGTAATACGATACGATAGAGGCTTGTTATGATAATGTTAAACTACGCAATCACAATGCTAAGCTCCATTAGGCGGCGCAATGGACTTGAAACCGAATGAGGCTATAAAAACTAAAAACTACACCTTTTTTTTTTTTAATGCCTTTTGTTATTTCTTGCTTGTGCCTTTTGTTATTTCTTGCTTGTTGAGCGCATAGACCACAGCTTATGATGTTTATGAATAAGTATATTTTGTGTGTGATAAATAACTCAGTTTTCAAATTCAGTAGTCTGATGCCACTTAGTAGTAATCCCACTCAATCACCCTTGTAAAATTGAATTTTGTTTAACAGTATCAATTGCCTGGACTGTTAATCGATCTTCACCGTGGTAACTGCTAAGTTAATGTCAATTTTTTCCTTTTTGATGCCAAAGATAATAAAACTTTACACAACAATTAACGTGAGTTTACAGAATCCTGCAGTTATACTTTAAAAAAAAAAAAAAAAGGACATATAATTCTATGCCTTTATGTCCTTCTCTGATTTCCTTTAGGTAGTTTGGTCGAACATTTAATTCGTTTTTTGAAGTTTTGTGCCCCCACTCTCTTTTCCACAATAAAAACTAGGAGCCTAGTTGGTTGGAGTGAGGCGGCTAATTTCTAAGAAAAAGGTCAAAAATCAAAATCGTCCAGAAATTAGTGCTCCACGGTACGGGGGTACAAAAGTAGGGTCGCCGAAACTCTCAAATGCGGTTTCTCGTTTATTTTATTTTTGTTTCCAATTTTTTTTCCTTTGTCAGAAGGGGTTTAAATTTTACAGGGAAACCGCATGGCTGAATTGCGGTTTCTCTGGACATCGAAATTTTTAGCCAAAATTTTAAAAAAAAAAATTTTGGAGTGAAACCGCAAAGCTGAAATGCGGTTTCTTCAATCTTGAAGAAACCGCATCTCAGCTTTGCGGTTTCTTCAACTTTTAAAAAAAAAAAATTTGGCCAGTTGAAACCGCAAAGATGTATTCTTCTTCCCCTTCTTTGCTCATGGCCATATGCTGCCAACCTTAGACATGGCCAAAGTCTTTTGTTCTCGCGGGGTCAGAGCCACCATCATCACCACTCCTCTGCATGCCCCAGTTTTTAACAAAGCAATTGAGAAATCTAAACACATGGGGTTCGACATATCCATTCGTGTAGTCAAATTCCCAACTGTAGAAGCTGGCTTGCCGGAAGGAATAGAGAGCCCTGCCCCTGCCCCTGACCAGGCTGAAATCCGATGACATGGTCCCCAATTTCATCTTGGCGACTAGCCTGCCCCAAGAACCCGTGGAGCAACTCTTACAAGAATGCTGCCCGCATTGCTTCGTTGCTAACATGTTCTTCCCCTGGGCAACTGATTCTGCAGCCAAATATGGCATCCCAAGATTGGTTTTCCATGGATCAAGTTCTTTTGGGCTTGGCATGTTGGCCCTTTCGTGCTCATTAACAAGGAAGCTGAAGAGTGAAGACAAAGCTGAAAGAGGCAATAAATCAGCTATTGATCAACATCAATGTCTGGAATGGCTCGGCAAGGAAAAACCCAATTCAGTTGTCTACGTCTGTTTTGGAAGCATGACCAACTTTACCGCTGCTCAATTGCATGAAATTGCTAAGGGTCTTGAGGCCTCTGGCCAGCAATTCATTTGGGTTTCAACTGGCCAAATTTTTTTTTTAAAAAGTTGAAGAAACCTCAAAGCGGAAATGCGGTTTCACTCCAAATTTTTTTTTTAAAATTTTGGCTAAAATTTTTGATGTTTAGAGAAACCGCATTCAGCCATGCGGTTTCTCTATAAAATTTAATCCCCCTCTGACAAGGGAAAAAAAATTGGAAACAAAAATAAAACAAATGAGAAACCGCATTTGAAAGTTTCGGCGACCCTACTTTTGTACCCCGTACCGTGGAGCACTAATTTCCGGACGATTTTGATTTTTGACCTTTTTCTTAGAAATTAGCCGAGTGAGGCCGTAGACATAATTCGTGAATTAAAGCGTGGATAAAGCAGTTACCCATCAGCAAGATGCAAGTCCCAAATTCTGGGAGTGAACTGAAGAAATCACTGGAAAAAAATGCCGGGGCAGATCCATACGCTGTGGCCATTGAGGAGGAACCAGGTCAAGATGGGTCTAAATTTATAATTTGAAATAAGTATGTTTGTATGAAAAGCCTATATATATATTAAACAATATGGAAATTGCAAAATAGTATCATAAAATTATATATTGCACAAAATGGCTTATGAAGGTGAAACTACCAGCTGTTGTAAATTTATTATACCATTCTTGCACTTTACCTGTTCTCATGGCTACTTCAAGGATGGAATTGTCAATTCCTTTCCTTCCTTTTTTCTTTTTTCTGCCCTTGTGCTCCACTAATGAGTGCCATCCTAGGATGTCTCAACAATTTTTCTTTCTTTTTTTCCTTTTTTTGTAATGGTAACTACGTTTTAAACTCCTTCCTACAATATCACCCAAGTATAAACGAAGATATTATTTCAAAAGATAGAATCACGCTGAGGATAGACAATTTATAAAAAAACAAATGTTTTTTTTTTTGAGCGGAATGCACGTGGGATGATTTTCTTAAGGGTTTATAGGGTGCATGTTTGATAAAACTGATATCTAAAATTTGGATCTGTTAAGTAACTGAATTATTAAGTAGTTAAACCTTAATATTTGAGAATATTTTGCATTAAATGATAAGTGAACAACTTATCACTTTTCATTTTGAGTAAATTTTGCTTAAGCAATTTAACTTAATTAATTTAGACATTTTATTTTATTTTTTGTTATCAAACATGTCTAAAGATATTAATTTCTAAATTCATTAAAATTAAGCATTGAATTGGATTACTAAACAAAGACTATGACTTCCAAATGGTGACCAAAAGAAGGCAATTTTAGAAAATTCAGGAATGGGGAAGGAGTTGAGTACCTCATAACAACACTTATACGCATGATTAGATGTATTTAATGGGAGTGGTAGAAAGCAGGGATGTGAATCTGATCATAGCAACAAATAAGAAAGGATAAGCATCCAGAATCTACCAGAACATTTTCACGATTTACATCTTTTCTTATGAGCATTAGACATAAATAGACAAGATTCTATTGGTCTGGAGGCCGGTTGTCACCCAGGGTCGCGTCGCCTGTCAAGCATTTCAAGAACTCCCTATGCAACTATCCAAGTTTTTTGAAAAAAAAAAAAAAGAAAGGAAAGAAAAAACAACAACAACTTATGTGATCAAATATTAATTGGCCTAAAAACATATATAAACTGGCCACGTAGTACCAGTCATAATTTTTTCAGAGATACGTACATTGGCCACCTAGAACCAGCAGTCATAATTTTTTTTAGCAGAAATCTAAATTTATAATGCAGAATTTTCGAGTATGTGTGCCATTTTTTTGTTCTGGGTGCAAAGGATAATAATAATAATACATAAACTAATTAGAATTTGCAAAATGAATGAGGCTGCGGTCTTAGCAAATAGATCGAGTATGCCTACTGAGAGTGAGTCACTTTCATAACCTATGCATGCAAAATTATCAATGGCGGCCCGTGTAATTTGGGCGTCGAATAATACAACAGGGGAAAGCTTTTGTGACTCCTTGGAGGCTAACAAAAGTGGATTGGACGTGGCTTTTAAGGGTTATGTTGGAAAGTAGGGTGTGGGCCTCATGCTCCTGTCCTCCGCTTGACTTTGTAATTGTGTGGCTGGAATTCAGATCTAATCTACTGATTGCCCAACAAAAATATTAATAAACAAACAAATATTTATATATATATATATATATATGTATATATATGTGTGTATATATCTATATATATATATATATACACACACATATAACAATTGAAGTTTAGCGACGAAGAAAACAACTAACACGATTTACGATTGAATTGCCATATTATGGCTAGTACGTGACAAAAAGGACTAAGACGACAAAACTAAAAGGAAAAGATCTCTCTCTCTCTCTCTCTCTCTCTCTCTATATATATATATATATATGCAATTCTTCTTTTCCTGCTCGTGGAAATTTCTTAAAATGCTCTTGATAGTCATCGTCTTCAGAAACGGATGGACTTTTTCTGATTTTGGTGAAATTTTCGGAGCAAGCAATTAAGTAGATGGATGTCTTTTTTAACCTACAAATCTGCCTTATAGTATTTCCTTTTCAATCTTCCACTGAAACAAAATATTCCCCCCTCAAGGAAACTGAAAAGCTTAAAAAGCAAGCCCAGCTCGAGTTTTATTCCATGCGACATTTTACCAACTCCTCGTGGGCGTGCCAGTTTGCTTCTAATTGTGATGAGTCATGTCGTCTTCAGTGAGAAGGGTACGTAAATTACAATTTCCTACGTGCATACAGGATACATATGAAGTAGGTGCAATGGCGATTAACCCTTGAAGCAAAAACGACCCGTCATGTACACAGAAGACCCATCACAGCCAGTTCCCTTGCATTCCACTCAAGCTCTAGTTCTGCCTTTTAAACCGTTTCGGATTAAGCTGTTTGCGAGAAGAGAAGACATATATGTTCAATTGTAGAAAATCCCTGCAGGCCCTCTTGTTTTCTGTAGTTCTATAAAGAGCACAAACAAAGAAAAGACGACAGTCACCAAAATCTCTGCCTTGCTTGAGAGGAAAGTGCTCGTAGAAAAGGTCCTACTCTTTTTACTTCCAATGTCTATACGCCATGTGTGTGATAACACCGTAGCCACCAACTTCAGCTTCAGCTACTCTAGGACATGTTATACTTGTATCATGAATCGTAGAAAATTATAAACGCAGCATGCTACAAAAAAGTCATTCCTCCAGCTTACATTCCCGTAGGATTTCTTGGTAAACGTCATGTTGTGTTCGTTCCATCACCTTCACCAAGACTTCTCCCATGTGATATTAAAGTCGAGCACTGATCAGAAAATTAGTCGGAAAACACGTGTAAATTGACGGAAAGAAATGATTATACTAGATCCTAAGCACACTTCATATATTAGGGAGAGCACAACGCAAATTATGACTGCATGAGGAGGACAGCTACCATTAACATTAACCCTCATAATTCAAACATT
Organism: Gardenia jasminoides; assembly: GCA_013103745.1. Taxonomy (NCBI): domain Eukaryota; kingdom Viridiplantae; phylum Streptophyta; class Magnoliopsida; order Gentianales; family Rubiaceae; genus Gardenia; species Gardenia jasminoides. Next base: position 7,431,372 of record CM023103.1, read on the forward strand.
ACGCAGTAATGAATTGGTTCCTGTCCCATGTCCTTTACGGCAACCGTAGTAGTTATTAATTTCATCTCAAATCGAACAAAATATTTTTGACACTAAGAAGCATGATGTAGCCAATATTTGAAGTGACCGGAGAGGGCGTTTTGATACTGAAGGTATGTTTTGTTTCCTTGTTTGTTGCTACAAGTTTAGAAATGGTCAATATCACGCTTCACGTCCTTAGGGACCATAGCATCACCACAAAGGAAAGGTTGGACAGGGAGGGTAGAGGTCAAAAAAACTAAGAAGGAAGAACACTGTCTTTGATAGCACTCTAAAGTTGTTCTTCAACTACAGTTGGTCGAAGGAAGACATCTTTCCAAGGCCTTCCACATTTCGCTCCTCTTTTAAACTATACTATCTCCAGCAACTAACCAATCAACCCAACACCCGATCACCACCTTCTCTATATATTCATCACCTCAATTCCCTCATTCCATCAGTAGCCCCCGAAACCAGGTCTCCAGAGTCGATCAGCAACCATTAGTACCCACAAATGGCTGCTTCTAGTCTACCATCCTTGGGTAGGAGTAGTAGTACCATGGCAATCTTCCTTGCTTTGATGGCACTGTCACTCCTTCCTCAACATGCACTAGGCATAACCAGGCATTACGAGTTCAATGTACGTGAAAACGGCAATATTGAAGAACTAATCAGATTACATTTATTTTGGTTCTTCACCATCACAAGTCTTAAAGTTTTTACCCTTTAATTTGCTGACATCGATCTTCTGCAGATCACAATGTTAAACGTCACACGCTTGTGCCACACAAAGAGTCTGGTGGCTGTAAACGGGCAATTTCCAGGGCCTCGCATCGTCGCCAGGGAGGGTGATCATCTGCTCATCAAGGTCAACAATCATGTCTCAAACAACATTACCATCCACTGGTATACATTTTCATTTTTAGTCCTTCAACTCATGGATACTGCAAACTTTATGATCGAAAAAGTAACCTTGATGATGGCTTTGAGTTCGTGTGTGTAAAACAGGCATGGCATTCGGCAGCTTCGGAGTGGCTGGGCTGATGGACCAGCGTATATAACCCAATGCCCGATACAAACAGGCCAGAGCTACGTGTACAATTACACCATTGTTGGCCAAAGAGGAACTCTGTTCTGGCATGCACACTTTTCTTGGCTAAGAGCAACTGTTTATGGTCCTCTGATTATCCTGCCCAAGCGTCACGTCCAGTATCCATTTGCTAAACCGTACAAGGAAGTCCCCGTCATATTTGGTAATTAATTAACTGCCCATATTTTGCAGCAAAGATTGCCGCGAGCAATGGGTTTCCACTTTCCAGACTCTTCATCATGCACACTATCAAGAAAATCAAAGTAACTGAATAAATGTGCAGGTGAATGGTTCAATGCCGATACCGAGGCCATAATTAGCCAAGCTTTACAAACAGGTGGTGGTCCAAATGTCTCTGATGCCTATACCCTCAACGGACTTCCAGGGCCTTTGTACAACTGCTCTGCCAAAGGTACACTTCACGTATAAGCACGAATAATATCGTGTTGCACTGCAAAAAGTTAATCAATTAGTAACCTCTAACACGAGCACAAATGTCTCGCCTTCATCATTTAATTCTTTTCTCTTCTGCTTTTGGATAGATACATTTAAGCTGAAAGTTAAAACAGGAAAGACTTACCTCCTTCGGTTGATCAACGCGGCACTAAATGACGAGCTCTTCTTCAGCATTGCAAACCACACTCTCACAGTGGTTGAAGTCGATGCAATTTACGTTAAACCCTTCCAAACAGATACACTCCTAATTACACCCGGCCAGACAACTAACGTTCTTCTCAAGACCAAGCCCCACTTCCCCGCTGCCACTTTCCTCATGCTTGCTAGACCATACGCCACGGGAGCCGCAACCTTCGACAACTCCACCGTCGCTGGTATTCTAGAATACGAACAATCCCCATCACTTCATTCTGGTACTACAGTTTCAGCGAAGAGACTCCCACTCTTTAGACCCACCTTACCTGCCCTAAACGACACATCCTTCGCCGCCAATTTTTCGAACAAATTACGCAGCTTAGCTAGTCCGCAGTACCCTGCCAACGTTCCCCAGGATATTGACAAACATTTCTTCTTCACAGTGGGCCTCGGAACTAGTCCATGCGACCAAGCTCAAGGCTGCCAGGGACCCAACGGAACCAAGTTTGCGGCATCCGTTAACAACATCTCATTCGTACAACCGACCACAGCCCTTCTCCAATCTCATTTCTCAGGCCAATCCGGTGGTGTGTATAGCCCAGATTTCCCGTACAACCCATTGCACTGGTTCAACTATACTGGAAACCCGCCGAATAACACCGTGGTGGGCAATGCGACCAAAGTGATGGTGCTCCCTTTCAACACCAGCGTCGAACTGATCATGCAGGACACCAGCATTCTCGGTGCCGAAAGCCACCCGCTCCATCTTCACGGATTCAACTTCTTTGTAGTTGGGCAAGGTTTCGGGAACTACGACCCAAACAAGGACCCCAAGAACTTCAACCTTGTGGATCCCATTGAAAGGAACACCGTTGGGGTTCCATCTGGCGGTTGGGTTGCCATCCGGTTTTTAGCAGACAATCCAGGTTTGTTACTCGTACGGACTCTAGTTAGTTAATTATTGACTAATCTTTTCTTTTCTCCATGGCTTCTGACTCTGAAATTGATTTTTTTAACCTGTATGTGTGTGTAGGTGTGTGGTTCATGCACTGCCATCTGGAAGTCCATACAAGCTGGGGCTTGAAGATGGCGTGGCTTGTCTTGGACGGAAAGCTTCCCAATCAAAAGCTTCTTCCACCGCCATCAGATCTCCCAAAATGCTAATATATTTGTTCTCTTTTTGGCTTTTTGCCACCATTCAAGTTTTTTTTTTTTTTTTTTTCCACTTTTCCACTCCGTGGCTTTATAATGTCCATCAACGACATGATGTTCAATCTTCAGCTGACCGGCCCGTTCGAATCCAGCTCTTTTGTGGCAGTAACTTGTCGAATTCTTTTACTACTTCAGTTCCATCTTTCCAATATCTTGTTGAGTTCAATTAGGAGACATGGATATGTGATTGGTAGGGTGGACAAACACCATGTTTTGTAATTGTAAAGGATTCAATAAGGTTATTATGCAATGAAATGTCCATGATTTTGCCGAGTTTGGAGCATCAGATTTCCATTCATTCCCATGGTTTCTTTTATTAAGTTACACTAATAGACAATTTACGATCATCCCCTTGTGTTTATAAAGTTCTTATTCATTTCTTTTTCCACACTTTTACATTATGTTGATCTTTGCTCGCTTAGTTAGCACAGGAGGGAGATTACACCAGTTTAACTTTGGAAAATGGGAGTGAAAGACATGTATCTATAACAAACCTCAAAATTATTCAATATAATTGAGCATCTCCTCTTTTTTTTTCCCCCCCCTCGGTGAGCAATTGGATAGAAGTCTCCCAATTTTCATGGTGCGGCAGCAATTGTTTAGATATTTTAAAACTAGATACGATTTTTTTCCCCTAGTTTTTTCAAGTTAATTTATGGACTTTTTCCGGTTCGAACGCACCAAACTACCTCTGTACAAATGTCCATCCAGCACTAAGCCTTTTTTCTTTCTTGAACACCCCACCTCTCGGCAACCAAAAAAAAAAAAAAAAAAAAGAACAACCACCTCTTTAACCACAAAAGATAAATTAAATGTGACGTTGGATTTTACTCCCACAGAGGCAAGGGAAAAGTAAGTGATTCCCTTCGTGCGTCCGTGACCAAGTTTAATATCCATCCCATAGATATGCTTTGCAGTCTTCAATTTTTGTGGTATGAACTATGAAGTATGAAGCCCAAGGTTACAATCCGCAAAACACTAACAACCAACTCTGAGAAATGTATGAAGAGAATAAGCACAAAACGATTTCTTGAGCCTTTCCAACAGGAAGCATTTAATTTAGAAGAACAATAATTACATAGAAGAGAAAACATGAAGTCTAGAAGCACCATGATTGCTTGTTTTCCATGTCATTAGCTTCTCTTTCCTTTTCTTTTTTTCCTCCCAGTAGTCTCACTGATAAATATCAGGATAACATCACATTTGCCTATTAAACGAGTGATTAGGTTAATAGGTGCTTAGTGAGCATTTGTGTTATAATAACAGCTGATTTAGATTTAGGTGTTAATTATTTTATTTGGGAATGTATTTAAATATAGAGGATACAATAAATGTGAATGTTTATATTCAATGCTACATTAAGTGTAATTTAAGTATATTAATGAGTGTTTATTGTATATCCATTAGAACAAAATCCCTAAATAAACCTCAAAGCTTCTTGCGGACAAATAATTTCAAGGAAAAAAAAAAGGAAAAGAAGGACAATAATTAATCCAGCAAAAAATAATTAAAGAAAAAAGAAGAAGAGTCATGATCCTGCACGTGACTACTTTCCTTTGAGAATACAACAATTATGACAATGTTGATTTTGGTAGTTTAGCTAAGAGGCCACGTTTAGAAAACTTAAAACCAAGAAGAATTCCATGAGTAAACATCAAAGCTGTTATGGGTGCACTGCACAGTGAGAAACAACCGACATCATCTAACAAAATGCCATTTGACAACAACGACCTCTCTTCCGCCCTTCCACTCCCCCCCCCCTTCCTAATTATATGTCGTAATTACTTAGCAAAGCATCAAGTACAGGGCTTTGGGTGGGAGGAGGTTGAGTCAGACATGGACGGCTACTGAGCAACGATATTATCCAATTCAATTTTAGTTAAGATTTTGATTGACCCCGTTTCCATTTCTTCAGTGAATCAGTAATTTTATTTATTTAATTACATAAATCACAAATTGATCTATTTCTCACAAGTACTATGAAATGTGTATATATAATTATCGTACAACAAAAAAGTCCAAGAAATTGGCATCTTTTAGTCTAAATTCCCATTATTTTCTTTATATCGCCATCAAAACGTTGTGCAAATGTGCAGATCTGGGAGGATCCAAATCCGTCTTTAGATTGAAAATTCAGGGGTAAAAAGAAAAAAAAGAAAGGTCTAAGTAGTAAGCACCTATCTATCTCCATTGCCCAATAGTCCTTTTTTTTCCTTTGAACAAAGTTTTGAACTTGAATTAATGGACTGAAACCTCGTACATGCAGACTCCGGAACAGTAAAATAATCACATACTTTGTCGCCCAAATAAAGATCAAAAATGAAAAACTAAAGTGAGGCAATCAATACTAAATTAGACCGCAAATAACACAGTCTTGTTGTTAAAAGAGGCACGCTTCTCCATGCACAATTGAAAAATGATAGTACTTGCTTAAAATTTCTAACAGGTGTTAGGTACAATAGAGCATTCGCCATAAACAAATATAGGCAAGATTTAGAAAGGAGACCCATAAGATAATTCGATAATTATAGAACGTTCTGTAAATCGACCAGTGGATGAATAAAAAAGACAAAAAAAATCCACCAGTAGCAGAGTGAAAAATGACGATCAACAATAGGAAAACCATATAGAAAAGAGAGTCTCAAAGGGCAACATGGACTTCAAGCAAGCAGTAGTGTTGTCGTACGGTAGGGGAGAGTCTTACTCACTTGGACATCACTCAAAAGTATGGTTGTACCCACTGCTGCCCGAGTCAGGTCACCATGCAATTCCTTGCGAGACTTCTTGCTTCATAATTTCATCCCTATATCTGATCTAATCATCTAATAAACCAAACGCAAACAGCCCTTTCATCTCTTGGTGGTTATATGTGTGTATATATATTCATACAACACCATTGCACTTTGTACCTTGCATCTGCATTCTGCAATCCTTGAGGACTTAAAAAATTCCACGAATATTTCCTTCCCATTTTCTACAGTCTTCAATCTTTTCCAACAACCAGATCTACAACGCACTGCAAAGAAGCCAATACAAAATGGGATTTAGCTTTGTAAAGCATCTTCTAGTAGTGCTGATTTCTCTCTGGATTTTTGCTGCTCCGGCATTTGCAAAGCATGGGGGGGTTACTAGGAACTACAAGTTTGACGTGAGAGTACTGCGTTCCATTTTATTGTAACCTTTTCTCTTTATTGGCTTTTACCAATTTTTTTTCTTTACCTGTCGATCTTGATTGTCTGCTGCACATGTACAATATTATTCTGTGCAGATTAGAATGCAAAATGTGACAAGACTTTGCCAAACCAAGAGCATCGTGACGGTGAATGGGCAGCTTCCAGGGCCACAAATAACTGCAAGGGAAGGTGACACAGTAATCGTTAAGGTGGTTAACCACGTTCAGTACAATTTGACCATTCACTGGTACGGAAGTTGAAACCATCATGAATGATCCATGAATTTTTATTTTTTTTTATTTTTTTTTATTGGTGGGTGCTGATTGTAGTACACGAGTAGTATGAATCCAGTTTTGCTGAATACTAACTATCCTGGTGCAGGCACGGAGTGAGGCAACTGAGGAGTGGATGGGCGGACGGACCTGCTTATATCACTCAGTGCCCAATTCAAACAGGGCAGAGCTATGTTTACAACTTCACCATAACTGGCCAAAGAGGGACCCTCTTCTGGCATGCTCACATCTCATGGATTAGAGTCACAGTTTATGGCCCCCTTATCATTCTTCCAAAGCGAGGCGTTCCCTACCCCTTCCCTCAACCTTACAAGGAAGTTCCCATCATTTTCGGTACAAACCTACCTCTCCTGTTAACTACTATATAATTACTTTACTCGTTGTGATTGTAGTCTATCAATCAATATGACACTGGGTGTCATCCTAGGTGCATTCGCATTATAGTTTCTGCAATGTACTGTATCAATACGACTCTGGGTGTTAAATGTTGACTACTAATTTGCAGGTGAATGGTGGAAGACAGACACAGAAACACTCATTAACCAAGCAATGCAAACAGGATTGGCCCCGAATGTCTCTGATGCCTTTACAATCAATGGTCTCCCAGGACCCCTCTACAACTGTTCAGCTAAGGGTACGTAAGCAAGCTAGACGAGATTTGCTACTCTTTAAGTGCTACCTACAGTAGTAGTAGTAGTATTTTGGCTGTTTGGTACTCACGATTGGAAGCTCTACTTGCTGAGGCAGATACGTTCAAATTGAAGGTGAAGCCAGGGAAGACGTATCTCCTGAGACTGATCAATGCTGCACTCAATGACGAGCTCTTCTTCAGCATCGCCAACCACAGCTTAACTGTTGTGGAAGCTGACGCAGTCTACACAAAACCGTTCAAGACAGACACAATTCTCATCACTCCCGGACAAACCACGAATGTCCTCCTCAGCACCAAACATCATTCCCCTAATGCTACCTTCCTGATGGCAGCCAGGCCTTACGCCACAGGTCCAGCTGCATTCGACAATACCACCACTGCAGGCATCCTAGAATATCACCGACCATCTCCCCTTCCCAAATCCAACAAAAACAAAGTACACCTCCCACTCTTGAAACCCTCCCTCCCGATATTCAACGACACCACATTCGCAGCAAATTTCAATAAGAGAGTCCGAAGTTTAGCCACCCCGAATTTCCCGGCCAATGTCCCTCAGAAGATTGATAGGAGATTCTTCTTCACGGTGGGTCTAGGAATCATGGCATGTCCTCAGAACCAGACTTGCCAAGGCCCCAATAACACCAGGGTAGCAGCTGCGGTTAACAACGTGTCCTTTGTGCAGCCAAACACGGCCCTCCTTCAGGCTCACTTCTTCAACCAGAACAACGGCGTCTACACCACGGATTTTCCAGCTAATCCGCCCTTCAAGTTCAATTACACCGGCACTCCTCCAGCCAACATTATGGTGAGCAGCGGTACAAAGGTTGTGGTCCTTCCATTTAATACGAGCGTGGAGTTGGTGCTGCAAGACACCAGCATAATAGGGGCCGAAAGTCACCCTCTCCATCTGCATGGTTTCAACTTCTTCATCGTGGGTCAGGGAATCGGAAACTTCGATCCCAAGAAAGATCCAGCAAAATTTAACCTTGTTGACCCGGCAGAAAGAAACACCGGTGGTGTTCCATCTGGGGGATGGATCGCATTACGCTTCCTTGCTGACAATCCAGGTATGTGTGTATGTATGTGTGTGTGTGTGTGTCTATATATATATCTATACTACATAAAACTAATTTTGTGGATCATTAATGCTTTCCTACGACTTCAATTTTCATAAGTCTTTTGCACTATCTTTGATGCATAAAGATGTGAATTGTGTACAGGTGTTTGGTTTATGCATTGTCACCTGGAAGTTCACACGAGCTGGGGTTTGAAAATGGCATGGATTATTCAGGATGGAAAGGGCCGTAAACAGAAGCTGCCTCCTCCACCTTCGGATCTTCCCAAATGTTGACCACCATTTTCCATCACCCTTTTTCTTTTTTCTTTTTTTTAAATTTTTTAGTTTCCAATTTATTTTTTGCTTTTGCTGATATTGCTTTGCGTGCTCTCATTTTATTTACCCACTCAAGAAAGACATGGGTGGAATAGGAGATTTTGTAAAGGTTTACATGCCGATGGCCCTATAATGCAACTTTTATTCTTTGTATACTTCCTACAGAAATGTTTACGCCCAGATTCTTGGTTGGTTAGCCGAGAATATGTACTTTATTCATGAAGTTACTTTTGCTTAACAGAAAAGGTGACTCACTCATTACCAACCTTCTGCGTAAATAGTAATGCAACAACAATAATCTCAAAACAGCACTCACAGAATCAAAGAGAGTTCCCGCTAGGAGTAGGTGAGTGAAACTGAGAAATTAAGACAAAAGAGCCTCCCTACTTCCGATGCAGGCAGGCGGGCCCGTTGTCTAATACTGTAATAACTTGCTCAAAACAAATCAAAAGAGAAAATAAGTTTTTTTTAATTGCTTTTTTGCCCCTTGTCATTTGGCTTTAAGATGGGAAATGTTTATTCTGTTTTTAGTTAAAATTTGACGGTCTGATCGAGATGTGAGCTTGCTGTAGTTACCAATATTTGCTCGACCAAAAAAAAAGGAAAGAAAAGAAAAGAAATATAATAATAGATAGAGAGAGTCTCTTGGAACTCTCATGTACATTAGGTTGAGGGTTTAAACCCTGTCTAGTATATTATACGGAAGTAGTGAATTTCTTCTTTCAAAAAATCCAAATAGTGCAGTAGTGCACTTATTTTGTTTGGTGATTCAGTTCCCAACTTCTACGCAAATCCAGTTGAGTTTTCCCTCCGCTATAATGTAAAAGTAGAGTAGATTATTGTCATCTGATTAAAAAAAAAATGAGAGGGAGGGTGGTGGTTAATTATTTTTAGGGTATAAAACAGAAAAATCCCTTATGTTTGAGCTAATATGCAAAAAAGTCCCCTGTAGTTTCAAATCGTATATTTTAGTACCTTATGATTTGAACTAACTCAAAAATTAACAGAAATCATTAAAACTAACGCATTTAAGATGGAAAATAATTTTTAACACAAATTTTGACCTAATATGCTTATTTTGCCCCTCAGACCTTAATAAAACTCTAAATTGACCCCAAATTTGTAGGAAATAAGTTAGATAATATTTTCTTAGATTGTATATTGCAATGATTTAAAAAAAAATTCAACACATTTTCTATCTATATGGTGAGGAAAAAATTGGAAAATATTTGATAGCTTTGGATTTAAAATTCACAATTGCAGTATTTTTTTATAGTGTGTATTGTAAGAATTTAAAATAAAAACTTCAACACTTTTATGTATATATAATGAAGAATAAATTAGGAAAATAGTTGATGATTTATTCATTAGGATAAATCTGTCATTTTACTCAAAATCGTTACTTTTAATGGTTTTCATCCAATTTTTACTTTAATTCAATCAATGAGGTACCAAAATGTATGATTTGAGACCACAGGGGATTTTTCTATGTAGTAGGCTAATTACATGGGATTTTTCTATCATTTACCCTTACTTTTACAGTTTAAGGTTCAATAAGTGATTCCTTACTAGATGTGGAGTAATCATACTTCTCGGTGTCTTGGATAAGACACAACAAGAAGATAAAGAGAGTGTGACACGGGAAAGATAAGCTATAAAAGGTGGATACGTTACTGACTGTATTATGTACATTTAACAAGTTGCATATCGTTTATTGTATCGGACTAATTTTATTCAAATTGAAAACTCAAGGGGCAAACTGAAAAAAAAAATTATCTTTCATGGGGGCAACGTCATGCAGCCAATAATTCGTAGTGGCTCAGTATATTTTGTCCGATTTCTCTTTGGTTCAATTTGAAAAAATATAAGCAAACCGACAATCATATACATCAACTAAAATTATGAAAAATGTGAAATGGAAAAGTAAAAATCAGAGAGTCAAGAATTGGAAATATAGATGGGATCGCTTCTGAATTGGAGGGAGGGAGGGAACTAGAAAAAGCATAGCATTATCATGCAAACAATATTTCTTAAGGAATTAAACGGCGAACGAGAAAAAGGCAAAAAATAAAGCAAACGGAAGACACTAACGTGCTATGGTAAACATTGGATTATTGCCAATAATTTGCTGAGAACTAAAGAAGTTGAAGCGTAAGCAAGAACCCAGTCTTATAAAGTGTCAATAGTTTTTTTTTTCCGAAACGTCAAATATATTAATAAGCAAAGGAAAAACTATACAAAGAAAGAGCAAAGGCTCACCTAAACAAGCATAAAGACCCAACAAATCTTTAGCAGAGAGGTGCGAGACACCTCAAGGAAAAACACATTCCTCGTCCAAACTAATGCCCAAGGCATAAATACCTATACTTTTACTGAGCCTGTTACAAGTCTCAATGAGACAAAAGGAGCAGTGCTGAAACCAGGATTTGAGACTTTTGATATCTTCAAACAAAGTAGCCGCAATCATGTTCTTAGCTCTACCAGTACCTAAGGCCTTGATAACTTCAGGGGACTGGATGCAGATATGAATCCTGCTCCATTGTTTCAGTCTTGCTTTGGCCAAAATTAGCCTAATTGCTTGTGCATGATCAGCAAGCATCTCCCCCGTGCTCCTCTCGTTCATTGCCCAGGTCTCCAGTATTCTGTTAAAGCTATCAGAAACCACCATTCCCATTCCTATCCGTCCTTCTGTTTTATCTTGTTGAACATGGAGGTCCATTTTCACTACCACAGCAATGGCATTTCTTGGGTCAGTCTCTTCGGAACCTCTCCTAGATTCATGTCTGCTCATCCTTTTCAATGAGATCACAGCATTAAGCTGCTCCAACCACTCAGCCTGTGCAATTTTAACAGTCTTCATAGGATGCCTTAACTTATCATTGAACACCCAGTCGTTTCTAGATTTCCACAGTTGCCAGAGAATATTAGCTGTAAGAGCTAGGTGATCCAGGCCATTGTTTCTGGAAGCAGCTTCCATAATGGTCCACCACCAGTGCTTAAAGTTTCTTACTTGTTCAGCAGCTCCATCCCAGTGAATAGGAGCCATCTTCCAAACTTCTTGGGCTCTAGTGCACGAGAGTAGTACATGTTCAACAGACTCAATCTGCTCACCACATCCTTTGCAGATAGGATGACCCTTTTTGGTTCTATCATAGATTAGAGCCTTCACTGGCAGTGTCCTTGTAATGCATTTCCATAGAAAGTGTTTGACTTCTTCTTTGATTTTTAGCTTCCAGGTCTTCTTCCAAATCTTGCTACTTCCACCCTCCAAGCTGGACTCACCAGGCCTTATGTTCCCACCTTTAAGAATCTGTGCCTGGCTGCTGAGTTCTTTATAACCAGACTTTACCGTGTATGGTCCAGAGCCGCTAAATCTCCAAAAGTTACAATCCTCTCTTCCAGAAAGACTGATAGGAATTTGTAGAATCCTCATTGCATCTTGGTTGTTGAATGTTCTGAAGATGAGGTTTGTGTTCCACCTAAACCCAGAAATGAGGTCGGCAACCTTCATAGGACCTTCAATAAGGGGCTGAGGAGTTGTCACTCTTCCATTTGGGCTTCCAGGAATCCAACGGTCGTCCCAAATGTTGATCATTTTCCCATTGCCAACTTTTTTCCACGTACCATCCTCAATAATGTCTCTTGCTCCCATGAGGCTTTGCCAGATCCAAGAAGAGTTCCTCGGAACTTTGCAGTCGAACACTGATTGCTTCTGAAAATATTTTGCCTTTAAAACCTTGCTCACTAACAGATTCGGATTGGTAAGAATCCTCCGAACCTGATTTGCTAGCAAGGCTTTATTAAACCTTTGAATATCTCTGAACCCGAGACCGCCCCATTTCTTTTCCTGTGAAATTTTTTCCCATGAACACCAGTGAGCTTTCTTCTTACCCTCAGTTTCCCCCCACCAGAAGTTTGCCATAACAGCACATATCTCTCTGCACAACTTCTTTGGCAACCTGAAACATGACATACTGTAGATGGGCGTTGCCATAGAGACTGCTTTAAGAAGCACTTCTTGGCCTGCTTGACTCAAAAATTTAGATTTCCAGCTGCCAATCCTATTACGAATGCTGTCTTTTATAAAACCAAACAGCTGTTCTTTTGATCGAGTAATGACCATAGGAAGGCCCAAGTATTTACCTTGACTTGCAACTTGCAAATTTCCTAGGCTACCAGCCATTTCCTCTCTAGTGTGCAGCTTCAGATTCTTACTAAAAAAGACTGAAGATTTATCCAAATTGATAAGCTGGCCTGATCCCTTTTCGTATTGTTGCAGAACTTGCATCAACACCCTGGCTTGCTCCTTGTCTGCTTTGCAAAAAACTAAGGAATCATCAGCAAAAAAGAGATGTGTTACTTTTGGACCAGTTCTGCTAATTTGAATGCCCGTTAACTGCTTATTAGCCACAGCCTTTCGAAGAAGATTAGAGAATCCCTCTGTGCACAGAAGAAATAAGTAAGGTGACAGAGGGTCACCTTGCCTAATACCTCTCTTGGGCAGCACATATTCCTTTTGCATATCATTAATGTTAAAAGAGAAAGACACTGATGACAAGCAACTCCAAATCCAGTTCCTCCATCTAACACAAAGTGTCAATAGTTACCATGTCCTTTTCTGTTCCTTTCTTTTGTTTTTCTTTTTTATTAATAGATTTGATGGCTGTTGTCACAGTAAATGTCAACATGCACAGCATATCAATTAACCATCTACAGAGTATAGTATTTATATTTATACTGACAATTCTTATACTCCCTTATAGTTATACATTTTTTATTTAATTTTACCGATTATCCCTTATATTTATTTACTTTTTTTGATTAATATTACATTTTTTAAACTATGACACTTCAAATCTATCATAACAGCAGACCCTTATTTTTCTTGTTCTTTTTCTTTTTTTGTCAAAAGAATTAAAACTTGAGTCATTGGTGTCACAGCCCTTTTCTTTTTTCCCTGTTTGTGAAAGTAAAGCTGGTGCTTCCTGTTCCAACGAGTGTAAAAGACCAAATAGAGCAATGGGCAATCCGCAAATTCCAGACCCAATCCTCCGGCCCCACCCCAGTCCACCGCGACATCTACATCGCCCCAGCCGGCCCACCGCTTAACCATCTTCCCTCCTCGGATTAGTGGTTAATGCAAAGGCTAATAGAAAACACGGAAAACGTACATTTCAATTCAAGAAATAAAACCCAACTGGTACGCACCGGCACCGGGGACACCGTCGTAAATCTCATTACGCCGGTGTCTCGAGCAGTCCATCCTCCTTAATCCACCATTCCCAAGTTGAGCAGCAGCTGAGGAGGGGAGAGAATGAAACGCCGCTGCAGGTTCTCATTCCACGTCAGCGTCATAGTAGCTGCCATTATTTACATCTACTTCTCCACGGTCTTCATCTTCATAGATCAGTGGTTCGGACTGGGGTCTTCTCCCGGATTATTAAACGCCTCCGTTTTCACCTGCTTAGCCCTCATGTGTGTCTACACATATGCTCTAGCTATCTTCACCGACCCAGGTCGGATTCCCGCCTCCTTCGCACCCGACGTTGAGGACGCCGATAACCCTATTCATGAGATCAAGCGCAAGGTCACCAAACTTTCCGCTACATACGCAGCAGCATATGTTTGTGTGATGTCTCCCTTTTTTTATTGTTTATATTCCAGTGCAGAGATTTAGGTAAACTTAACTTTTGTTTGTTTTTTTTTTTTTTTTGGAGGGGGGCGGGGGAGGGAGGGGAAGACTTTGTCTTTGATGATTGATGTGATGATTTGGTTTCCCTTTTATCCCTTTAATTGAATGTCAGTTAAAATTTGCAGCAGTGTGGCCGTGAAATAGAATAATCTCTAATTTTGTTGCTTTGTTGCCTGGCATTTTCTTGCAGTCTATGCCAGTGTCATTGCTTTTGTTTTTCTTAATCTAAATCTTCTATTCTGTGTTATGGATGTCGAAAAAATTATGGGATATTACTAATGTGATCTTTTCTCGAACTGTTGGGGTTTTTCCATATTGGATCGGCATTAAGGATTGTGGGATATGAATTGGGTTTGGTGGTTAAGGGCCTCCTTACAAGCATTGGTTTTGGACTATTGAGCTGATCATTGTTAGTGGATTGGCAGCAGCACAGCCGTGTAAATAGAGGAATTCTCTGTTTTTTTTTTTTTTTTGAATTTTTCTTCTATCAAGGGAGGGGTGGGATTTATGAAGTAGGATGGGGATGGGGAATTTGAACCCAGCCTTCTAGACCTTGAGGCCTCAGCATCTGTTCTGTTTCAGAAAGTCCAGACTTTTGGGAATGTTATGTTCGTATTAGCTACTTTGAATTACATGAATCTTAAACTGAAATGATTGATTATCCGGTGGCTATAGTGTCGTTTTTCATCTGGCTGTTGTAGTCAGTTCACTTTTTTGGTTTCCGTTCTTCATTATTGACTACAAATATGCTTGAATTCTGCTTTTGTAACCTTGGATTATCTGTGGTGAGTTTGTGATCTCGCCATGCGGTACCTCTTGTTTGCTAATTCTGTAATGTTCAAGGCTGTGGAGGAGGTAAATATTGATGTCACGTCGCTTTCTCTCTTTCGCATACTTTAGTATCGCCATTTGCACTCTCTCTTTTGACATTGGAGTATGATAGATCATATGAATCCTGTTTTCTCTTACAGCTCACTTTGGTATTATATCACTGACAGGTATGAAATTAGGATTGAGGAAAACGTCAATGTGACCATAATATGAACTAAGATATAAGCCTAACATGCAATGAGTTTATTGCTTATCAAGTTTCCAACTCTAAGTTGGACTTGGAGCACAAAGTTACTGGCTTGACTTGAATTTCATCAGTCTGACTATTTCCACTAACTTTTTTCTGCCAGGGTGGGGACTTAAGATACTGCCAGAAGTGTTCCCTCCATAAACCTCCACGTGCACATCATTGCCGTGTATGTAACCGATGTGTGTTGCGAATGGTATGCCTGGTCTATTTAATCTTCATGCCTTTTCTTGAATGTCTTTGATATTGCATTAAAGTGCTGCCTCTTGAATTTAAGGATCACCATTGCGTGTGGTTGAATAATTGTGTGGGCCATGCGAACTATAAGACTTTTTTCATCTTCGTCGTTTACGCCGTTGTTTCATGCATATACTCCCTGGTATGTCAATATATCTCTTTCAGTTCATTAAAAGATTCTTATTTCTGTATGCTGTGCTCGTGTTTCATTTTGTTCTTCTATTAGTTGACATTTAATTGTACTGGCCTGTGGTCGAACACTGCCTTAATTTGAATGTGGATTTTGTTCTTCTTACCCTCTCCTAGTTTTCTCTTCACCACGTGTTCTGAATCTGTTTATTTGCTTTTTATTATTTCAGGTTTTGCTTTGCGGTAGTCTAACTGTTGATTCTACAACAGATGAAGAGCGAAATGAAGGCTTTTTTAGGACTGCATATGTAACTTCTTCTGATATCTACATTTCAATGAGTTGTAGATTTTCATATCCTTGGGTTCAACTTGAACAGTTTAACCTTCAGGTCATTTCAGGGCTCCTGCTGGTGCCATTGACTCTTGCGCTGACCTTCTTTCTGTTTTGGCATGTTTACCTTATTCTGCAAAACAAGACCACGATAGAGGTTTGTAATGGTAGTGATCGTATTTATTTCATCTATCTGGCATCCGATCAAGTCTGATGACCACTTCCTACGTCTTTTACCGTACAGTACCATGAAGGTGTGAGAGCTATGTGGCTTGCAGAAAAAGGAGGTTATCTGTATTCACATCCATACGATCTTGGTGCTTATGAGAATATGATATCAGTAAGTTGTTTCTCTTTTCTCGTGTTGTTAGTAGCAAATAAGAGAGCCTAGAGTAGGCACTTCATTTGGCTGACCGGATTACACTTTTTGTGCATGGAAGTTTACTAACTAATATTGCAAGTATCATGGGGATAACATGCTCTTCGAGAAATGGTCTGAGCTTTCTAGGCCTTTATACGTAGTTTACTTGACGTGCAGGTTTTAGGTCCAAATATCTTTTGCTGGGTATGTCCCACCTCAGAGCACATTGGTTCTGGCCTTCGGTTTCGCACGGGCGTTGATAACTCAGCACGGACGTCATTTTAGACATATGTAGAAGTTGGGGTTTCAATGATTGTGTTCTGCTGGTAGTACTGGAGGAAAGGCAGCAGGTCCTATATCATTCATTGATGATAATCAAATTGAGGTGGCCGTATGCTTTCTTTTTGGAAATACAGCCATTAAAAGAGTTTGTATCGTGTAGCTCCTCCTTAGACTACAGGTTGCTGCATAACTAGCCAAAGTTGACTGGACTTCTGAAGCAGTCAGATGTAAAATAGGACCCTCTTTCTTCTTACGAACTTTTTTTTTCCTTTTTTATAAGTATAGTCCTCATACAATCATGTACAAAAGGCAAGAGTTCCAGGCTAACTCACAGCAACATCAAGTAGAAGAGATAGGCCAAAATTTGTAACTTAAAGATGTTGTAATGTTGTAACTCTCAGAAAGTGTATGAACAATATTTGATTTAATTGATGTTTTGATTGGATTTGTTGCAAAATTCGGGTCCCGACTCTGTGAAATTGGAGACTTTGATATGGGGATTCATTTTTCCTTTGTTCGATAAGCATCTGAAATGTGACTGATGAATGCATTATCAAAACTGGCCTTTGTTAGAGCTAGGATTGGGCGCTATGTCATTATATGCTACGTTAATGGCAAATCAGATTCCTTGGCCTTTTGATTAAAAAATTCATGATATCTTAAACCAGGTCTGTAAACCAGCACAGATGCCCTATGATCCAGTAAAAGTATTCTTGTAGGATCCCATGAGCAAAAACATGGGAGCCTAGAAGGTTGGTAACTTAATATGAGGTGAGGTCAGAAAGTGTTCCCCCTCTCTTAAATGTGTAGGGAATTAAAGCCTGCTTGAAGTGTTTGATTTCATTCCGCATGTGCTTCCTCAACCAGCTAATTTTCGCTTAAAATACTTTCGGATGGTGTGATTTATGAAGCATTTCATGAAATACCACATTATTAAATCAGGATTCTAACAACTATTGTTTTCATACATCTCTTGTGGAAAAAGGAAAAAGAAAACCGTTTGAATTGCAAGTTTTGGTATAAAAAATATTAAAATATTTTTCTTATACAATTTTCAATCACATTTTTAAACTAAACATACATCGCATCATTACTACATTTTTAATTTTTTTTACAAAAAATTAAAATCTAAAAAGGTTAATTAAGAGAAGGAAAAGAATGGAGGTGGCAGGTCCTTGTTCCTTTAAGTAACTACTTTCAAACAACCAGTATTAATTAATTCACTATCGTATCCGGTCGGTAGAGTCAAGACTCAAGAGACGGCAAGGGAACTAACGCCAGAGACAACGGGGAGCAGCTGGATAATTTTTTCTTTTCCATTTTTCTACAAAATTCGGATAGGACGTCATGGAAATGCTAAAACAACTAAGCCGTTTGCCTCGCGACGGTGTCAGAAAACTCTACTCAAAAGACAAATGTTGCCCTTGTATGACACACTACTATTTCTCTCTCTCTCTCTCTCTCTATAATAATAATTATAGGGATAATTTCAGAAACCTCCCCTGAGGTTTTATGAAATATCACTTAGCTCTCCTAATATTTTTAAAATCTCTCTTAGCACCCCTGAAGTAATTGTGGGCACACATATTACTATCAGAAGGGAACAATTGCCAATAATACCCTTATTTCTTCTAGCAATTATTTATCTTCTAAAGACAAAAAAAAAAAAAAAAAGTCTGACAAACCTCATAAGCATGTAATAGCAAAATACTTGAAAAATAATAGGTGCCACTTTTCTTTTTCTATACCAACAAAGGCATGAAATTATCTGACAAGACAGTCAAAGGCGTACAATTGCTTGTCATAATAAATACTCATAATAATAAGGCTTTTATTTATATGTTGTAATCATCCTTTTTTCTCTTCTTTATTATTATTATTTTTGGTGAATAATACGAGAACTTAGAGTAGATGAGAAGAAAATTGCAACTTCACTAAGATGATTCCCTAAGTTTTGGAGTGAATGTGTGATTTTCAAAATAAACTGCATAACATGTTATGAGCTCATATTTTAAATGATCAATAAGTAATAGGAAATGATGTAAGTTTCATAGTCAAAATAGTTACATAAAAGCAAGAGAGTGGTATAAATTTTATTGCTTGATTGTAAGATATTCTTCCTAATCAAGCTATACAAATGGGGTAGTTGATACCAAGTACTTATATGCATTCCTCGCATACGTGACCTACTTTGAGGTGGTGTTTTTTAATTTATTTGAAAATTTCAAATTAGGTAATGTCACTTTGTTGATTGTTGTTATTGACATTATTAGAAAATCCATGACTTGTTAATATTATGTTTTTACTTTTTTTTTTTTGGATAGTCTAAGGGTATTAAGGGAACTAAAATTTTCTCTCTTCTTCAACATGTGTTTTTTAATAGTACTTTTTGTAAGAGGGGATGAGATTGTCAATAAAATGTCAATTTCAAGGGTGGTAAGAGAGATTTTAAAAATATCAGGGAAGTTAAGTGATATTTCATAAAACCTCAGGGGAGGTTTCTAAAATTATCCCATAATTATAATTTGGCCTTTGTCTCCCCATCGCGTATGGCATGAGAGGTCTACCAACCATTTTACAAATGCTTATTTGGACCAATTCATCTATTATTTTTGGTCTAGCAGTTTTTTTTTTTTTTTTGGTAAGAGTCTAGCAGTTAATCTACTGGCAAATGAATAAAGTTCAAAATTAAAATCTTTTAGAAACTAGAGCTATTGGATTTTTTTTTTTTTGATAGTTTTGAATATAGTCTTACTATTTATTAGTGTTTATGAATTAGTTGTAGATTAATAATATTGATCCGACATTTACAAAAAAGAAGAAGCATTTAATCAGAAAACAAATTATCTCTGATCTAATGGATAATTGGATGTCCATGTCGGATGGCCCCAACGGGAATCTTTATCCATGCCAGGAATTGGGTGTTCCCCGACTCATCACTACTATTATTGAACCCTTCCACCGTCGCTTTCCCTTTTACGCTGTCATAAAATTCGCCCTTTTTTCTTTTCAACTCCGATTTCCGAGTTCTGATGGAGGAGAATATCATCTATACAACGGAAACCAACAGGTTTGCTTTCCATTTGTGGCTTCTTTAGTTGTTGTACCCTCTTGGCTTTGTTTCATCAGTACTTTGTGATTCCTCTCTTTCCTTTTCTCCCCCAAACGTATCTTGGTGCAAGCATGTACAAAATGAAGCTCCTCTGGATAAAAGCCTTGGGCTTGATTAGCACTATAAGTACAAAGTCGAGGGAACTATTTAAAAATAGTACTATATCTTACGAGCTGAGCTGCGTCTTGGTGGACTGTTTCTTGGCTGGATTCGTTGAAAATTTGTTGTTGGGATCGAGAATCTGTCATGCTTCTGTTAGATTAGGTCTGAGGTTTGGAGATATGAATTTTTGTTTGAGTGAAGTTAATCGATCAATTGTTTGGTGATGTGACTGTTGTGAGTGAAAGGAAATGCAAAGGTTTAATCTTGATGGCCTGATATTACCAATTAATTGAAGTTGACGATTTCCATTTTGGTGACGAGCAAGTTATATTAGCAGATACGTGTCTTACCGTATGGCACCATAATGGAATCAACTTCAACTGCAATTAGTTTAACCTTCATTCTTCTCACCTTAAATGTAATGGAAATCGTCAACTTCAACTCGTCTTAAAGCATATCAACGTGATCCATATCGATGCCATTTTTGGTATCAGCTTTCCTATTGAAATTGCTCACTTACCCCAACATTGTGCTTTGAACATGTCTGCAACCCCTGCGTGTTTGGCATGAGATTTTGAGTCTTGTCTTAAATGTTGGGGAAGTTTATCGTTTGTCCTTTTATAAGATATTTTCTGAGCTTCAGTACTTGTTTAATGATAAAATCAGATTTTTCCTTGTCTCGGTGCATTATCTTAAATGGAAATGGGTTGAATAGTTTCTAGATTGATCAAGAAGAATGATGGACAATGTTGCATTTGAATTTACATTAGGCATTGACAGGTGAATTTTAGAATTTAGCTGCATAATCTTGAGTGGAAGAAAAGACCAACATAGCAGACCTTAAAATGGCTTGTGCAACCATTTTAAATTCGTGCTGTTCCTTGAAAACCAACCAGGGGGTACACATGCAATTTTTTTTTAGTATGTAAATCAAGAAGATGAAGAAGAAGGTTCAATCACTGATTGGTTGCCGAAGATTGTTATGTAGCATTGACAAGCGGCCTTACATATTTGAGTGGTCTTGAGGTCTGTAGTATGATAATGCATATGTGTATCCTCTTTTTGCTCTTCTTCCCCCATCTTTTGAGGTGGTATGCCTAATTCATTTAAGGTCTCTAGGAGGTGCTATTAATGCAATGCTTTATTTATCTTAGTTCTCAAGCATATAATTCAAAGTAATGCTGACTTTACCATACAAAGGAGACTTGCCATGCTTATGATGTTACTATTGAATTTTGATCTTCCTTGTTCGCTCTAGTTCACCTAACGACAATTTGATAACAGAGCTGCCCAATTCACATTGCTCTCCTCCTCATGCTTGCATGTACTGACCAAATAGCATTACAAAATCTAAATGGGAAGAGTTTGACTCCATTTTTTTCCACGGTTACAAGCTTCTATGTCCAGTTTTCCTCACAATTTTCACTCTCCCAGTGTTCTGATTGAGGAGGTGTTTCAAACCAGCATTCTTTTCATGGATAGGAAACGGAAATTGCAAGCAGAAGAATTAGGCACACCTCCACCAAAGCTTAAATGGCTAAGTCGAGGCTTTGCTCCAGAGTATATTTTTCCTGCTAATGCCGACTCAGACGTAATAGATAAAGGGGAGTTAAATGGAATGTCAACAGCTGAGGAGTCAGAAAAAGAGTCTGCCACAGATAGTAACAGTATTGCTGCTGATGCTGACTCGAGCATTTGTGTGTCTAATGAAACTGAAGTAGCAGCTGGTCATGGAAATTTCAAAGAATATTCATCTGACAAGCCTTTCACTTGTTCTGTTGACCGGGGAGGCAATTGTTCTAAGCATGCCCTAAATTCTTCTGAGAGCAGTTTCGTAATGAAATCAAGTTGCCATATTCTGGAATCACCGTCTGTTGGCAAAAAGCATGATTTTCTCTATCATGGTGTAGGCCTGAAGTCATCCCTGAATTATGAGGAGCACCTCCTGGAATTTGGAAGTCACGGCGATTGCAGTTGTCTAGAATGCAGAGCTAGCTTTGAAGAATACATAGAAAAGGAACTTGAAGAAATGCTTTATTCTAATGGAGTGACTCCAAATAATTATGTTCTTTCTCCTGAAAGATGGGCTCTCAACCAAGGTAACCATGTTAAGCTGAAAGACCATTCTTCACATGTTTTATTTTTTTAACATTATTTGAACGCAACATTTTCTGTGATCATGTAACTTGAAGTTCTTACTGTCTCATTTTGTTCCTTTCTGCCTAAATCATTTCCTTATTACAGAAATTTTTTGCATTATCTGAATGCAGATACGCAACAAAGCACCAAGAAATTAACCATTGATAAAGAGTTCGAGCAGTACTTTTCCATGCTTATGCTGTGACCCAGTTCTTTTGAACATGAGCAGTTTATGTACATTATTCAATAATTGATGTTGTATGCATTTACTAGCTAGACGAACAAAGCTTCTCATTTTAACCCCTCCTTTTGTCCCTTTTTTTTGGCGTTTCAGCTTTTTCTTAAATTGATGGATCATGTCAACCTTTGTTTTGTGAATTTGCAGGTTTGCTATGCCAAAATGAAGCATGAATTAAAAATCTTTTCATGCAAAGTTTTCCACTTCAATTCTTCAGATAACTTTTTTGACTTTAGGGCTTTTTATCTGTGCTTAACATTTTGGCCTGTTTTCTTTTTGTTTCTCTGTTCTCCGTAAATGCTGTGAATAAATTTCAAATTCTTGTCATTTATCATGTTCATTGGACCAGTCCTGTACTTGATTGGTTTTCAACGTAGTGCTTCATATGATGCATTATTGATTTTCTAAGTCATGTGGCCTTTTTTCAGTTGAATTGGAACTTATGCAGAGGAGTCAAAATTGGGGTTGACAACTTTTGAGGGAATTGCAAGCTTTTAGTTACTTACTGATGCATTGGCTGTGAATTGCAGATATTGGTTAAATTTTTTTTTTTCTCACTATGAATTTAGCGTTTTGAAAGACAATATTCATCTGAACCAGGTACTTTCCATATCTTCTTCTTCTTCCTTTTTTTGGCATATTTTTCCATGATAAGCCAATCACACTTACTGTCTTCTAACGGACTTGTATGTTTTATGTTTCACGGGCCCCCATGCTAATTAATGGCGTTGATGTTCTTTGAACAGATAAGAGTATTTCAATACTTTTTTCCTTGCAATTCTTTTCTTGCAGAGATTGACAAAACAATGAGGTAATCCAATAAGAAGTTCATTTATTAGTTGGCAGTACGGTAACTTTTGATGCATTGACAATATTTGTTAGTCAGCCTCGTAGCTTTTGATCAGTGTTAGTATTGTCACTCTAATGTAGAATTTAGTAAACCACGGTAAGAAAATGTTTGAATTTCTGGAACAGCTTTTTTGCATGAGAAGATGGTTCATCTCCAATGAAATAGGACCTTAAGATGAAGAGATGAAATGACACAGAGATGTTCCCAGTACAGACCTGAAGCATGATCCACGCTTCAGCAATACTTGTTTCTGAAGCTCAAATTAATTTACAGCAGGAAGATGGATCCTTACAGTAGGGAGTTTGACAAACGACATGGAATGATTCTAAACCCTAATGTATCCTATGACTTGGTTTCTTGCACAGCTTTTTTAACAGGCTAATGGAAATAACATGCAGTTGAAATGCATTGTCTCATAAATTATGACATTGAACAAATGAAGTAAATTTATGGGCAGAAATTACAAAAAGCCACTCTAGGAAAATTGTAAATTAATGGGACCCAATCAGCATGATGGAAGATCCGAAGGAGGTGGCAGTAAATTTTCATTCGAGAGGAACCCATCAAGTACAATCCATGCCATTCGCAAACCCCAACTTATGTGCACGTCAAAGTGGCAGTGCATTAACCATACTCCTGTTTGACAAGGTAAACAATCAGTACAAGTTAGTTAGCTCAATGGAGAAAGGGCATATGACTGCATGCCAATGTGTTTTTTTTTTTTCAGTACTTGAAAATCCATTGATCTGGTCTAATGTGGAATATATTTCTGATAAGAGTTGCATCTTGTTTTTCATGCTAGGTACCTGGATTGTCTGCAAAGAACCGAATGGCGACCCAGCCACCTGATGGAACCCCCACTGTATTCCTTTCCACTGGATCCACTAGGTTGAAGTTGGCAGGGTCATTGTTTGGATCATAATTTCCAAACCCCTCCCCAACAACAAAGAAGTTGAAACCATGCAGGTGAAGAGGATGGTTCTCTGCCCCCAGAATGCTAGTGCCTTGCAAAACTACCTCGACACTCGTATTAAACTGTAACACGACAGTCCTGGTTGCATTGCTAACTAGTGTGTTATTAGGTGCTGTTCCAGTGTAGTTGAATGGATTTGTGGGTTGGGCTGGGAAATCAGTTGTGTAAACACCATTTGATTTACCAAAAAAGTAGGATTGCAGAAGAGCTGTTGATGGGAGAGCAAAAGAAATATTGTTAACTGAAGCTGCAAATTTTGTGCCATTTGGTCCTTGGCAAGTTGTGTTAGCAGGGCAAGGACTGGATCCGAGTCCTATGGTGAAGAAAAAACGCTTTTGAACGGTTTGTGGAACGTTTGCTGGAAATTTGGCTGTGGCTAAGCTACGGAATTTCCTGGTGAAGTTTGCAACAAAACCGGTGGCATTCACTGCAGGCAGGGTTGGGTTTATGACCGTTTTGTTTGCTTGGGGAGCGTAGTGTTCGTATTCAAGGATCCCGGCAACAGTAGAATTGTCAAAGGTACCTAACCCTGTAAAGTATGGTGCGGCAGCCATGATGAAGGTGGCAGTTGGAGAGGTTGGCTTGGTTTTCAGAAGCACATTGGTGGTCTGGCCTGGGGAAATAACAACTACATCAGTCTCGAACGGTTTGATGTATAGAGCATCGGCTTCAACAATAGTGACCGAATGGTTGGCTATACTAAAATATAGCTCGTCATTCATTGCTGCACTTACCAAGCGTAGCATGTACGTCTTGCCTGGTTTCACCTTCAACTTGAATGTATCTGCAAAGCAAGCATGGAGAAAATGGAATTTTTAATTTCAAACTAGGAGGCAAAATGCAAGAACTTCCCAGTGTAACGTTGAAAAGTATTTATGCAGCTGAGTTTTCTGGGAGTAGGTATAAAACTCTACTATAACTTACTGTAGAAGAAAAATTTTTTGGATGTGTAAAAACTTTTGATAGAATTTGTTTTTTTCTTTTTTCCCTTTTCTTTCTTTCTTCTTCCCCTTCCCCCAACCCATTGCCGCAGATGCCGGTCACCGGCGCCGGTGCACTTTTTTTTTTTTTTTTTCCCCTCCCTCCCTCTCCTCCCTCCCACCTCCAGCGCACCCACCCTTCCTTTCCCTCTCCCCCCACCACCCTACCCTCCCCCTGCGATCGGCCGCGACCATCGCGACCAGATCTGGTCGCGACCTGGCCACGATCGGGGAGGGGAGGGAGTGGAGAGGGAGAGGAAAAAAAAAGAAAAACAGAGGTTGCCGGTGCCGGCAGTGAATGTATGTTTGGTGAAGAAGAAGAAGGAAAAAAAGGAAGGGAAATTTTTTTTTTTTTTTTTTGTATTTTTTGTGTAAGAAAAAGGAAAGGAATGAAGGAAAAAAGTTTTTTTGTGTAATGGTTTTTGGATGTGTATATTAAAATCTTTGAAAGTTTTTTGAGGGTTCTTGTAGCAAAAGTAGGAAAAAAACAAGTTTTATACAAACTGGATAAAAAACTTGCCTACCAAACAAGCCCTCAAGCAGTAAGACTTAAACCGTTCTGTAGACTCGTGTGAAATTTTAAAGGGTTGTCTTCCGAATTGCTTCGAGGAAGCTCTCAAACTTGATTTGATTTTATAAAGTTCTTCATCTTCCATTTTGTTGTAACACAGTTGTCATTGTGCTTTCAGATGTATAATGGCAGCACTAAATAAAAGGGGTTAGAAATGAAGGATTAATTTTTCAATCCACTAACAGTGTGTACACGCTATCAGTGTTTAGATTTATGATAATTAATTTAAATTTTACATATGTGTCTTGTATGCAGCCTGATGGTGTAAATATTGTCAGTGTATATATTATGTTATCTCAAAAATGAAATGCATTTTAAAACTTCATAAATATATTTTTCTAATCAATTTTTTATTTTTCAATCATTTTTTTTATTTCAAACATTTTTTTTTCGGTTACCTTTTTGTAGAAGTATTTCGAAACCCATGAACCTTTCGCAGTCTTGCTAGCAAACAAATGCCTACTTGGTCTAGTTTTGACAAAGTAATTTGCGTCTAACACTAGTTGACTCAATTAACAAGGATCGAACCCATCTAAACTTTTTCTTACCTACAAAAAAAAAAGAAAAAGGACAAACTAATTTGTGACCTCGAAAGTGATTGATTTGGAAACTTAGGCAGCCACAACGGCGCTGCGCATGGATGGCGCTTCAATTATGAAAGCTGCACTCCGGTGCTCTTTATGCTGCCTACCATAGCCATACCCATACCCATGAGAGGCTTTGAACTATGAACATTCAAAGGCGGACGCCACCAGTTTTTTATTTGAAAACAAGGAATGCGGTAAAATAATAAAAGGTGTAATATAGTATGGTTGGTTCCATAATTATGTGAGGAGGCCACAATTGGTTATTGGGATAATTTCAAAAACCTCCTCTGAGATTTCTGACAGTCTCACTCCCTTCCTCTATGGTTTTCAAAATATCACAGACCTCCCCTAAAGTAATTAGGTAGTCTCATTTCTAACCCAATTCAAAAAAAAAATTAGGATTTGAAGAGAGAAAATAATTTGTTACGAGAAATGTTCTCAAGTGTTAGATTGGTGAGTTAATTTCGTTTGCATAGTACATGTGCTATTTAACAAGGGTAAAAATTCAGTGGATATAAGTGGAACTTATGACTCAAGCAAGGCCCAAAGAAAATTTACACTGATAGTACATAAAAATTTACAAACTTCTTAATTAAGTCGTAGGTCATCTCTCTCTTTCTTTCTTTTTTTTTTGGGAAAGAAAATTTATATGTCTTTTTTATTATATTTCTTTAAATTGGGGTAATAAATAGACATAAAAATTTAAAAAAATTAAAATAACAGAAATAAGTTTTCAGTCATTATGAATAAATTTTCACACGCTAACCGTACATATACTGATGAATCTGGATACATGCCACATTATTGCAATTTAAATTTAAATATTAAAATTTGTACATAAAGTATACATTTAGACCTGCTCATGTATACACTGATAGTGCATAAAGATTTACACATTTTTTAACTAAGTCGTAGGTCGTATCATTTTTTTTTGAAAGAAAATTATATGTCTTTTTTATTATATTTCTTTAAATCGAGGTAATAAATAGACATAAAAATTAAAAAAATTAGAATAACAGAAATAAGTTTTCAGTCATTATGAATTTAGTACTTGATTAGGATCTTTTTTTTATTGGTTACCTTGCATAAAAACTTGAAAAATGTACAATGTGCATAAATAACAGGGAGGGGGTTTGTCCAAATATGCACGTAATATCTGAGAATAAGTATGGGTATTTAAGTAATTTCGTGCATGATAATATAACAAATGGGACCCAAAAACCTACCAGGAAAAAAACAATTAGTGCATGTAGCTCTCGTACTTGAGTTTATGTGTCATCTGCTGATGAGTTGCAAATGCCCATGGAGCTCCATGCCCAGGCCAAGTGGAGGATAAATGTGTGCCCCAAGCATTCATTAAGTTATTTTACATAGTTATAGACATTACCCGTTTATCCATACAATCGGAATAGTGGTACAATTAGTACTGATTGTCATAATTCCAAGATTTTACATTTATATTTATTTATGCATTTAAACGTTGAATTGATACACACGAACAAAATTCACAAACAATATAATTGTATAAATATCCATAAGATCATATGAAAAAATATAATAACTGAATAACCGTATATATAGTTTCGTCTCATGAACATACAACAAAGTTTAAAAAGACAATTTAACCAACGGATTTTTAACCTGTTAGCCACCACAAAACCTCTTAATGCTTGTAGGGTGAGAGATTAAGAGTTCAACCCCGATACAGTAACAACTCCTACGACCCCTCTTACGTCGACAAAAAAATTCAAATAAAAAAACAACAAAAAAAACATAATATACATTCGTCACCAGTTACTAGGGCTGTTACGCGAATCGAGTAGCTTGTGAGCTCGACTCGGCTCGGCTCGTTAAGGCTCAAAAACGAGTCGAGTTTGAGCTCAAAAAATACTCGTTTTATTAACGAGTCGAGCCCAGCCCGGCTCGATAGTGGCTCGATAGACTCGATTTTGAGGGGCAAATTTGTTATTTTAGTTTTTAATTGTAAAAAAAGTATATGACCATAACTTTCCCAACTATCAATATAAAGTCAAGTTGATATTAGTGAATTCCTTTTCATCTATTGGGGTATAATTGATTCCATTTATTTTTGAAGCACATCACTAAGTTAGAATAGCTCGTATCCAATGATTGATTGCATATATTGTTCATTCCAAATTGTGAATTTCATCTAATACCAGTATCAAGTCATTAAAAATTGAACATTCTTAGATTCCGTTTGTTGTTAAATAAATAATTTTATAGTTACAAGTTGTTGAACATTAAGATGACTGAGAATTGGTTAGAACCTTATGAACTAATGAAGAATATATGAATCATTGGCTAACTTAATACATGAAAGATAGTGCTATAGCAACTAAATTTAATTGGAGAATTATTATAGAGATTAAATCGATCCAAACTTAATTTAGAGTTCATTTTATTAATTTAGAATTTATTCTGTTAATCGAGTAGAGCTCGAGTTCGAGCTTAACGAGCTCGACTCGATTCTGTTAATCGAGTCGAGCTCGAGTTTGATAGTGTTTTAGTCGAGCCGAACTCGAGCTCGATTTTCAACTCGATAATGTTATCGAGCCAGCTCGATAACATTAGCGAGCGAGCTCGAACTCCAGGAGTTCGGGCTCGGCTCGACTCGAATAACAGCACTACCAGTTACTTACGAATTGTTTATCTACGAAGACAAGTTTTGTAAACCAATTTATAACCCTTGGAAATTCACTTTTCAAATAGACCAAAAAACAAATTGAATTCAAATTGATCCTATTCCTCTTGGTAATTTTTTTTAGGAGGAGTTGTGGGGATCTATCACTCTTTATTTTACATTTTCTTTTGGGACGGCTGGATGAGGGGAAGATTGGATCATAAATGCTTGGATATATAGAAATCTTTTGCATAACGAAACTTATTCCTTTTTACTCAGCCCACCTACTTCCACATACACCGACAAACAGCTACAACTCCTTCATTTGCTCTGCCGTCCGTTCACCATTTTTCCGGCCAAAAATCCCTTGTAGATCTCCAGCAAATGTGGAACCGATCGGTCTATTAAGTTGTAGCAGATTGATGGCTTCTAGTTCGCTACACATTGGCGTACTCCAATCTGTTTGTTGCCTTCTTCTCCAGCAGGTTTCGCTTCACTTGTCCGCTGCCAACCTTTGGTCGTACTCCGTCCGGCGACAGCAGGTATTTCGCCTATTATTCTTCTTCGCTTTCAAGTATGGAATAACTTAATCTGCAACGACGTCCTGCTTTGCTGTTTTCTTTCTTTTTGGCTTGACTGCAAAATCCGATTTCAGGAAAAACCTTCACTGAACAAGCCGCCATTCTTCCCTCTCTCTCTCTCCCTCTCTCTCTCGCTCTGCCCTGCCTGCCCCTCAACACGAAACAGCCTGCTTCCCAACCGAATACAAGAAGCGTTGTTCTTCCCTTATACCTCTATCGCAAAGCGCTGCGTGAAGGAAACATCCTACTTCTTTAGAAGCCTACGTTTTGGGTTCTGGTAATGACTCTGATTTGAATGATTGAAGTGTGAAAAAATTTCAATAGTTTTGATGCCTCTTCGAATAGTGTTAGAGCATAAGATTCGATGGCTCTTTTTTGTTACCCTCTTTATTATTTGTTCACAATTTTTACTTTCTCTTACCTTGAGAATGACTCTGCAATCCATTCAGCGTGCAGATTGCAGGTAGGATGTTGTGTTTTGTAGTTCGTCCATTTCTTTAATCTTCTCTTTCACTTTTTGATGTAGATTTCTTTTCTCAATTAGACATGATCATCTTTTCCATTACTTCCACTTTGAATCTTGATCCTTTAGCTATCAGTGTTCGTGCCAAACGGAATATATTAGCCTGCTTTAGCTATACATGTTTAACATTTTTCAAAAGCACTTCGCAACTATGGACCTTGGTTCTAGTTTTAATGATGTTGAACTTATGTAAGCATGAAATTCAAATTCAAAAGGGCATATATATACATGCAGCTCATGATCCTTTTCTGCAACTTGGTGAGTCAATAATTGCATTCCAAGTTTTCCCGGTCCAAATTGTCATTTTCCTAAAGCACTTTGTCTAATGCTTGTCATGATCCATCTTAATGGTTACTTCCGTTTTCTTTTTGTGTAATTGCAAAGTCTCCTAGTTTTGACACTTTAATTTAGTTGGACCGAACACTGAATTTATTGGCAGCACCGTACATGCATGACACCAGAAACTATTAGTGCCTTAAGGTTCCTTTTGTTTGTCCAGATTTGACAGTTTCTCTATTTTGCACTAAGTTCAAATGCCACCACCTTCACTCTTTACCATTGCCATTAAACATCTGTTTTCATAGTATAATCAATTCCCACAGGTCACATGGATTATAAAGTCCATGAACATCTTTGTGTTTTGCAAGATATTGACCACCACAAAGTTTCTCCTTCCAAGAATCAGTCTTTCCTTGATGAAATTTAGGCGCAAAACTTAATGCCTGGAAACGAAATAATAACTAGCTTGTCTTGATGCAAATAAGGTCATCGTTAGGTCTTATCCCAAATTAGTGTAACAGAGAACCTGCTAATTCTGTTTTCCCTTGCTTCCATCGATTGGTCAATTTAATTGATTTTTAACCGATAGAGGTATGCTTCTCCACTTGTTCTTCAATGGCTTTCACAAAATTCCTGATAATTTTCCTATTTCTCTCCCTTATTTTCTCAGAAATTAAGTCAACAACGTTGTCAGCCTCAGAAGTTGAAGTATCAAAATCAGGAGCTCCACATTCTTCTAAACAAGTACAACTGGACAAACTCAAGTTGACGATTTCCCTGACAGGTCTAACTCTCGCTATATTTCGTGATTATGATGTCATACTTTGTTGTCAATTTGAAGCTATTTAAAGTAGAAAAATACTGAACTTTGGTTTTCTTTGAATTTTTTTGGTGTTGTTTGTATGTGATTTTTTTGGTGTTTTTCTATGTGATTTTGATTTCTGGTAACCAAGTGGAATATTGTACTTACATTTACTTGTCTTGGTGCAAAAGTTTTGATCTTTCTGATTTCTTATTATGGTTGTTTTTGTTGTTGCTACTACTACTACTACTACTACTACTACTAAGTTTTTGATTTGGTCTGAAGGGAAATGTGTTCTGGTAGTGAATGCAGGAACAGTGAATTAAATAAAAAAAATCAATAAGATTTTGTTTTTTATGTTTTTGAATTTTTTTTTGGAAACTATGGCATTCTGTGTGAGCTCAGATGTAACGTTATGCATATTCATCCAGTATTGTTTAGGAATGAATCGGTAATTTAAAGCTTGTGAGTAGAGTCAGAATCTGGTTCTTCAGATAGACACCAGAACA
Source organism: Gardenia jasminoides (assembly GCA_013103745.1). NCBI lineage: Eukaryota > Viridiplantae > Streptophyta > Magnoliopsida > Gentianales > Rubiaceae > Gardenia > Gardenia jasminoides. Next base: position 7,462,791 of record CM023103.1, read on the forward strand.
ACTTCATAATAAGGATATAGTCGGTCAGTTCTGTTGCTCAGTCTACAGGGTTGTGAATCGCGCTCGTTTTTAAGTGTTTTTCCCCTGCTCATCGAAGAGTTCAGTTAGTTGTTTTGTTCAGCAGTTGGTGACTCCGCGTGTTGATTTTGGGGGTCTTTCTGGTATGTTTTCTGGTATGTTTGGTCGTAGGAAATGCTAAATGGGAGATTAATTTGGTACATGCGATGGTAGGCAGCAAACTTGAGAAAATCACTCATCACCAATTCATGAAAACGATAGAAGTTGACCAAACGAACGAGTTTTTTTTGGATTACAGCTTCCATAGTTGGAAAATAATGTACTAGCTGGAAAATCTTTCCGTGTGGATTTGGCATTGTTGGTGCATATGGTATCCTCCAATTGTCTTGGTAAATGGCCTTTCTGTAACATCTTGAGTAAGATCCGAATTCTCCTTAAGGATGCTTCTTCTTCCTTGCTGCACGTTTATAGGTAAGCTAATATGGTTGCGGACAAGTTGGCATCTTTGGATTGCCCCACGGACTGCATGTTTGAATCATATCAACAGGTGCTTGGTGTAGTTAGGGCCTGTCTTCACTTAGATTCTAGGGAATGTCTGTCTATACGTGTTTTTAGGCAATAGTAATTTGCATCTCTTGAGTTTTAGAGATAGGTTTGGCCTCCCTCTAACTTTATGTAATTTTATTTTGTGTTAATAAAATAAGGGACTGGCCCCCCTCCCCTGGGAGTTTGGGGTTTTTTTCGAAAATAAAAAAATGCAAGGGCTCCTTATAAATTGAAACTTATAAGCTAAAATTTGGAAAATTGAAGCTAAAGTGCTAAACCGTTTAACATCACATTTGTTGGTTTCTAGACCCCACGGTTCCCTCTAAGTTCCCAAAACCCCCCAAAACCCTGATCGGCCTAGTAGGCAAGCTCCCTACTGTCGTCGGTCAGAACTTCACCGGCGGCCGTCTGCCGTTTCAGGTAACTTGGATTCTCTAATCTCCATTGGTTATTATTCTATGAACTAAACAAACTGCATTGGTTTTAGCTGTTGATCAGTTTCTTCCGGCTCGATTACTTTTACACGAATATCTTGCTTTTTTTTTTTTTTATGAGTAAATCTTTATAACCATCGAATTTTATCGGTAATTTATTCTTTTCACAGAAATTGGAAAAAGAAAAAGGAAAGGCCTTTATTTCCTGGATGAATTGAGGAGAAGAGAGGAAGAAAATGCCTCATCGAACTCGACCGATGACAGCATTATTGGTGTTTACGGGACTCAATGCCATTTTGGTCTCAACAATTGGTCCAGTCTACGATTTCGTCTGCTTCCATCCCTACTGGGAACACAGGGTAATCATTTATTTTCTTATTTTATTGGAACAATGGAATTTTTTGCTGTTTCTATTTTGTTTTTATGTGGGAATTTATCAAATGATTTGAGTAATTTCAAGACTCGTGTATTCATGTTTTAATGTGGTCTGGTGTTGGGTTTTAGTTGTTTGGAGCTAGAAAACGGTTGCATTTTCCCTTTTTCTGGTTAAGTTATTATCAAAGATTTTTTCTTTTTGGGCACATAAAAATAATGAAAAGGTTTGATCAATTTCTGAGGGAAATTTGGGATTTAAATCTCCAAGCAGGCTAAGGCTTTTGTGACCTTAGCAGAGTTGTGATTTGCATTACTGGAACTCAATTTTGTAAAATGTGATTCAAGGTTAGATATGAGAAGGGAAGGAAAGTTGAAACAGTTTAATAGGGTACAGATGTCCAGTCTGTATTGAAAAAGATGGGGAAAAAAACAGATAAAGAGAAGCAAGGATAAGTGGTATTAGTGAAGGAGAAGAATTTTAGGTAGCTGCTTGACATAATTTGAAGAGCCTCTCAGTTTAGCCTACAGTCTTGTATTTCCAAATTTCCCATATCTCTTCCTGATGCCATCTGGATTTTATGGTGTGAATTCTCTGCTTCTATTGTTTATTTTTACTGTGATAATTATTGCTGTGTCTTCTTCAAGGTTACAGTCACTATCTGTTTCAAATATTTTACAGCTTTTCAAGAAAAGGAATAAGGAATAAAATGTAAAATTGTGAGACTTGAGAGATTTCAACTGCAACAGAGTTTTAGACAAGCATTTCATCTAGTGTTTGCCTTTGCAGAGTTGACACCTCCTTCTGTTTAAGCACTGAGTTTTATGGTCAGATATCTTTATATGATTCTTCTTTCTGGTACATCTAAAGTACTTTTACAAGAAATGATATGTTAAAACTTTTCCATTTTGATTGCCGAGACTACATTTTTATCAGAGAGAACGCCGGCGTCAGGAACGTGAGGCTGCACTGGCAAAGGGTCCAGTATCGCATTGAAAATTATAACAATGGCAAGTATCCTGGATAAGCTTTCCATCCATCATCCTATAGGATTTTGTGATTTGTAAGGGAGGGAAAGACTTGGAACTAAAAAGTCTACAAAAGGAAAACTAAGAAACGGAAAAGTGGGTGAAAAAAACTTTCCTTTGCTTGAACCTTTACCAATGATTTTGGGAGCTACTCTGAAGTACATCATTTTGGAGCACTTTTGGCAGAAAAAGGTTTCAACTGATTTTTAATCTCATGGCGAGGCAGATAACTGTTGTAGCTTTGGGACTTCACTCTGTAAAGATTGACTTGAAGGTTGGACATGACCTGTAAAAGCTCCTCCTTATGTTTATTCACCATATGTTAGTAACAGTAGGGGTGTTTCTTTTGAAATTTTGGTGGTCACAGTGCCTCTTCTCCATTTTCAGGAAAAAATTGGTTGGTGCAAACTATTCTGCTCATCCTGTGTTATTCATTCTTTTTGCTGGTTCCTTATTGTAGGAATGAACAGTTTTCATCTTTCATCTGTAATCTGTCTCTGTGAAGTCATTGTCATGGACAAAACTGTGGCTGTCCGGTGTGGGGCTTTTGGTTAAAAGAATATACATTCGCATATCACAGAAGCACCTCTCCTCTGCTAGTGTGCAGCACCATTTATATTGTTAATTGAAGATGGTCCAATCTATGCTTTGATTGCACTATTGTATGTCATACTGCTCTTCTGCCTTCTATTTTCTTTCTGATAGATAGAGCAGCATTTCTTTATGTGTGACTTTGTACTTCTGCATCAACGTGATTGATTTTTACACACTCTAGAAAATTATTGGGATGCTCCATATTAAATGTGTCTTGAAGTTTTTGATTTGATTCAGAGGTAATAGTGCAAGAGTACCTCATCCCTGTACATTGTTTTGTTTGGGATAAAAATGATTTTTGCACATGGGTCCTCAGCCGTATCATCCATCCTTAATAATATTAATTCATTCGGTGCGGAGGATGGAATTTGAGGTGGGGACAAGGGGTTCACTTATTTTTTAGATGTAATGGTTCGGGTGAAGTTTTCCCCTCTTTGGGAAGCAAATGAAGCTTTTTAAGTCTTTTTACCAAAGATTTTGTCCCACTTGCATAAAATTGGCATCTACAGAAGCTACAATGCTTTGACAATAGAACTGCCCAGGATTGTCTTCAACGGTGAAACTTCAATTATTGATCCATGTGAAGAGTAGAACAGTATGACTCCTCTTGCTTTGACCCAAAAAAAAAAAAGAAAAAAAAAAGAAAGTAAAGTCTGACACATCTAGGCCTAAAACAGTTAAATTGAAAGCATTTTTTTAGTGAAACTGTTTAGGATTTGGTGCCTCAGTCTGGTTATCACGAGTCTTCCATCTGTACACATTGTCATGATCATAAAAGAAAACATGCAAATGATTTTTATCTGATATGAGTTGCGTGTATATGGAATGTATGTTGTTCATAATTAAATTGAACTGTTCAAGAAATCTTTATATTTATTTTTTTCAGATTGAAGTTGAATGACTATGTTCTACAACCTATATTTCTTTTGTGTGTTTACTATTCTGAAAATAGACGTGATCATTCCTTTTTCACAAAAAAGTTAAGGGTCATAAAAATTAAAAGCAGTCAAATGTTTTGAAAATTTGAAAAATTAGTGAATATGTGACAACTTATGCATCAAGAAGGAAGTGAACTCTGGTAATCTTTTGTAACTGAGTTTTTTTTTTCTTTGTTCTTTTTTTGGGTCAAAAAACGTTGAGAATGAGAGAAGGAGCCTTGCGAGCCTTGCCCCATTTCAAGCTTCATGCATGGCTATGGCCACATTAGGCATCATATAATAGTTCTATCGATATGGTCCATGGTGGTGATCGAAGTTGAATTCATTCAAATTTTTTCCAAAAAAAAGAAAAACCATTGCCACCGGCTGTTCTTAGTTGTAGCTGGATTCAAATTCGAATATTTCCGACACAAGGGTTAAATCTTTACTTGCTCAGTCACAAGAAGTTGACTATCTTTGTAACCAGTTGAGGCACAATAGGGTGGCTACCTCTATAATATATATGTCACAATTGCAAAGTTGTCATTGTGTTATATCATGTGCCCGTGTGGCTGGGGTTAAAGTGGATGAGAGCATAAATCAAAGGACCCAGTGAATGGGCAACTGGGGTTAGATTCACGCTTTGTCTATTAAGGCATCACATGTGCTCTCACACGCTTTCTCCTATCCCCACTACCATGTGCACTTGTCTTCTTCTTTGCTTTCTCTTTCCGCATACCCCCTTTTATGCTTTTCAACTCTTCAGATCCTGTTTTTCCATGCTCCACCACCCAAGTTTCTTATCATGCGCCATCAAATTCCGGCCTTCAAGATTATTCCTCAAAAAGAAATCAAGGGTGATAGGTCATTAGACTGGATGTTAGTAGTCAGTAATGAATTCTTTATTGTTTTCTTTTCTTTTCTTTTTTGGGTTCCCTTTTGCATTTTGTTTGGTAAGGTAATGGTGGTTATGTTCTTTAACCAATACTGGATATGAAGTTGTGATCGTGAAAATGACCTTACGGTAGCTAATGAGCTATTTTTGAGCAAATACTATTGCTTGAAACTGCATTTTATGCTGTTAGATACGTTGCAATAATTCTTGAAAAAAAGTAGTTCCGTAAAGTGGGGACTGTAAAAGGAAGAAATTAATCTATTTGGTTGTCCCCTCCTAGGCTTTCTTTTTCAGTGGATATCTTTCTACTTCTAGTTCGATGAGGCATTTTCTTCCTCTCTTCTCCTCAATTCATCCAGGAAATAAAGGCCTTTCCTTTTTCTTTTTCCAATTTCTGTGAAAAGAATAAATTACCGATAAAATTCGATGGTTATAAAGATTTACTCATAAAAAAAAAAGCAAGATATTCGTGCATAAGTAATCGAGCCAGAAGAAACTGATCAACAGTTAAAACCAATGCAGTTTGTTTAGTTCATAGAATAATAACCAATGGAGATTAGAGAATCCAAGTTACCTGAAACGGCAGACGGCCGCCGGTGAAGTTCTGACCGGCGACGGTAGGGAGCTTGCCTATTGGGCCGATCAGGGTTTTGGGGGGTTTTGGGAACTTAGAGGAACCGTGGGGTCTAGAAACCAACAAATGTGATGTTAAACGGTTTAGCACTTTAGCTTCAATTTTCCAAATTTTAGCTTATAAGTTTCAATTTATAAGGAGCCCTTGCATTTTTTTATTTTCGTAAAAAACGCCAAACTCCCGGGGGAGGGGGCCAGTCCCTTATTTTATTAACACAAAATAAAATTACATAAAGTTAGAGGGAGGCCAAACCTATCTCTAAAACTCAAGAGATGCAAATTACTATTGCCTAAAAACACGTATAGACAGACATTCCTTAGAATCTAAATGAAGACAGGCCCTAACTACACCAAGCACCTGTTGATATGATTCAAACATGCAGTCCGTGGGGCAATCCAAAGATGCCAACTTGTCCGCAACCATATTAGCTTACCTATAAACGTGCGGCAAGGAAGAAGAAGCATCCTTAAGGAGAATTCGGATCTTACTCAAGATGTTACAGAAAGGCCATTTACCAAGACAATTGGAGGATACCATATGCACCAACAATGCCAAATCCACTTCAGCCAATACCCTTGAGAAACCCCGCAACAAACACAAATGAAGTCTAGTCGCCAGAGCCAATCCCTCAGCATGCCGAACATCCACGCCCCCAAACTCCTTATAAAATGCAAAAACACACCTCCCCTCATGATCTCTCAGTACCCCTGCACCTCGTGCTCTACCCCCGACCACACTAGAAGCTAGCGGAGGTCTCTTCTATGAGAGCCCATGTACCTTAGCCAACCCCGTTAGACAAACGATCCAGAGGCTGATCACACAAACCGTTAAACAGGCCTTTAGATACACCTGACGTGCTCCGGAAGGTTTCTGGCTGAACGATGCCCCGACTTGGCCCAAAACATTAATCTGTCAGACGGACTTTTCGTGCCGATAATCTCGGTACCTGACTCTCGTGTACAGCAGCGGAACCAGCTGTTTCTAGGCTTACTCTGCAAAACGGTCACTCAATTGGTGCCGGTAAGACCTGACATCGACACCTAACTAAGTACCCATCAATACAACATACTACCTTGAACCGTTAACCTTAGTCATCCATGGCACCAATTGCTAACCAATACGCATACCCTAGTCATTAACAGATGCCCACAACTTTTAGTCAAAGAACGGCACATAGCCATTACTCGACACTGGCTACTAAACTGACACGTAACCTTCAGTCGACCACCATTGCTACCTAACACCGTTCTAGTCACTCATAGCCAACTCAAAATGGTTGGGTTGCAGATAAGTTGGGCCTTGGCTGTGTACAGTCGCAAGAAGCTGACCGCTCCCGTTTCCGTTCTACTTCATGTCGACCGTTGTTGATCACGCACGGAACGCACCGATTGGTGCCGACCGCTGGTCGTGAACGGAACCTGCTAACTGGTGTCGATCGCTGCCGGACACGCATGGAACGTGCCACTGGAGCCGATTGCACAGCGGCACCACACCTTGCAACCCGCACAACCCCGATACCGACCTGAATCCTGAACAATCCTAACACTTGACCGTTTAGGATAATACTTGATCTATAAATTTTACCTGAACCCAATACCCAACACTAACTGTCACCCATACAAGCCAAAACTTAAATAATATTTTGACTTTTGAAGTAACCCTAATTTACACTGCTAGCTTACTAATAGAAGTAAATTGATCAAAATTATTGTAATAAGAAAATTTAACAAGTTGATTTAGAATCTAACACTTGATTACTCCCAGGACCCGACAAAGTAGTAGGAGAGTCGTCTAAGCAACGGGACCAGAGTTAAATTACCAAAAGTAAGGGTCTGTTATCTGTTTAATTGTTTACCTGCTATTTACATGAAACGTGCTACGTGTCTGAATGCTACTTTGCCAAATTATGTGAAACTATTTAATAGATGGCAAGTGTGTACTTTATTACACTCACCTCAATAATATCACTTTATGTAAATTACTTGTGCATGACTGATTGACACGTACTTTATCACAACTGGCACTAGTGTTCCGGGATCCCAATCCCATTGGTAAGTTGGCTTGATTCTTGCCGGCATCGAGTTAGTTTGAACAAGTTAACGAATCTTAGATAGTGTTAAAGGTTTACTCGAGAGTATTATCTCCAATTGGGTATTTGATTTTCGGGCCCAAAAGTTGGAGAATAGGGGATTGGCGATGAAAGACTGTAAAGCTGCACCGACATGGTACTGGACTGTATCCTTTTGCTGAAAGTATTATTGTTACTTATCCACTAATAGTGGAATCAGTGATACCTGATATTGCTATTATTCCTGTTCAACGGGCCTACGTGCTAATTGGCTACTTGCCATTTATGGAAAGTGTTATGTGAACCCTGTTAAATGATTGTTTATCGGGACACTCACTAAATATTTAGTTTACCCCTTTAACTGTTTCCCTTCCGAAGTTTGAGGCAGTTTGATGATTAAGACTTAGCAGATAAACCGCTATGAGACATCTTTTGGGACATTAGGTACCTGTACATTGATGTTTGAAATATTAGAGTTCAAATATATCTTTTGAGTTGTAAAAATGGATATGTATAAATTACACCTCTTATAAGTATGAAGTGACTAGTCTTTTATTATGGTTAATGGCTGAGTAAGTTGATGAAGTGATTGAATGAGTTCCGGCGAAAGTCGAGCAGGCAATCCGCTAACCTCTCTGGTTCGCTTTAGGGGAAGATGGGGTCGCCACAGTTGGTGTCAAAGTTAATATAACTAGTTTGTGAAGACTTGAAGGTTTTGAATTATAATATTATGTGGATAATAGAAATAGTTTTGATTCGAAGTATTATATAAACTCATTTGGTTGAAATATGTTGATAGGAAAATGGAAGGAAATGAAGCAGGCTAAAGTAATAGCCAGCCCTGGAAACCTCTACCAATGATTAAATACCAAATCAGGCCAGGTGGACCGGTATTTCATTGAAATCCCGCTAGTAAGATCAAAAGGCGTAAATGCTTGGAGAATTATGCTTATCCGAATAAGGTAGTGCTAGCATTGGCCAGCGAGAGGAAAAGTCTGGCGAACCATGTTCAAAATGTCGAATCTGACATTGCTGAATTAAAAGATGTTATAAGAGCTCAGCATGCTAGGATAAATGAACTTGAGGAGATCTCTCATCGTTATTTTGGAATGGCTGGATTTGTAAGAGATCGCACAGAAAGCATCTTGGTAGGCTATAAGATGCTAATGGAAGAAGTTGTAGGGGTCCAGCTGAACAACTAGGGTGAAGCAAGTCCAACTGTCGGGCAACCATTAGAATCAGTGAACCATAGAAACCCTGAGGAGGATAATCCCAGCTCTGAATCAGATCCTTCTGAGGACCCTGACTTCCATAGTTTCGAACTAGATAGGCTATAATGCCTAGTAATGTCCCAACTTTTGTGTAAATGTTTAATGTGAATATCCAGTGTACATATGACTGTTACGTGTGCCTAGAGTTTGCTACATGTAAAATATGGTTTGATTAACCTTATGTAAATAAAGTTGTTGTGCGTTTTTCTTTTTATACATTGTGTATACAAGTGTTCAAACCATTCTTTTTCTAATTTATATCGTATACTTATAATATAGACCGGAAATGGAGGGAGAAGGTAGGTAAAGGGTAAAAAGATATAGACGTTCCCATACAAAAGAAGAGGGCGAGGCATCTGCCGCTTAACAGGAACAGGAACAAAGCGATACAGAAACTGATCCTATAGTAGAAGCCCTAAATAAGATGACCGACCTATTAGCAATTGTGACCAATCAGGAAGGGAGAGTAGGGCAGGAGAGGGTAGAGTCAAGAGAGAACCGAACCTTAAAAGATTTCAAAAATTTTCACCCCCTAAATTAACGGGAGAACCAAACTCTGAAATAGCAAAAGAATGGTTGGAAAATACGATAAACATTTGTGAGGGCTTTAAACTACACAGAGGTAAGGCAAGTAACCTTTGCCGTATTCCAGTGGCTAGAAATTGGTTAAACATAATTAAGGAAAAGTGGAAAAGGGATGGAACACAATGGATCTGGATCAATTTTACCAAAGAATTCAATGAGAAATACTTTCCTCACTTAATCTAGAAAAGGAAGGAAGATGAGTTCATCAACCTACAACAAGGAACAATGAGCGTGGCCGAATATGAATCCCAATTCACTCGACTCTCAAGGTTTGTCCCGGAATTAGTATCAACGGAGCCCAGACGGATAAGACGTTTTGTTCAAGGTTTGAATCTGGAGATACAAGAGACACTGGCAACTGCACAATTAACTATCTTTTTAGATGCCCTAGAAAAAACCCAGAGGATAAAAAGTACCAAAACCCAAATAAAAGCATTTCAAACAAGAAAAAGGGCTACACCAGGTAGTAATTTTGGAAAAACTAGCGCTAATCCCGTGCCTCAGAGGACTGGAAGAGGAACTGGCAGACCGAGAGATAATTCTAGAAGAATTCAAATCGGAAGAGGACAAAGGGATGGATTATTCTAACCCAGGCAAAATACGGCCTCCCAACTAGACTGTGGATTTTGTGGTAAGTCTAACCACACAGAAAAAGACTGCTGGAAGAAGGCCAAAAAATATTTGGTTTGTGGGAATACAGAACATAACATTAGTAATTGTCCCAATAGGCGAGAGTTTGAAACTACGATTTGGCCTACCAATCAAGTTAACCCTAAACCAGCTGCTGATCGGGGAAGTAGATCAAGAATGCTCGGATGAATCTATGCGATTGATTAGCAAGCAGTACTGAGACCATCTGAAATGATTGAAGGTATTATTCCTCTTTTTCATAAGTCAACTAAAATTTTAATTGATCTGGGTGCCAGTCATTCCTTTTTATCCTCTAAATTTATGCATGATTTAGGAATGCGACCTGAATATTTGTTTTATGATTTGGAAATACAAACTCCTATCGAAAATTATGCCTTGTTAACTAACACAGTGTATAATTGTAAGATTAAGATAGGGGACAAGGAGTTACTAGTTGACTTGATCGCCTTGCCAATCAAGAGATATGATATCATAATTGGGCTAGATAGTTTGGCCCGACATCATGCCTAGATGAACTGTAAAACGAAAACCGTTGAATTTCATATTCCTAGAGAGACTACATTAAGGCTTGACATGACTAGAAATTTGACCACTCCTACTCTTATATCGGGGTTTAAGACTAGGAAATTGTTGTATAAAGAAACCCAAGGATATTTGACATTTTTGATAAATCCCCAACAAGACAAACTGAAATTGGAAAACATACCAGTAGTAAAAGTATATCCAGAAGCATTTCCAGAGAAATTGAATTCTTTACCTCTAAAAAGGGAAATAGAATTTAAGATTGAACTTGTGCCTGGAGCAACACCGATCTCTAAGACTCCTTATCGAATGGCTTCTGCTTTATTTAAGGAATTGAAGATACAAATTCAGGATTTGCTGGATCAAGGATACTTACGGCTAAATGAATCTCCATGGGGAGCCCCGATATTATTTGTCAAGAAGAAATATGGGAGTTTGAGACTATGTATATACTATCACAAAGTAAATAATCTCACTATAAAAAATAAGTATCCATTACCTCATATCGAGAAATTGTTTGATTAATTATATGGAGCAGTGGTATTTTCAAAACTAGACCTCCGACAGGGATACTATCAGTTAAGAATTAGGGAAGTGGATATCCCAAAGACTACTTTTAACACCCAATACGGGTATTACAAGTTTTTAGTTATGCTTTTCGGATTAACCAATGCCCCAGTTGCATTCATGGATTTAATGCATCGAGTCTTTAAACCCCATTTGGACAAGTTTGTAGTGATTTTCATAGATGATATACTAGTCTACTCTAAATCAAGAGCAGAACATGCCCAACACTTAAGGTTAGTTCTCCAGACCTTAATGGACCATAAATTGTACACAAAGTTTAGTAAGTGTGAATTCTGGTTGGGAGAGGTATCATTCCTAGGGCATATGATTTCTCAAAAGGGCATCACAGTAGACCCAGTCAAAATAAAATCGGTGATTGATTGGAAGCAACCAGAAAACCAACCAACGTACGCAGTTTTCTTGGATTGGCTAGTTACTATCGAAGATTCATTCAAGATTTTTCAAGAATTATAGGACCTTTGACCAATCTGACTAAGAAAAAGTTCATATGGAGCCATCTGTATTGAGGAGGATAGCTATTGTTGTATGCGAACTCTATTAGAGTCACATGTTGATCCCATTTTCCCCCGAAATCCATCACACAAGCCCTTAGCATATCCTCCACGGTTTGTATGGTTCGTTCTGATTATCCTTCTGTCTGGGGATGATAAGTTGTGCTCAAATTCAACTTAGTGTCTAAAGTTTCTTGAATCTGTTGCCACAATCTTGAAATGAAACGAGGATCTCTATCAAATACGATACTGGAAGGTACCCCATGTAATCGCACAATTTCATCTATATAAATATTGGCTAGCTTTTTCAACTTGTATCTCATGTTAACCGGTATAAAATGAGTTGATTTAATTAACGGTTCACTATAACCCAAATGGCATCATGGCCCTTTTGCATATGGGATAACCCTGACACAAAATCCATGGTAATCTTATCCCACTTCTATTCTGGCACTTCTAATGGTTGCAGTAGTTCTGACGGCCTCTGTTGTTCTGCCTTAACTTGTTGGCAGGTGAGACAGGTTTGCACGAGTTGGGTTACATCTCTTTTCATGTCTTCCCACCAATACATTTTCTTCACATCTTGGTACATCTTGTTTCTTCCAAGATGGATGGTATATTTGGACTTGTGCACCTCTTTCAAAATTTCTCTTCTCAATTCACTATCCTGGGGTACCACTAACCAGTTCTGGTATCTTAAAGTTCCGTTATTCCCCAAATTAAAATTGGGTACCTTCCTTTCTTTTACCTTATTCCTCCATCGCTGTACCCTAGAGTCCTTTCTTGGGAATCCTTAATTTGTTCTACTAACGTGGAGTTGAGAGCTATATTTCCCAAGATTATCTTTTGATGTCCTGCTAGTGGATTCTAACCACTAATTTCTTCTAACATATTCCATTCCTTAACCATAAGTCTAGCAATTTGGATCTTTCGATTGAGGGCATCGGCTACTACATTGGATTTACCAGGATGATATTTAATTGTGCACTCATAATCTTCCAGGAACTACATCCATCTCCGTTGTCTCATAATTGTACCACTAACCAGTTCTGGTATCTTAAAGTTCCGTTATTCCCCAAATTAAAATTGGGTAACTTCCTTTCTTTTACCTTATTCCTCCATTGCTGTACCCTAGAGTCCTTTCCTTGGGAATCCTTAATTTGTTCTACTAACGTGGAGTTGAGAGCTATATTTCCCAAGATTATCTTTTGATGTCCTGGTAGTGGATTCTAACCACTAATTTCTTCTAACATATCCCATTCATTAACCATAAGTCTACCAATTTGGATCTTTCGACTGAGGGCATCGGCTACTACATTAGCTTTATCAGGATGATATTTAATTGTGCACTCATAATCTTCTAGGAACTCCATCCATCTCCGTTGTCTCATATTCAAATCTTTTTGGAAAAACAGATACTTAAGGCTCTTGTGGTCTGTATATACCTCAAAAACTAATCCATACAGGTAATGTCTCCATTTCTTTAAGGCAAATACTATCGCGGCTAATTTCAAATCATTGGTCGGGTAGTTTTGCTCATGGACTTTTAATTTCCTCGAGGCATAGGCTACCACTTTTCCATTCTACATTAACACGCATCCTAGTCCTTCCTTAGAGGCATCAGTATACACCGTAAATCCATCTTCTTTGTTAGGCAATACTAGAACTGGAGTCATAGTTAAACGATCCTTAAGCTCTTGAAAACTTCTCTCACATTTAGAATCCCAAATGACAGGTGAATTTTAGAATTCAACTGCATAATCTTGAGTGGAAGAAAAGACCAACATAGCAGACCTTAAAATGGCTTGTGCAAACCATTTTAAATTCCTGCTGTTCTTTGAAAACCAACCGAGGGGACTTGCAATTTTTTTTAGTATGTAAATCAAGAAGATGAAGAAGAAGGTTCAATCACTGATTGGTTGCTGAAGATTGTTATGTAGCATTGACAAGCGGCCTTACATATTTGAGTGCTCTTGTGGTCTGTAGTATGATAATGCATAGGTGTAACCTCTTTTTGCTCTTCTTTCTCATCTTTTGAGGTGGTACGCGTAATTCATTTAAGGTCTCTTGGAGGTGCTATTAATGCAATGGTTTATTTATCTTAGTTCTCAAGCATATAGTTCAAAGTAATGCTGACCTTACCATACGAGGGGACTTGCAATGCTTATGATGTTATACTATTGAATTTGGATCTTTCTTGTTCATTCTAGTTCACGTAATGACAATTTGATAACAGAGCTGCCCAATTCACATTGCTCTCCTTCACATGCTTGCACGTACTGACCAAATAGCATTACAAAATCTAAATGGGAAGAGATTGACTCCATTTTTTGCCATGGTTACAAGCTTCTATATCCAATTTTCCTCACAATTTTCACTCTCCCAGTGTTCCTATTGAGGAGGTGTTTCAAACCAGCATTCTTTTCATGGATAGGAAACGGAAATTGCAAGCAGAAGAATTAGGCACACCTCCACCAAAGCTTAAATGGCTAAGTCGAGGCTTTGCTCCAGAGTATATTTTTCCTGCTAATGCCGACTCAGACGTAAAAGATAAAGGGGAGTTAAATGGAATGTCAACAGCTGAGGAGTCAGAAAAAGAGTCTGCCACAGATAGTAACAGTATTGCTGCTGATGCTGACTGTAGCATTTGTGTGTCTAATGAAACTGAAGTTGCAGGTGGTCATTGAAATTTCAAAGAATATTCATCTGACAAGCCTTTCACTTGTTCTGTTGACCGGGGAGGCAATTGTTCTAAGCATGCCCTAAATTCTTCTGAGAGCAGTTTCGTAATGAAATCAAGTTCCCATATTCTGGAATCACCGTCTGTTGGCTAAAAGCATATTTTTCTCTATCATGATGTAGGCCTGAAGTCATCCCTGAATTATGAGGAGCACCTCCTGGAATTTGGAAGTCACGGCGATTGCAGTTGTCTAGAATGCAGAGCTAGCTTTGAAGAATACATAGAAAAGGAACTTGAAGAAATGCTTTATTCTAATGGAGTGACTCCGAATAATTATGTTCTTTCTCCTGAAAAATGGGCTCTCAACCAAGGTAACCATGTTAAGCTGAAAGACCATTCTTCTCATGTTTTATTTTGTTAACATTATTTGAATGCAACGTTTTCTGTGATCATGTAACTTGAAGTTCTTACTGTCTCATTTCGTTCCTTTCTGCCTAAATCATTTCCTTATTACAGAAATTTTTTGCATTATCTGAATGCAGATAAGCAACAAAGCACCAAGAAATTAACCATTGATAAAGAGTTCGAGCAGTACTTTTCCATGCTTATGCTGTGACCCGGTTCTTTTGAAGATGAGCAGTTTATGTACATTATTCAATAATTGATGTTGTATGTATTTACTAGCTAGACGAATGAAGCTTCTCATTTTTAACCCCTTCTTTTGTCCCTTTTTTATCATTTCAGCTTTTTCTTAAATTGATGGATCATGTCAACCTTTGTTTTTTGTATTTGCAGCTTTGCTATGCCAAAATGAAGCATGAATTAAAAATCTTTTTGTGCAAAGTTTTCCACTTCAATTCTTCAGAAAACTTTTTCGACTTTAGGGTTTTTATATGTGCTTAACATTTTGGCCTGTTTTCTTTTTGTTTCTCTATTCTCCGCAAATGTTGTGAATAAATTCCAAATTCTTGTCATTTATCATGTTCTTTGGACCAGTCCTGTATTTGATTGGTTTTCAACATAGTGCTTCATATGATGCTTTATTGATTTTCTTATAGTCATGTGGCCTTTTTTCAGTTGAATTGGAACTTATGCAGAGGAGACAAAATTGGGGTTGACAAATTTTGATGGAATTGGAAGCTATTAGTTACTTACTGATGCATTGGCTGTGAATTGCAGATATTGTTTAAAAAAATTGTGTTTTTCTCACTATGAATTTAGCTTTTTGAGAGACAATATTCTTCTGAACCAGGTACTGTCTATGTCTTCTTCTTCCTTTTTCTGGCATATTTTTCCATGATAAGCCAATCACACTTGTTGTCTTCTAACAGACTTGTATGTTTTATTTTTCATGGGCCCCCATGCTTAGTTAATGGCGTTGATGTTCTTTGAACAGATAAGAGTATTTCAATACTTTTTTCCTTGCAATTCTTTTCTTGCAGAGATAGACAAAACAACGAGGTAATCCAATAAGAAGTTCATTTATTAGTTGGCAGTACGGTAACTTTTGATGTGTTGACAATATTTGTTAGTCAGCCTCGTAGCTTTTGATCAGTGTTAGTTTTGTCACTCTAATGCCGAATTTCGTAAACCAGAGTAAGAAGCTTCAACTGCAATACTAATAAGAGGTCGAAACTTTTTTGCATGAGAAGATGGTTCATCTCCAATGAAACAGGACCTTAAGATGAAGAGATGAAATGACATCGAGATGTTCCCAGTGCAGACCTGATAGAAACATGATCCACACTTCAGCCTGAAGTTCAAATTAATTTACCGCAGGAAAACGGATCCTTACAGTAGGGTGTTTAACAAATGACCTGGGATGATTCTAAACCCTAATGCGTCCTATGACTTGGTTTCTTGCACAGCTTTTTTAGAGGCTAATGGAAATAACATGCAGTTGAAAGGCATTGTCTCATAAGTTAAGACATTGAACAAATGAAGTAAATTTATGGGCAGAAATTACAAAAAACCACTCTAGGAAAATTGTAAATTAATAGGACCCAATCAGCATGATGGAAGATCCGAAGGAGGTGGCGGTAATTTTTCATTAGGGAGGAACCCATCGAGTACGACCCATGCCATTCGCAAACCCCAACTTATGTGCACGTCAAAGTGGCAGTGCATTAACCATACTCCTGTTTGACAAGGTAAACAATCAGTACAAGTTAGTTAGCTCGATGGAGAAAGGGCACATGACTGCATGCCAATGTGTTTTTTTTTTTTTTTTCAGTTTGAAAATCCATTGATCTGGTCTAATGTGGAATATATTTCTGATAAGAGTTGCATCTTGTTTTTCATGCTAGGTACCTGGATTGTCTGCAAAGAACCGAATGGCGACCCAGCCACCTGATGGAACCCCCACTGTATTCCTTTCCACTGGATCCACTAGGTTGAAGTTGGCAGGGTCATTGTTTGGATCATAATTTCCAAACCCCTCTCCAACAACAAAGAAGTTGAAACCATGCAGGTGAAGAGGGTGGTTCTCTGCCCCCAGAATGCTAGTGCCTTGCAAAACTACCTCGACACTCGTATTAAACTGTAACACGACAGTCCTGGTTGCATTGCTAACTAGTGTGTTATTAGGTGCTGTTCCAGTGTAGTTGAATGGATTTGTGGGTTGGGCTGGGAAATCAGTTGTGTAAACACCATTTGATTTACCAAAAAAGTAGGATTGCAGAAGAGCTGTTGATGGGAGAGCAAAAGAAATATTGTTAACTGAAGCTGCAAATTTTGTGCCATTTGGTCCTTGGCAAGTTGTGTTAGCAGGGCAAGGACTGGATCCGAGTCCTATGGTGAAGAAAAAACGCTTTTGAACGGTTTGTGGAACGTTTGCTGGAAATTTGGCTGTGGCTAAGCTACGGAATTTCCTGGTGAAGTTTGCAACAAAACCGGTGGCATTCACTGCAGGCAGGGTTGGGTTTATGACCGTTTTGTTTGCTTGGGGAGCGTAGTGTTCGTATTCAAGGATCCCGGCAACAGTAGAATTGTCAAAGGTACCTAACCCTGTAAAGTATGGTGCGGCAGCCATGATGAAGGTGGCGGTTGGAGAGGTTGGCTTGGTTTTCAGAAGCACATTGGTGGTCTGGCCTGGGGAAATAACAACTACATCAGTCTCAAACGGTTTGATGTATAGAGCATCGGCTTCAACAATAGTGACCGAATGGTTGGCTATACTAAAATATAGCTCGTCATTCATTGCTGCACTTATCAAGCGTAGCATGTACGTCTTGCCTGGTTTCACCCAGTGTTTTAAACTCGGACCGGACCGGCCGGTTCGACCGGTTGAACCGGGAACCGGCCAGGCATCCGGTCCGAGTCAACCATCAAAACCGGAAAGTTAAAAAACCGGTCAAAGCCGGTCAAAACCCGGGTTTGACCGGGTCTGACCGGTGAACCGGTTAACCCGGTTGACCGGGTTTGACTTTTGACCAGTTTTTTTTTTTTTTTTTTTTTTAACCTTTAACCCATTTATATCCTTTCAAACTCACTTTTTAAGTTTTAGTAAATATGCTTTAACCTCTCATCATTTTAATAAAGTATAAAATTAATACAATACATTTTTTTAAGTTACATTTCTACCTCTATATATATATTATATTCTTTAAATCAATTTATTTATTGAATATAAAATTCTCTAATTTACATATAAAGTCATAAATTACCAATTTAAGAAAATTTTTTATATATATAAAGTTGAAAACTACCAATTTGAGGGAATTTTTATATATTATTTTTTAAGAAAATTTTTTTATATACTATTTTGATTATATATTATTAATATATATATTTATGACACATTTATGACGTCATCCGATTCGACCCCCGGTTGAACCCGGTCGGACCCATCGACCCCTGACCCCTGAGCTCGGCCGGTTCGATGCCCGGTCCGAGTCTGAAAACATAGGTTTCACCTTCAACTCGAACGTATCTGCAAAGCAAGCATGGAGAAAATGGAATTTTTAATTTCAAACTAGGCACATGACCCTGAGAAAGTAAACAGGTACGGAAGGAGGCTAAATGCAAGAACTTCCCAGTGTAACGTTGAAAAGTATTAATTGAACATCAAGTAGTAAGACTTGAATCGTTCTTTAGACTCGTGTGAAATTTTAAAGGGTAGTCTTCCGAATTGCTTCAAAGAAGCTCTCAAACTTGATTTGATTTAATAAAGTTCTTCATCTTCCATTTTGTTTTAACCGAGTTGTCATTGTGCCTTCAAATGTATGATGGTAGCATTAAATATAAGGGGTTAGAAATGAAAGAATTAATTTTTCAATGCACTGACATAGAGATGGCCACAGTTCAGATTTGAATCGAAACCGGATCGGCGGTTTATCGAACTGGAACCAGAATCGGATTTGAGAAACCGGAACCGAAACCATAATTGTAACTAAATGTTACGGTTCAAATTCACAAATGAATCGAAATCAGAACTAGCGGTTCAAGGACCGTTCAAACCTTTTAAAAATACACTTATATCCTGAATAGCTTAATGTCTTTGTCTTAATTTAAAATTCAATTTTAATAGTCAGTATACCAATAGCATTTGCTCTAGTCTGCAAACTTATTATCCTAATTTATTAGTAAATATAGCATAACTGATGTATGTCCAAATCTAATCTAATCAAAGTGTTAAAGCTAAATTAATCAAACTATTAAATTAGCATTTGATAATTCTTTGAGTTTGATTAGCCTAATTCACAAATGTTATTTTTTTAAAGGATCAAGAAATAATTGTTGCTACATCATAAAATAGCAATTTGTTAAATCAAAATATATGTATTTTTTTCTTTTTTCTTGCCAAATGATAATAAAAAAATTCATATTTTTTTCCTACATTCATTGGCATATTTACTTGAAATTAATTTTATAATAGCACGTATTTTAATGTAACTAGAAGAACTAGAATCGGAACCGAAACTGCGAGAAATTAAAACCGGAACCGTAACCATAACCATCTCTATAAAGGTCAGTTCAGATTCTGCCTTTCAGAAGAATCGGAAACATCAGTTTTTAAACCGAAACCGGCGGTTCTAGAACCGTGGCCATTCCTACACTAACAGTGTGTGCACTATCAGTGTTTAGATGTATGATAATTAATTTAAATTTTACGTGTGTGTCTTATATTGAACCTGGTGTATACATTATCTGTGTATATATTATTGTCAGCTCTAAAAATGGAATGCATTTTAAAACTTAGTAAATACATTTTTCTAATCAATTTTTATTTTTTCAACCATTTTTTAATTTCACACATATTAGAAAGTGTTAAGAGTGCTCTCCCAAAAAGTCTAAAGGCTAAAGAAATAGTGGTGAAACTTGGAGGGCTTACAAGGAAGCTTACCTCTCCTTCCATGGATTGCGGGTTATTGCTGTAGCATCTTCTTGTCATAAATGTTAACCACAATAATTGCCCACAAGTAATCATGTGTGTTTTTTTTTTTTTTTTGGGTGACTTTTTTCGGAGAATTTTAAGCCATGTAGCGCTAGTTGCGCAAAAGCAAGGGCAATCGAAACCCATGAACCTTTCGCAGTCTGGTTTTGACAAAGTAATTTCCGGCCAACACAAGTTAGCTCGATTGGCAAGGATGGACCAAACCCATCTAAACCTTTTCTTACAAAAAAAAAAAAAAGACAAACTAATTTGCTACCTTGAAATTGATTGATTTGGAAACTCAGGCAGCCACAACGACGCTGCGCATGGATGGCGCTTCAATTATGAGAGCTGCACTCCGGTGCTCTTTATGCTACTTACCATACCCATACCCATGAGAGGCTACGAACTATGATCATTCAGAGGCGGACACCACCAGTTTTTTTTTATTTGAAAACAAGGGATGCGGTAAAATAATAAGAGGTATAATGTAGCACGGTTGGTTCCATAATTATGTGAGGAGGCCACAATTGGTTATTTCACAAAAGAATTGAATAAAGATGAATATCATGGAAGAAGCGGCCCCTATATCCTCTAAGAACATCTTTAATGACAATCACGCCGGCAAGTAGGAATGTCATAATAAACATCGAAAATGATACGATACCTTTATGGGAGCAATTATATCGGGGCCCCGGAAGCCCGTTGATGGTGTAGGCGTCAGAAACATTTGGGCCACCTCCTGTCTGAAGAGCCTGGCTGATTACAGCTTCCGTGTCTGCATTCCACCATTCTCCTGATCACCAAAGAAATAGCGTGTCGAGTCTTGCTTGAGAGTTAGAAGATCGCAAGAAATTAACAGTCAAATTACATGCATGGACGAATTATATAGTATTTTGTTTCATATGGCGCCTAGGTCTGATTACCAAACATAATGGGAACTTCCTTGTATGGCTTCTCAAAGGGGTAAGACTCATTGCGCCTGGGGAAGATGATAAGCGGTCCATACACGGTGGCCCTGAGCCAGGAAATGTGAGCATGCCACCAGAGAGTCCCTCTCTGCCCCGTTAATGTGAAGTTGTACGTGTATGTCCGGCCAGGTTGAATCGGGCATTGGGTTATATATGAAGGTCCATCAGCCCAACCAGTCTTGAGTTGCCGGACTCCATGCCTTAACATACATCAATCAACAGAAAAAGCCATACATGTTTTGGTTACGTTGCATTTCCCCTTTGTAAGTGAGTACCGCACAATTTATGAGTGTACTACTACTACGTAGCATTAATGCATAATTTGTTATATTCTTTTGCCATACCAGTGAATGGTTATATTGTTTGCTACATGGTTAGCCACCCTGACGATGACCCGATCACCTTCTCTTGCAACCAGGCGAGGGCCTGGAAATTGCCCGTTCACGCTTATAATGCTCTTGGTGTGGCACAATCTGGTCACATTGTGCTGTACAATCTACGTACCATGCATGAATGAAAACATAGTTAACCCCAGCAGAAATTCAAGAAAATTATGGTTTTACGTGCATTGCACAACTCAGAATTAGTGAAGCTAAAAGATTCTTTCAGCTTAATTTCGTTACGTAAGACGTACATTGAACGTGTAGCGCCTTGTTGCGCACAATGCAGGCTTAGGCAACAGAGATACAGCACAGCAAGCAAAGAACAGGAGCGGTAAGTAATGCAAGGGAGAAAAATGATGCAATGCCATTCTTTCTCTCATCTAACTGATGAAACTGGAGAGGTATATAAAGGGGGTGAAGATGGTTCTTGAGCTGTTCGGCTCAGAATTTAAGTGCATATTTGTCAGAGAAAGGTGCTCTGACCTGGGGCTATTTATAAGGAGCCATGAGTTGAGTTAGCATAAGATTACCTTGGGGACTCAGAACAGGAAAAGAGGGCTCAAAAAATAGTATATAAATTGGAAAGTTCATGAGGTTAATTTTTTTGCTGTTGAGATGGTCATCATTTTGTCTGCTGCCCTTCGGAGTTGGTCAAGCTGAATTTTCGAGTGATGATAAAGTAAGGCAATAAGACATAGATTTCTCTCTCGGGTGCTGTCAGCTGGTCCTTATAACCACGATTATTTTGCTCTTAAATTTACATGTTAATTCCACGAATTATCTCGAAAACGAGTGATTACCCAAATGCCCAGATTTAGAGTCAAAAATTTTGAAGATCTCTGGCTCCTTCTAGTTACACGGTCTGATTTAGCTAACCAACCCGAAAGGTGTGAATGAGCTTAGTCTTCTAGATATTCTGCCCGCATGAATAAGTTTTCTTGGTAATGTTGCCACGCAATAAACTCAGAGATTTTCGCAGGGTATCAACCGTATCTTTATTCTAGTCGTAACGACGTAGGTGTATTAGTAACTTTCCAAGCTATACCATGCCTTTGTGTTCTGTTAATCTGTCAATGCCTGGAATTTAAGTCCAACGCTTGATGTAGGGAATGCATAACATTCTCGTACCAATGAGGAAAAGGCAAGAGGAATGCTGAAGAGTTGGGTAGTCATTAACTCTCTGACTTTCTTCCCCAGTTACAGTATACAATAATGTAGGGTGTAAGCTAAAGCTGATAGCTTTTCGGAGCAATGCCAAAAGAACTCGACAGATTTCACCAGGTGAATGTCTTAGAGATGAATACATCAGGCCTACCGGTTCCAAGAGAGAGGAAAAAAAAAAAAAAAACAACAAAAAAATCTGATTAGTGATAGGATCACTTAAAACAGGGTATTCCAAGGTTGTATGTTCAAGCAAAAATCATGAAGTTTCTCAATTCAAGTGAGACACTACAAAAAGCATTTTAATTTTGGGATGAGAAATGCTTGAAATGATAGTTTGAAAGGCTAATTGGCAATCAATGTAAATATGGAGGGTGAAAAATGAAAATTGTGCTGATTACAGTGTACTAATATATCGACGAAGTGCTATAATTCATCCTCGTGAAGTTTGTTTCGCAGAGTCATTATGAAGAACGCAAGTCATAGGTCCAGATGATACATGAGCTTTAGATCTGATGGAATGGTATGGAACTTGTTTAAGTTATCGTCCAATGTCCAGATACTAAAATACAACTGAACATTTTACTATTTTATCTAAATTGGTCATGATATGTATGACTCTTCTATTCTTGCTCTTGTATTAGAGGTGGGACTGACTTCACTTTGTACGTGAAAGTTCAAGTATTGAATGCTACGGTGAAGGATGGGTGATAAAATTAAATTTTTATTATAGATTTACTCCTCTATTTTGTGTGCTAAAGCATACACAATAAAATTTAAAAAAAAAAAAAACCTATGATTGAGTATATTCAGTCACTGGTAGTCATTTTTCTGTTAATGGGAATTTTATTTTATTTTTTGGAAATTTTTATACCCAAAAAAAAAAGAAAAAAAAAAAGCGTTTGTGTTTGAATAACACAAGTTACCATTGAAGAAATGTAATGACCAAGTTATCGGTCCCCCACCCCACCCCACCCCACCCGGAGCATAAATAATTACTGTTAGGCAACAGATTAAGTCTTAGCCAGCACGAACTCACAAGAAAAGAAAGGAAAAGAAAGCCTCACACACAGCTCTCCTTTGTCAAGCATGGTACGATGAGAATATTATAACATCGGCCTGTTGATTCGATGGGGACGGTGCGCTACTCTGTTCCATCATGATCCGACTGTCAACATAATTTCCCCAACCTCCCTGCCATGCCGCCGGCGAGAAACAAAGTTGTCATTATGGATGTCAAATCCAACTTAACCCCAAGATTAATTTGGACGGAACGGTTGTGTCATCGCCTCATCGGGCCGATTACACCCCAGCAGCCAGCACCCATCCGCCCCTTCTTTTTTGTCCCCTTCCTGATCCTGTTCCCTGAAAAAGAAAGTAGTGGTATTTACGTGCAGTATTTGCTCCCAAGGCAAGAATGTTTATTAAGTATTTATTACTTAAACCCGCTTCGCTTGAATCTTAAGGCCTGCAATCAAGGATCTTGTATAATTAATGTTTTAGTTAAGCTCCGATGAAACGACTCTACATCTTACTGCTATATTAGATTTGCTGGTCGGTAGTTGTAAGATGAGGCTGTTACCATACCTATCCTTCTCCTATCTCCTCCCTGTTTTACTTCACATCCAATGTTTAATCTTTCGAATAAATAGAACCCAGATGGGTCACCTTCCTTCTGCAGTTGTTACTTTATGACTAAGAAATTCATTTTAAACAAACTATTAATCATGAATTCAATCACTGTGAAAAGCAACCACACTTGTAAGTAAATCTTATGACATTAGATGTGCTAGGATATATGTGTGGTTTACGTCCACACTTGTAAGTAAAACACACAACTGTGAACAACAAACAGACGTGTGTGTGTGTGTGTGTGTGTGTGTGTGTTTTGAGTGCTTGGCGGCATTGCGTCATTTGCTACATCAAACGAAATTTTTGTTTGGAAAAATTCAATCCGAAACAAGACAACCATTGGATTGTGTTTATTTGCATAAAAATTTTTATTTGCATCGTCGACACAATTTTAAACTATTTTTTTAATTTACATACATCATGTCAAAAAAGTGTTACACAGTATTTTTTACACAAAATTACCCCAAATAATCTTGTATCCAAACACACTTAGAAGCATGTTAAATGTGCAGCACAGCACGCAAGCTAAATAGCAGCGTTTAAAAGGAGGATCCAACACATGGCCAAGCCCATCCACATCCGGCGCATTGCTGGAATTCTTACTCTGAAAGCTATCACCAAAAATTTGGTAAGGTCAAAGATCTTAGCCCAGGGCATTTATTCTTGTTCAACGTGATGGCAGTGCCTGCCCTGTCTCAACTATTCAGTTTTTTTACTTAGTATTACTCTGCATGCATAATTAATTTTCTCATTTTATTCATCACATCCACGAGCACTAGAAGCAATTCTTCTTTCTCTATCCTCAATTTCATTGCTGTGATGATTTCTAAGACTTCTCTTCGTTGGTTGGTCTCGGAAATCATCTAAGCATCTTATTCTTACTGTTCCGAATGTTCAAGTTAATCAGATTACTCAACTGTGTTATGTTATATAGCCATTCTTTTTTTTTTTTTTTTTTTGGCCATTGGGATTAAAAAGTTGGGTCAAACTCGCAACTATCTATATATTATGTATAGGAGTACTGTTTTGCATGGAGAAGAGGAAATCAAATAAAGACCAACTCACTCACAGTGACCAGTACTGAATAATCAATCATGAATGGTAGCCAGAGTCTTCCTTCCTCTTGAAGGATTGTGTAACAAATTCAGCAATTAACTGAAGTATCATCCAAAATACGTACAAAGCATAAGGTTGTCATTTTGTTAGAGATTCGGGAGTTCAATGGCAACGGATTCCCTAGTCCGAAGCTCAAGGGCATGAAATTTTGCAGATGTAAAAAGTGCAGGTGTACGGCGTTGAACACATATAATGCACAAAGTTCTTTATGCAGACGCACAGCATTTTAACCTTGGCATGACATGCGGGGGCATAGTTCACACGTACTTCGATAGTTGTAAAATTCAAAAGGAACTGCCACAAATTCGAAAACATTTAAAGACTTCTCTGTAATTTTCAGCTTGACAAAAGATTAGCCACTTCATCACAGCAAACAGGGGGAAAAAATTTTAGTAATGGCTTGTCTCAAACTATAGAATATTCTAAGACTAACCCAATCTACTAAAAAACCAAACGTTGAGGCCTCAGGAATTATAAGTCATGGCTTCTAATCCCTTAACCTCCTTCCCATTTCTTAAATTGCATCCTTCTTCCCCTGCTAGAAAGCAAAATTAAAAAAAGAAAAAAAAAAATCTACTAAAAGCAGAATAGCATTGAAGTACCTAAAATCTTCCTATGTACTTGGAAGCCTACTAAAATTTACACTTGGAGAACACCTTCCCTTCTAGTTCCAGGCCTCATAGCAAAAAGTTGGTCGAGATCAGGAGGCTGGAAGTAACCGTTCTTGGGAAGCTCTCGCTTGGTTCTCCTATCCGTTTTCTTCCTTGGAGCCGGCGGACACTCCTGGACCTTGGGTATTTGACATTCTTGGTTCTTTGGAGTTGTACACTCTTCCTGCTGCATCTCCATTCTCACCAGCCTAACCTTCTTTGATAGCCTAGCCGGACAGTATCAATGTTCAGTGAGTTCGTGCTAACAACAAAACGGACTCGATATAGTATTAAGTATTCCCCCCCGACCCCCACCCCCCAAAAAAATGAAAAATTGTTGTACTAATCGAGTTGAGAAAGTAGAGAACTGTGGTTGAGTTGCAGAGGAAAATGAACTGGTGTACTTGCGTGAATTCTTCTCACAAAAGAAAAAACGAGGGCTTGAGCTAGAGAAGTACACAACTAAATCAAAGCCAGGATGTGGGCGTGACGGAGGCGGAAGGTCTGGTTTTTGTTTGGGAAGGGGGGGGGGGAGTTTCACTGTTCCTGCAGTAAGTGACAGTTAAGCATGGGGTGGCACCGACTTGTTTCCCAAGGATTGGTAGACTCATGTTACGTGTTCGTGGCCCACATTAGACCGCGTCTTTGTGGTTTTTCAAATGAGGCGGCGCCTGCATTTTGCCTCTGCTACTTGGGCGGGAAATTTCCTGCTGATTTCGTGGGTTAATCATAATCATCCATTACTGATCCATTCATTATTAATGATCCATTGTACGGGGATGACGAATGAGAATAATAATGTTTTTCATCCTGGGAATTTCAATGATCCATTGTACACTCCTAAAGTAGAGGATGTACTAGTATACCTCCGCCTAATCATGCTCAATTATTCACTTCAACGCTGACTAATCATTAACAATTCCTCTGTGGTCGATGATAAGTACATCATCCTTCAATTCAGCTGCCGCCACAACCAGTGCTACTGCAATGACTACGATGATTCTTCGTTGTTCCTTTCTTTCATTGATGCGGACTAAATTGGACATAATTTTGCATATGATTCCATTGTTTATTGTTCCTTGTATAAGATTTTGTTTTTCCTTTTTAAGCTTTGTTTCTTTACTTTTTTCTTTTCCCCATCTAAGGAATACGTGAGATTTTACAAAGCAGGGAGAGAGGGGAAGAGTTTGAAATCAATATATCTGATTTCCAAACAACTTTAACAATTAGTTAATATCTAACTTTTTATCACATGAAAAAAGAGATGGCAAATCGAATCGAATTCAAACACCTGACGAATCTTCAGTTTCAAAACTTGAACTCAACTCATGTAGAATATACTAAGCTCAAGTTTGAACTCAAGCTCGCTCGAGAAGCAAATTGAGATGGAATGCGCACTCGAGTTCAAGTGATAAGGCATCTAATTTCTTATAAAAAATAGTTAGAGTCGAGTTTTTGACTTAACTACTGGTTGACTCATTTGCCACCCTTGCGCAGAGCACACAAACTTTACCATCGATTTAGCATTTGTTTTGCGTTTGACCAGTCTTTGAACATCATTCATTTCATGATTTTAACAATCACGACTTCAAAACTTTGAAGTCAACAGTCAAGACTATCCTTCTTTTTTCCGCACTAATCTGAGTGATTTTTTTTGTGTTTGGTTGGGGGGAGGGGGTGGTTCAATTCGTATTTCAGTATTCCGATCTTCAGGCTTTACCTGATCTATCCATCCATCTTATATTTTTCAGATGTCAGAGGATTTTGATTTGATATGTTGCAGTGAATATTCAGTTGTACAATTTAATACGAAACTCTTTGTAGTATTTCCTCGGTTGATCTTTGTGAGGTATTTTTCTAGAATTCCACCACTGCATTACGCAATTTTTTTTATTTTGTTGAAAAAAAATTGCGTAATGCAGTGGTGGAATTCTAGAAAAATACCTCACAAAGATCAACCGAGAGAAAAAAAATTGCGTAATGCAGTGGTGGAATTCTAGAAAAATACCTCACAAAGATAATACTGCAAAGAGTTTCGTATTAAATTGTACAACTGAATATTCACTGCATTACGCAATTCAGTCGTCCGTTTTTTTATTTTTTTCCCCATAAATTTGTGTCGGCGGCAATGGGAAATGGGTGAGAACCGTGGCCTATGAAAAAGTTTCAGTTTCAGGTACAGAACCGTAAAAATGGACTGGACCTGGGTTTTTCGCTTTCGGAGTTGGGGGTTGTCCAAACTATACCTAGGCCTTTATTGAACCTTTTGGCTCGTAAGGCACGTACACAGCCCAACTTTGGGGTGTAAGCTTTATCGAAGTTATTGCAGTAAATTTCCCTTTGGGCCTTTGGTAGGCTTTCTACAAAAATGTATGGGAAAGATATTTAGTGGTTTGCAGTAGCATTGTTTGAATTTGGATTACAAGTTACTACATAAAAAGGGTAGAAGAACGTAAAAGAAAATTTTCGCAGATTATTTTTTCTTGAAAAAATTTCACCTCGAATATTTGCTTTCCAAACGATACTATAATTTGGAAATATCTCTAAAACTGAACGATAATGTATCAAGGTTTCGAAAGAATATCATTTTCGTATTCATTATCTTTGATACCACTGCATGTTAACTTAGTTGGTATGAATTAATCATTTCTTGTAAAAAAAAGTTGTATGATATAATTCTACTGCTGAAAGGTTGGTGAGTATCTGTAAATTCCCTAGTCCGGCCCTGCTCTATCATGCCCTTACTGGTGCTTAGAGTTGAAATCACTAGAATATTCTTTTAAATTACAAAATAAAAAATGAAAAAAAAAATGAAGTCCCTCCGGGCCACCAATTACTGCCCTCCGATTTTCTTCTACTTGGACTGGATTAGTTATCGCGGCCGGCTGGCAAGGACGGTACCGACGGTTCGACACACGTGTTTTAGCTGCGACACAAGCGTGGGCCAACCTTAATTCTTTTGGTTTCCAGCGAGCTAACCACACCGCACGGTCCACACCACAACAGTCCATTTTCCCCAGAGGGGTTGACTTTTGGGGAAACCTCCACAAGGATTTGGTCGCTGTCAGTCACAGGCGTCTTAAACTTGTGCGGCCTGCCTCTCCCTCCCCCACAACGCTAGCTGACACCTTTAGCAGCTAAACCGAAGCCCACTCACTCGGTCAACCATTTGTTCTTTTCTTCGAGGCCGCAATTCCAAAGTACGCTGGACCCTCATTCTCTGGGATAAGTCAACCCGCGTGGAAACAAACCTCCCCTGAATTTGAAGCGACAGTAATATATATGCTCTCCTACGCTACTGGTGTTGTTCTTGTTTCATCTTACTTTCACTTGGGAGCAAAACATCAATTCAGTTCCTTAGCTATTTTACTTAAATCAAAATAGTCCCTCAACTGTATTTACATGGCCAATTTGGTTATTCCACTCAATTCATCAATTTTTTACACCGACACTAAGGATAGAGTAGCTTCCAGTCATTATCCTTATCAATGTTCAATGTTTAATAACTTGAACTTGATGGCGTTGGTGATCAATTTTTACAAACTATCGTGCACACGCTAACTTAATAAAAAAGACATTTACTTGATTATATGACATTGGTTAAAACTTAGATAAACACTATGCTCATTCACATTTTCTTTATCCTAAAAGAATACAATGAGCTCGTGGTTTGGCTTTCAATGCTCCTTTCTTATTAAAAAAAATTAGCCTATCCTTAAGATTTCAAAACATGAGCCTAACAGGAATTCCCAATTGTTTCACTCTTCTAGATTTTTGGCTTGATACAATTGTAGCTCACGAATATGTTGTAGAAATGGATAGGACTGCAGATATACTCGTCATCTTCTTGTTGGAGTATATGCATATTTTTCACTTATTTATTCCCTAGTCTCTCCTGTTTGCTTTCGATAAAAAGTAATTTGAGTCTTGTGTGCTTCTAATGAGATCCTGCACGAAATATATGAACCCATGCCCTCTTTTTGTTTGCATTTGTTGCATTTAAACAATTAAAATCCTTGGAAAGTCCCTTCCCCCTTCTGTTTCCTCCTCAGTCCTCATTGTTGGTTGCTTTCCATACGCACATCTGTAGTTCTCAGCCACCTAATAATAATATTCTTCATCATCTTTCCAGTTACACTACACTAAATTACTAGCATTTAAGTTTTCTGTTGCTCAGAAGAAGATGGGGTTCCCGATTTTCACCATTTTAAGACTTTTGAGTTGGTGGTGGCATTACCAATTTACCACACCAAAGTTATTACTTGTGGCAAAGGAGAAGTCGTACTCTACATGTGATCCGCTAGTCATGATTGAACGTTCACACCCTTCTTAATTACTTGTCCGAGCCTATGCCACCTGCCTGAGCAAAAAACCGTTAAATTGCAGAACAGGACACCCGCTCTGGTTTCCCTTTGAAATCTGTCATCACTAATCTGGGATGTTTCCTTATCTTCTGCTTTTCGCAGAGTGCTGCGCTGATCAAAATATGCCACAGAAAGGAAAGAAAGGATCATGGTATTAGAATTTGACAGATATGGCTGTTGTGTCCACGACACGTTTTTTTACAGAAATCATTAAAATATAGCTTTGATTAGTAAAAGTGAATTTATCACTTTGCCGAGCTGAATCAAACTCTCTCAGTTTGGTATCCTTGCACTTATTTTGCTTCGCGGGCTTTAAATGCTAGCTATCAAGTTAATCTACATCCTGCTAACTGATAAAATTCATCTCCAATGCTAGCTTTATCAGGATGGAGAACGAAGTAATACCAGAAACATTCCTCGAAATAAAAAGTTAACTGGGTATCTGTCTGTTGATTCCTTCCTTAGTGGTTGACCATCGCACAATTATTGTAGTAATAATACAGGGGTCATGGATCAGGTAAGCAGTTCGGTCCACCTCATGCATCTATCCCATCAAAGCATCCCAACAAGACGAGTACACACAATATATATATACTAACACGGGAGGAAAAAAAAAATGTGACAGATAATGTGCCACGGCCGCTCTTTGTATTTTCTCTTGGATAGTTTGGTCTGCTCCCTAGCTATTTATTAGAACGGAGATAATTAATCCAAATCACAAGTCACGACAGCCACCCGCAGGCCATTTCTACGATACCAGTACAATGATTTACTAGCTACATTGGCTAAACTAAAAATTCTCAAGCAATTGTTAGATGTAAGATGAAGGACCATCATATGGTTGATGTGGAGCTATAACCTCTGTGGCATATGTTTAGAATGCATTTCTTGGCTTTCCCTAAAGTCAAACCTCTACAACAGTAGTAGATATACGCACTCAGCTCACAGGAGGAGAGGAAAGGGGGGGGGGGGGGTTAATAAAAATAAAAAAAAAAAAAGGAAGAAAAGAATGTAAAAAGTATGTGCATTATTATATCACGAAATGTATACGATAACTCTAGCAAGTGTAGCAACTACCAACCGTAGGTGTTAGCCTTTTAAGTATAACCAAGAGAGGCAAAAGACATAAAACATCAAAACTTCCCCCTCATCTGCTCCACTCGCTCCGACCTTTTAAACACTTCGATAAGCCTAACTCTCACCCACTTCATCTCATCTCTTAACACCTAAAAAGTATGCTTCCTCTTATAATAATGCTGGTCTATGTTTATTAAGGGATATTCCAGATGGCGGACCTTCAGCATACTCCTTGGTCTGCAGATGAACTAGTAGGAGAGCTACTTGACAATGAATCGCCATTCTTCATAATTCCTGATCAGGTGGCCGAGGAATCAAACTTGGATGTTGCATCGAATCATTCACCTGTGTATAACAGGCTAATCTCCGCAATTTACTCGGGCCCAACCATACAAGATATCGAAAGTGCTTTGTCAGTGACCAAGTATAGAAATCAAACCGAGGATGTATCACAATCCAGGTTCGTATCACCTGCTTAAATTTGTATATTGATCGACACAAGCCAGCGTTGTGCATGGAGCCTTAATCTTATTTGTGACTAAAGCTGTGTGTATGTATGTCCATTTCAATGCAGATTCTCGATGTTGGAGAGAGACTTGAGTAGGACTCATGAGAACAATTACAGGTACACATTGAGAATTAAGGGTTGCGACAATGCATTGGCTGATGATGGTTATAAATGGAGGAAGTATGGCCAGAAATCTATAAAGAACAGCCCAAACCCCCGGTATAAACCTTGGATGTTGTGAACTAGTCAGTATAGTACTCGAACGTGCCTGGTCTTTACTTATATATATATATATATATATATATATCGATAATAACGTACTATAACTTGATGAATTTGCAACTGATGTTATGGCGCAGGAGCTATTACAGGTGCACAAACCCAAGGTGTGGTGCAAAGAAACAGGTGGAGCGGTGCAGTGGTGACCCGGAAACTCTCATCATCACCTACGAAGGCCTTCACCTCCACTTTGCTTACCCATTTTTTCTACACAACCAACCACAACAGCAGCATGTGAATTCCCCCGCTAAGAAGAAGCAAAAGAAGCCCACGAGTGGTAGTAATTCACAAGGCAGGAACCAGGAGGCGCAGTGCAGCATTACTGGTAGTGTAAACGATGCAGAAGAAAGCCCAGACAGTGTCACCTACTCTAGCCCTGTACCACCAGCACCAGCACCGGCATCAGTCGGCGACTTTAATCCAGGATGGGAGCATAAAGGAACAGAGCCACAAGGCTTGCTTGAGGATGTGGTGCCGTTACTAATTCGTAATCCCTTGATTAATCCGACGTCCGTGAATTCTTCGTCCTCTTCTTCTTTTCCATCTCCTCCAACTTCACCTCCTTCCATCTCGTGGCCTCCCGGCTATTCAACCTTAGGCTTCGGATTTTAGGTCTGAACGTAGCTCTGGTATTTACTAGTACTAGCTAGGAGACCATAACTCGTTACGTACGGTATGAATAATCCAATTAATTTCAATATGAACTTTTCTTGGCTGAAAATTGAAATGTATATACATCCCCAAGCATTACAACTAAATAATATCAACATTTATCTTGAGCTCGGGGATTTGGGATCATGATGATGACAGTCTCACTAATCGTATATTTTCTTTTCTTTTCTTTTTTTTAAATTACGAATTTTTTTTCCCCTTTACAAAATGCAGTAAAACGTCCAGCTCGACCAAACAAACAGAAAGTATCACCGTGCGTTGTCCTTCCTGAAAGGGAATTTTCATGATGGAGCAACTAGTAAGAAAGTCGATCGATCTTTCTTTCGTAGTGGATGCAAAATGTACAACGCTTCAATCTCTCTTGAAGTCGTGCATGACTAGTGATACATATTTTGATTTC
The DNA here is from genome assembly GCA_013103745.1 of Gardenia jasminoides. Taxonomy (NCBI): domain Eukaryota; kingdom Viridiplantae; phylum Streptophyta; class Magnoliopsida; order Gentianales; family Rubiaceae; genus Gardenia; species Gardenia jasminoides. Next base: position 7,495,673 of record CM023103.1, read on the forward strand.
ATCTAAGACGTTGTTCTTCTTGTTGTTCGTGTTTCTTCCCCCCTTTTTGGGTGATTTCATCTAACTTACGCTGATTGAAGTTAGAATGCTAAAGAGTAGAGACTCCAGATGCCTCCTGATCAGCTTGCTTGTTGATTGTTGATTTCCCGTTCTTATGGATATATAGCGGTTTCTTTCTCCCTTTGTTCTTTTTTTGGGGGCCAAATGGATTGCAGGAAAGAATGCTAAGAATAAGCAATTTTACCCAAAAAAATTCTTTTTTTTTGGGGGGGAAAAATATTCTTTTGAAACCATCAGGGCCTTGTCCCTGAACCTAGCAAATGGGAGGGTTAAAAAGAAACAAAAAAAAAAAAATTTAGAAAAAACATATGTTTGGTTAAACTTAAAGGGGAGACAGAAAAAAGGATATTCAGTTGGGTGTTGTTGACAAATTAAGATTGGCTTACATTTGGGTTGGTTTTGATAGTAAATTATTTACAAAACTTTATTTATTTACAGTACGAACACATTTTTACTATAAGTGTCAAAATGGGTGATTTGTATATATTTGGGTAAGTCATAATTGGGTAATGGGTATAATTGAATCAACACATTTATACCCATGCCCATTTATACCCATTTATTTAAATGGGTATGGGTATACCCAACTACCTATTTATGACTTGTTTGAAATATTATTTATTTCTTTACAAATTTTTCGCATGATGTTTGATAATAAATAATGGCATTTTATTGTTATTACATTGGTAAGAAATTCAAATTTATCTCCTTATCACTCACTAAAATTTTGAATAAAATGTGTATTTGTTTTTAAATGGGTTAAATGGGTGAGCCAAGTCAACCCAATGAGTTGATTTGGGTAAATTATTAATGGGTTGGGTTTGAATGAGTCAATATAAATGGGTTATGATTGACACCTCTTGTCATTTTCTAATCACCTGTTATCTCACACATATCATATCAGAAAAGTTATAATATTTTTTTTCCTTTAAAATGATCTCAAATAATGGATTATCCAAATACACACTCCTTGAGACGAGTTTGGTCGTACACAAGGCGGTCAGCCCAAATAGCTACAAGCCCGGCCCCCTTATACTACTCTTTGTTTTCAGAAACGACAATAATTGAGCCACCATGTCAGCCAGTCCAATTTATGTGCGATGGGTCTGAATATCTAGTCCTAGCTTTGCAGTTAAATGAACTCCTTGGATGGCAGAGTTTTTGTGGGTGAAGAAGTCTCCTCCGCATCCCCATTTGGAGCCCGACGGACGAGGGCAAATGCGTAATAGAACTTAATCTCATGGCAGCATGAATGTATATCGGGTGAATTCCCGTGGTCGTTCAAAATCATGCAAGCTCTGTGATGTCGTGATTAATCCAGTTTCCGTTAACTCTGATTAACATCATCAGCTTCTTTTTCTCTCTCCTCCCCTCCCCGCTTCTGTGGATAGATGTTACTAGGAGGCAGTCCTACTACTTACAAATTTGGACCTCCGGTTATCCAACTAATTTAATGATCACTCTTAAGAGCCCTAATTTAAACGCTGAAACCCAACGACGACGTAAGGAAATAATCGTCCCTCTCCTGGGCTTAATTTACAGTAGTTGGACGCGAATACATGTGCGACCATAGGAAAAATGATTTTTTCGCGAATCGGTCGTTCTCTTCTCAGATCTTCTCGATCCGCATACAGTAATGTAAGCTCATTAAAATGACTACTGTAATTTTGTTCCCTCTTTTTTTTTTTCCCTTCTTTTTTAACAAAAATTGAATGTCGTGATTATCATATTATACATTTATTTTACCCCTCTGGATTGTTTTGTCTTGCAGACATTAATTTCTGGTTTTCGTGTTCGGGAAGCGAGGTTACCATCGGTGACTTCGAATGATCTGAATGCGTGCATTAAACGCATTGATGCTCCTACACTAGGGTTTGTGAGAAATTTTTTGACATCGATCAGACCTGGAGCTGCTGGAGCTGGAGCCAACATCGCTGGAACCACGTTTTTATCGGAATTTAACTCGGTTCTTGCCAACCCCAGGCTTCGGAGGCTCTTTTGCAGTGAAGCGCCCAAAAAGAGAAGTCAGTCACACATACCTACTCAGGCGTTTGATCGCATTGTGATTTTTCTTCTTCTTCCTCCTTTTTCTGTTGAGTTTTGATGGCTAATTTTTTACTGCTTTTACTTATTTCTTCCAAATATGGTTTGCTTTTGTAGACTATGAGAAGTATTATCCAAAGGACAAGAAAGAAATTCCAAAAGGGGACAGTAAGAAATCATCAGAAGCTAAAGGTACTTGACTTTCCAATATCTCTGCTGTGCGGTCGCTACTGAGGTGGCTGTGAGAATTGCTGTGCTTGTATCCTAGTCTTATTATTACTATTGATATGTCGTCTCCTCCAATGGTATTTCCAGTATTTTTTGTGTGATTGATTTCCTTTGTATTGTGCTGTCTTTTCCATCAAGTTTCCCCCTTCCTTGTTCTTAGTAGTCTTAAAAGTTATCCATCATTTCATGCTCTTGCTAGATGAATCAAGTGCCGGTGATCAAGGGAGTGGCCAGGATAATTCTTCAAAGCAATTTCAGAATTTACTTGTGCCATGTTTGTTTATTTGGTTTGTGCTTTCTTCCATATTGCTGAGTCCTCGTGAGCAGAAGCAGGTCAGCTTGCTGTTCCTTTATTCCATTTTCTGAGCTTATTGGTAATATTAGTATGGATATCTGTGTAACACACCAGTTGACAGTATAGAGATACCTCAACTTCTTTAGTTGTTATTCTTATGTTGCAAAACTCTTCAAAGAGGAACCATATCTAAATTGTCCACCGAGAGCATTTGTAAATAATTTGTGAACAACAAGCTTGGGTTCTAGATTCTTTATTTGGTAATAACTAGTCGAGTGTTTTAAAGCAATCTACCGAATATTATTTCTCTGATAAGTATCAGTGCCAGCTGTAAGAATTCTGGAGAAATGGGCATAATGTGAACTATTCAGCTGAAATAGTGGTTAATGGATTATCTCGGCTGCTGCTCTTTTTCTCATTGAGAAAGATCTTATTTATTTTTTTCCACTTTATTTATTTATTTATGGAGCGAAAAGTGGTCAGGAGTGGAAAATTCTTGTCTCCTGCTCTCCATAAAATTGACACCATTTGGAATATGCTGCCACCAATTTGAATTACTAGGTTTATCACTTAACCTAGTTTGTTACTAATATATCTGTGACACCTAACAAATATGCTTAATGCGATGCTCTAACTCTAACTTCTCACTCATCCTTTAACCATTTTAACCTGATTTTCAGATTAGTTTCCAAGAGTTCAAGACCAAGTTACTTGAACCAGGTCTTGTTGATCGAATCGTCGTCTCCAACAAATCAGTTGCAAAAGTTTATGTGAAGGATTCATCTGCTGGTGCTAATGATGCTGTACAAGGTCCTGTTGGTGGTCCCAGTTCCAGAAGAAATGGGAGCCAATACAAGTATTATTTCACCATTGGAAGTGTTGACTCCTTTGAGGAGAAACTGGAGGAAGCCCAGGAGGCACTAGGGATAGATCCTCACAATTATATCCCTGTGACCTACGCAGACGAGATGAATTGGCTTCAAGAGCTTTGGAAGTTTGGACCAACATTGTTGATTCTAGCAACACTTTTCTACATGGGACGGAAAGTGCAGGGTGGTTTGGGTGTTGGAGGTCCTGGTGGGAAGGGGGCACGTGGGATCTTTAACATTGGAAAGGCACATGTGACAAAATTGGATAAGAACTCCAAAAATAAGGTGAGTTTGTTTACTTGCTTCTATCAAGTGTAGTAGTTTACTATTCATGTTCACTATCAGTTTCATTGTCATAAGGTGACTTGTCATTAATCTGGCTGTTCAGGTTTACTTTAAAGATGTAGCTGGTTGTGATGAGGCAAAACAAGAAATCATGGAGTTTGTCCACTTTCTCAAGAATCCCAAAAAGTACGAGGAGTTAGGTGCTAAAATTCCAAAAGGTGCTCTACTTGTTGGTCCTCCTGGAACAGGAAAAACACTTCTTGCTAAAGCAACCGCTGGGGAATCTGATGTGCCATTCCTATCCATTTCTGGGTCAGATTTTATGGAAATGTTTGTTGGAGTAGGGCCAGCAAGGGTCAGGAGCTTATTTCAAGAGGCTAGACAATGTGCACCCAGTATAATCTTTATTGATGAGATAGATGCAATTGGTAGAGCAAGAGGTCGTGGGGGCTTCTCTGGGGGCCATGATGAGCGTGAAAGTACGCTTAACCAGTTGCTTGTAGAAATGGATGGGTTTGGAACCACTTCTGGTGTAGTGGTACTTGCGGGCACAAACAGGCCTGATATCTTAGACAAAGCTCTGTTAAGGCCTGGACGGTTTGATCGTCAAATTTCTATAGATAAGCCTGACATTAAGGGGCGGGACCAGATATTTAGGATCTACCTGAACAAGTTAAAAGTTGATCAAGATGCCTCGTACTACTCTCAAAGGCTTGCTGCCCTGACTCCTGGATTTGCTGGAGCTGACATTGCAAATGTCTGCAATGAAGCTGCTCTGATTGCCGCTAGGAATGAGAGTGCAGTGATCATGATGCAACATTTCGAGGCAGCAATAGATAGGGTCATTGGGGGTCTGGAGAAGAAGAACAAGGTATTACAAATATGATTTATCTTCTATTCTTCCATCATTTGATTCTATTATATATTTTGTGGTTTACAAAATAACAAGGAGTTCCAGCAAGAGAGATTCTTCACCTTGAGCATTCTGATTTATTTCATGAAAATTTGTTCATGGAAACTTGTAGCTCAACTTGATAATCCTTTCTATATACTCTACCTCTCTTTTCCTTTGGGTGCATCTTGGTTCTCTTCAATTCTGAAGCATAGGTACTGGATTTCACTCCTGAGATTATGTACTCTCTAAAGTAAATTGATTATCCAATTTTTTTTTCCACAAAAAGACTATATTAAGCTTGTGTAAAGAAATACATGAAGAATTTAAAAAAAAAATGCGAATGAAGGGAGTGAGAGGAGTAAAAGATCCACAGAAGCTAAATTGTCTAAACTAGACTTTCCTCTAGTATCATGCATCTATAAGTTATGGATGGTAAGACTGGGGGAATATTTAGTATTTACTGGTCTCCTGCAGGTTATCAGCAAGTTGGAACGACAAACTGTGGCTTACCACGAATCTGGTCATGCTGTTGCTGGTTGGTTTCTGGAGCATGCAGAACCATTGCTTAAAGTAACAATTGTTCCTCGTGGTACGGCTGCCCTTGGTTTCGCTCAATACGTTCCAAGTGAGAACCTTTTGATGACCAAAGAGCAACTATTTGATATGACCTGCATGACACTTGGTGGTCGAGCAGCAGAACAGGTGAATTTACCTGTGTTTTTTCAACATAAATTGGATTGTTCGGAATTGTTTTGCAGTGTTTTGTGTTTTACTTGCAACTTCTTTGCACTTATATCAAGGGTTGGGAGAGTAATAAAATCTTAAAGTAGAACCTAGCAATGGAAACATGGTCTTGAATATACTGCCATCACTTTGCCACTTTATGAAACCTAAGTAGCATTTGGATGATTCTTTGTAATTTTTTGTCTGGAATTTTGACTTTAGCTAGATATTAAAAATTTCTCAAATACAAAGGTATGTTAATTTGATATGTTCTGTGCCTTCTGCTTCTGATTATCTTTTGCCTGGATTTTTTGAAGCTTTTCCAGTGGTAGATGGCACTTAGATTTGCCGTATTGTTTCCTGATGCTTGGAGAACTGTGGTACATTAATTACACAACTAAGAGATCATTTTGATGAATGGGTTCTATCATTAATATCTTTTATTTTTAAATTACTTGGGCAAATGTCACAAAAGCAATACGAGATTATGGAATTACTCAGGAAGCATGTCCTTGTGAAGCAGGAGGTTGTCCATCAGATATAAGCCTAAGCTTATTCATCATGGCTCATTTAATTTGCCCTCCTCATCACTACTTCATTTTTGTACAGTCAGATCAACCATGACTGGTTTTTCAAGCACATTATCCTCCTTTCAGTCTGATCATATTATATCAAGCTCCTTCAACTGATTATCATTTTTTTGGAGTAGGTTCTGCTGGGGAAGATTTCAACTGGAGCACAAAATGACTTGGAGAAGGTTACCAAAATGACTTACGCCCAAGTGGCGGTGTATGGTTTCAGTGACAAGGTTGGTCTACTTTCTTTTCCTCAAAGGGATGATACCTTTGAAATGAGCAAGCCCTACAGCAGCAAGACGGCAGCTATTATTGACAATGAAGTTAGAGAGTGGGTAAACAAGGCATACGAGCGCACCATACAGCTGATAGAGGAACACAAGGATAATGTTGCTCAGCTTGCTGAATTATTACTCGAAAAGGAGGTTTTACATCAAGAGGATTTGGTCGGCATACTGGGTGAACGTCCATTCAAGAGCAGGGAGCCCACAAACTATGATAGGTTCAAGCAAGGGTTTATAGAAGATGATAAAGAAGTAAAAGATTCTCCGGAAGGTAAGCCTGTACAGGATGATAGCTCGCCACCTTTGGACCCAGATGTCGTTCCAGCGTAGTTAGGGGTGAGAGACAGTGGCTTGAAAACAAGAGCATTCTATATGCCTGATCTGTTCGCTGCCTGCACCCTTATTTGCAGTGCGGTGAAGTTGTAAATTCAATGACGACTTCTGCAATTAAAATTCTAGGAGATTTTGCGTCTTCAACTAACGGCGTCCTCTATGTTATTCCGTTGACATTGATAGGTAGTGAATGTAGTTTCGAGATAACTAAGATGAGGTCTCGTGGTTATACTACAGCGAATCTAACTTCTCCCAAATTGATTCGAATGGGTGGATGGATCATCACGTAAATCAACTGTCAGCATGTACAACACTGCATTTGCGGTTTTGCGCACGCCTTGTTTCCACACTTAAATGCGGTCTTGCGCACGCCTTGTTTCCACACTTAGAAAAAAGGGTTCAACTGATTAATAAGGATATGTTATTGGCACTCCCACTATCATTTTAGTTATATAGTTTTCATTTATTAGATTATATAATAAAACAAATTGTGAAAGTGTAAAAAAAAAAAAAAAAAATTAGAGTACAAATAATATCTCCTGATTAATATTTCAACTTTATCATCCATCCATTTGCTATGTAGCCCAAAGTATTGGTGAGCCAGGTTCAGCTTGTTCTGTAGCTAACATCTAATGGGCCAAAGCGGTCAGATCGAGGTTCAATTGAGCATGAGCCTCAAGGAACCATGACAGAAGGTCACAAAATCATTATCAGATTTATACCAAGATAAAGTAGAGAAATGCTATAAACCAAACCTGCACACTGGCCCAAACAATAGAAAGAAATTGGGAAGTCAATGGAGAAAATTGAGGACGAAGACGGAGGAGGAACAAATAGGTTTATGGAGGGAAATGGGAATTCAGAACCTGAGGATGCAGAGGCTGGAGAGTAGACTTTCCAGTGGCTCAAATCTCTCAGCCTCCTCCTCCAGCCCCTCCACCACCGCCTCTTCCCTCTCACTGAACTTCCAGGTTGAAGCAAAGCAACAATTTAGCTAGCCTATCTTCATGTCATATTTCAGGTAAAGAATCTTGTCGATCTATCTAGTTACTAACTTTCCTATGCTTTTGGAAAAAAAAAATTAAAAGAAAGAAGTATTTCAATTGCCGATCAGGTTTGCACGCACAAGAATATATCCCCAAATAAGGAGGCAAAACCCCTTTCCAGAAGCTCCTCTAGGTTTGGATAAATTTTGCATCATGGATATACCGATTTTGTACTTTTGCAATCTTAGAATACCAATGTGACAATTGTAAGTGGTTCCTTTGTTCTTTTGGAATTTTCATTGCAACGATGTTACTGGCTAAGCATATGATAGTACCTGATTGTTTCCGAAATTATTTGATAAAAGTTTTTCTCCCCAAAATTAAGTTCCCTTAAGTCAGTGATGCAATGGCTATCTCATCATTTCAAGGGCATATCTTTCATTCATAAGATCAGGAAGTTGGCACTGGCTGTCACGGTATATCATGTATGGAGAGAGAGGAATCAAAAACTCTATTCTGCCAAGCATGCCAGAATAGTTGGAGTGGTGCAGACAATAGTTCGTGATATGAAGCGTGTAGTTGCTCCCTGGAAAAACATTAAAAGAACTAAAGCTAATTTAGACTTTTAGCTCTAGAGTAGGGATTTGGTCTTCTAACTTCTGTTTAGTTTAGGTTTTTCCATTTGGTATGCTGATGTATATTAGCTGGCGTAGCTTTTGTATTATTGAGCGCTAATCTCTTTGTGTGACATGTGATCTTTTATCCTGGAATAAAATGAGCTTTATTTGCCTTTAAAAAAAAAAAAAAAGTCTGTGATGCATTCCTAAGAACCATTTGAGTCATAATAGAATGAGTGCAGGAAACATGTGAAACTCTGTAGAAATGGTGGAACAGGTAAGACTGGATTCATTAGTATAATTTGTTGAGGGGAAAATATTAGGAAGGCTCAGTTCAAGCTCTCCTGGATAATGTTTTTAAGGTTGAAACCGACATCACTTGACACAGTACTTTATTCTCTGTTTTTTGAGCCACATGGGCAGGGATGTGGTTTAATCTGGTCTAGGTGAGAGCTGGTAGACCAGGGAGTTGATTAAATTTTTTACCTTGAAAATCCTCCCATTCTTTTGAATGCAGATGGAAAGGGTACATGATAAGGTAAAGAGGTTAATGGTGAAGGGAGAAGGTCCAAGAAAATAATCTCATTCTTGTCAATGGTGGTAGAATGGGCTGTTAAGTTATAGGTCAAAGTCTGTCCCAAAAACCATTAGCATGGAAGTGGAGAAAGAATCCATACATCATAAAGAATGTCTGAAGGCAAGAGTCATTAGGGGTCATAAATGATTGAAGATTTGAAGCCTGACTCTTGAGGCAGTATAAGTTCCCAAAGATGAAGTGGATGTTTCACGTCCCTTGATTTGGTTGAAATCCCTAACTGTTGAAAACTAGGATTTATGCTACTCTGACATTTTATTACCAAACCTTTTCCTGTTGTATTTTAGCAATTTTGCTGAACTTTGCACTCATTTTTTCCTCTTTATCCAAAGAAGACTTAGAATTTTTGCAACTTTAACCTTCTTTTTAGTTAAGGAAACATCACGTAATATCTTTCTCTAGCAGTTTGAGAATGGAACTGTTGTTATTTTATTTATTTATTTATTTTTTTAATTCATCTGAGCGTGAAAGAGGGGTAGGTATGCCTGGTTTTCACTTTACAAAACCACCTCTTAGTTAGTTTTTTACAACTTGCGGATTAATGTGAGGATTGTATATTTTCCTTGGTCGTAAGACAATATAAATGGCGGACCGCATGTGTTTTTTTCTTCTTAGCCTATCAAGTTTTTCATTTGCTGTTTTTGTGTGTTGTCTATTGACAACATGCTAGAAATCCCGCTGGTTTTTGTTTCTTCATATTCAAATCTGCTGTATATTTGAAGAAAAGAATTTTCTTCTGTGTTTTTCAGCCTTTTCATGACCTCATTGTTTGCAATTGACTTGCTTTTTCTTGTTTTGTGCAGAAAAGCTGTGAATTGAAATTTGATAATGCCAGCCTCATGCTAAGCTTCAAGCTTGAAGAAACTGATTCTGAATTAGGTTATGTGAATTTGAGAGTGAGTTACACATGCAAGTAGCTTGGTGTACATATTCTGAATTCAGCTCTCATGCGATCTCATAGAAGACTGCTGATTGAGTAGGGTGATATTGCTGATTTAAAGTTGCATATTGGTTTGTAAATGATTGACCATTCTCATGTAATCTCATGCTGGTTGTGAAAGACCACAAACCTATCTGTGAGCCCGCAAGCCTGCAGACACCCCATTTGCACACAGAAGAAGTATGCAATTTGACATGCTTTAGGCACACAACTTTTACAAGATATCCATCCTCACCTCACCTGTACACACAGTCACACAAACACCCATTACCGCAACCCTCCTACAGAGGCGCATGTGAAATTTGTTGTGCAGAGGTACCCAAGCACAGTCGTCGATAGCGCGGATTCAACTTCGCACCCTTATGCTGGCATATGCTGTTGCGTCAGCGTACAACGCCACCTGCATCAACCTGGTGTTAGTGTACATCTCTGCTATTTAATTCCGTTATAATCCAAGTAATTAGATGTAATATTTGCCTTACAATATTTTTTAAAAAAAAATTTGTTGAGATTTTGCAAAATTGAAACAACTCAACAAAGTTTTGAAGGTCAAATTGATTCTCTAGTAAAATCTTGTAACGTTAGATGTTAAGAAAAATAAATAAAAAAACGTAGTCTTAGTTAAAGGCTATGTATAGCTAGGCTTTCGGTAGAAAAAGAAATAAAAAATTTCAAAAATGGCTGAGGTATTTTTTTGTTGTAAAACTGGAGAGGTACGGGGCTTGTTTGATAGATATGATTCTTTCTAGGTATGACTATGCAATGCGAATAAAGTTTTGAACACGCCAGAAAAAGCTCCCTCCAGGCACTTCACCCTTCTTTTTTGGCTTTTAATGAAATGGCGCATACACCTATAAACTGTTCAAGGACACACGTATGTTCCTCTGTGCATTCAACACTAACTTTCTCTACCTTGTCTTTTCGATTTTCTCAATTGTCGTTACTCTTAAATTAGTTTCAAATTATTGGACTACTAATAATGAAGTAAATTATTGGGTAAATTTTGGCATTTAAATGGTTAGAGAATTTAGCTGCGGGTAATGAGCAGCGATGGAGTGCTTCTTGAAGCCTCTCTCTTTTTCTTTTTGTTTTTTTTTTGGGGAGTGCCAATAGGATTGCAGTTCTTAATTCTTATCCTATGTGTGTGTGCATGTGTGTGTTTGCTCCCCACAATCCACCCCTTCCCCCCAAAAAAAAAGAAAAAAAATTAAATGAGGATGAGCCTTGTCTTTTTGGAATGCTAATATGATTGCCTTGTACTTCTTATCCTCTCCATTTGTGTGTGGGACTGTTTTTGTTGCTGTTGGGTTTTTTTTTCTTTTTGGGCTTATTTAAATGAAAATAAGCCTTGTTGCTGTATTTTCGGATAGCTAACTAGCTAGTACTTGGTGTGAATATCGCCACGTAAGAATATGAGGATTGGAGTAGAGTGGACGTGGGTCCTTCCTGATGTGGCAATGTCTGTACGCCTGGTCGTCATCTGTTGCGTATTTGGGGCGGTAAAGATGAGTACTACGACTACTACTACTACTAGGTATTTATACTTGGGACTACGACCCCTCCACAACAGCTAAAGTAGTAGTATTATGAACAGAAATTACAGATTGTTAGATCTCCTTCGGCTGCTATTGTTGTCCTATTAAGTTTTGTTTGTTGGTTCTAAGAGGGAATTTCGTAGATGGGCTGCTTTCTTGTCCATAAATATTGCGACGCCGGCTGGCTGGCTGGCTGGCTGGCTATCCATGGTCAACTGTTGTATTTCTAAAAATTGGCAACCTCTCTATGAGTAGAGATGATGATGATGATATATTATTGTATCTGAGTTCTGAAACGCACAGGACAGAGGGGAGGGGACTGCAAATGTACGACCCTTCTGGAAGTGCTAGTTATAGCCAAGCAAAATGCGTTTGGCTCTCATTGATTGCGTTCCATTTACGGGAATTCATCGAATGGTGACGGTGGGATCATTGGAAACACACCTAATTATTTGCTTTTACAGCTCTGCTGGGGCTTGGATTGGGATTGCGGTACTGATTACTGGGCAACTCCTAATCAATTCCGGCCGTTGTTGTTTTGCCTTTGCCTTTGCCTAGAACATATAAATCACTAAACAACAACACAAATGGCTTCCAAGTAGGAAAGCAAATTAGACGTAAAAAGTAGTAGATTTACTTTACAGTACGCTCCAGCTCTCAGCAAATGATTGGATGCCAATCATTTTTCGGTGTTTTGCTTTCCCATCAGTTAGCACCAAAGAGCTTCACCGTTTGCTACATATTGGCTTTTCATGTGGTTACTGGTGGGGAGAGGCATGAGGGGATAACTCATTGATTGGATTGCTTAAGCAGCCCCTTTCTCTTTTTTTCCTCTTTTTTTCCTTTTTTTTTTTTTTTGGTTGTAGAAGGATTGCTTACACACTTGAGTAGGGATATTAATAGATACGGTTTGGTTTGGATTCCTTTTATCTATATCCAAATTCACTAAATTTAGTTGAAAAAATAAACTCATACTCGGACCCTTGTGGGTTTGGGTATCCAACGGTATTTATGGATAGTTTTTTGAACATAGTGACGCATTGAAGTAGAAATATTTTAAAATTATATAAAGTTCAAAAGCAATTTATACAGTATCTAAGTTTTGTTCTCAAACAAAAAGTTAATATTTTTTTCTTAAATTAAAAACATATTCTTTAATTTAACAATCATGAAATCTTACCGTGTTTGATTTAATGGTCACCGAATATTATATTATTTTATAAGTTTCGGTAGGATCTGCCTTGAATTTGGATCTTAGACTACATTAATTGATTTGTAAGCCGAGGAAATGTTTCGCGAGTTGAGGTATTTCTTGTCCCCATAGGCAGTGTTAATCATTTATTATGCTAAATTTGCTGGTTTTTCCAGATATTGTTAATTTTTAGATAAGCTGAATCGTTTCTTCCGCTGAATTTGTTGGATTTTCAGATTTGCATTTTCATTATATTATCTTTGTTAGATAAGCTTAGATTCTCATTTTCAGTCGGACTTCCCAACCTAGGGCTTCGCAAAGAGAAGTGGCCTGTAGATTGGCGCTCAGATCCATCCAATAGCACCTTTTCCCTTTAGTTTTTTCGGTGGGGGAGTGGGGGGTGGGCTAAGGCAATTTCGTGCACGAATCAATTTCCAGCTCACAAAAGAACTGTATGAAAGGAAAGACCAGAGGGGAATAGAGGAGTGGAGGTTTGAAGTTTGAGCCACTCATAACCGGCCTTCTTAGTGCCCTCCGGTGGCCGACAGCATCCTGGCTGATGATTATGGAACAAATTAAGGTGCAGCATTATTGATTATACTCCACCGTCCACGCGAAGCAAGGATTGTAGGGCAAACTCCTTATTTGTGCATGTTGATCATACTGGTTTGAATTGACTTCTTTTGTTTCCAATTCTTGGAGCTGAATTTGGATCCTGTTTCCGCTTTCCCAAGTAAAAAACCATTCATATTGGCACAGGAAGGATGGACTGTGGACTGTTTTCCATATCACTTGTACCAATTTTTCCCCACCTGGTGATTTCATATTCTCTTTTAGGTTTCCTACATGACCCTACTCATTTACGCCTAAATACCACAGAAAAGTTTAGAGCCTCCTTGCAACCATATGTTTCCCAACAAATCTATATTTGTATCAAAAAGAGTGCTGAACATATTCAGAACTTAGAAATTAAATTCCACTTGAATCAGAAAGAATCTCTAAAGACTTTGAAACTGAATTCACAAACAATTGTGAAACCAATCGTCAGCCTAACTTATAAGTATGATCTGCATTTGAGAGAAAATTATTGCCTTCATGAGTCAGAGGTCTTAGCTTTTCCACTAACAACAGACAGCTATAGAAAAAGAATGGGTGTAATTTACGTTAACCCGGTGTGAACCAAATGACAAGTCACATGTTTTGAATGGGTTCTTACAACGAGACACATATTTAAAAGATTTCATTCAAACATCAGCGCACAGATCATATGTTTGAAATGGGCTCTTACAACGAGAAACATATTTACTAGAATATACTAGGAGGAGGAACTTAGAGATTCATTCCAACATCAGCATCTAGACACCCCTAACCCCCAGTGTGGACGGTCACTCAATCAAGATTAGCAATGGACATCATCCCATGTATTCATTTGGATGAATTTGCTATCAATTCGGATTAATAGTTCTACGGTACAAACAGATTACGCTTCATCCACAATCAGCCTATTGTTAAATTCACATCATTCCATCTCAAATTAGCATCCACTGTTTAAAGTGTCAAATCTTACAGGTCATCATTGTATCAAATATGTGAATTTAGTCCCTCCCTATTGTCTATATGTAAATAAAGAAAAGAAAAGGATAAACGCAAATTCATCACGGAGCCAGCATGATATCTTGTTTACCCACTTGATAAGTACTACTTTACAATTGTTGGGAAGAACAAGGCATTTAGCATATGCGTTAGGTTATGGAAGACCGATACAATGGGGACATCATTATTTTATCAGATGTCAAGTGCATTATTGGTCAAATGCTTCCAAAATTGCAACTCCACTGGAAAGAACAGATTATACGAACCGTGGCGGAGACCCCCCAAAATCTAGAACTGCATAGCATGACCATCTATTTTACTAATCTATACTCATCTTACGTCTTGGATGTCAAAAAAGGAAGAAAAATTGCATTGTTTGTATTGCTCTAATTTGGTTAAAAATTTTTGCTTGTATCATCGATATAAATTCCAATCATCTTTTTATCTTACATACATCACAACAAAAAAGTACTACAATATCATTTTCAACAAATTATTCCAAAAAATCTATTATCCAAACACAATTGATAATGGTGATCAAAAGTAGTAAGTTAGTACACCATACTATTTTGATTCATGAGAGTGGTGATTGAGGTGAATCCATTCAAACTTTAAATTACCAAAAAGAAAAAGAAGAGATGACTGGTCAACTGAGAATCATCCAAACACAGCCACAGTACTCATGGGTCAGCATTATTGGCTTCGTTCGGTGATACGAACTGATTTTGGTATTGCCATAAGCATTAATTTACTTTACTTGTCTTAGCATCCCAAGAATCCAATAATGACGAGTGGAGTCTATGCGCTTTGGTTTCAAGCGATAGGTACCGGGCGGCTTGCAAAATACTAGTAGTAGTAATAGATATGGTTGCAAATAAGACGAGTTGAGTTGAGTCAAGTCGAGTTTTGATTTAACAAAGTCAAATCTCGACTAAATTTTATCAAGCTCGATGAACTTTCAATGTCAAGTTTGAGGTCGAACTCGAATTTGAATACGACCTAATCGAGCTTGAACTCGAGATTAAAAAAATAAAAAAATAAAATAAATTTTTATTAATAAATAATATAAATATAATGATATACATGTAATTTCACTATTAAAATAAAAAATAAAATATATATACATATTCGAGCCAACTTGCAAGCTAACGAGCTAAATATTTCTATGTTTCATTTGAACTCAATAGCTCGATTTTTAGGCTCTTGAGTCGACTTTGACCGAACCAACTCGCGAGCGGCTCACAAGCAAACCACTCGATTCATTTGCAACTCTAGCAGTAGGTTACTACAACATTTTAATATTGATTATACATTATTACCTGGCTGGCAAATATATAGGTAGCTAGTCACAGGACAGGAGGCTGTATTTATGTTGGCTGTCCGAGGGGCGGATGCGTTGGAGCTCCATTGCCGTAGCTTTCATGGTAAGCCAACCTCACCAGCTGGAAGACACAGAAATGAAATATCTAAATGATTGACAATTGGATGCGTTTGTTTTGACATTATAATTAATAATTGAAGATTGATGATCACACCCTTTACACACGACGTGTCACGATCAGGGCCAGCCAGGTGGCCGTTGAAATAATTGAAAGGGGAAGAAGGCATATCAATTGAAAGAGTTAGAAGTGGCCCTTTCAAGTTCCAAACTACTACAAAACAAGCTAAGGGCGACGCCACTTGTATAAACAACTACTCTGCTACTATTGTTGTCAAATGCGTAACCATCTCAACTCCAATCTTCCCTAGGAATGATTTTAAAAAGTCTTAATTTTCCTTCTTTTACTTTGGGTTTTTCGTATCATTTGCAGTCCATTTTAAAATGCAATATTAAAAATTTTATTTTAGAAGAGTAAATATAATCTCTTTTAAATGCACGATTTTGTTGTCTTTTATTACCAAAATGGTGGATATATCAATAATAAATAAAAACAAAATTTACGAAGGTCTATTCTAACTGGACAAAATATAGTGTATTTTTTAAATTTCAGAAGTTAATATTTAAAAGTTTATTTGACATTTTTGCCACTTATAAAGATAATATTTTCTTCACTATAAAGTATTTTGAGTTAATCTAAAAAGTTTTATAAATCTTTTAAATATTTTCAAAATTTTCTATTTTTTTTCCAAATTGGTGGCTTGAAAAGTAAAAAGATACAACATGCAAAAAATTATATATTAACTTGTTTTTATTGTTTTTTAAACTGGTGCAAAAGTAAATTCTCGTGGTTCTAAATTATTGCGAGTTATTTTTAAATGTAATGTAGATCATTCATAATTTTAAGCAATTTAAAATTTATTCTTTGAACCAATGACACAAAAACTAGAAAGAGTTTTTTGATTTTGTCCTTTTATATTTGTATTAAAGAACTATATCAATAATTTTAGTATGTTATGATAATTAAGAAATCATAAGAAAAGGGTAAGTTTTTGTATTTTCTCTCCAGCCATGAGTTTTTAAATATTATACTCTTGAAATGAATTTTAAATGTTACAAAAAGTTTGAAGTAGTTTGAAGGGCAAGCAAAGACCGAAGAAGGGTCATTGGTCTATATTTTTAACCCTTTACGGCTTCCCTTCCACATCGACTTCCTTGTTACTTTAGCATAGAGTTAAAGGGGCTTAGGGATCCAATTATTGTCCTGCCTGCCTCCGATATTAATTTATCTACAGGATGATACTCAAGATGGCGTGGTCGTTTTCAGTTTGACATGAGCACACCCTGCTTCCATTTGTTGTGGGAATCTTTGTGTGAGAAATAAGGCAATCAAACCCCACCTTCAAACCCGAAAAAAAACAAATCCCACGCCCTCCTCCACTCCTCCCCAGCCCCCCCGCCCTCCCAAAACACACACACACACACACAGAGAAGGGGAAATGAAAAAGAAAAAAAAATGGAGGAAGAAAAACCACGCAAAACGTTGCATATATGATACAACCTCTTTGTGAAGCGAAAGCAATTTTGCTTTCGAGCATCACACATTAAATTTAGAGGAGAAAAAGAAAAAGAGGTAGTGAGGCTTCTCCCCCATTTCACTGCATTTGAGTAACAGGTTGTCAAATTTCTGCTTTCAAGCAAATTTTCAAGTAGAATACGCATCCCGAGTAATTATTGTATATGGATATGATTGATCCGCATCTTACATTATATCATCGTATTCGATCTATATATATGTGTGTGTATGTGCTAGAGTCTTCTTCTTTTTTCTTTTTTTTTTTTTTGTTTTCCCCTCAAAGAAATAGTATACCATGCTCGATCTTCCTCCACATATCAATTATCTATTAATTACAATCTTTCAAGGCGAATGTTTAACAATTCAAATGATGAAAAAATACTCAAAGAAAAGAAAAAACTTTAAAGTTCATATAAGTGATACCATTATAGTTATATAGGATTTTTCTATTCTGTACCATTACTAAGGCACAAGATAGGCATACAAAATACGAAGGATGGGCTTACTTTTAATCTTAAATATTATCATCTTCCCTCTGAATTTAGAAAACCTTAACAAAACAAAAATTTAAAATTTTCTGAATGACTAACACTTGATTCCACTTCTTATCATCTGTCATAAAGTCACAGAATAGAAGAACCCTTGTATATATAAAGACTTACATTGTAAACTTATCTTAAATAGGATGCTACTGATAATAATTGGTCACATAAATACGTACGTCTTTTTGTAAGATATGTTTTTTGGTGAAGAGCAAGTACGGTAGGTGCAGTGGGGAGTTTGAAGTCGAAGGAGACGAGAGGGTACATATAACAACTGGATGAAGCTGCAGGGCAGGCTGGCAACTGGCAGCAGATGCAAAAGTAGCGGTGGATGGTCTGGTGGCGGCGTTTTAACTTTTAACTTCTTCCCCGGATGCCAGCATATACATATTGATAGGAATTCTCTTCACTTCACTTTTTAGCTGGAAAGCCTAAGGGTAGGCTTAGAATAGCCCTTCTCTTTTTTTTTTTGGGAAATGAAAATGTTTAGTGGATTCATTTCCGCTCACCATCACGGGTCAGGATAAATTTTACAAAGCATCAGTCGTTTATAGAGATACTTACAGATCATCCATCAATACAACCATCATATCGACAGCCAAATTCTAACACACGATCTTTTATGAAGAAGTAATCCGTTCTTACTAACTGAATCAACTTGTGCTGAGAGACTTAGAATAGATAGGTCACACAATCAATTACTGGCAAGGGGCAGTGAGTGAGTCGATGCCCATGAATATCTTTGCTGTCTCATGTCATCTCATTTCAGGCTGGTTGAATTGTGTAGTAGTAGTACTGTAGTACCACTTGGTCCTTCTGATTCAGTGGTCTGTACGTACTAGGGAGTGGTTAGCAGAGTAACACCTGGGGCTGGATCTGTACGAGCGTGATTATAATAAAACATTATTATATTGTCTGCTAATGCATTGCTTTCTTTGTCCTACCTTGAAACTTCGCGGATTATGCAGGACCACCACATTCATAAATAATCAGCGGGCGGTTTGTATATTCGCGTTTTTTGCATGGTAAAAAGAAAAAAGAAACGAGGAAAGGAGGAAGAAGAAGACCTACTACTCGTGAATTTCTCTCTCTCCAACACTTTTTTGTTATTAAGCTAGCAGGAGGTGATTTGGCAGTGTGTACACGAGATGGCAATGCAGGAGGTCATGTATGGCTTACACAGTGCCCTAGAGATGAAGCAGCCATCCATCAGTGCACTAATTAATTTGCCCAGAAAATGCCAATTGATAAGCGTCCACCCGAAAGAATATGCTGCTACTGTATTAGGATGATTATATAGTCAGGACAAAAGCCAAATGAGAACGTTTGGCACGAAGTTGGGAGTGCCCCGGAGACGAAGCAGCCTCCAGAGAGCATGGAATTAAAGCTCGGCATCTCTACCACTGAATGTCAAATTTCATTCATGGCTAATAAGCCATGGTAGGGTTCTTTTGAGTTTGATGAAAGTAACATTTGTTTTGTCGTTTACTGGTGTTAATTTAATTGGAAATGAAACCTAGCTCGGCTTCATGAAGTGGACTAGACTTTTTAGGGGTATCAAGGCAAAAAGACTTGGCTCCCCAAGGCCTTAGCAGTACCCATCATTCCAGCGAAAAGATTAATTAAGCATGTTATGCAAATTAAGGAGACAAAACACAATCAAGTCACTAAGCATGTTTTTTTTTTTCCCTTCTTTTTCTTTTCCTTCATCTGCAACAGAAATTAAGCCACCATCTCTTTTTGTATTGAAAAGGGGAGTGGAAAAAGATAGAAGAAACCCTGAAGCTTCTTATCTGAACGATTCATGTATAGCTTTCCTGGCTGTACTTTTGATGGATGCATAATACAGGCCTCCGACTCTATCTCTCGGGTCTTGACTTTGTATACACACACACCACAAATGTTATATGATCAGTTTGATAAGACTTTTAAGATTCACAAGATTGTACAGTACAAATGTTAAGAATATTCCATTTACATTTTGGTACTGGGCATTCATTTGATTTGTATTGTTGAATCTGTCGTTGGGGATGTGTTGACCAATCCGAGGGATATTCCCACCCACCGGAAATCAGGAGCCACCATTAGTCAGCACCTATCCAAGGCACAATTTCAAAACTGGACTCTACACACACACGCGCGCGCGCGCAGGCAGGGAGAAGTATTTGGATTCCGGAATATCCACATCAGCTTGACGTACGAGGACATAGAGGTGGAATTTGCAGTATTTTGAGATCACATTGATGATTGAACCCTCTCAAAACCAGCTAGAGTACAATAACATTTCCAGCCTTTTTACTGCCAAAAAGAGAAACTTTGTTTAATTACTATCAAGAAATGGAAAAAGCAGAACCAGGGAGAGAGACGAGTGCGTAAAACTTGTGCATGCGCCAAAACATGACATTATATATTCCCCTAGAAAAGTTTCCAAATCTTCATAAAAAGCACTCGAAATGAAAAATTCCCTATTTTGTGCATCACGCATGTTGTCAATCATAAATCGTTCCTGCTCAGTACTTGCTCTGTCTCAAAAAAAAAAAAAAGAAAAAAAGAGTGACTCTAATACTTGACTTAGTGCAACAAAATTGATTGCTGGGAATGAACTTGGTAATTTTCCATAGGTAAAAATTAAAATTAAAAAAAGAGTTTTTTTTTTAAGACAAAGAAAGAGAGAAAACCGGGGGGGGGGGGGATGGGGGGGGGTTAGGGGTTAGTGAGTGAAAGGCAGTGAGAACAGATGATTGAGGAGCAAAGCAAACTGTGAAAAATCTATAGATTAAGAAGAGAAGGCACAGCTGTCATGTACGTATAAGAGCTTCTCCGTTTTAGTTTTCAAAGCCACAAGATTTTGTACATTATTAAATACTAGAAAAAACCAATTATAGATGGAAAAAGACCCAAAGGGCCAAAGTCACGGGGCTTGGGCTGGCTATATAAACCGGACGTATGCCTTCCATTTTTCCTCCCCTTCTTCTTCTTTCTCCTTCCCCTTCTTTTGCTTCTCTCTCTCTCTCAAGACGCACTTGCTCTCTCTTCCTCTCCCTCTCCCTCTCTCTGTCTCTCTCCTTGCTACTTGGAGTTTTCCATTGCAGTTCTGGTACTTTGCTACTCTCCCCTTATTGGACTTTAACCATTAAAATCTCCTTCCTATGTTGGTCCTGCAACATTACCGCAATTAATTTAACTTTGTCTATCAAATGGCTACTGATTATTTTCTTAATGGGTATCTGTATTGTGTCCCTATAACAGATTGTGGGATTCCCCACCCCCAACTCCCTCCTCCCCCTCCTCCCCGCCGGGGGTGGGGGGTGCAGAGAAATGAAAAACAAAATGATGTTTTTATTTTTCCTCCTCATTTTTTTTTTAACCTTGACCGAAAGGTTGTTCTGTGGGATTTTCCTTCTTCCTTGAGGTTTTGATTTCTTGATTGTCTGGAGAAAAGGAATTTTATGTACCACACTACTTAGTAACATTTTCAAATTGTTAGTTTATGCCCACCTCGAATCGTTAAAGGGTTCAAGACAATTGTGATGTGATGTATAGCGACAATGGCGTTACCACGTATTGCAATTATAAGAAAACTCTGGTTCCATTGATTTTGCACCCGACGCTGACGCCTAAGCGCCTAAGCTTGCCAAGTCGTTGAGGTCTTCTCAGTCGAACTTGAGCAAGGAGACGCAAAAGCTTTTTTATTGTTGGCCGGCCACCATGGTTGGTCGTGAGTTTTCCTTAAAACTTGGCAAGCCCAGGAACCCTCAGCTTTTAAAGCATATTACGATTCTCCCCTTTTTTTTTTTTCGGTGGGCTTGGGTTGAACAAAATTCACCGTAGTTTGGCATGTACCCGGTCCTATCCCAACGGAACCCAAGAACTGTGCTAAACTAAAAGCTTAAAAATCAAATTTTCTTTTACTTTTTTTTTGGCGTAAAAATCAAATTTTCTATACTTGCTTGAGTCATGTTCCCGGGTTTTGCGTATTCATTAGATTCCAATTAAAATGGCATAAAAGAAGTTTTTTTTTTTTTTTTTTTAAAGAAGAAGAAGAAGAAGAAGGCAAGATCAATCTGAAAATTTTCATCAAGTTTGGTAGGATTACCTGTTTCACGTGCTGCACAATGCTTACGTGTTTAACTTGTATACTCAAATACAGTTGCTGGAGATCGAGATGGAATTCGAGGGGCGTTACGGACAGGTTCAGAGGCAAAAGTTCGACTGCCTTTTATTTGGTAAGTCTTCACTTTAAATGGAAAGAAGCTTAAACTAATACCACTTTTGGGTGGTTTTTCACCCTTACCTCCAATAAATAAAACCAGCAGGAGAAGAGAGAGAGAAGGGGCGTGTGTGTGTGTGTGTGTGTGGCTTTTACCTATTCAAAAGAGTTGATGGTATTTATATATTTTTACAAGTGGTTAACATGCATATGCATTCCTTGAGAGGACGTATACGAGTGACGAGTTTTGCATCTCAAATTTTCAGACTTGGATGATACTCTTTATCCCTTAAGTACTGGTCTGGCAGCTGCATGCCTCAGAAATATTCAAGGTGAGTATGCCTTTTTTTTGTTATCTGATTTTTTTTTTTTTTTAAATTTGGCGTATCTAGCATTATATTATTGTGGGCAGCGTTAAATGTATCTCTGGATGTTGTTTTCCAGATTATATGGTTGAAAAGCTTGGGATAGATGAGACCAAAATCCCTCATTTGTGTAACCTTCTTTACAAAAATTACGGGACCACAATGGCGGGCCTTCGGGTGAGACTTGTCACGTCTTCTGACTCTGCTCAGTAACCCCATTCTTTTTTCTTTTTTTTTTTTTGCCCTTTTGTTTTTCCTCCCTATTTTTAATTTTTTTTTGTTAAAGAAAACTACTCCGTTTAATTGATTTGGGTCGTTTCCAAAGATAAGAGATCGTTTGGAGAAAGCAATTTACGATGGCTTTTTTGTCTTGTGCAGGCAATTGGATACGATTTTGACTATGATGATTATCATAGGTAAGCAACTTCTAGATGCTGATTTTGCTTATTACTGTACATTAACATTGCAGGTTTTGAGGTTACTATAATATGGTTGAGGTGATTGTGATTCGAGTTTTGACTACTAATTTGCAGCTTTGTCCATGGGAGATTACCTTACGAGAATTTAAAGCCCGACCCTGTTTTGAGGAATCTTTTGCTAGGCTTGCCTTTCCGCAAAGTGGTGAGTCTCTCTATCTTCGTACCAATGTCTGGATAACATTTCTGGAGATTTCCTAACAGAAAGGCCATTCTCTTATTGGTTCCGTTTCTTCGCGAATTCTCTGCGAGACAGATCTTCACAAACGCTGATAAGGTCCACGCCACCAAAGTTCTAAGCAGATTGGGGTTGGAAGGTTGTTTCGAAGGCATTATATGCTTTGAGACCCTCAATCCCACTCATAAGAGCACAGTTTCTGATGACGAGGATGATATTGAATTTGTGGGGTCAACAACATCTTCCTGCCCTGCCTCCCGTGGCTCTGAGATATTTGATATAATCGCACATTTTGCTCAGTCTAATCCTAGCACAGCATTGCCAAAGACCCCAATAGTTTGCAAGCCATCAGAAGCTGCCATTGAACGGGCTCTCGAGTTAGCCAACATCAATCCACACAGAACGGTAAAGCAGCACGGGGATCTGATTATTGTTCTTTCCCTTCTTCTTCCATTCATGCTCTGAACCAATTTTCTGATACTTGACGTTTGATCTTGCAGCTGTTCTTTGAGGATAGTGTAAGAAATGTTCTGGCCGGGAAACGTGTAGGTCTGCATACAGTACTGGTAGGTCTTCGAAAAGCACCGTTAATCAGTATTATGGTATAGGAGCCGCACTTTTTATTTACTGATGCTACCCATCTAGTCCTCTACTCCGTCAAATATTAGTACTATCCAGAATGCCTCCTTATTCCTGTTCTTTGATAGGGCGCAACCGAGTTTGCTGATTCTCACTGAAACTTCCTATGCAGGTAGGCACCTCTCAAAGAGTTAAAGGTGCAGATTATGTTTTAGAAAGCATCCATAACATTAGGGAAGCAATACCAGAACTTTGGGAAGCCGACAAGATGGCTGAAGTTAGTTACTCTGGAGTTGCAGTGGAAACCTCTGTGACAGCATAGCTCAAACAAAAGCTTCGGTGGTATGGAGGAGAAATCAATCGAGTTCATGGGATCTCTCTGCCATCCCAGCTGCTGTCCCATTGTTAAATTTATCTGAATGGTCTATAATGATGTTCTTAGGTAATAGTAATATATTAATGTTCTTTCGACGAGCAAGTGAAA
Organism: Gardenia jasminoides; assembly: GCA_013103745.1. NCBI lineage: Eukaryota > Viridiplantae > Streptophyta > Magnoliopsida > Gentianales > Rubiaceae > Gardenia > Gardenia jasminoides. Next base: position 7,519,509 of record CM023103.1, read on the forward strand.
ATAATAGACCTTGTAAATAACCTCCTTGATCTTATTCAATGCAAATCATCAGTTTCTCGTCTCCATTTTGGGCAGCCATGGCCATTGTGTATTCTTTAAGAAACAAAAAGAAATGGAAAGTAAATTGTTGTTGCTTCCGAATGATTCAACGGATAGCAGATTATTCGGTGCAATCATCAGCTTATTATGATTCAATGGAAAGCAGATTAATCAATGCAATCATCATCTTATTATGTAGATATGAAGCAGACATTCTTCTCTTAGCATTAGGTAGATAATGATGATGCTGATGACTTGTAATGATATCTACACGCCGATTGTTGCTGTTCCGTGTTCTATTATGCTCTCAAGATAAGATCGGGTAGAATTATACCTCCACTCCAATGTCAAGAATTGAACATCACATCACCATGATTTGTCCCAGGAAATGATTCTTACCTAATAATGCTTCCGTAATTCTGGGAGTAGCCAACATTGGTGACAATTTCTGAGAAGATAAACTTTTTGACTCTTGAACCAATCCTCACTCTGCACTCTTGCTTGGACGTATCACATCACCATGATTGGCACGGGAAGTTCACCGCTGTCATCATAGGACTTGCCATGGCGTTGGGAGAGGACAACGGAGTATTGTGAACCAACACATCTGACAGGGCCCTCGACCTCTCCATACATCCGTTTTTATTTCCTTGCAGTCGAGAGCCCTGGCTCCCACCGCAATTATACGCGTATCATTTCACCTCCTGGCCGCAAGACTTTTACCCTCGCTTTTGGTATGCAGGAATGGCTAGGGAAGGAAATGTCTTTTCCAGCAATGCTCATGCCATTTCAAGTTTGATATTGGATCATAAAAAACTGGGAAAATCCCTTCCCATTAAAGTGCTCATTTCAACTTTTTCTTAGAATCATCATGTTCCTCAAAATCTTGAAAAAGATCTTTCCAACTTCATCCTAGAATGCCCGAATTAGCAGTATACCAAATTTGTCCTTATAAATCTTTTTATTCTATCACCATATATTAAAATGTTTGCGAGCTTAATTAACAGTTAAATGTAATTTCTTAATGCATAATTTTTCTTGTGTTTAAAATATATATTTTTTCTTTTTTAGTAGCGATAAATATTTTAAGATACTTCATTCTTTGAGTTTTGAATAATTGTGTGAAATTTTTTTGTATAAAAAAATGAAGAACATAATAAAATTTTAAAAAGATGTACATTATTTATTTGGCTTCATCTAATTTATATTTTGCATTGTTAATTAATTAATTATATTGCCAAGGGATGTAAAATTTTAAAATAAAAATTTATTTGCTAGAATAAATTAAATATTACAATTGAAAATTTTTAATATCAATCATCAATTATTTTGAAAGTAAAATATGTCAAAAAAAATTTCCAAAAAAGAAAAAGCAAATAAGATAGTATAATATATAAATAAATGGTATGTCCCATAAACTAATTCAAGGAAATCAAGTCAATTTTGTATCAATTGTATTCCATTCTAACATCTAAAAGGTACATAATAAATACTAAAAAAAAGGTAAATATTCCATTCTGACTTGTTTATTGGACATTAAAATGCTTTAAAAAAAATTTCCTATATTTTGAGTGGAAAAGGCATTCTAAAGCCCCGTTTGATAACACAATTCAACACTTAAACTTAATGGATTCAGATCTTAATACGTTCAGACCATTTGATAATCGAAAATAGATATCTGAATGAATTAAGTGGCACTGAATTTTCTAGGCAAAACTTGCCCTCAAAAATAAGTGATAAGTTATTCACTTATCACTGAATGTGATATACATTCAAATGTATTAGATTTAGTATTTAACAATTCAATAACTTAATAAATTCAGATTTTAGACTTCAGTTTTATCAAATGCACCCTGAGTAAAATGATAGTTCCATTTTGTCCATTTCCACGTACCAAATAAGGAGTTGCAGGAGAAAGCAACTATCCCTCTGTTGTTGTCAGATAACTGAACGGGATTGAACCAGAATTATTTGGAATATAATAATCAGTGGGCTCAAAAGGATTGTTTGTGGTTGTCAACGTGAATGCGGTCACGAACAACGAGGCATTAGTATTACACAGATGTTAAGCGACCCCTGGAGATTTAAAGTTTTAAACCCCCCATACCTGTGTACCGCAACAACAAATGAACTACAAACGTGTGTATGTGTACGTGTGAGTGAGGAATCCACGCATCCCAAATTCATTATCCTCCTAATTCGATACATGAATTAAGGAAGATACGACCATTTCAGTATTTGCACCGGGATACAAAAAGGGTCAGAAGTTGGGCGAGAGCATGCATATTTATGGATGGAGGGTCCGGTAACTAAATGTATCTGGCCCAAGCCCAATGACTCTCTTGCCATGGACTTTTGAGAATGGAGGCGAGCATTAATTACCTCATTCAAAGGCCGCCAATCATCGACAACAGCTGGTGCTGTCCTGTACTAGAAAGCAGCGGGTGGTGAGCCATTTTCGTACTCAAAGATTATTGGTGCAGTGGTAGTTGAGTCGGGGGATTTTTTGTGTTTTTTTTTTTTTTTCCTGTGCAGTATCATTTTGCGGTCTTCTTTATTTTTGTTTGCCTAAACATCTGTTATATTTTTCCGAACGGACTTGGCGGCCCTGCTAATCAATGCAAGGACAAGGAGCGGTCCAAAGGGCCGCTAAGGGAGCAGGTATCAGTAGGTGAAACGCAATCGATGCTTGCAGGCCGCCGCCAAACACTGAATATGGAGGAAACTACGGAGGGAATGTCTACTCGTAATATATTTAAATTTTCAGGTCAGCATTTCATAGGAGTATTTCTTGAATTCTAGAAATTGAAAACTTATCAAATTGTTCATACTCACATGGCTCCATTTAATAATTCAATTCAACATTTAACCTTACCTGTGTCCAGGCCTGGATCTAGATGAGATGATTTAGCAGCAGCAGACTAGTAATGGTATCATTTAGTGCTTAACAAAGCGAGGGGAGGTTTTGAACTTTGTTGACATGAATAAGCCATGCATGCCGCACATAACGTGTTCTTGTCTGTGGTACCCCTCACATCTTCAAGTCTTTAAGTTCCACCGGGGCCTGTTGGCTGTTGCACATCAAACGTGTATTTGAAATCAAGTAATTCGAGGTTACGCATTTCTCATTCATGATTCACTAAGAAAGATACAAATGGTCTGGTTAAAGTGTTTGGACTGCTATTTTTAGGTTTTTTTTTTTTTTTTGTAGAAAAATTACCGTAGTGACTTAATAAATGTGAAATAAAAAAAATAATTAAAAAATATGTTTACAGAAAATAAAAAACTTTGTCTACAGAAAATGACAATCCAAACAAGGTAGGTTTCCAAAAAAATTAATAACTTACCATATGCTAGTTTTTAGTGCGAATAAATTTCACACAGTTCACTGATTAAATAGTGACATTCACATTTTATGTCCTGTATTCTCTTCCAATTAAATATTTTCCAATCTAAATTTGCTTTTCTTTAAAATTAACCCTTATATTTTCTTTTTGAAACAAATTAACCCTTATATTTAAATCAAGATATTCGTACGAAGGATTCTCTCTTAAGTAGTTGTAAAGAAGAAGAAGAAAGGGAAAAAAAAAAAAAAAAATCTCCTGTGTTGGGATCCTAAGAATTTACTGGTACTTCCTTTACTCACAAAGAAAAAAAGATTTAAATACTTCCGACAACAGCAGAACCACGTAAGAATAAGATAAGGTAACTGGGTCAGAGTCAGACACAAAAGGATAAAGAATCTCGCACCATTAATGTACAACTCATCAGTGTATTTCCCGAAGAAAGAAAGATGATTCAGTATCCGCTAGATATTAGTACGGGAACAGATGTAACGGTTGAAAAATTCGTCGGTTATATTCGTAATTTATTATTTCACAGCGCCACCGGCGAGAGGAGACTTGAGTGGTCGTAGAATCGAACGAGAACTGTCCAGGAATTTCTATAAGGTTTTGGTCAAAATGGCAACCCTGTTGACACGTGTCCCCATCACTGCTCCAAGCCAGTGCCACAATAAATTGAGTTTGGTCCAGTCACTCACCAAAAACAGAGTGCTTGAAGAGTTCGGTGCTGTCTCACCAATCTCGCTAGTTGGGAAGCAGAGAAGTTCCGGGAGCCGCCTCCGTATAGCTGCAATGGCCGATTTTAACAAGAGCACTGTTCTTGTCACCGGTGCTGGTGGTAGAACCGGTAACGTGGCATCTCCTCACCCTCTCTGACTTTACCATTCCGATCTTTTATCTTTTATCTTTTTTCCTTTTTCATATTTTTCTCCTGAAATTTCTTGTTCTGTAGATGTGTCCTGCTGTTTGATTTTACTACTGTGATGATCCTTTGATGTGTGATTTGGGGCATTTTCGTGTGGGAAGGTTTTAGAGTGTTGTCGTTCTAGTTCGATTTTCTTTCACCATTTCTTTTTTTATGCCCCGATGATTCGATGTATCCACTATTTCAGGACTTTTTTCCCCCCTTTTTTTCACTTTAGTATCACTAGAATTTGGGGAATTTAGGGCTTTACCTCCCAAGAGTTATGGGAATAGCGTCGATGATGAAATTTCAGTTTTCAATATCAACTTGTGGGTTTGTGGCTGGACAAGGTTTGGCGTGAACTTTCACAAACGATCTGTTTTCCTACACGGAAAGAATATGACTATTGAACACTGTGATTCATTTTCGTTAGGCTACACGAGTGAAACTATGCGCTTATCTGACTCTGAGTTTGTACCTTAGACATTTGTTTGATGTTGATGAATCTGATTGATTGCAGGGCAAATTGTTTATAAGAAATTGAAGGAGAGGTCAGACCAGTATATCGCCAGAGGTTTAGTTAGGACTCAGGAGAGCAAGGAAAAAATTGGGGGAGCAGATGATGTTTATGTTGGGGATATTAGGAATTTTGATACCATTGTCCCTTCTATACAGGGTATCGATGCACTTATAATTTTGACAAGTGCTGTGCCCAAAATGAAACCAGGTTTTGATCCAACCAAAGGTGGAAGACCCGAATTCTATTTTGAAGATGGAACATATCCTGAACAGGCAATGCCTTTGTAGCCTCTGATCCCAAACTCTTTATGATTAGGTTACTTTTTGTTTTACATCCCTGATCTTGATTGATACGTTCTCAGGTTGACTGGATTGGACAAAAGAATCAAATTGATGCAGGTAGAGTTTGTTCTGCCACTTGGAAGGCCAAATCATTTCCTAAAATCTGTTTTTACTGAAACATTTGCATTCTACTTCCACAGCTAAAGCTGCCGGAGCGAAGCACATTGTACTGATTGGGTCAATGGGAGGAACAAATCCTAATCACCCATTGAACAGCTTAGGGAATGGGAACATACTGGTTTGTATCATATTTTGCCTCAAAATTTTCCGTAATATTTGTGTATACTTTACTTTCAAATCTGTGGCTCATTCATTTTACTGGTGTTTCCTCTTGTTATGTATTTTGTTGGTCTGCACAGCTTCTTAGCAAGCACATGCGTGCCTGTTTTCTAATTTTACACAGCTTAATCTTATCATCTGGCTCAGGTTTGAGCAATTTGGAAAACCTTGTTCTCACTTTTGTTGAAATTTGTCATGTGAAATGAAGGCACTGTTCGAGTCTAAGTGAAAGCATGACTTGATTGCTTCTGTGTCAGGCTGTGCTTCCTTTCTCAACCTCCTTTGCTTGTAATTTTTTGAGCAAGTCAACTAGACCACAATAATGATTTCTACTGTGATAGATATGGAAGAGAAAGGCTGAACAATACCTGGCAGATTCGGGGATCCCATACACCATTATAAGGTATGCTCATGTTCATCCTTTTTATTTCCTTTTTTTTTTTTTTTTTTACAGAAGGTCCCATACACCACTATAAGGTATGCTCATGTTTATCCTATTTTTTCTTATGAAAGATTTCACAGGCATTTATAAGACAATGTACTGACACCAACTTCTAAAATTATAAAGTTATCCACTCAAACTCCCAAACGTGTATAGTGTGCACCATCCCATCTGTTTTTGCTGTCAAGTCTACCACATCGAAGGACTCACATGAATCATGAGACATAACTGAGAGACAAACTTAGACAGAATAGCCCAGAATATGCACGTTTGGGAGTTGTGTGGGTGACTTTGTACTCTTAAAAGTTGAATGGCCAAAACTATACTAAGTTGTCTTACCATGCGTTCTTACTGCATTGCCTCTAAACTCGTGCACGTACATGGCTGGACTAGAGCTGGTGGCTTGCAAGACAAAGAAGGTGGTGTGAGGGAGCTACTTGTTGGAAAGGATGATGAGCTACTTCAGTTGGAAACAAGAACCATTCCCAGGGCTGACGTTGCTGAAGTCAGCATTCAGGTTATTACTTTGTGCTTGTAAAATGAAGTTTTATTATACACGTCCAGAATTTTTCGTATGCAACAAACTTCTCTGCTTTTATGGATTGTTATGTCCTGACGATCATAAATTTCTCCACAGGCTCTACAGTTTGAGGAGGCGAAAAACAAGGCATTTGATCTGGCCTCAAAGCCCGAGGGAACTGGCACACCTACAAAGGATTTCAAGGCTTTTTTCTCCCAAATCACTAGTCGCTTTTGATGCAGTAGTGTAAAAATCTATGACTTAAAATTTCTTCAGTTAAGCATGCGAGTTGCTATTCAAACTACAGTTGACACTTCCAACTGGGCCATTAATACGAGTCTATGCTTAATGAAGCAACGATGGGCAATGTAATCCCAAACAAGGATAAGAAAAAATGGCCGTTAAACCCAATAGCTAATATTATGCCATCCATTTTCTTACAATATCTTCTTCTTCACTTTTTTTTTTTTCCCTTTTAACTCTTGCAATATCCAGTATTTAAATATTTTGGAGATTTTTAGTTAGACCCTGCACTCCATCAAAATTCAATTAAGGTCAGTTAGGCTCCATTTGATGACTTAATTTAGCATTTAAATTTAATGACTTTAGATCTTTAAACGTTTAGATGCATTTGATAAGCAAAAATGGAACATTTGAATTAATGAAGTGGAGCTAATGTTTTAGGTAAAACTTGCGTCTAAAATTAAATGATAAGTTATTCATTTATCACTTAATGTGATATCTATTCAAATATATTAGATTTAATATTTAATAATTCAATCACTTTATAAGCTCAGATTTCAAATTTTAGTTTTCAGATTTTAATTTTATCAAAACGTACCATTTATCACTTGATGGGATAGATATTCAAATATATTAAATTTAATATTTACAATTCAATACTTGATGGGATAGATATTCAAATATATTAAATTTAATATTTACAATTCAATTACTTTATAAACTCAGACTTCAAATTTTGATTTTCAAATTTTAATTATATCAAAACGCACCCTTAGTGAGAAAAGATAATGAACACCAAGCAACAAAGCGTTAATGAACTAAAAGGGAAAATAAATAGATAATGGTGAAGGTGGCGCGCGGCTGAGCTGATAAATTAAAAAGGCGAGGGTTTCACATTTTGTGAGTCGCCGTTGGAGTCAGAGAAATGGCGCTAATCTTGTTTCACAACTCTAACCTCCACTACCGTATACAAAATCAGCACCTGTGCCCTAGTAGAAGTGGAAGAAAGCCTACCACCATATCTCCCAATTTCTCGTCTAACCTGATTCATCACTCTAATCTCCGGGCAAGCATTCCTACAACTAAATCAGTACTGCAACTTCCTTCCTCGACAAACTCATCTCATTCAATTTCTTGTTCCATCGTGTGCATCCTATGTAACCGTTCTCTGGTTCTGTTTGTGCTGCTCTTGCAGAGACAACGGGGTGCTAGGATTGTTAATTCTTCGGAGAAAGAGAAGGAATCCATCCAGTGCAGCTCAGAAGGCACGGTGATTCTCTCTATTATTTAGGTTCTGCTTTCAAACTTCAAAGCGTGTTTCAGATTATGTTAGTATTTCCCTTTTTTTTTAAGGATAATTTTTTTGTGAAGTCTGGAATTTCTTCTATTTAGATGAAGAGGTGTATGATTTGGGGGTCAAAGCTGCATTGTCTGCGCTCAGATTCTACAAAAGTGAGCTTTATAATTTTTTTTTTTTCCATTTTGGCGGCGGTGGAAATAGAAGAACAGAACAAGTCCCTAATCCCGTCATATCCTTCCAATTTACATTTTTGATAGGGGAAATCTCACCTTTGTTGCCAAAGAGTTGTCGTTTCGTTCCAACATGCAGCGAATATTCCATGATTGCTTACAAGAAATATGGATTTGCTAAGGGAACCGTTTTGACTGCTTGGCGTTTATGTCGCTGCAATCCTCTTGGTATGTACTACTGTGCATGACTGTATGTAGCGTACCGCAGTCCACTTTTTGGCTTGTCTCACCCGCTTTTGCTGGTCCGGTCTGGATGATTTCCAGATACTGCACATGAATAAGAGCAGCTCTGTTTTCTTCTATCTGCCTCCTTTAGCATCCTTGCAACAATTTTCTGCCTAATTCTTCACTATCGGATCATATGCTGCTATATTCATTTACTGTATGTGATTTTCTAAACGTGATGATACTTCAGGAGGCTCTGGCTTTGATCCCCCAAGATGGTTTGATGAGACGAGACCAAAACAGCATTGATTTCCTCACGTTGATAGTTTGGTGCAGAGGATGTGATGCCAAAGTAAAGGTTGCCGTTCGTAATTTCTTTGCCGGTATACTTAGTTCTCAGGTTTCACTGACCCAAATTTGCAAGTATGTTCCAACTCAAATGATGTATTGCTGCTTCCAAAAGGAGGAGGAGAAGAAGAAGACTTGCTGCCTCTTCACTTTCTAATGGCCAGCTGTTTTGCTAGAAGTCGGAAAAGAGAAGGAAAAAAATGTAGATTCCATCTCATGTAAACACTAAAATAAAGAAATAACAGTGAATTACATAACATATCTTCGCATCTCACTGAAATAAATTGCCTACACACACACCTATTTGAGGACTAAAGTTTAGGATGGCCAAGAGCCAGAGACGGAAATGATAGATGTAATCCTCACTCTGAAGCTGCGGCCAAATCCTGGTATTGCCAGGGATTGAACACCGTGGATCTGATATCTACCTCGCCAGCATTGTCTGAACTATCAATAGCAGCACGATGTTGAGCATATTTGCCATTGTAGTGGTAGACTTCCAAGTCACCCCAGGGCGTTGGTGATATTTCAGTTGATAGGTCGAACCATCTTGGTTTAAATTCATCACCCTTGGCTTCACGCATTTTCTTTTCAGCTCTTTGCTTCTCTTCCAAACTGAGGGAGCAACGAGAAAGGGGAAAAAAAGGGTCAATTTATATCAGAAGTTCAAGCTTTTATCCAGCTCTCAATTACTTTAACACGTAGAACAAAATATGTTTCTTCTATTTCGTCAATCCCCGTTGAGAAGAAATGATAAAAGACCAGTAAACCTCAGAAAACTCGAGCTTCATTTACAAGCCAATTGCATGCCATGCCAGGGATCAGATACAAGATCACACTTACCAATTGGCATTTTCGTTTTGAGAGGTTATAGATACTATCTTATTGAGAGAGAGAGAGAGAGAGAGAGAGAGAGAGACCTGCTTTTTTCTGCAGCAGCCTTGGATAGGTCACCCTTCTCAAGTGCATGCCGATCAGGACGTAGGCGAGAATCAGACTCCAATAGCTTGCTGGGTGCAGTTTCAAAGCTGTTTATCTTGTGCCCGAAATACGTATACTGAAATTTGTCATTTTCAGGAGCATCGGCAACCCTCCATACCTGCAGCAACGACAAGTTGAACTTGACAATTAGCCCATGAATACAGAATTATAGTATTTTCTTTTGTTAAAATATTCAACCATTGTCAAAAGATAACCATGCTCTAGGAAAGACACTTCAAATAGCATGAAAGGAAGAGTTTTGCCGCTTTTCTAAACATTATTCTCGACATCACTAATACATGTTTGTTCTTCAAAAACCATTGCCATTATCTGTTCAATATTGGCTTCAGATTATGTTGCAGTTCATTAAGACTATACTTGTAATTGGCAATTGTCCTGTGAGCGACAGAAATAGAGTTGCAGTATTTTATTGCCGGCACCAAAAAAGCCTTGCCAGAGTAAAATTGGACTTGCTACATTAAAATAAAATGATATCAGGTTTCAAAATTGGCAAGCAAAATGTGATTGCAAAAGTCCTAAGGAATACTATACACAATTTAGCAAATTTAAACTAGACCAAGCATATGACCAAATTGACAAACGTAACAAGTATGAGGGAATTCCACAATTATGTACAGAGCAACATAAAGAAAAGCAGTGAAACTAACCTCTTCCAGCTTTGTGCCGGGAAGTGGCTCTCCTTCCAAATCGCATGGTTGAAAGTTTATGAACTCATTCCATTTTCCTGTCATTAGAATTTTGGGCTCTTCATCAGCATTGTATACATATCCGTCAACTTCATAGCGACCAGCCCTGATAAACAGAAACAATGATGCTTCACAATCTGAAGGCACGTTAAGCAAACTAAACCAATAAAAGAAAGCAAACATGGTGTGAAGCTTCTTACAAAAACACAAGATTCTTGGGTGCACAAAAGTGACTAATCTGATATATCAATTTCAAAAGCATTTTAACAGTAATCCAACAACAATCCAGGTGATCATAAGATGTCTGAACACATTGTTACTTCGAAATTTAACATAAAAAAATGACAGTATAACAAATTTGGGAAAGTATTCAGTACAAATTTCATACTTGGTATATTGTTCCTATAGAAGTGATGACTCGTCTCTTGCAGGAAGCTCAAAATGGAAAAAGGATATCTCATTTCTAAAGAATGGGAGGATTTGGTTTTACACAAGCATTAGATTGCTATGTGAACTAAAATTCAGAAAAATGCCAGTATGGATGGTTCTAGAGAATAGAAGAATTTGGTTCTAGATGGACCGGGTCATAGCTAAACTAGAGGTTAGAACTTCTAAAGAATCTAAACATCGTAAAGCAAAATACCTCTGATCAGCAAATGAGCCAATTTATGAAAAACAATCTGCCAACAGTTGCAAACTTAACAGTATGTATAACCACATACCCGAACCAACCACAAGGCTGAAAATACAGCACAACTTTGTCCCCAGTGGTCAAGTTTGTCATGATCATCTCCCCAGGTGAATCGATCCAGGTTCGACCAAATATAAGATTGTTAACTTTTGTGGGTGGTGGAACCAAGTCAAAGACAACACCATCTTTTTTAAGTGTCAGCTGCGTCCTGGATATTCATATGAATAAAGCAAGATGTTACCATGTAGCTTGACCAAAACACTATCTCACATGTTTGTCTCATCAAGGAACTTAATGGACTAGTATATCCCAAAGCCCAGTATAAGTTCCTAAATCAGAATATGCATGTCTACAAGCATCAAATTCTTGAAAATGACAAAATCTCATTTTGAAAATGTTAAAAACTGAAGAAACAAGCAGGTACATTCACATAGTTTTCATATCAGACATAGAATTTGGTCAGAAATAAATCTTGGATCTCTCTTGTGGCCTTGAATGGAGGAAAAACCTCATAGTTCACATTTTCCTGAGTTCCAACAGATTAAGGAATGCAAATGAACATTTGATCGCAACAAATAACTAAAGAAGAGTATCTTTCTCCAAACTGTAAAGCAGGCAATCCAATAAGGGCAAAAACCTAATTTATGTTAGATAAGATCCATGGACATGTCTACAAGAAAATGCAGTGATCTCTTCCATTTGTTGATCATCAAGTTCGCAGAATAAGTAGCACTTGGACAACCTTTCAAATGGAATAAACAAGACAAAATGAGTGTCTGAAGACAGATTACCAAAACACAGCTCTTACCTTCCAAGGGGATAGATTTCAACAGAGTTGCCCAAGAATTTGGTCTTCACCTTTGAAGTTATATCATAAACAAAATGGCCATTTTCGGCATGAGCTGCACTCATGGGAGGGTGGTGGCTTACCTGATACCAAAAAAGTCAGTTACGGACTAAACCACAACCGTGATGTATTTTGCACATCAGAGACACAAAACACCAATAGAACTGTACAACGATTGTGAAACAGCAGCTAGTCTTGCTAACTAAACTAGTTCCTTCCCATTAGTCTTAGTGCAACCCCAGAGTTCAAAAGCTCACCAACCCTCCCCCACCCCCCAACCAAAACCTTTCAGTTGAGTTATTTAGATATCAAAATTCAAAAGAATACTTTCAATATCAAGGCTTCTCCCCTTTTAGCTTCCAAATTTGATTTCTTTAAATGATCAGTGACTTGGTGGCTAAGTGACCAACAAATTTTCTCATGAAATGGGCATATAAGGAGCAAAATAAATTCTTATTTTTTATTGTATTCATGTAAATTGCTAACTAAATTGACCCATCAAGAGTGCTCAGATGACTTAATAAACGTCAGAGTTCCCTTGTCAAAGAAAGCAACCAGAGCACAAAGATAACAAACAGTAAAACAGGAGTGCTAAGTAGCAATGATGCTTCATAGCTGACCTGCTCTGCTATAAATGTAATTCCACCATGGTTGATCATTTCATAAGTTTCACCAAGAATTGGATTGAAAGGTTTCCAAGTGCGCTGGCAAGCATAATACAAGGATATAAACCAGGACGCTGCAAAATTTAGTTCAACATCAGCTGATGAGCTGCCATTCTTTCACCACATGTGTACAGAAGGTGAATGGAAAAAGAAGTGCTGAATTTCAAAAAAGAAACGTTACCAGCATAAACGAGCCTCATATGTGGGTCATTACATTCATCTGCCAAGTCTAGTAGGTGGGAATATTCCATTAACTGTGATGGAAGATTTGCATAGCAATACACTGATCAATGAAACAGTACTGAGAATCATCTATGGATTGTGAACTGCAATTTACACAAACCTCAGCCATCCTCTGAAGCATTGTCATAGGCTCAAAGATAAGGACCGGTAGCGTCACCATTGATGTGACATCGGACCCAATATACTTTTGCATCATATTCCAATAATTGTCACGATCCTGCAAGAGAAACACTCACGGGTGAGGACTAGCAAACCAAGCATTAAGCATTGCAAACTGTGAAGTTACAGAATCATCCGTTCATTTCGTTTGCGTTATCCACCCATAAGCATGATATGCCAGCTAACGTATGAATGAGTTTTTCCACCACTAATAGCACTATAACGAGATCTTTTGCTCTATGTAATGAAGTGTAAATATCTGTTTTCACAAACAATTGCGCTAAATAGAGAAAAAAAAAGTGCCAATTTTTAATATTAAAATGAAAAAATTTATCCCAAAAATATGGTAATAAGCATCAAGGGGAGGGGGTGAAGAAGGAAAAGGCAAAAGTACCTCCTTCTTCCATCTTCCCCTCTGAGCTTCCGACTCGGCATCTCCACTGCCCCCTTCGGGATTTATAACTTCCAGCCCTTCATATCCAAGCAACCTAGAAGACAGCAATATCTTTCGAATTAAAAAAGACGCATATAAATCAAGAAAGCATGAAATTTGTTTGAGGCTTTAAGCAAAAGTTCAAAAGTGATAACTTCCGCAAGTTGTTTGGATGATTGAGGAGTAAAAGGAAAAAAAAAAATTTTAATCATCTCTACACCCACATAAATTCATGTAAACAAACAAACTCCAAAAGGGAAATGAAAGACTGAAAAACATAGTTGTTTGGATGATTGAGGAGTAAAAGGAAAAAAAAAATTTAATCATCTCTGCACCCACATAAATTCATGTAAACGAACAAACTCCAAAAGGGAAATGAAAGACTGAAAAACAATTGTTGACACGAGTTTACCCGTTAACTGATTTGGACACAACACTGCCAAAATTAGACAAGCCCCACGCTATGGAGGTAAAGAACCCACCGCCAGCGTCACCGCCACTAGTTTGTTTCTGCGCCATCTGTGAAAAGTCCCCTTTCTGCTCAAATCTAAACCTTGAGTCTCTCAAAATTAATCTAAGGTTTCAATAAAGAAAGAGGAAAGATTAGAACAACAATTCAACGCAGATATGCTGCTGGATTTGAAAGAACTTCATATAGTAGCTGTGGATTTAAAGGAGACATGCTGCGTTGAAAAAACTTCAACGCAGATATGCTTCGGAATGGGAGGGCGGTCGTTGGCGGGTTCTTTAGTGTGAAGTCAAAAACGAACCATTGCATTCTATACTTTATTTTGGTCTTTCTTTCTCGTTACGGGTCAAATGGGTGGAAATTTCCATCGAATCTGGGTCGCGTATCAGGGCGTCGAATGGATTGTACGCGTTTACGAAAAGCACGGTAGCTCTACGCCTGTCGTTGACAATATACTATCCTTCTTGCATTACAATAAATGTTCCAGATGCTTGAACCTTTCGACTTCTCACATTTTGCCAAAATGAATTGTTTCCTTCATTTACTGTTAAAATATTAACTTTACATAAAACTTAATGCCAAACTTGATTTTTGATCACTTTTTAATCTAAAATTGTTATACAACTCACACATAATCATTTTTTACATCCAACAAGGACGAATTCCACATTTTTAGCAGCAAAAATACATATGAATTAGATCAAATTTCTTTTTTTAAAGTAAAAATCAATATAATTGGGACTATATCCTACCTTTTTCGGGGTAAAAATGAATATATACTAAATGATTTGTTTAGTTATAAATAGGATCAAATCTTTTGGCTCTAAAAAAAAATGTATGAGTGAGGTAGTGAATTTAGGGTTAAAAAAAGATTAAAAATTTAGGTTAGGATAAAATTTTATTGAATTAATTTTATAATGGATGTAAAATTATTATTTAAAAAGTGAATGATAAAAAGAATTTATTTAACAAAATGTGAGTGATACTTTCAACAATTTTCCCATTTTGTAACATATATTATTCTGGCCCGTGGACGCCGTATGCTTTCTTACTTTATCCCGCCCCCGTCCCCTGGGGCGGGCTTATATTAATAGTAAATCATAAAAAGAGGCCTGGCTCAATAATAATTAAGAAGAAGGCTGGCCTGTGGCATTTTGCAATGTTCTTTTGATGGTGGTCGAGGCCCAAACCTTGTGGTCTTGCATGTTTCAACTTTCACCTGGAGGGACATGGATACGTCCTACAGAGAAACCTAAAGCAAATTGGGTACGTGGCTGTCCAAGTCCGTCATAGGCCCGAACCTTGTGATTTTAAAAGCTTTTTACTCTTAAAGCAAAAGTTGTTAATTGCCTCTCACTGGGCCGCTGGAGCCTCTGCGTGATACAGTGCCT
The DNA here is from genome assembly GCA_013103745.1 of Gardenia jasminoides. Classification (NCBI taxonomy): domain Eukaryota; kingdom Viridiplantae; phylum Streptophyta; class Magnoliopsida; order Gentianales; family Rubiaceae; genus Gardenia; species Gardenia jasminoides. Next base: position 7,534,770 of record CM023103.1, read on the forward strand.
ATGTCAAGAGGTTGTATTATGCCCTATAATGACGGGTGACAACGTGGACGATGAGATTAATCAAGGTTATCATATAATAAAGCTATAAATACAACAAATTATATATTGTTGTGTGTTTGGATTGGTGAATTTGGATGGATTTGATTTTAAATCCACAATCCAAATTCTTTTCGGTGTATGAAAACGTTATTTTAGACATGAGATTTCAAATCCACCTATGTAATGGAGTAAACTAATTTCAGAAATTTTGAAAGGTACGAGAACAGAGTCATATGGAGCCTGGAGGCGTCCGGTAAGTTCACAACAAAGTCTGCCTATGGGAAAGAATTAAAAGAAACAGAGGAATTGTTCACGGATAAAAAAGTGGATAAATGTCTGAAACCAACAGGGGTCGGGAAGATGGCAATTCTAGGCTAATAACTAACCAAGAGAAGTGGAGGAGGCACCTGCTACAAAGTGACAAATGTCAAATTTGGAATGGTGGAGCTGAAAGAATCAACATATGCTAAGGGAATGCCCACGAGCAAAGAGTATCTGGAGAAACTTGGTCAAGCCAAGTAAATGGAGGGACTTTTGGGTTTGAATATAAATGATTGGGAGGAAATCAGATACGAGTTGGCAAATCATTTTCGAGTTAACCTTGCACCTTATTTGGACTAGCAGAAACAATTTTTGTGCCACAGGAAATGCGGACAAATTGCAAGTTAGGCAAAAAGGTGATCTTAAATAGGGCAGAGATGGCACAAATTTGCATGCTGGAGAACCCTCGAGGAAACACTAAGAGCATTATAAATATCAGGTGGGAAGAGCCAGAATTCCCTGTACATGTTTGAGCTTTCGCTCTAGGCCATTTCCTTCTCGGTATAATTATCAAGTTCCTGTTAAAGAAATTGAGCAGTTCCATATGGTTAAAATTTCTTTATGTGCAAATTTGGTCTTATCAAGCTTCATTTCACTCCCCCTGTTCCTATTTAAACGTCTCCGATGAGTGTTTTTTTTTATCCGTCATTTTATGATATCAAGAAAGGATTTATGAAATTTATTCTTATTCATACTCTCAACTCTTTTGAATTGGGTGAATCGAAACATAAAGGGTAATTTTAACAAGTCAAATAATTTTTTACTGAATTTTAGAAATTAACTAAATTTTTTAATCTAAAAGATTTGGTTATTCATAATACTGAAGTAGGAACGGAGGGGTATTTAGAGTCTATGCTATGGATTTAGCAATTATTGCTCCTTCTTAGTTATACGACACGAAGAAGAGAAAAAAAGAAAATTAATCGGCACTTATATCAGATATATAAAACATATGCAACTTCCTAACTATGATTAAGAAATTTCTATAACTAACTCATTCTCTAATTGGATACACTGTATTGTCTGTGAAGAAAAATTTCTTGTAGCCGACATATTAATAACTTGTCAGAAAATGGCGGCAGACTCAGGAGAAAAACAAAGCAGTAGTGAGACAGTTTCCAAGTTCACAAACACAAGAAAAGAAAACTCTCTCAATCTTGTGCATGAGACAATGTCCAAGTTCACGAACACAAGAAAAGAAAACTCTCTTAAATCACAAGAAAAGATCACTAGCCCATTATAATGTTCTGTTTATAGCATTAGCAAGAAAGGCTAAAGAATGAGATGCTATTACACGTAGAAGTTTCTATATACCTGCTGGATTCGTGTTTTCAATATCACAGCGTTGGATTGGTGTTTTTCAATATTGACTGATTTATAAAATTGTTTATGCAAGTGAAAGGCAACATGCAAACCACATGCCAAAAAGAAGAAAGAAAAAAAAAAATGCAAACTACATTGTGAGAAAACCAAAAATCTAAATGGAAGACCTTTTATGTCAACACGCTTTGGTGAAAAATTTTCTCAATTGTTGGCATACAAAATTAGTTAAAAGTGCATAATGTACACAGAAAAAATCAATTCATAGTGTATATGGTATGATAGTATTAGTATGCAACCGCACCCTTGATTTTCAGATTAGTATTCTTTTGGGGAATAGAAACTTATTAAGGGGCAAGTACACATGTCTATGTGCACCATCTTTATAGCAATTATTAGCAATTCTTCCCCTTTTTAAGGCGAAATCTAGACACGAAATCCCTCCTATTCTTTAGATTTTAGGGGGCGGATTTGACAATCCAAAAACTAAACATTTAACCACCCTTCTTACCAGTTTTGACAGCTCCCTGATTTGAAGTGAGATGGCCCTAATGGCTTCTTAATCACCCGTTCGGTTTTTGCGTGAAAATGTGGTGTCTTAGAATTTAGAAACCCTCCCCCGACCCAACGAAAGCAACAACTGTCCAAATCTCAAGACAGATGTTGATGGCGGCCGTCTGAAGAAAAGAACAGGGGTTTGCCTGACTTCCTCAAATCTGTCCGATAAAATTCCTCTCTCACGGCGTTTGTTGGGTTACTTGCCATATGCCTCGGTCAAGTGATTAAACGTTGACTAAACTGAACTTAAAGTTAAACCACCCTTACCAGCTACACCTAAACCGCAGCCTCCACCTCTTCTTAAGAATCTTCTTCACTGTTTTCAACCCACCCCTCTCAACCTACGCCTTCCTTATGCATTTTGCAGCCCCTAAACCAATTGATTACATTTTACTATTCACTTCTCGGGCATGGCAGGAGCAGGAGGAGAAGGGGGTCCGCTACAGCAATCAGATGTCCGAATCAGCGTTAACTCACGGCGGGTGAGCAACACCATCCACCCACTTGGTGGGCAAACGCCACCCCTCTCCTCCTCCACCCGCACCTCCACGCCTGCCCCGCCACCCCCTGGGTACAGAGAAATTAAGCATTTCAAGAAGTGGTTCTCCTGGCTGATACCTGTTTTCGTTGTGGTCAATGTTGTCATGTTTGTGATCACCATGTGTGTTAACAACTGCCCCAAAAATTCTGTTTCTTGTGTTGCTGGTTTTCTAGGGAGGTTGTCCTTTCAGCCCTTCAAGGAAAATCCTCTGCTTGGGCCTTCTTCCACCACGTAAGACTTTTCTTGTGCAGTCAATTAATTTATTTATTCATCCCCCTTTCGTCATCTCACCCCTTGCTCTTGATGCAAAGCCACAATTTATTTATTTATGGGTGGTTCAAGTTTCGTTCTTAGGCGTTGGAACGTGCCTCTTTTCTGTTTGGATGGTTTTATACGGAATTAGTAATCTGTAAGGCCTCAGAAGCTGAAGGCATATAAGCCAATTGGTGAGTTCTGAAATGATCATGTGGCCTAATTTACTTAAAGCAAACAAACCTCGTTGATGGGAGGATAAGAAAGATCCAAAAGCGAGGAAGAGTAGTTGATATATCAGTTCAAGGTTTAAGAAATTACAGTAGTGAAGGTGTCAACAGTCTATGTAACGGTATACGGGTATAAAAACCTACAATGTACACTAGAGATCTAAGCTACTGAGTCGTTGGGACCAGGTGAAAGAAAGAGTTGGAACTTGAAACTGACTTTGCAATATGAATTAGTTACTAATTGTATCAGTTGCAGAATAAATGAGACAAAAGAAAAGAAATCAACTTGTAAGAGAACTGCAGTCCTAAAATGTACGAGAAGCCAGCTAATTAAGATGGATGTTCTGGAAATTAATGCATGGAGAATCCTGAGAATCAGATAAGCAGTAAGTACAAGCATCAGGTGAAACTGTTTTACAAAGATTGTAGTTACAGAAGAATGTACTTATAGAATTCCACCTATGGTTTATAATCCAGAATGCAAGTTTCCAGAACTTTGCCTTGGTCCTCGTCCTTGATCCTTTGGGATGGCTGCACCTCGAGGTTTTGTGTTGCATGCATTTATGTTGTTTGACTAGTGGCAAATATGCTTTGTTTGTGTTTTGGATTATATTTTGGTAAAAAATCGAAACTGGGCTTCTTTGTATGATGAGAGTATTTCCAATTTCATGTAGTGGTGGTTGGATATATGCATATGCAGTGCAGCTTTTTGTTTGATGTGCACTTTTCCTTTTTTTTTTTTTTAATTAGTAATTGAAGCCATTTCTTATCTTTGGAAAAGCAACTAAGAAAGTGTATCTTCCATTTCGTTCTTCTTCTAGGTTAGAGAAGATGGGTGCTTTAGATGTGAGTAAAGTGGTCCATGAACATCAGGGTTGGCGGCTTATTACTTGTATGTGGCTACATGGCGGAGTTCTTCATTTGCTTGCCAACATGTTGAGTCTTTTAGTGATCGGCATTCGAATTGAGCAAGAATTTGGCTTTGGTAAAGTGCTGATACTGTTAGATGATGATATATGGACTATTAGCCTTATCAGTTATTGCACTCTACATGACTGGTACAAAATGATGACTGTGATGCTTACTTATGCAGTTGAAATGCCATGCAATTGTTGTTACTTCTCATTTAGGTTTAGCGGTTATGCATGATTTGTTAAATATGATCTTACCATTCTATCAAGATCCAGAAGCCAAAATCACAGCATTTAAGGGATGATTGAAGTTAAATTGGCTAAATGATCATATATTTCTAAACTTATTGCGGTGATTATCTGGTATAAAAATTTTCGGTATGGTTGCGTTGAGAAGAATAGTGGAAGGGCTCTCCCCCCCCCCCCGGGGGCGGATATTGATTACTAGCTATCGAGTCCTTTATTGTACATATTAATTGAAAAACTTTGGCATGTATGCATTTATTGCTTTCCTGAATATGCATGCGAACATTAAACCTCGGCTCTCATTTAACTTGTTTGAAGTCCGATATTACCATCCAATGTACACAACTTAGCTATTTGTTTTTAATGGACTATCGAGTGTACTTCTCTTAACATCTAGGTTGAGTTCTACTTACCGCTTGCTTTCTTGGAAAGCTTGGGTGAGGATCCTTCATTGTTAGTAAAAAACTTGTTTGAGCACGCATTAATATGGTCTAATCAAACTCATATAGCTTAGCCACGTAACCGTCTTTTGTATTGGTATCTTGTAGTGCGTGTTGGACTGCTCTATGTCATCTCTGGTCTCGGGGGCAGTTTGTTATCGGCACTTTTCTTGCAGTCAAATATATCTGTTGGTGCTTCTGGTGCTCTGTTTGGATTACTTGGTGGCATGCTTTCTGAATTGATTACCAATTGGAGTATATATGCCAATAAGGTACTCACCAAACTAAAGTTTTTAAGGCCTGTATGAAGAGACAAGATTGTGGTTTGTAATATTATGAACCCTAACTTTTCTTCAGGTAGTATCTTTAGTGACCCTTGTGGTCATAATTGCTATTAATCTAGCTGTTGGACTTCTCCCTCACGTGGACAACTTTGCTCATATTGGAGGATTTCTATCTGGTTTTCTTCTGGGGTTCGTGTTTCTGATACGTCCCCAGTTTTCATGGGTCAGCCAGAGATATGCTCTTCAAACATATCCTTCATCATCCCCCAAACGTAAATTTAAGGCATACCAATGCATCCTTTGGGTCCTTTCTCTGATTCTTCTGATTGTTGGGTAAGCTTTTCCATACTCTACCTGGGTATACATACTGATGCTTCTTTAATATGTTCTAGCCTTTTCTCTTCTCTTCTCTCTTGTTTTCTAATTTTTGAGAATCTAGCTGAATTTCTGCATTTGCATTTCCTATTTTTGAGTCACTTAGATGCAAAAGTAATGGTGTTCCTGTTTAACTGAGAATTAAATTGGACTTTGTAGGTTCACCCTCGGCCTGGTTATGCTGCTACGAGGGGTAGATTTAAATGACCATTGTTCCTGGTGTCACTATATGAGCTGTGTTCCTACTTCAAAGTGGAGTTGCAACACACAGCCTGTGTCATGTATGGTGAGTAACGGTTAAAGTTTTCCACCAACTGCGGTACATTAAAATTTGGGCGAAGTTCCACATTTTATGAGGAAGTTTTATGTTAGTGTTGAAGTGTTTGGATGGGATGAAAAATGGAAAATATAAAATCATAAGTGACAGATTAGGGACAGTTAAAACACGTCTACCTTCAAAACCAAGAATAACCATTCTTGAATGTCCATTCAATCCATAAATGCTCAAAATACCCTTCCCCACAAAAAATTAGGCAACATATGCTTTTTCAAGCAGGTTGGACCTATGTGAATGAGCTGTTTCATCCAAACTCAATGCTTCACAGTATTTAAGTCTCCTGCTGATAGTGCACGAATATTTCGTTAGTCTCACCTCACAACATCACAACATACTGCCATGCTACTATGTTAAAAATTATAGAAAAGTTAAGTTGACAAAGCATATGTTCCAAGTTTTCTTGGTCTCTTTACCATCATTAAATCAAGACAAATTTTAAGATAGTAAGGATTTTTTTTGTTGGACTTCTCTCTCTTGGTATACTGCTAAATATGCCTCAATGTAATACCTGCAGTCTGATCAAATGGGGAGCCAGCTTACCTTAACTTGCTCGAGCAATGGTAAAACGAAGACATATTCCTTGCAAAGTCCTACTTCATCTCAGATCCAGGGCCTCTGTAGTCAGCTGTGCAAGTGACAGATTGAAGTTCTATGGATGAAGGGTAGATGTTGGAGCTTTGCTGTATACATTTGCGCTGGCCATAGTTAATAAATCTGTTTGTATATGCCATTTTTCTGTGAATTAGAGCTCCATGTGAAGATAGAACGAATACAGGTTTTATGTAATGCAGGTCATTGTTGACAAATGACAAGAATTACCATACAGACCCTTTTTTTTTTTGGCCCTTTCCTAGTAAGTGACAAGAATTTCTAGTTTAGGGTTACAGTGTTTTTCTCCTTACATCAATGTTAATCCATCTAAATGCATTGAAGTCTTTATTACAATGATAGTCAGATACTGGCAATCTTGCGCGTATCTAAGTTGGACTTCCGAAACTGGTAGTTTGAATTGCATTCTGTTACCTCTACGCTACGATGTGCATGCTCAAAAGCTTGTGGCCTGAGTTTATAGAAGAACTAATGGATTTTTATATCATTATAAGGAGTGCAAACTTATTTTCAAGTGCAGGGAACCTATGCCGGTAGACAAAGACATAATTTACAGCAACTGATTTAGTTTTACTTGAGCAAATTGACATTACAAAAAGGGGCTCCAAGATACTCCTTGATGAAGCGATCGTGACTGTTGGAGAAAAAAAAAGAAAGAAAAAGAAAATGCTAAGTTTAGGTTAAAGATTTATCAATCCTGACTGTTGGGAAAAATTTTGGTTGCTGGGAGAAACAAATGCTTCTGAAAAATGCTAAAGTACAGGTTAAAGAAAATGCATAGATTGTTAGAGGGGTTAAGAGATGCTCCCCGCTTTGGTTAATTTTGACATTATATTTTTCTTTTCTCATTGAAGACCTGATCATAATTAGTAATGAATGTCGCTACCATTACTTGCTGATATGGTTTTTGGCGCACACACACCAATTTAATTTAAGTTTCACAGAAGTGAAAGAAAATGATTAATCTTATTTACATCAATAATGTATATATTAACAAGTTTAAATGTATGATAACTAATTTTAGTTTGAGTTTAAAATCCAAGCCCTGAGTGCACGCAATCAATGTATACTAAAGCTAAAGAAAATAGTTAAAAAAACTAAGAGAAACTTAGTAGTCGATAAATATTAGTAGCAGCGTACTAGTAGTCGTATAATTGGAGTTTGTATAATTTTATTTAGTTTTTTATATGTATTCAAATTTTTAGTGTACAAATACACCACAATATTGTGTAAAATATAATATATGTCAAATATTTTGTTCATATTCACTACTTTTACTCTAAATATAATAATATAACATATTTATACACGAAATTATGTTTGTTTGGATTGTGTTTATTTATCTAAAAATTTTTGCTTGCATCATCGACACAATTTTTAACTATCTTTTTATCTCACATATATTATATCAAAAAAGTGTTATAGTATTTTTTTCATAAAATTATTTCAAATAATCTTCTATCCAAACACATATGTATAATGATGTGAATGTAATAATACAATATAATAATTATACACCAAGATTGTAAAATGTAAAAATGTACGGCCACGGATCCAACGGTACCAGACTCCGATCACAGCCCCTTTCCCCTAGCAGTCGTATCACGTATGCAATCCAAAAAGCACAAAATATTCTTATCATTATCGACAACAGGCATCCAATCCTTCCCTCTCTGCTCTCAAGTCTCAACTGAAAGAAGCCCCGTCCCATAAGTATTTCCGCATCAACTCTTGATGCAGAAATTTTGTGCTGTCGTTCACAGAAATTAGTAGTACTACTATAACTAATAACGGTTCGAGTATTGAATACCCGCGTAATGTTTCGCGCTGCCGCGTCGCCGCCGCTCGCTGTTTTTCGGGGCTGTGTCCGCCAAGTCAGGACCGTGCGTCATCCCAGCCACTCCAAATTAGGGTTTCGTCTCTCAATTATTGGGTCACGGTGGTGTTTTTGTAGCCATGGTGGAAGCATTCGAAGTTACTCAGTTCTAAGTCTGGTCGACACTGTCGTGGAGGAGCTGGAGGCCATGCGCAAACGCCGTCAGCTTCGCGTTTCTAACAAGTATTTAGTTTCCCACGGATCATCATAATTTCAAAATTTCCCTGGTGTTAAGTAGACGTGGTTCTCAATTGCAATTTGTGTTTTTATGAAGTCCTTATAATGCGGCATTGCATATGGATGTGAATGTTTCTTAGTATACTCCGTATTTTGAAGTATTGCTGAAGTAAGTTCACTGGAAAGCTTAGAGTGCCCTTATGTGCGTTTATATAGGCAAATATATGGTTTAACGCCTGAATTGATATGGGATGGCATATCGTGCCTGAGCTTTGGAGAATTGTAAATTGGACGGACATAAGTTTAACTTTGATTGATTTGATGGGAAAATAAAATGGAAGAATGTCAATATATGATTCAGGGCCAACCAGTTTTGCACCTTGATTTCTCAAAGTGCTAACAGCAGATATCGATTTTACTCATCTCTTGATTATATTTTCTGGGATCAGGAAGACTGATTTCAATGAGATTACCATATATCTACTTTTTCTTGACTTGGAGCAGGCCTGATGAGTGGAAACTCATTTAAGATAGGCGGGCTTTCCTTCTAACTTAGGTCACCCATAACTAATCACTTTTTGGCCCCTTGTGATACAGGTGTCCCAATTGTTATCACGTCAGTATCTAGAATGTTTAGGTCCAATAAAATAGTCAACAGTGCCTCATATTAAGACTAAGGTTGGTCTGTTCCTTTATGGTTGCGGCATTTGACAGAAAAATTCTGCAGGGTAGCAACTAGTGGGGAGCTTCTTCAAGATAAATTGGAAAAACGAACACTGCAGAAAGGGTTGCTGCTGGAGTTCAAGAAAGACGCTGGAAAGGTATTGCTGGCTGTTGCTCAGATACCTGACGGCAAGAAGAACTGGATGGTCTTTGATCAGGTTTTATTGAAACAATACGCAGCATGTCAGATATGTTGCTAGGTGTTAGAACTCATTCTTGTATTCCTCGTTTGTAGGTTTTTCAGATTTTCAGGTGGTCTTATTGTTCTTTTGGTTCTTAATGATTCAGAATGGTGTCATGACCTCCATAAAACCACAGCAAATAACTTTTATTGTTCCGGGTATTGAGGACTTTGACCATACACAGATATCAGACTTCATTCAGAGAGCTCAGAGTAACTTGGTTGGTTCTTTTTACAGTTAAAAGAACATATTTGCAGTTTTTAGCTTCTTGTAGATGAGTTTGGAAATTCATTATTCATTGCAGGATCCAGCGCTACTCGAGTTTGCGTGGATTGAGCTGCTTGAAAAGGGCAAGTCAGTAACTATTGAGCAACTAGCTGAGGTATACCTATTACAATTGTCATGGTTTTCATCTTCTTGTTCTTCTAATGACCTTGGTTTATGCTTACAGATGATTTTTGGTAGTGCGGAGCCCCTTGAGAGCTACTGTGCCCACTTACTGCTGTCAAATGATGATATTTACTTCACAGTTCTGGAGACAAAGGGTCCTTTCTCTCTCTATGGTCCTCGACCTGCTACTCAGGTATGTCTTACTAAGTAGTACAGCTTTATGTTGTAAGAGAACGTATTTGTGTTCTTAGTCTTTCTCCATCTTGTGAATTATTTTTGGCTTTTTTGTATGCATGATTTCCTTAGGCTAGCTTTCTTTTTTAAATAAATTAGTTATGTTTGTTGGTCAAGGTGAAAGTTTTCCCCTTATTGGGATGGGGGTTTTGCTTGTGGCAATAAACTTCATAGTTGTGGCAATAACATTCAAGTGATTACTTGTTTATTCATAGTAAACTAAGGTCCTCTCAACTTGAACAATTAGGTGGAAGAACTTCTTCAGAAAAAGCTTGCCGAAGAATTGGCTGAAAGGGAGTTTCACGAGTTTATACAGTTATTGAAACCTGCCAAAGGAATGCCTCCACATGCTAAACCCTCAAAATCTTCATGGAGAAGTGAAGAGAAAGTTTGGCACAGAATTGAGTCTCTTGAAGCTTATGCTATTGATGATTTCAAGAATGATGACCAGAGGAAAACTGCTGGGATGGTAACTTCTTTTATTAACTAATATCACTTGATACCTGTTCAGTTGCAGATCCTGATAACTCTTATTTATAATTGAAGGATGGTTCTTTTTTAATGCCTTTTGAAAATGTTTGAAAGACAAGAGTTAGATCATTTCTCCTATTGGCTTTGGCAGATTCTAAAAGAGATGGGGCTAGCAAAAACTTCTGCTGCAGCCCTAAATCTACTCATAGACATTGGCTACTTCCCTGTACACGTCAATGTTGATTTATTGAAGTACAGCATTCGCACTGATTACCCAGATGGGGTTTTAGCAGCTGCTGGAAGTCTGTTATCAGAATCATATGACCTTGATGTGGTATACTGGCTTTGTGATTCTCATATCCTCTTAAGACTTTTAAATTTTGCATGAACTCGAGATATACTAGCTAGAATATATTTGTTCAAAGTAACTGGAGGATGACAATTTCTTCTGAATTAAGTTCAGATAATGCAGTTATAGCTCTACATGAGATTACATATTTTTCATATTCTTTTTGTGCCGTAATTATTTGCTTATGGTTATATGTAGAATGCCAGATTAGATTTGACTCACTTGAAGGTTTACGCCATTGATGTTGATGAGGCTGATGAGGTAAGTTTTGGTCTTATTGTGATATCCTGTTGTCTTTATTGTCTTATATTCCATAATGATTTCCTTTCAATCCATTTCAGCTTGATGATGCACTGAGTGCTACGAGGCTTCAAGATGGTCGAATTAAGGTTTGGATACATGTTGCAGACCCGACAAGCTTAGTTCAACCTGGAAGCATAATAGACAAGTAGTTCTTGTTTTCATAACAGTCTTTTTTCAAATGAGCTATAGTAGGGCATTGTTTAATTCAATCTTCTTCTTAGAGAGGCAATGAAAAGAGGAACTTCCATATTTTTACCAACTGCAACCTATCCTATGTTTCCTGAGAAATTGGCGATGGAAGGTATGAGTCTGAAGCAAGGAAAACACTGCAATGCTGTTACAGTATCTGTAATACTGCGACCCGATGGAAGGTGAGCTCCTATTAGCCAGTCTTTTTAGCAAATTTCTGTTTATGAGGTCCCAGCACTTTGCATCTGGACTTCTATTGTTACTTATCATGCCATCAAGCTTAGAGGAAAAGACTTCAGAGTTATTGGTTTAAAGAATAGGGAGGGCTTAGATCAAGACTGTGAGAGAGAAGGGGCATTCCATTGCAAAGCATTGATTCTAAGTCCACTATTCTATAAATCAGAAAGAAATCCTCGAGAACCTTTGACTATTCCATTCTTTTGGCCTTGGGATTAATTTTGCCTTTAGAAGGCTGCAGTCAGGGTGAGGATTACCTGGGTTTTCTAGATAAATGGTTTTTCTGGGCTTTGACCTGAAAGCTCTGCAATGTGTTTTGGAGCCTTTATGACAGGAGACAATATTTTGGTCTCTCTAGGGAAACTTTTATAAAATTCATTCCCCCCTTGGTGGGTTCTCTTGTAGGTGAGTGGATGTAATTTCCAGAGCGAAGGTTTTGATACTTACATTCGTAACCGTTCTTTGGGATGTCAATATGGATTTTGGAGTTGAGGAATTCTGAAATTTAGAGAATCACTTAATTGTGCATTTTCTTAGTTGATGCATCCATGCTGTTTAGTTGTATTCAGTTGTTTATTGGAAATATGATGCAGAGTGTCCATGAATCCTTCAGCATTTGCTTTTCAGTTGGCGTTAGTGATCTGAGCGCATCATTTGAATTATTCTGACATGTTTGCTTAAATTTACAGTAAAGATTGATATTCTTGCATGTCTATCTAAATTATATTACCTTTTGATATACCCAGAATCACTGCATGAGTTTTGCCTCATTTGAAAGGAATCATTTGTTGAATGATGAGCAACTTTATAGATCGTAGACATTTGAACAAGGCTTGAGAAAAACTATTTTTAGCAGGAGTTTCACTTTCATGGCTTTATAGTATTGCAGAATATTCTGTGGACAATTCCATAATCAAACCAACTTACATGCTGACATATGAGAGTGCATCAGAGCTTCTTCATTTGAATCTGGAAGAGGAGATTGAATTGAAAATTCTGTCAGAGGCAGCTGCGCTGCGATTCAGATGGCGGCAACAACAGGTCAATTTCTTTTCTCAATGTCTTAACATTCACAAAATTCTGGTCTAGTTACCCCTCATGTTTATGAAAGATGTCACTCTGTTGGTTTGGAGTTACCAGTAGTGTGTGCATGAAATTGACCAGGCATCCTTGAAAACTTTCAGTTACCATGGTTTTCTGGCCTTTAACAGTGGCTACTTAATTGCCATGCACTTGATTATTCTTTTTTTTTTTTTTGTTGCTAAAGTTTGAGTTAGATGCACCAATTATTGAGTTTTCACTCATTTCTCTTTACAGAAGGGGTGGAGTCAAATAACTCCTACAGAAAATGTGCGAAGTTCTTGCTTTATATAATATATTCAGGGCCTCTCTTTTTGCCTCCCTTGTGCGTAAATCAAGCACGAGCCTTTGACTAATTGAATTTATGAGAAGGCTATGGCCAGCATTAAAATTTTGTGGTGGCTTGTCTGATTTCTAGAATTTCCAAAGTTTGTTTAGAGTTTGTTAATTATTCTAGAGGTTTGGGAACTTGAGCACTTATCGTTTATCGTGCTTTAATTTTGTGAAAGATTTTCTTCATGAGCTTCTTGGATATCTGGAGTGCGAGCACATTATCATCCACATTCTTTGGTGTTAATATTGTTTAAGGTTGTGACATTGCAAAAAATCCATGTTGGCCAAGTGCCGTGGTTTTTTGGTTCAAGTTGTAATTGAACTGAAAAAGCTTTGTGTAGGGTGCAATAGACACTTCCACATTAGAAACACGGACCAAGGTTGCAAATTCAGATGATCCAGAGCCTTTGATTAGACTATATGTTGAAGACCAGTCAGATCCAGCTATGCGACTTGTATCTGAGATGATGATCCTGTGTGGGGAAGTTATAGCCATTTATGGTTCTTATAACCACATCCCATTACCCTATAGAGGGCAGCCTCAATCAAATATCGATACATCTGCATTTGCCCATCTTCCTGAAGGACCTGTGAGGAGTTCAGCAATTGTTAGAACAATGCGGGCTGCTGAGATGGATTTCAGGAAGCCTATCCGTCATGGGGTTTTAGGACTTCCTGGCTATGTTCAGTTTACATCTCCCATCCGAAGATATATGGACCTCCTTGCTCATTACCAGGTAAGGTTTTTCGTTTAGTAAATGGGCAAGTATCATGCATATTATCTGTCTACTGGTGCATAGCTGCTTCAACAGTGGTTTTGACATTTTTAGCCTGTTTGCCTCCTGGAAAAATAGGCTGTAATATTTCTTGAAGTGTCCTCATAAACAAATTATGAAGTTTTCCTGTCACAAACCCAAAAATTACATATTGGTTAATATTTATCCCTTGACATACTATTTTTAAACATAAGCTAACAACTGCGACTGAGAAGGGGGCATTTGTTGTGTTCAATGAATTAGTTAAAATTTTTGCCAATATGCAGGTAAAAGCGTTTCTTAGGGGGGATTCTCCTCCTTTCTCAGCTGGTCAACTGGAAGGAATTGCATCTTTAGTAAACATGAGCACCCGAGTAGCCAGGAAGCTTTGCAACAGCAGTCTAAGGTATTGGATATTGGAGTATTTAAGACGGCAACCAAAAGAGAGAAGGTTTTCTGCTTTGGTGCTCAGATTTATTAAAGATAGGATAGCCGCAATACTCTTGGTGGAGGTAATAATGTGACGGTTAAATATTTGAATTCAACTCATATTTTGCTTCCTCCATTTGTTGTTTTGTGTAATTGCCTTTTTTTTTTTTAAGGTGAAAAATTTTCTCCTATAATACATGCGTGTCTGCTGGCTACAACAAATGTCAGACTGTTTATGATACTCATACCATTAACTTTGATTAAAGAGAATGTAAAAATTCTCCGTAAAAACATGTTTGCGTTCTAGCTACAACAGATGTCAGACTATTTATGATATTCAGACCATCAACTTGGTTGATGAGAAGATAATCAACCTTCATAAATGAAGAGAAGCACCCTTCATGACCCCCAAGAGATTCATTAAAAAGAAAAATGTAATCTGAAGAAAAGGAGTCGAAAATGGTAAACTAGAGAAAAGGAGTCGTCTCAAGGCCTTGTCAAGAAATGCTACCTGTTGCACTGTTTGTTTCTCAGTCAAAGAACTAAATGATGTTGTACTCTTTCCAGGTTGGACTTCAGGCTTCTGCGTCAATGTCCATAGGTGTAGAGGTTGGTGACGAAGTTAAAGTTCAAGTGGAAGAAGCTCATCCACGAGATGATATTCTCTCTCTCAAAGAGGTTCCAGTGGGATAATGCTCTTTTGATGATAAGTTTGTGGTAAAGACACTGACTCTAAGGTGGTAGAGAATAGTGAATCTATGACTTGAGGAGGAGCAATCTCTTTAAGATGCTGACACATCAATTTTTGTTGAATGACAGTAGAATGGGGTTTTAGGGTAGCCCCTCTACGTTAGCTGGTACCTTTGCTTGGGCACCAGACGGCAATACATGAACTGTTGAAGTTTTGAGGAGCTCCCGTTCTTTCACTACTTCAGAAGCTGCGGACCAAAGCATGTACAGCTAGAGGCCATCGTCTTTCATTATGTGGCACCACATGCAAAACAGCTGGCCTCTAGCGGATGATATCCTGAAATCTGAGTTTTCCTCTGACGTGTTGAATCCGTAAGGGCTGCAATGGAGTTAATCTAAGATCACGTTAGATTTGTAGTACTGTTATTAGACATTTTCCTCTGAGCGCTTGTTGCTGGTGGGCCGATGATTTTCAAGGCCCAAACTAGCCGACGAATGCGACACCCATCTTTCAGTTAGACGGAGGGTACTGGGCTTATTGTCGTCTTTTCTCGCCGGCCCGCCACGGGAAAGGTGTCTAAATGTCTAATAACAGTACTACAAATCACGCTAACATTAGGGATCCTAAAATTAAGGTTACCTAAGCTGATGGGATGGAAGGATGCCTCAGCTTAGGCGACAAGCGACAGAACTACAGAAGGCTACTGCCTAAGCTCGTGAGAATCCTAAAATTAAAGAAGTGAATTATCTTTTATTTTGTTTCCATCGTGTAGAGCAGTGTGTCATGTAAACTATCTTCCTAATAACATACTAGACTGTTAATATTAATTGTTTTTTATATTTTCAGTTTAAGTTCTCTACATTAGTAGACTTAGATGCAAGGTACAAGTGCTAAAAAGGATACTCGAATTTGAACAAAATGATGTGTCTTGTAGCGGGAAAAAAGAAATTCGCTTGTACATTTGGGAAGTGTTAATCCTTGATATGATGAGTTAGGTCGCTAGTAGGTATGAAGTAGTAGACAGTTACGACACAAAGCAGTAACTATCATTGCACAACTTGGAGTGTACAGCCGAATCGTCTAATCTGGCCTGTCTGAACTGCAGACCGAGCTGCATTCATGCGGTTTCATGGTGTGGTTGCTTGGAAAAATATTTTCCAGCAACAAAATCTTGAACAGTTTCTGTCGGCCCATCACTAGTAACACCAGAGGTTGAAACAAGCATTGCAGCAGCAGCAGCTTTGGTCTTCCTGATGAATGATGATGACTTTGGTTAAGAGAATGTGTTCAAGCCACTGAACCGCAACTGGCAGCCAAAGTGAGGCATCTTTAAAGACTGTCATCAAAGTAGTAGGCACGTCATTTTACATGTTTAACATGCCAGATTATGAAATTAATTGCATTATTAAATATAGCAACGCGCACAGGAGTTACGTGGTTCAAACAGAAGAAAGAATTGCAGGTAAATGATGCAGAGAAAGGAAATAACAATACCAATTTGATTAACAAGCCAGGCGGGGTCTGTTAATCACAACTGATGCAGATATATATATACATATATAGTAAAGCAGAGAAGTCGGTGTGCAAAACCTAACTTATTAAGTCTCCCAAAAGCCACCTGCACTTCAAACAAATTTAAGCTCGACCACTATGCCGATTGTTGGGGGACAATATATGTGGCAGTGCGACTCGTATATTTCAGCTGTGGTTTGCAGATCTATTTGGTTTGGGGGTGCTGCTTTTGTCAGAACTGCTGACTGCTATGCCATTTGATGGATTTAGAGGCAAATTAACATAAAATGCGGGTGAAGGGTCGGGGTTGGGACTGCTTTTGCTAGCTTAACCAGGTCGACTTCAGTGTTTGTCAGGATTCTTAATTACACAATTACGTGTGGAAGCATGTGAGATCATCATATCAAAGCATTTAAATCATGAATTCCCTCGTCTGTCAAGTTTTTTTGTATCTTTATAATCTTTACTCCCCATCTGCTCCACGTACCATTGGGCTGTACATGCAGACTGACTGGAATATTGTACCAAGTCTTATCCAGCACCACCGACAAATTAAGCAACAAAGTCAATACAATCATTCACATCATTTCATACGAATGATAAAAGTGGTAAATAGAAGTAAAAACTTTTTTTTTTCTTGTTTTTCTTTTCCCAGGGCGGGCTGGGGGGGAAGAAGCATTCGCAAGTATCTAACCAAGGAAAAGCATTCATTGTGGAGTACAGTTCTTTGATTCTTCAAAAAAAGAAAAGAACCATCAGATAAACTGCTACACCGTCAAGACTCTAAACCAAGGTTCCTTGACAAAAGTTATTAATTTCAGGGACTGTGGCTTCTGTGATTAACTTCACGCCGTAAAAAGGTACTTTACGGAAGTTATGATAAGTTTTTTTCTTTAATGTAATAGTGCTTTTTTAAAATCTTTTGTTTTGGGAAAAGAAAGTCTTAAATAGAATGTGTTTATTTACATGCCAGAAGGAGAAGATTATTTAGTTGAAAAATGAGTTTGTACAATTAAGCAGGTTGGGTCACTTTAAGAAATAAATGTTTAGATAGTAAAGAGGGAGGGATTGACATCCTACTAAATAATAATAATAATAATAATAATGTTGGGGCACCCCGTCTTCGAGAAAAAGCTTGGGAATTGCATGTGAGTAGTTTGGATCCCGAGAAACCGTACGCTTTCCATGCCAAAGCCGTATGCTGCAGAATTATTGATAAGGCCATAGCTAGCTTTGTCCGCCGTTTGCAGTTTGCCTTGGATCAATTATTTCACCCTGCCCTCCCCTCCTCTCTCTCTCTCTCTCTCTCTGTATATACACATATAGACACACACACTCATCTATACTTTGCTTCCGTATTCACTGTTTCATAGTTTCCTGTTAATTAATGCAGCAGAAATCATTTTAACTTCCATGGTGTGCTACTATAAATTCATATTCATGTGCTTAACTGATTGCACTACCTATCTTTTTTTTTATTTATTTATTTTAACAACCGGTACTAGTCTCCTTTCTTTTCTTTTTTTTTTGGGCATAAATCACAGGTGTCTTTATCGTCTTACTGTTTGCGAATAATTCTCTTCAAGTCGCGTCGGGCCCTTATGGTAGGAAACTCTGTCTAATATTAATATTATTTTTTTTTATTTTTATACGTTTCGAACCCAAAAACTCATGGTTAAAGAATGCGACCCATTTCCACTTGCACCGACCAGCAACCGTTGGTCTACTACAGCGGGGACTGCAATTTACCACCCAACGTTAACTTTGTTGGGAGAAGAGATTGTAACAGCACTGCATTACATTCTGGCGGTAATTACTTACTCTTTTCCGACTGGTGTTATGGTAAATTTCAATAACGTGATGTCCATTGATTCTCAGCATAGGAGGCGAATCAGTAGTTTAATCGTGGATTAATTAATGCGTTGCGAGAGAGAGAGAGAGAGAGAGATGGAAAGAGATCAGGCACCGCCGAAAATTCTGGGCACCCTGCCTGCGTAATGGACGAATTCTTAACCAAAAGGGCTTAGATTCACAAGGGTACACGTGTCAGATGAGATCTGCTACCACCCCCTTTCTCCCTTCAATGCACTACGTTGGCTGGGTCTGGATTAGCAACCAAACTCACGTGTAAAGTTGTGCACCCTTTTTTTCCCGTAATGCTGTCGCCACCATCAGAGAGGGTTTACTTGGGAATGCAATTTCATTCACCCTTTTGATTTGCTGCTGCTTCTAAATCCTCTAACCGAACCAAGCTAAGTCAGCCTTTTCTTTTTTTTTTTTTTTTTTTTTTTTGGGGAGTTTCGTGTAAGAATTGAATTTAACTGCGCCCTCCCATTAGAGTTGGTTGACTAGAATCCAGAATCTCTACATACACTAACTCACTACACTGCCAAAGTTGTTGCTGATTCACACACACACACACACACACACACTGGACCAACAACGTTTCACGGTAAAAAGTAATCTCCAAATTTTGCAGTGATGATGCCCCACTCTTTTTCTTTTCTTAATACAAAGAAGACCAACTCTTCTTTTGCAATAATCTTTCCACCGACTGACGTCTACCTCCAAATAATACCGCCCCTTCCTATATACCTGCTACTTAATTGCTACTAAATGCTGCTACTAAATGCTGCTTCTAGTCTACCAAATTACGATTGCAGTCCAAAATTTCTCTGAATATCTTTTTCCCCCCCCCCCCCCCCCCCCTCTTCTTTGGTTTAGAAATGCATTAATAACTCGAGCCAAGATCGTTCAACTTATTCATGTCATGGGTTCCTGCAAGAATCCACAAGTCATATACTTATTGGGCATAATCTCTGAAATTACACTAGTTTCTGTTGACCTCCAAAGGAATGGAATGACGCAAGTTGAAAGAACAGACTATAAATTATCAATCATGGACACAGCTAGTTGCTGTTATTGATTTAGTCGCTCTCTACCATACTAACATTATTGTTCCAAGAATTCGATCTGCAGAGAACATGTGCTGTAGTTGTACATGATTATAATGATTCTTTGAGACCTGTCCTAATTCATATTCACGGTGATGACTGAAACCGAACCCATTCAAACTTTTGTTTAGCAAAAAAAAGTTTTTCTGCCAAAAAAATTTAAAAAAAAATAAAATTGTAGAGATGTTAGATTAAGCATGAGTGGAGGCGACGAGAAGGGGGAAGTGGAGCGACGAGTAAATATGGAGAGTTGATCTGTGAATCAATTAGTGGATTCACATGCATGTGTAGGTTTGGGTTGGGCTGCTGGGCCTCCATTCACTAAATCTCACAATAATCTTTTTCTCCTGACTCCTGAGCCGCTGCACGTGGCTTACGGCTCCTGGACCTTCGATGTTGACATGCTACCCCTCCGCAAATTACAACTCTTGCCCCCGCCCACGACTCCTATTTTACTCTAATTATCCTCCATTCTAAGCAAGCAAGCAATAGCTTGTTTTCTTGCATCGTTTATCGTTGCCAGTAGCAGCACTCTTGTTTTCTATCTTTTCCTTTCGTTATTGTTTTTTGACTTTTCCTTTTTGATAATACAAGCTTCATTAGTTGACATTCTCGTCTGCTCAGTGAGTTGTTTACTCTCCTAAAATTATTATGCCCTAAGATTTCACAAAAAAGGAAAAAGCAAAAACGATAACAGTTCAGCCGTCATAAGGGTTTTGTGACGAGGAGATTTTTACGAGGCACCCCTCTTGTCCTCTCAAGTTGAGCATTCAATTCCCTTGCTAGTTCCCCAAAGCCTTGTTGTCCTCTCGCTAAAAAGTTTCCGGTCGGCCAAATAAAATCCCCTACCACTTTTATTTTAAGTAACTAGTACTATATACTAAAGGTTGAGACTGCAGGTTTAGTCACTCGTAGTATTACTTACCGCAGTTTGGATGCACTTCCGTAGTTGGGAGTATTATTTATGCGGGTTTCCTATTGAAGCTTGTCGTTAAATTAAAAAAAAAAAAAAAAAAATTTTGCCAGGGTTGGGAAGAAGTCATCAGATTCCCTCGATAGGGGAAAGAAGTAGGTGCAGTACTATAATTAATTGGGCAAAATGCACAGAAAAAGGCATCGAGGGTGAAGGAGATCATACTAGTAGAGAAAAAATGCAGCTTAATAAATGAATTCCTGGTGCAAGGGCGACAAGCAGCTGGGACTGGTGGAAAAAAAAGTGATCGCAGCTGGTGCCTGAATTTATATTAAGTCTAGGATGCGCCACCCCAGACCAAGACCAAATGGGGGTGAAGGTGACACTTTGATCTCTCAACCACAAATTTTAATAAGGACATAGAAGGGTGTATAGGTGAGGCTCCCAAATTTTCATTCTTTTTTGTTCCAGCTTAATTAATTGTTTGGACTAATTTCATTTTGGCGAAGGGTGTCAATCTAAAATTTCAAATCGTCAAATTTTTTTTAACATCCTCCAAACATAAAAAATAATTCAACAACTTTTTTTTTTTTTTTGGGGCCGATTTCTAATTTCATTTGTTAATGCATTATGTCTACAAGCTTCATGCCCCGGTTATTTACCTTTTTTTTCTTTTGTTTTTTTTTTTTTTTTGGGGACAAGCGGTTATTTACTAAAAGTTACCAGCAGTTTCACGTTTTCCTGGAAAGAATAGGTAATGTCCTCATTACTCCAGCCTTAATCATAAGAGAATCCCTCTAATTTATGAGGGATCAATATAGGTAAAGCTTTATCCTAAACATACACTCATTGTGCAAATCTTAATGATCTTGACTGGAATTTTGAATGCATTCAAGAGTGTGCACTGAAATGCAAGCAAAGGGAAGGATGGCATTAGTTTGACAAGGAGGAGGAATATTATGAATGTCTTTTCTGTTTTCTTTAGTAGATGAACATTCAAAACGTACACCAGTTCATCCTTTTAAAACCAAAAAATAAAGAAAAGAAAATGTTTAAGTTCAAATCTGAGTAAAAACATTAACTCCTACCAATTAGTTCCCACAATAAAACTTGTAAAATTATTATCAGGAAAAAAAAAACCCTGTAAAACAATATTCAAAGTGTCGTGTGCCTACATACATACTCAAAAGTAGGGCCGCAAACAATCGAGCCACTCATGAGCGGTTCGAGTTCGAGTTGGACTCGAGATCGATATTGCTCGAACTAACTCAAATCGAGTTCGAGCAACTCGTTTCCATACATGAGTCGAGTTCGAGAAATTTTCTCTTAAAATTGATAGGTCACAAACCGACTCAAATAGGCTCAAATATATATATATATATATATATATATATATTATTTTTTATTTTTTATTTTAATAGTAAAATTACATATATATTCCCAAAATTTTAATTATTTATTAAGGAAAATATTTATTTTATTCATTTTCTAAAAAATAAAATAATTATTTTTTTATTTTTTTGGGTTTGAGTATGCTCGAGTTCGAGATTGACCAAGTTCGAATTCAAACTTGAACTTCAATTTGAGAACTCGTTGAGCTCGAACTCAAGTTTGAACTGGGTAAGAATGAGTCAAATCTCAACTCGATTAGGCCAAAGTTGGGCTTGACTCACTCATTTACAACCATACTTAGACGTCGTAGCTGCGTGCATATAAGTTTACAAGGCGATTTTCAACACTTTCTGTCCTTTCCTCTTCTTATCATTGTTCCACCCATCTATAAAACTATAAGAGAGATAAAAATATATTTAAACTCATTGTGAATGAATCCATCTATAAAAGGTGATTGAAAGTTATAGTATTTACGAAGATATAAATATGAGAGTCTCTAAAATCAAGTCGGTGGATCATCTTTTAGTTTGTTTTTGTGGCTTAAATTACATATTATTTAGTATAGGATTTTTCCATTTTGAATTACCTACTTTGAATCATATACTATGCAATTGTGTTGCACAAAATTCCCCTTAATATTGGTGCGACAAATGTGCTTGGAATTCCAAGATTGTTCTTTGGAAAGTTAAAAAAATGAAGGGGGAAATGGCTTTATTTGGAGTTTGATTCTTTGGAGAAATTTTTTTTTATTTTATTAATGAATATTCCTTTTGCATACATTTCAACCACTTTTTTGTCTCATATATATCACATCTTTAAAAAGTTTTACAATAAGGTTTTTCCCAAAAAAAAAAAAATGCAATTTAGACGGATTTTTTGATTTCAAAAACCAAAAGGGATCTTTCAATAATGATTGAAAACATTTGCAAGGTGAGTTATCACTCGCAATGAAGAAACCACAGATTTCTCTCTCTTGTTATATTTATCTCTTCGTTTTTTCTTTGTTACTGTTTCAATTCTTTCTCGGGTTCTTTGAATTATGGGAAAGCAGGTGATCCAAATAGTAAGAATTGGACAAAGAACATCGCCACAATTCAAAATTTGATATCATAGTTATTTTTGTTAAATTGTGAATATGATCCTTTCTCCGTAGAAATTTTATTTCTATTTTTTGATAGACATCCTTCTCCAAAGTCAAATTGTAAGGTATTTTCAACATGTAGGGTCTGTTTGTTTCAATGTAAAACGTTTTCCGGAAAACGTTTTCCAAATTTTCCTCTGTTTGGACAACATATAATTTGGGAAAATAATTTCTTAGAGAAAATCACTTACCCCAAAACATTGAAAATAACTTCCGCATCTATTTGAGCGAAGTTATTTTCCTTCTTAAAACCTCTCTCTTTCGCCTCTTCTGACAGAAATCTCAACAAGTCTGAAAACCTCAATAAGTTTGAAAAAATTGTCTCTAATACATAGTTCCTACATCATTATTCCTGTGGCTGTGGTGATCTTTCTTGGAATTTCCGTTAATTCTTTGCTTCTCCAGCCGAAAAAGTTTCAGAGGTATTTCCCTACCAATTTTTCCCATTTTATTTTCTTCGTTCTTTCCTCTCATTCACCCATGGAATATTCTTATTCAAGCAGATCTCTCACTTTCTTAACCTTTCTGTGTATCTTAATTTCACTGCTGATTTTTTTTCTTTTTTCCTGGCACAAAGGGTTTTGTGTTTTGTATTTTACGTATTTTTTTCAGGTCATTTTTGTGCTAAGGGCTATGGGTGGTATAATGGCTTTGGCTTCTAATTTTAATTTTTAGTATGGAGAATTGATTTTCACGGGACATTATTTCTAGCGTACCGGGTTTGATTAGACAGTATCCTCCATATACCTACAAAATGATCAAATTCAGTACATTTGTATATTAGTCGGTATTCGTTGTGTAAATGCATTTTGTGGCAATTTTTGGCTTAGCTTTAATTCGATGTTAATCAAATGAAGGATGGTTGTTTGCGTGCATATAAGATGTTTGTGAAAAAGCCTTAATGAAAATGTAAATATGAGGGCCTAATGGAACAAGAATTCTTTCCATGTCCCTGTACTATCGCTTGTGTTTAATTCCATCAACCATGACTTCCTAGTTCTCCTCCATTTTGCTGATTTTTCTCCCAGACGCTTTTCCTCCTGATCTTAGTGAATATAGTGGTGCAAATTAGGTACACGGCCATATGGGCAAAGCTCTAGCTTGAAGCCTCAGAACGTAAACTACTTACGAGATAAAGCATGCACTAGAAGTAAGTGGTCAATTAGATTAAAAAAAAAAAATTAACGAAATGTGAAGTTCCAGAAAATTGAGTTTCAGCAATTCTAAGGATGGACAAAGACGCGATAAAATATCAAGAATGAACTAACTTTAGAGGTTGGCCAAGAGCGTGATCCCAAAGGAAGCTAGCATGGTTCCATCTCACAATTAATCCATAAAGTTCCAATGTACTCATTTATAAAGTCATGAGATTATAAGAGTCACCTTCTCGACCTTATCATTCTTGATTAGGGATATCATGGCTTTCATTTCATGCAATGTAGCATAATTTACCTTATTATCTCATGCAGCTATATATGTAGTGGATAATATTGGAAGCAATCCTTTAGAATTTAGTGGCACACTGGAGGCTATTGAAGATTTCGTGGAACTTGGTTTACGCTGGAGGTGTGATCTGTGTTCATCTAGAAAGTTTACATCTTAGTTTGTCACCTGGCTGTGTTACTTGGAATTAATTCATAGTTAGTTACTTCATAGAGGAAAAAACGTTGTACTAATTGGTTTGCATGGATGCTCAATGCCGCTTTTCATAATCGTAAGAGAGAGTTTCGTTCAGCTTTGAACTTCCTAAGCTTTGAGGAATTAATGGTTGAGGAGCATGGCAATTAGAATTGACAGATACTATGAAATGTGGGTTAGATTTTAGTTTCGAGATAGAAAAGTTTGAAATCATCTATGAAATATTTACGGTTTATTTCTATTTGTAGCTTATGATAATTCCCATGGAACTTGTGAGTAATAATCCATCATCACTGGGAAAACAAGAACACCTGCAAATCACTTGCAAGTGCAGAGACTTTAATTCAATCCTAGATTTTCTGTCCCTTTTCTTCAACAGTTTCAATATCTCGTTACACCCAAAATGGGGAAAAAAAGTAGTGAACAACCATGAATTTTTCTTAGGCACTTTTCCAGCAGCTTACATGCTATGACCATTGGGCTTTCTTTATTCCTTTAATCAAATTTGATAATGAGTCAGTAAAAAATTCTCATCAGGATTCAGTCTTCCTTAGGTAAAAAGATTATACGACTTCAAAATTGCAGAAAAATTACAGAGGCACAAATTCAAAAAGTCTAAGAAATATTGAGCAGATTTCCTTCTTTAATGGTTTTAGTTGATAAGACATTGGTCTTGACAAATTGTTTAGTAATCGAGATCTTTGCTCACAAAAACAAATCTGGAAAGAGCAAGTAATGGTATTAACACATACCCAAATGAATGCACTCGTGAGTAGACAGCAAAATGACTCTCTTTAATGTGTCTTGAATATTCATGCAAGTTAAATTTGTACTCTGAACTCTATGAGCAAAGCTCTTACAATATTTGAACTCTATGTGCATGGTATGCTTTTCTTAAAATTTGAGAAAAAGAAGGTTGCAGCCTATTCTAATCAGAAGAGAGCTCAATAAGGACTAGAGATTTTTGAATAACATAATTTGTTAATGATCTGTTAGCCAAGAATCAATATAAAATTGTCCCATCATGATAGTCTCTGGTTTGATGTTTTTTCATGTACATAAATGAAAATTTATGGTGATCGATGCAAAGTTATCAGGCTTGGGTTATTTATTCTAGTTTAGTGCTTGTCGCTTATACTAGTTTAGATGCAAAGTTATTTATTCTAGTTTAATAATTCTATTAAATTTTCCATAGATGGATCCCAATAGTGATGATGATGAGACCGCCATTGTAATTGGTGCTGCAACTTCAGCCTTGTACTGGATACACACTCTTGAAGCCTACAAAACTCCAACTGTTATATCTAAACCACCTTATATTAATAAGGAGCGAGCTAGGGAGGATTACATGGATAGCATATTATACGGAAGTAGTTCTTATTGTATAGACCAAATTAGAATGGACCGTAATACATTTTTCCAGCTACTAAATGCTCTCACAATTAGGGATTGTTACCACCAACCATTCATATGTCAGCAAGAGAGCAATTGTTAATGTTCCTACAAATAGTTGGCTATAATTTGAGATTTCGGGTGGTTGGGGGGTATTTGTATAGGTCAACTGAAACCATACACCGCTATTTTTCCATTGTACTTAATGGCATATTGAAACTATATCCAGAATTAGTACAATTGCCAAATGGTGCAACTTCATTGGAGATCCGTAATAGTCGAAGATACTATCCTTGGTTTGCTGTAAGTTCAGTCCTTTGTTTAAAATTTTATTAACTCAAATAATGAAAACTATTTTATATCTAATTCAAATCATAAAATAGGACTGCATCGGGGCTGTAGATGGAACACATGTTGTTGCAAGTGTACCCCTTGAAATTCAAGGAAAATTTCGAGGTCGAAAAGGTTACCCTACTCAAAATGTTTTAGCTGCTATTTCTTTTGATCTCAAGTTTTCATATGTGCTTGCTGGTTGGGAAGGATCGGCACATGACTCTCGTGTTCTTGAAGATGCTCTTACAAGACCAGGGGGTCTACAAGTACCCCAAGGTACTTGTCTTAATTTATGTGAGTCATATAATTATGGAAAACACTATTAGATAAGGCAAAAGTAACTTTTTTTTTTCAATTTTAGACAAGTATTATCTTGTAGATGCTGGCTATGGCATTCGCAATGGGTTCATTCCTCCTTATTCTGGAGTTCGATATCACCTAAAGGAGTATGATGATAATCCCCCTCAAAATGAGAAAGAGCTTTTCAATCTTCGTCACTCCTCCTTGCGAACAACCATTGAACGAGGTTTCGGTGTTTTAAAGAAACGATTTAAGGTGGTGGATAATGATCCATTTTGGGATTTTAAAACCCAAGTAGATGTGATCTTGGCATGTTGTATCATACATAATCACATCATGGGTATAGCTCCAAATGACGTATTCATGGAGGAGGTCATTCAAGAGCAACAATTTGAAACTCCAAATGTTCTAGTTGAACAAGCATCTCACACACAGTCTTATCAAACACAAAGTGAGAGGCGAGCTGAAAATAGAGAATGGGCAAGGAAAAGGGATGCAATTGCACATGCTATGTATGCGATTACACGAAGAAGACAAAATAGATAATTTAGATAGTTTTTTTCTCTCTAAACGCTTAGCTTTTGAATTAAGACAAGTTGTAAATAAACTTTTTTTTTTCCTCTAAATGGATGTTAGTTGTTGATTGATTTTATTGCCTTATAATTTACTTTTACTTTTGCCTTATAACTTTATCTTTTTTTCTATTTGTCATTCAAAGATAAATTTTCATCCGGTTTTTCTTTTCACATTCATGAATCAATGTAGAGCTACCGCTTGATTTGTTGTGATCCCGATCATATAGGTTGGATGGCTTTAATGACAAGAATATATTGGATGTATATCTTTGTTGACTTTTTCCTCAAATCGGTGGACATCATGTGATACTAGCTATTAAGCATTTTTCCTGGATATGGCCTTTTGTGCTTCAGTGGTTGTGTGAGACATGGAATTTGCATGGTAGTTTTTCTTTTCATATTGTTGGTAATGAGATTTTCTTGCTTATATATTCTTATTGAAATGGGTCACTTTTGAACTGTCTTTTCAGGAACTTCCAATTTGGAATTAGAAAAGTACTATAGAAATTTATTAATTTTTCTGAAGATGGGCAAGAAAGGAGAGAAACAGTTTAGGTGGTCAAGACCTATGGAGCGTTTGATGCTTGAGATTCTTGCCGATGAGGTGAAACTTGGGAATAGACCTAACAATAGCTTTAAACCAAGTTCATTCACACGTGTGGTAAATGCCATAAAAGATAAGTTCGAAGTTACGCTCGCGTAACATGTGGAAAATCATCTAAGGACCGTGCATCAGCTTGGTCCACTATAGTAAAAAATTGAAAAAGTGGATTTGGTGGGATGATACTTTGAAGATGATCACCGCCACCCTAGTGTACCATGCCTATGTTCGGTATTTGATATATTTATATCTTGTGTATATAAAATTTTCCACTTGTTCTAGTTTTTTATTAATTTTCCAACCTATAAAAGATTTTTCTACTTGTAATCCTGATTCCCTGGTTCTCTTTTGCTTCAAGTTAGGAACAGGGCTTCTTATGGTTTTGTTTTTTGTCCTGGCTTTCCTTCCCTTGTACAATTGTCCATACTCAACCCTTACACATCAGAAACTGAAATAGAAAGATATACTCCTTAGAGGACATGATTTTTGAACTCTTCTTGTAGGTATAGAATGTATCTTACCCAGTTTATTGGATATCCACATGTCTTTCTGGTTATGCTGAAATCATTTAAAAAGGAAAAAAAAATTCCAAATCCCTTAAAATGGACATAGTTGATTTAATATTCGTCCACTAGTAAATAGGATGAACAATTATTACCAATATTATCAGTGCTATCAGTGGGGTCTGATAAGTTTATACAGGAAACACTAATATCTATGTAGTTAAATGGTAATATGATTTTACCTTATTTGTGGTTTTGGAGATGTTGCAATGATGGCAAGTGAACTGGAAATTTGGTAGTGCTCCAATTGGTTTTCTACAATTCTGTGCTGGACATGCTAGAATGTAGAGATGACAATATAGCTGCACTATATTCACCGTTGCTTTAATCCAAAAAGGCTTTGCCGTGAGTTCCACCGATTCGATGCAAATAGTTCTAAAGAAATAGTGGTAGTAAGTAGGTATAAATGTGATTGATGTGCAACGATAAGGAGTGTTTAAGATTCATGAATCCTTTATTCGAGTAGGCTTAACGGTTTGATGAACTCATCATAAATGTTATCAACCATTATAGCTTCAATAATTGTAGATTTGTGGGCTTTTGTCCTTTTGGAAGTGTTCAAGGACCATGAAATGATACATTTGTTTTGACTCAATGTATAGACATCATTATACTTCTTGTTAAGTTCTTTATCACAATGCAAATATATTGTTATAATTGCAAACACAATTCCTAAACTCTATTGCTTCTTGATTGAGCAAAGATATAGCAACATTAGTTCACATGACATTTCAGCTAATGCCTACATTATTGTTTTCTACTCTTTTGGTACATATGGAGAGAACTGGAGAAGCCTTAATTTTTTTGGATTTAACTATGTAGAATTACCCTTTCATTATCTCAAAGACATTCAATTATTCATGATAGTCGTTGACCGCTCTACCGGTTTGTGATATGCAAAAAATCCTGGTCACGACAAGTATATTCACAATAAAATTGAATTGTATGATGAAATGGCTATTGTAGTTGGAAAAGATCTAGCCACCGGGTCTTTTGCAAAATCATTTGTCGATGTGAATTTGGAAGCTGGATTTGTTGCGATGATGTTGAGAATACCGTAGAGACAAGTGTGCAAAAGGATGTGACTAGTGCTGGAGCAACATCATCGGGAACCAAACAACATCGTAAAAGAAATCGCAACAATGAAGACCTTGAAAAGATGACCGAAAAACTAGGAGAAGTGGCAGTTAACAAAATTAGTGCAAACAAACTTGATATCAACCAGCTACATGATGAGATTATGAAGATAGAAGGCTATAGTGAAGAATTTCTAGACTCGGTATTCGATCATTTGGTGCAAAATGAGAAGTTGGGAAAAGCATTTATGGCTAAGAGTCAAAGACTTGATTGATTTCTCGAGAGGTTCAAGAAAGATTGGGCGTTGAATGATAAAATATCAAGAAGTAACCCATGACTATGACATTAGATTAAGATTTTCTTGGCAAGTGAGTTGGGCCAATGTTGTTGCTTCTTGTGATTTGCTTGATTCGATATTGAAAACTAATTTATGTCTTGGAGGCCTATGATACTAGTCATTTGAGCCAAGTAGCTTTGGTTTTGAAAAGAAAAGAGAAATTGACATATTCTCTCTTTGGAATTTGGATGGGATAGTTGGGGCACGGATGCAAGTGTTAAATTCTTTATAATGGGAACATCATAGTCAAGGATGTAATTATGTAAAAAGGTTGTTTAACGGCATGCCTAGATCCTTTGAACCCGCCATCGATTAAATTCTTCTTCATCCTTAAAAGTCCAATTTTTCACTTTGAAGCGGAGGAGAGTCTAATTATAGCAAGAACGTTAATTCCATCCATTAGTGATGTTATCATATTCTTTCAATCATACCTTCTCCTTCATCTCATTGTCATAGGCTAGACATGGTCTGTGGTGTAATGTGGTTTGGATGACGATGAAAAAAAGATTGGATTGGATCACTTCGGATCCCATTTTCTTGATTAACGAATGGATTCATTACTATTGTGTCAGAACGGTGGTTCCTTCCTTTATTGAACAACTTTATAGATATTCTTGTGACATTTATATTTTTTAATTAATTAGGTCCAGGTGGATGTTAGTGCATTTATAGAACTTCTATGTAATGGCTATGATCCTCCGTAGAAGTTTGAATTCAAGGACAAATAACTTGATTGCCTGTAATTGCAATTGAATGTTTTAATTGGTGGCCTTAGTTTGGTTTCTGTAATTTCTCTTTTATCTTATTTAATCAAATTCCATCAAAAATATGAATGGAAATATGTGAAAAGATACATAATATGAATGTCAATTTTGATGAAAATAAGAATATGGTTATAGTGGATATAAAGTAGAATTGGTCTGTAAAGAGATGAAAATTTGAAAGTAGAATAACATTTGGAACATATCAACTAACACTAAAAAAAAAGAACTTGGAAGATATTTTCACTACTAACCAAATAGCGAAAAATTAAGGAAAAAATGAATTTGGAAAATATTTTCACTAACCAACCAAACACAGGAAAATTATGAAGAAGGAAATGATTTTCTAGGAAAATAGCTTCCATGGAAAATATTTTCCTAGGGAAAATATTTTACGTCCAACCAAACGGACCAGTAAAACTTGACATTTACAGTAAAGCTGTCTTGACATTGACATTTGACCTGCGACATTATTGCAGCCTATGAAGGATTTGGCATGTAGTTTTAGGACATTCCGATTTGGGAAGACAGTCAAATAACCACTTAATGTGACCTAATGATGTGATGTGAGAAAGGTAATGTTAGTCATATTTGATCAAGTACGTCAATTTATGCGACTTCTACATGCTTTACAAGTGAAATCATCAACCAATACTAGCCAGTACTTTCCCCTAATTATCACTAGGAAATGGTTTATACCAAAAAAATCCACTAGGAGTTGGATCTTGGAAAAAAAAAAAAAAAAAAAAAAGCCAAGAGCATTAAATAAGGAGATGGGGTGACAATCAATTAATTACAGAACCCAGGGCATGTGATTGTCAGTGTTTTACGATTATACCCTCTCAGAGAATCACTACTGTGGCATGGAGGCCGTCCTTTTTAAGTAACCCTCTTTCCTTTCCTCCCGCTTTCCATTGGAACCAGGTACCACTACCAGTGCCCCGCCCACCCGTCTCCCTCCTGCAAGTCCTAGCTTGCTTTCCCCAAATTCCCAAAGCTCCTCTCCCTGCCCCTGCAGCTCTCCCAGCAGGAGTATATATATATACACACACACATATACACACACTCTCAGTTTCAGTTTCCCTGGAGCTGGGGTGGTAACTGGCAACAAATAACTCATTACTCGTAAGAGTAGTTCGATTCATCCAGTGAGAATTTACAGAAAAGGAAAATGGCTCAAATGGGTTTACTCTGCATTGCTACCCTGCTCTGTTCCTTGACGGTGGTTAACGCTAGAATCCCAGGTGCTTATTCCGGCGGTCCCTGGCAAAGCGCCCACGCTACTTTCTACGGCGGCAGTGATGCCTCTGGCACCATGGGTATGCATGCATCATTTTTTTTTCCCCATCCTCCCCTCTACATTTTACACATACTAACTAGTAGTAACATTTTTTACGTACCACTACTATTTTGTTGAACCTCAGATTGGGGTAGCACATGAGATGTCTGTCTCCAAATGATGCATGGCTATTTTCACATAAACCCTGTAGTTTACTAGTAAAAATACAGCTCTTAAATATAACTTGTTTGTTTATAAGTATCTTCATTTACTGTGACTCAGGTGGGGCATGCGGGTACGGCAACCTGTACAGCCAAGGCTACGGAGTGAACACGGCAGCACTGAGCACAGCGCTTTTCAACAATGGTTTAAGTTGCGGGGCCTGCTTTGAGCTAAAATGTGCTAATGACCCCAAATGGTGCCTTCCCGGCAGCCCTTCCATTTTTATTACGGCGACAAACTTTTGCCCACCAAACTTCGCCTTACCAAACGACAATGGCGGGTGGTGCAACCCTCCCAGGCCCCACTTCGACCTCGCCATGCCCATGTTCCTCAAGATTGCCCAGTACCGCGCCGGCATCGTCCCCGTCAACTTCCGTCGGTAAGGAGTTCCACTACTGGCACTGGCAGTCCATCCAATGGATGAATGCCTCTAAGGCCTAAGCTACTGCTTCTTGTATATATTAGCCGGTCTCCCTTCTGTCTTTTCTCTATTGTGACATTTTTTCGAGAGTCTAGACTTTGGGATTTGAGTTTTAATACATCCGTACGATGTTAGCATTTGCTACAATTATCTTAGTCCATTTCTCTTCAAAATCCAAGCGAAAAAGAAAAGGTTATCTTTCTACTTGGACTGAATGTAACACACATTCGTACGATGCTAAAAATGGAGATCAGGAAAGAAGTTCCTCCGGTACGTGACGGGTGAAAGGCATGCAACTTACAAGTTGGGAGTTAATCTTGGTTCCGTTCTGTCTCTTTCCTTTCTTTCTTTCCAGTTTCCCCCCATTCTAGTGGTGTATTTTGACAGGCAACCAAGCAGTGTCCTTTTTAGCTGGTTTCGTAGCTTGTCGGTTCATTAATCTGGAGTGTTACTGATTTTTTTTTTTTTTTTTCCATCCCAAAGCTGGTTGAGGGAAGAGAATCCGCCAATTCTATTGGCAACCTACAAGTAGTAGTAGGCCCCCTTGGGTAGGTGTGGCTGTGTGCGTCTCCATCTGATCAGATTCAGAGATGCTGGACGCGTTTTTGCATCACTTTCACCACTTTTCGGTTTTACAAACAAATGAGTACAGTACTAGAGATTATGTGGGTCTGTGCCATATGGTAAAACTAAAACCCGGACTCAGTCCAGAATGGACAAGTGCCTAATGTGCTCCCAAGCATTGATGGTAAAGATATTAACACGGAGTAGTATTTTTCTCTTGGAAAAAAAATGTATACTAACTAAAGTGCAGCCCAAGATAGCAGGACAGACGTCCGTCTCCGGGTTGCGGATCCGTAAGCAATTCCGTTTAGAGCTTTAGGACATGCTGGAGTAGTTTAGCTACCAAATCTGTTAGAAACAGGGAAATCCGTGCTTTAAATTCAGGGAATCAGAGTCACATCTGACGTTGCCCTTTAAGTTCACGCTCCACCACCACCTCCTCCTCCTCCTGGTGCTGCTGCTGGGGTCCGTCCACAGTCCACACCACTATCACTATCGAGCATCGATTCTAAAACGCCGCACTATTTTGGTGGGGGCCTCGTCACCTGAATTACCGGTCAACCTAGTTTTCATAACCCCACCCCTCCCCTCCCCTGCCGCCTGAAACTAAAAGCGCAGCAGCAGCATCTTGTGACAAACCCATGACAGCATTAAAGAACCCATTAAAAGGATTTCTATTCTATAGTAATGCTTAGGTGCTACTAATCTCAACTAAACAATTTTTTGGTGAATTTGGGTTTTGCAGGGTCCCTTGCCGGAAGCGTGGAGGAGTGAGGTTCACTTTCAACGGCTTCCGTTACTTCAACTTGGTTCTGATCACCAACGTCGCAGGTGCGGGGGATGTGATACGCGCGAGCGTGAAGGGGACGCACACCCAGTGGCTGCCCCTCAGCCGCAACTGGGGCCAAAACTGGCAGTCCAATGCCCAGCTGACGGGCCAGGCCCTGTCCTTCAGAGTCACCACAGGCGACCGCCGTACCTCCACTTCATGGAACGTGGCACCCCCTAACTGGCAATTTGGGCAGACCTTCGTCGGCAAGAATTTCCGGGTTTATAATTAATTAATTTATCTTCAACCAACAGTAACACAACAAAAAATTCCCGTAATTGACTAGTACTATTATATATATATATCCTCATAAAATTAAAAGTATTTTCTGAATCCAAGTAATAGTAATTAATACCCTTTTTTTCTGAGTCTCCGGCCTTCAGTTTTCCCCTTATTTCCCCGGGAACTATTTTGAAGCAACCGGAAAAAGCGCATCACCCTACTACTAGCAGAGGCACAGTATTGCTAGTAGAGACTGATTCTGGTAAAAGCACTATAATAGCTATACCATTGTAAAAGTGGCCTTGCTTTCGGTAAGCTTTGTCCACTCCCTACCCTCCCCGCCCACCCCAAAAAAAACAAGTCGTGTTTGTGACGTGGAAGTCGTGTTTTTGACGTGGAAGTCGTGAGTCAGCAAGTGTGGAGTCGTATTTTCTTGGGGGCTTGTGTTTTATTGTGGTGCTGTAGCCTTGTGGCTAGGCAGTGAAGTGGAGCTGGTAAAAGTAAAATGCCAGCAGCAGCAGCGAAGTGCGAGAAGCTGTTTGTAAGGACTGAAGTGGCTGCAGGGAAAATAATTGATTTCTGGTGTAGCCCGCAGTTCCAGTTAGTACTATATTCGCATTCAGTATTGAAATTACTACAACATGCTATGTATATGTGAACACCATTAATATATACATGCATCTATAGCCTTTTTGGTATGTTTATTCTTTTTCATTGTGATGAATTTATGGATGGATGTACTAGGACTAGAAAAGATGAAGCGTGAATGGTTTAACTTAAGGCTACAAGATCAGGTGTTACTACTTTAACTCCCCTTTTCAACTAATAGTCGATGGTGCATTGGTCACTGCAAAATGGTTTCAGCGACTAGGTGACCATCGTGGCATACGGGAATTCGCACTCTTCCTAAGCAAAATATGGGAATCAGATATTGTTAGTTATCAGAGTAGTAAACTTCCTGCCGGGATGTCGACAAAATTTCAAGAAATTTCGTTGCTGGTGCCGACAACAGCCCAGTAAGATCCAGTGCTGCCATGACGAGAGGAGTCCTTAATCATGAAGACTGTTGCAGATGGTACAACTCAGACCTGGTGAATTTCCTGCCCACTTTTCCTTCCTCTCTCCGGTCATTTCTGGCTCAATTGAGCTCAATCTGGTCTTGCAAAAACATTATTATTATTATTATATGCGTGAAAGAAAATTGAAACTGCCCTTACAGATTGACTTTAAAAAAATTAACTAAGATACTTCGACTGGTGAAAATGGCCGGTTACTGAAGCAAAGATCATATGGGGTTGTCGCCGATCATTTAACCAGATTAATAGATTGCCAGCATAAGAAGTCAGGTGACATAAAACTGCCGTTATCGTACTTGTACCTTTTATCATTTTGGAATCTCTCTCTCCCGACAAAACCTGTTTTCCACATCCACTTTTCTTTGGATGTTCACTAGCTTGGATCTAGCGACCTCTGGCTGTGGATCACAAAACCCAAAATCTTTTTTAAGCTTTTCTTTATATTTTATTTCCTTTTATTGCTGGTAACACAAATTTGGAGCTTGCATGCCCACAATCCCTTTTCCTTTCATTTAATTTGCTTCAATTTTGATGTTTCTCATTGAAGATAATTTCAAAGATTAAGATCGCGATGAGATCCATTATGATTTTTAACAATTTCATTGGTTACTTCCACAACTAATGAAATTAAAGGACACAGAAGCGCAAATTCAGCTCTACTGGCTTTGACTGGCGGCGCAACCTGTTCGTGAATTTTTACTAATTATAGAAAATATTTGGCTGCCTTCTTATAATTCAGAATTCATGAGAACTGTTGGTCTTGTTGGCCAGGAAAAAAGTACAAGGAGATGGAAAGGAGGCCTTTCATATCACCTTATCATCGCTTTTTTGTAGATTATTCACCCATTTGTGTTTCCTTCTTTTGTGGGATACAGATAACGTTGCTCGTATGTGGGTTCTGAAATTCTGATGGACTTCCTAATTGGGTCCTGCAGCATTTTTTGCAAATCGCTGGTCTCTTCATCCTTTCTTCTTCACATTCTTGTTTTCTTGAAGTTGAGAAGAAAAAGTAATCTGCATATTCTGGGGATCTTAATATAAGGATTGGACTTTGATCGTTTAGCTTGTCATGAGAAGGCATGTACCAAACCCCAGAACAAACAGCTGATCGCCCTCTACGATTCAATAATATTTTCCTTTGTTGGGTCAGGTTATTGTAGATTCCATTTTTTTCCCCTTCGTTTGTTCTTTTGTTGAATAGTAATTTATGACTTATTTACTGAACGATTGGCTAGAAACACAGAGTACAGCTAGCAAATCTTTGCGTGCTATAGAACTTGTTCCTGTAAACACACACACACACACGTAGCTCCTGTGGAACTTGTCAAACCCCAAAAGCCACGAACACGCACTAATGACTAATGTCCAAAGCAACTGAGAAACGGGATATATACCTCATCTTTGCTTAGAAGAACATGGACTTTCGGTAGGAAAACAACGGAAAAATCCACGATCAGGAGTCAGGACCATTTGACATTTGTTACATATATATCGACTGGAAGATAGATTCCCATCTTTTTTATTCTCTTTCGGGGACTGAGCATTTTATGTTTCCTTTAGCCTTGGTTGGTTTCTCAAATCAAATGTGATTCGAGTGGTTCTTAAAAAATGAGGCATATAATTTCCAATGGCCCAAATTTGAG
Source organism: Gardenia jasminoides (assembly GCA_013103745.1). Classification (NCBI taxonomy): domain Eukaryota; kingdom Viridiplantae; phylum Streptophyta; class Magnoliopsida; order Gentianales; family Rubiaceae; genus Gardenia; species Gardenia jasminoides. The sequence continues at coordinate 7,571,397 of CM023103.1, forward strand.
CTCGTGCGAGTATGCCGAAGCCAGGATTTGACTGCTTTGTGTCAAGAATCAGTGCTTTCCCGAGCACAAGCTAAGCAAGCAGTGATCAGCACAGGCTCCGAATACATCCCTAGGGGCTCTTGGTGTCAGTTTTGCCACTTTCTTGCAACCCCATTCTTTTTTCTTGCAATCCCACTCCTTGGAATGGAAAATATAAGCTTGTTTCTACTTCTCAGTACATTTTTCTGTTTAAAGCTCATGCCTAGATATATTCAGCAAAGAGTACATTAACCATAGTGACTTGGGGGAACTCCGGGGAAGGAGGGTTGGATTGCGTGGTAAGATAATAAAAAAAAATTGTAAGTAAAAGATCCTGAATTGAAAAACTTCCACTTATATAAAATAAATATTAAAAAAAAATTGTTGTCACCTGTTTATCCCTAAACCTTTTTTTTTTTTTCAAAATACTGTTATCCCCAAACCTAAAGAAAGAAAACCTTCGTAGTAAATCATTGTTAAATAAATTTGCATAGTTAGACAAAAGAATGTCATAGCATTTGTACCAGTTATTAAAAGAAGGATCCAAGAGAAATTTGCTCGAGAAGAAGCTTATGATAAACTTTTACGTGGTTCATGAGATAAACAACTTTTTTATTTTTAATAATCTAAGTCGATCTTTTATTTTGAGCCATCATAGGGTTATATTATTAAAGAAGAAAATGTATGAGCTGAGTGAACTGGACTAATGCTCGCGGGCTGGGCTCCGCAATGCAGGTTGCTGATTCAAATTTGAGCCCAGGACATGGTGGGTGGTCTTGCCTGCAAAAGCCCACCTCACCCAAAGGCCAAAACACATTTAATATATGGTCGCCGTCTGTGGGGATCGAACCCACGACCACGTGGTTAAAAGCCACGCGCTCTACCGGCTGAGCTAAGACGGCAAGATTGGTCGGTGGGCGTCTGTTTCTTCAATATTATACCGCGTTAGGAGTTAGGACTCCGCCCAAGATGTTTCCATAATTTCTGAATTGAATTCGGTCAGGCGGCATTTGGATCGAGATTCTGATGCAAGATTTGAAATTTTTTCACTTTTTTCTGGTTGTTTTGATTATTTAGAAGGTATATGAATTTATATCCATAGATTCATTAAATATATTTTAAACACCCAAAAATAATGGATGAATTATAAATTGAAAGCCCTCCTAAGTAATGTAAACAACAAGATGAAATTGAAAAAATTTTAAATCTTTTGCTCATATCCTTCAATTCAAATGAATTCTTGGTGATGGACATTTTCATTGGTTCTGGTATCTTCAAAATTCCCAAATAAAATTTATTTAAGAAAAGGAAATTGATATTCCAGCTCAAGGCATTGAATGGTGTTTAAGCAATTTTGCGAGGAGCTTAGAACAGGGGAGCAGCAGGCACTGTGAAAGGCCGAAGAGAAGTTTTTATTTATATACATCTTCTTTATGGCTGTTCAAGCATTTCTTTTTCCCTGCATTTAAAAATTTTCCGAACCACAACCAACGTAAAAATTCAAGCTAGAATCATAGATTAGATCTCATTCATTCTCCATTAGCGCTCTCCTTCCAGCCTTCAGGATTTTTCTTGTGTTCCATCTTTGATCTGCATAAATAATACATCAAATAAACCAAGTCATGCTCAGAATACAACTTAGAATGGCAACACTTGTCCACGCTTTCATTTTAGACGCTACTATATATATATATATATATATGTATGTATGTATGTATATAAAATAGCTCTTCAGATCAACCCCAACCTTTAAGGCCAAACACTAATTAAGAATCCAAATGCCAAGCTTGAGTTAACAGAGGATGAACTAACCTTGGTGAAGGTAATTGCAACAGAAATTTCTCCCGAGTAGGTCTTGTCTGATTGAACAACTCTGTACAGGCGAGGCTGGACTTCAAGCTTCCCCTTCTCTGCCCCGATTGATAGTATATCCTTTACATACACCCTACACCGGATTGAATTATGGCCATGGCAACCCACACACATTATGGATTTAAAACATCCTAAGGATAAGTAATTATTATATATATGCTTCGAGGTGATCATTCAACAGCACACTACAATTGCTTGCAAGAATTTGATTGATGCAAGAAGAAGTGAGATATTAGAGAGAGGGACGGGGTTACGTACGTGGATTCGCCAACGAATTCATCGTCGGTGAACTTGTGCTTGTCCATGATTCGAAATATGATCTTATACACGTGGTCTTCTCCGCCATCCGGATACTTCACCTCAAACGCGAATTTCTCATTCCACTCTCGTTTGTTCCCTTTACCTGCTTTTTTATCAAACTTCAGGCTTTCGACAATTAAATTATTGAGCTCAACTGCATTATTTCGCGAAAAAAATATATGCATAACAAATGAAAGAAAAGAAAAATCTCTCACCGAGTGTGGAGACGAAGAGAGGTAGAAAATTCGGGAAGCTTTACCTTTGCCCACACAGCTGGTGCGCTCCTGGTCTCCGTATAGGACGTGTACGTAAGGCTTTCTCGCTAGATTACAAGGATTTAGGCAGTTTAAGCAATCTAGGAATATGTTAAAAACAAGAGGAGATTAGTTCCCGCTTAAAGAAGAATCAAAAGATGTTTAATTAAAGTATTAAACCCCCCAAAAAAACAAAAGAAAGAGAGAGAGAGAGGTAGGTAATGCGCAGAAATTCCTTAAGCAGCGTGGAGGTTGAATGATAAAGAAGAGATTACCAGGAACGCATTTGTCCCTCTCTTTGATACCTTGAGCTTCGACCAACAGGACCTCCAGCCTACCATTGGCCATTCTCTGCCTACCGAGTTTAGGAAGATGATCGGTGACTTTTCCGGACAGGTTTTGAAGTTTTAAAGTGGGATGGACCTAATGGAGTAGGTGGACTTCGCCGTGGCTGACGAAGGAGGTTCTATTTCTTAATCCCCGCCCAACAAAATATAACTGTAATCGTTTAATTTTCCTGAAACGTTGCCTATGTAAACAATAAAAAAATTTATTTGCAATGGTACGGGGAACGAAGGAGCAAGTGGGATTTGTTTCGGATCCATTTTGAAGTTGAAAAGTGTGTGACAAAGTCCCGGTTGCTTCCTCGTAGTTAATATTGTCAATTATCAAACCAAGATTACACACTAGTCATCTATGATTCGTCCAAAGAAAGCAGAGACTAAACAACACTCCGATGATGTAAGATTTTCTTTTGTCTCTGTGTGTGTGTGTGTGTGTTCCCGTCATCTATGTCAAGGCGATGCTAAGGGAACACTACTATACGGGCTGGTCTAATCCCGTTGTAGAATTAAATATATTTTTTTTAACGTATTGTTTATCCAGTTGTAATATAATTTTGGTTTATGACTATGAGTAATTAATTGATGACTTGGAGATCAACATATAACAGCTTCCTTGAGCAGGTCTTTAATATTGTGTGGACTTGTCAACGAACCTTGCTTAACACGGATCTGGACAATTTGACGCACATCAATTTTTGCACCTTACTCGAAAACCAACCGGTTCCTTCGTCCAGCAGTATTTTGCCTGCTAAGAAGACTACAAAATCCCATATTCAATTTGAGGAAAAAAAAAAAAACACAAGAATTAAAATACATAGACACCACGCTAAGTATGATAAACAGCAGAGATGTGGAGAAATATAAAAAGTGCCAAATCGGTTCAATATTACTCATACTATTCATCAGATCAGTTGCTTGTGTAATTCTAATTTTACCACATCTTTTTTTTTTTTTTTTCTTCCATTCTTCCGACGAATCCAGAGTGTGTCATATTATTAGGTTGTGGTTGGGAGTTGTGGCACAGTCTTTTCACGCGTTCCATTAGCGGTAGCAAAAACAAACAAGTAACTTTGAGTTCAACCGTGCAAATGTGAATTCCAAACCCGTCCAACAAAATTAGGCAGATTATTTTACTTTGCTGTTCGTTGTTGGACTTCACCTCACCCGGGGACCATGACAAATTGGGCTTCCTTACTTAGGCTTCTCATTGGATTTTACGCAATGCAATTGACCCCCAAAAACACAAACATTTACATTCCTACTGTCACGGGTTGGCTAAATCCTTTAACCCTGACGTCCGTGTGGCGTAGGCAAATCTGTGCACTAGTAAGGAAGAAGAAGTAGAGGTACCCTCCCTCCGGAGGTTCTGAATTCTTCTGTGTTGGGCCAGCATTTTCACGACAGAATTGTGAATACGTAATTAGCCTTCATGATTGAACAGTGAACCTAAGAATAACAAGAGGTGTGTGTACCTAAGGGCTGGAAATGACAGACACATGCATGGTTTTAGGCTCTTGGACCACATGTTAGGGATGGCCGGATGGGATTCTTCTGATAATTTTGGGGAAAGTGGGAGATTCATTTGAGAATATAAGAGAAGCCTATTTTGGTAAAACCATCAGCAGCTTGATTAGTACTGCCATTTTGGAACTGGGCTCAAGACGAATCCACCGACATCATCAGGCACTGAACTAATGAAAACCTTCTTTAATGATCCCGCATGATTCCAGATCATTGGGCTGACAATAAACCTACACCGCATGAAATCATGGTTGTAGTCGATAGTCCGAAAGCATCCGCACTACAACAGCACATTCAAAGTGAGACAGCTTCTTCTTTCGATCAGAAAGGAGGCTTTTAAGGCCAATTACATTCCTGAACTCCGACAACGAGTTACGCCATCAAGTCTTCTGCAAAAACTGTTTTACAACCTCAGGCGCATTAGGAAATAGAGTGACACCCTATTATTGCAAATGCAAACTGATTTTAACGAGTGTGTCAGCAGATGGGTTCCCTTCTCGCTGAAAATGACTCAAATTACAGCTCCAATCTCCACTCAGCAGCACTCGTACCCTCCATATGGGATTAAACTGGGATATCTTCATTTGCATAACTCTGGGCCAGCAATCAAAAAATTCAGACACCTGCTGCTCAGCCGCCCATGAAATCAAATTAATAAATAAAGGGTCATGACCAATTTGCAGTCATGGACTGCTCCAAATATAAATAGAGAGCTTATAGGCTATAGCACAGATGCAAAGAGTTCAAACGCTACAGACTACAAAATTACAAACCAAAGAGCAAAAAGTTCCTAACCTTTCCTCACAACATCTGATGCAAAGATCCATTTACCAAAGCATGTAAAACCCTTGCATTATATGGAAGAGCAGAAGCTTTTTAAGCCTCGCCGTGGCTATCGTACTACCAAAAACAAAAACTGTACATCACTTGGGCAATATTAGTAAAAAGTTGATACATGCCCTCGCAACCGAAATGTCTTTCCTTCCTTCAAGCATAAAGTGGTGAACCTGAAGGTCTAGGATAAGCCGTCATTCCAGGAGCTTCTTCAGCACTTCTTCGGCAATACCTAGGCCCACCACCTGGGTTGCCATGCAGATTTAACTGGCTGTCCTTCTGGTCATGGTTTGATGTGCCTTTCGAGTCCTGGAGCTGCTCTAGAGTCGTTACAATCTCGTCCATGCTTGGCCTCAACTTGGGATCCACGGACAAGCAGTGAATGGCAAGATTAGCCACCCTAAGTGCTCGACCCATGGAATACTGGCCTTCAAGCCGGGCATCCAGAATGCGGAAAATTCGACGTTTGTTGGTAAGGTATGGTTTTGCCCACTCCACTAGATTGTGTTCCCCAGTTGGCCGATTCTTGTCTATTGCCTTTTTCCCAGACAACATCTCCAGAAGAACAACTCCAAAGCTGTACACATCGCTCTTTGCAGTTAAATGACCTTTTCAGCAAGGAGAAAAAAAGTTAAATTGGTTTATGTTACTAAAACCAGAACGATAGAAATAAATTGGTGCACATTATGTTTCAATCAATTGTTTATCATAAAAGCTAATGAGAAATAAATGTCAAATCAGAAGAGTAATAAAAGTCTATCTCTTTGACAGCAAGGATAGAAGGTTATGGAGATATATCATACTTCAGGGCCATCCATGCTCATCATATTATCGTCATGTTATATGCTTATTCCTTGCATCACAATCATGTCATCAATTTGTCATGGGTTTCCCTATATGTACATGTGTGCATGTGTGTAAGCGTGTACGTGTGCATGCACATACAGTCTGACACAGGTTGATCACCCATCAGATAGTATTCTGCAATAGTGCTACAATATCTTCTTCTGAACAGAGTATTAAAGTGTAATGACTAATCATCTTTCAAAATAATTGTTTCTTTAAAAAAAACTTTTGGTTGCAGCAATTTACAAAAGAAGAGTTCATACACGTGATATAGAACATGAAATGATGTAAATCAACTAGAACAACAAAGAAAAGCTAAATATAGAAGCTTACCAAAAAATGTTCTATAGCATGCATTCAAGTCGGGAACATGAAACAAAGATAAAAGGACAATGGTTTTATGACTTACTAAGTTGATTTACCTGTTGATAGATACTCAGGGGCAGCATAACCATAGGTCCCCATAACCCTGGTAGAGACGTGGCTCTTATCACCAGTTGGCCCATCCCTGGCCAACCCAAAATCAGAAAGTTTCGCATTGTAGTTCTGCAGAATTAAAGCAGAAAAAACAGTAAGGGAAAAAGAAATCAGAAGAGCAGATACTAGTCATACCATGCTTAACAGAAGCAAGAAAGCTCATCATCTCTTCAAAGATTATAGAAAATGGTTCTTTAATCACATACAGAATCAAGAAGGATATTAGAAGTCTTGAAGTCCCTATAAATGACTTTTGTTTCAGCACTGTGAAGAAAGGCAAGTCCCCTGGCAGCACCGAGCGCAATTTTCATACGAAGGCTCCAAGAAAGTGGCTGGAAGTAAGATCCTTCTGATTGAATGAAAATCAGTGTATGAGAGAACATTCCCATGATTAATAGATAAAATAAACTAGAAAGCTCTTGTCACAACTAAAAGGTCGAGCCCGAAGAGGGCATAAGGACCTACTTCTGAATAGATGATTTTCCATGCTACCCTTGGGCATGAACTCATAGACCAAAAGTCGGTGATCATCCTCCAAGCAGTATCCAATCAACTTCACAAGGTTAGGGTGACGCAGCTGCCCAAGATAATTAATCTCAGCCTGTAAATCCGAAAGTTGAACAAGATAAATTAGCTAGTTGACAGTTGAATATATAATTCTTCAAACTTCAGTGCAATATAAATCACTTTGGGTATGCCTAAGTGCCGTAATGACTTAAAAGATTGAAAGTATTTCCAAGAAGCCTATATACCAAGTGAGGCCAAAAATTTTTTTTTTGCGTTATAAAGTACTTGATGTGCTACAAATCGCTTGCTTCCCATCACTTATGAATAACAATTGAGGATATGCCAAAAATTAAGACTACTCACCAACCATTCCTTGTGCCCCTGCCAACCATCTTGGTTTAGCCTCTTCACAGCAACAACTATCCCAGCCCCAGGCTTTGATGCCACTAGCGATTGCTCATCAATCCACCCCTTGAAGACAGAACCAAAGCCTCCTTCGCCCAAAACACTATCAGGCCTGAAGTTTCTGGTAGCAGCTTTGAGTTCACCAAAGGTGAAGCTTTTCAAGTTGGAGGACTCCAAGATCTCACCCTCACTTCGAGGGGTCTGACACATGGAAAATGACGAGGCCTTGCTGCTCCAATTGCCTGTCTGAGTACCATTCTCACTTGCATTTCGGGAGTTTGCTTCTACACGCAGTCCAACAGCTCAGCGATAAGAATAGAACTGGGAAAACAAAACAAGCAGCTAGGAAATATACTTTCTTTTCCCCAACAGGTCAAGACAACATGCAGGTCATACAAAATGAAACTTCCATTCTGCAAAACGTATATGTTGATAATAAACAGTATGGAGGTTATCCACAATCAGATATATCTATTCTCGAGATATTTTTCTTCTGCTCATTAAACTGTTCATGGGGCTAGTGATAAGTCCTAATTTGCAAACCACGAATAAAGAGGGTTCGCGAACAACATAAATGCACTATAAAAGACCCTACTCATAGAAGTCCAGATACTAGTTACAGCGGGAAAAAAAAAAAAGTACTTTGCAACTAAGAATTCGCATCACCTAGCTGGAAACTTTATAGTCAGTTGAACAAGATAAACCTCTAATCGAAAGAATCCTAAAGAGATTCACATCCTAATCCATACAAGATAAAAAGAAGAATGACGATCCTGGAAAACTACCAGATTAAACAATTCAGCTAGCTAGGATTGATGGATTATACAATAATGGCAAAGAGAGACACCTCCTCTCTCATGGTTCCCTCAATTTGTATGCATGAAGAAAGGAAGCAAAGATGAAGGGCAAATTACCTGTACCAGAGGAAAATGGAAACTCAGCCTTGACTTGTTGGCTCAAGCAAATCCCCATGGAAGCGAAGCTTCAAAAAAGAGACGGGAATTCTTCACTCCAGAAACCAAGAAAAGCGCAATGGCCCACTTCAGGATGCCATTCGTATTTGCATTAATAGTAGATTATATCACAACTTGCTGCCGTAGTTGAGCTAAAACACATAAACAAACTCGAATACCAGTACTAGCACGATTGTAACCACCCAAGAACTTCAGTGAATCCAGATCTAATGTGAATCCTTAGATTTTTCTCCAATTATATCTCTCCTTCTTTTCCTCGTGTTAGGTATTAGCCGCCAACCACACCTCCCCTTTTCTCTCTTACGCTATCTGACTGTGCAACCCTTTCCCTGTTGAGAAGAATTCGTGGGAAGAAAATGATTGATAATATACATGTATTTGCAAGCAGCTCACGTTAATTGAGGTGTAAAAAAAAATGGGTGTTTAATGAGAGAAAAGTTGAGAATGGAAAGCCAGAGATGGGATTTTATCTGCCGATGGTCAAGACAGAATGAAGGAAGAAGACTGCTTCAGACCATCAACGGAAATGAAGGTTGACTTGCTTTTTAGCATGTTTCGCACTGCATTGCTCTGGAGTCTCTGGGTCTCTATGCAGGCAAGGACAACTTACTAAGCAGGTAAGGACCACTTACTGAACATCCTCCAGGTAATTGATGACTACTGTAAAAAATAAATCAGTCAAAAACTTGATGACTAGGTTAGTGTCCTACCAGTGTAGACTGGTGGTTCCGTGATTCATTTGACAAACTCACAAACTATGGTGTAACTACGGTATGGTATTAGATTAGTTCAGACTGCGGTATGGCATTTGTCATTGGAATTTTTTTTTGTTTAATCATTTCTAATGTGCTATAGATGCTAGATTCTAGATGTTTTGTCAGGTTTTAATGGTCTAATTTGGTATGCAGTAGTATGTGTAGATTAATAAATTGTTGTTTACTTAGTCTATAATTGATCATAAAGTATGCATAGATTAATAAATTGTTGTTTATCTAGTCTATAATTAGTAAATAAGATTGTATGTGTAGATTAATAAATTGTTGTTTACTTTAGTCTATGATGGGTCAGTAAGATGGAGCTAATTGCTGCTTACTTTAGTGTATAATTGGCAGGTACATGTTTGTTTGGATAGGAGATTATCTCCCAAAATTTACTTGCTTGCATCGTCAACATATTTTCCAATCACCTTTTTATCTCACACACATCACATCAAAAAAGTGTTACAGTGTTTTATTTCAAAAAATTATTTCAAATACTCTCTATCCAAACAAACCTGATCGATCTTTGATTTCCCTAGTCGATCTTCATGGTAGCAAGTCCTAACTTTAACGTTTGGTTGAATTGTAAATTTTTTAATATTTACTATGTGATATATGTGAGATAAAAAGCTAATTAAAAAAGCATGTTGAGAAAACTTTTTGGGAAAAACTCGCAACCCAAACAAGGTCTTAAGAGCCCATTTGGAGAATCTATCGATTTTACAACACAGGGTTTGTTTAGATAGAGAATTTATTTGAGATTTTATTTGGAATATTTATCGTAGCACTTTTTGTGATGTGATGTATGTGAGATAAAAATGTTGTTGGAAAGATAAAAAGGTGATTGGAAAGTGTGATTATGATGTAAGCAAAGTAAATTTTGCAAATTTTTATTATACAAACAAACCCACAATGACTTTGATATGCATTAAATAACAAGATCTAAAACTGATTGGGGAATGTGTTGAGAAATTTTATTTTATTTTTTGATAACTCGTAATCCAAAAGAGGTCCAAAGACCTCGCTTGGGTTGCATTTTTTTTTTTTTTGTTTAAGAAAAATATACGATTATATTGTGTATATGAAGTAAAAAATAATTAAAAATGTATTGAGAGCTTTTTTTTTTTTTTGGATAAAAACTTGCAATCCAAACAAAAAGGCCTAAAACCTCACTTGGACACAATTATCTTCATCTGCATTAACTAGCTTAATTGTAGAAAGAGTCAAATAAATGATTATGAGTAGCATTGTACCATTACATGGAGAATGAGTCAGATAATTGAGGAACATACTATTGTGCCCTCGAACCCCCTCCCCGGCGAGGGGGTGACCCCACATACCCCCGCAAAAGCGAATGACTCTAAATTTATTCATTCATTCATCAACTGACAAATTCTGAATGCTTCCTTGATCGTGAAAATAAACAAATCCAAGTAAGTGACTAATTTTAGGTAGACTGGGTAATTACAATTATTTTGGTCTGAACTTAAAAAAAAAAAAAGAAGAAGGAGAAGAAGAAGAAGGAAAAAAAAAAAACCGGTTCTGTGAACTTATTGCCACAGACATTCTGAAAGTCTCAATTATGGGGGTATAGTTTATACAAAGGTGACGGGCCACTGATATGGATCCTTTGGCGGATTAGTACATCCGACAGCAAAGTTATACCTCCATCTCCACCACCAACTCACTTTACTATTTTATGTGAGAGTACGATCCATATAGAAGCCTCTATACCATACGTCAGACGATTGATTCCCACCATACTTTGGTGTTGGACAGTTTATATGTAGGTCGCACAGACAATAATTAATGCTAAATATTCCATCCTTTTTTCTGCTGGCTGAAAAGAATTCAAGGGACTCGGACTTCTCTTGGGTTATTGTTTTGGAAACTTTTTTTCTATTTTTTTTGCAGCGTTGTCGGTACTCTACTTTGCGAGGTTGATAACGTGAATAATTCTTTTTCTTTTCTTTTTTTTCACTTTTTAAAATATTGTTCGATAAATTTAAACTCGTGTGTGGGTAACGGTACCTTCAAATCCTCATTCATTAGTTTTCAAAACTCTTTCTTTCCCTGTGTCTCATAATATCAACGGTTGCTACATATTTTGTCTCTAAATCATCTCAACTAACTAGTTAATGTCATGAATACGTGACGGCTACTGATGTTATGGGATACGGGAACAGAGAGAGTTTTGAAGATAGAGAATTTGAGTTTTGGGTCACGGTGACGGTAGCAGCATATTCATTAATTTGCTACGTCGTAATTGGGTTATATTGCCTTTATGGTTATGGACTCCAAAATTAATTCGACAGCTTGTATAGTAATTAGCACGTGCGCCTGTGGACTTCAAAACTAACTGCCACTACTCTTAATTATCGGACAGATACAGACAATACATGCATCCGGCAAGAATAAATTCCTGACTTGCATGTGGAAACCGTAATAAAAACGTTTGCTAGTATTCTGGAAGGGTAGGCTCAAGCCCTGATGCTTCTACTTGTTCCGTCCCCGCTTTTCTTCTAGACGTGCAGGGTGTTTGAACTGTTGGTTTCTGAAATTTATTATTCAGAGTCTGGAACATCTGACAGGGATTGATTTTCCTTCTTTCTTCTTCCTTTTATTTTCTTAAATAATTAACGTCGACAGGTTGGTCAATGGTGTTATACTAGTACAAGTTAGAACCACTTTGCTTGGAACATTGACGGGTTGTTTAAATTATGCATCACTCAAATGATTGGAAAAAAAAAACAAAAGAAAAAGATTCATAATTTGGATTTTGCAAAGTGGGTTTGCATAGGAATATGAGAAAGCGGTCCGCCCTGGTGGGTCAACAAGGTCAAGAAAATTGGCTTTCTGTTCAAAAAAGCGGTGTTCTCTTCGTTCCCATTTCTAGTCCAACAAATAACCCTAAGCGTCGTTGGATAGACTGTATTATTTGTAATACTTATTATTTAGAATAATTATTGTAGTTTTTTTTTGAGATGTGATGCATGTGAGACAAAAATATAGTTTAAAAAGATAATTAAAAAATATGTTTATAATACAAATAAAATGTTGTTTGGAAAAAATCTGTATTCAAATTGCTTGGGTGAAAAGGGAAGTCGGACAGATAGACCTGAAACCGTAACAAAATGATTAATAATTTAGGAATTTATGATTTGTGTTAATGATTTTAGGAACCCCAATATGTATATTTATAAATAAAAGAGATTAGATTAGATTAGATTTTTCTTTCAGTTGCTAGTTCAGCCTGTCCAATGTTCTGGGTTTGCCATTATGTTTCCTATCAGGTTGTACGCACTCACGCGATAAAAGATAAGCGCTGTTCTCCCCAGTTGTTGCGCAAGGTTTCATTGTCGCTTCCACTGTTGCATAAGATCCACTTATTTAAAGGCATTTACCATTAATATCGCTCTGTGAAGTTAAATTTAAAAAAAAAAAATCGTCTGAAGTCAATGACAAATTTCCTAATGATCATGTAATTATGCTAAAAACCTGAACACATATAATCAGAATTGTTATTATTAACGAGAAAAAAAAAAAAAAAGTATGGTATATCTGACTTCTTAGATTTTACCTTAGCCAATACATTCCTAGGTTTTAAATTCAAATAATAAAGAATTGGAATGGGTTAATATTATATGTGTTTCGTGGCCCGTCACCTTGAAAAGGGAAGCCCAAGACAAAGACAAGGGTCCAGCCCATTTTCCGACATCCACGAACTTCTCTCCTGGCATTATTGGGCTATTACGACTAAACGACTCTACAACACGGTATTGCAAGTGTCCAACATCCATCCACCCGAGTATTTGTCACCACCAAGCACCGACTGGCTCCATTAAAAGGACGCAATCTGGTTTTGAATCCATGGTCAAGAATTTTTTCCTTGGCTTGCCCACCGCCACCAGAGATATCGGTCGACGTGCTCTCTGTGCTCCCCGAGGGAGCCTTCTTTAGACGCAAGACTCCTAAAAATTTTTCACGGAGAAAATTTTCTGTTTTTCGTAAACATTTTTAACTCACTTACGTCAAATCTTCACAACAATTTATCTACAAAAACTCCTAAAAATACATCCTTTTACTTTTTCCCCACTTTCTTTTGTTGCTTTTGTGTGCACCCTTGTTTCATTTTTCTTTCTTTTCCTTTTTTTTTTTTTGGTTATTTTACTACAAGCTTGGTTGTAGTAAATTTAGAAGGGCAAAATATCTAAATAACTCTCAAACTAACCCTCCAACTGTCAAGTGTATACTTTTACTCCTCAAACGTGTAAAAAAGTATGCTCTTCACCCTTTTTGCCTGAGGTAATTTCAAAAATCTCCTCTAAAGTTTATAGTAATATTATTTAACATATTTGGAGCTTTAGAAATATCGCTCAACTTCCATACTAGTGAGATGAGACCGTCAATCGCTATCATAGTGCATGAATTGTTATAAAATTATCTTCACTACTTTAACAATTTTTAGGTAAAACATTATGAAAAATAAAAATTTTAGACAAGACATTTAAATATTATATAATTAACATGTTGGTTAAAATTTCAATATAAGACAACATAAAATGAGAGAATTAGAAGACATATATATCTCTTGTTAATGACTACTATACTAATATTTTAATGATATAGAAGTTGCTACAAAATGTGTGGTTTTAGAGGAAGTTAGTGGGGGTACCATTGTGGATTAGGTTTATCCCCTTCCCTATTAACTTCTTGACAAAAAAAAAAAAAAAAAAGAGGAAGTTAGTGATATTTTTGAGAATTTAGATGTGCCAAGTGATGTTGACATAAATCTTAAGGAGATTTCTAAAATCATCTTTAGTCAAATGTGTGGGTGAAGAATATACACTCTTACAGGTTGGAGGAGTAAAAATATATGTACTCAATAATGGAAAGGAGGTTAAAAATGGACTAATTTAATAGTCTGAGAGCCATCGCATTTTTTGCCCAACTTGAAGAGGGGACTCAAAGTGCTCGACTGTGCAGGTAGATTGGTGAGGCGCAGTCCGATTGGAGTGTAGCGTTGGATTGGTGGGAGGAGGTAAGCGAGCGTGGTCCAGTTGGACTGTAGTATTGGACTGCCGGGACATTAATGGTATTTTGATTGATCTTGATACTGGTCCGCCTGGACGCGGATCCCAATATATATCACTATTATACATGAAGGAAACCGGAGTCAGTGGCAGTCCTAGGGAAATACTCTACTCTACTATTGAGCATTATTAGACTGAGAACGTTTGGATTGCTTCTATTTTGCTAAAAAAATTTGCTTACATCATCGACACAAATTCCAATCACCTTTTTATCTCAGATACATCACATCAAAAAAGTACTACAGTAGTGCTACAGTTATCTTTTCAACAAATTATCCCAAAAAATCTACTATCCAAACGCACTACGTCCTTAATGTCGCACCGCTTGTGGAATACTGGCGCCTTTGAGTTGTTTACTAATTCGAATCAAATCATATGGCGACACATTTAAGGACTACGTAGTATTCTCCAGGCTCCTCCTTGGTCCGGCGTGGGTGGGCGCTATGGTTCTACTGTTGTGTTATAGTAGTTGGCTGCAAGTTTGCTTGCTTCCACAAAACTCCACCTTTTCAGAAGTGAGGCTCAGGATTGAGACTAGGCCTTGGAGCAGGATCTCCCTCACTTCTGCAAATTTTTGACATGTCTTTATCATCTTTTTTTCCCCACTCCACAGTTACCCTTCTTCCCCCTCCTCAGGGTCTTCTCTTCTGGAGTCAAATCCGTGTTGCCAGTCCTCGTCTCGCTTGGACCGCTGCCAAATTGCTGCACCCACTGTAGTATTTATTGTATTTTGTTTACTTTAAATATGATGTGGTCTTTCTTATTTAATCGGGATTTCTCATAATATCACTTAGCTCCCTTGAAGTTTTAAAAATCTCACTTACCTTCCTTATCAGTTTGACAAGACTAAATATTCCTATTCAAGGTCACAAATTGACAGCATTACCCTTGCTCTTAATAACTACTTAACCAAAAATTCAAACCCAAATAAAAATTTTAAACTAAAAAATGTATATTAAGAAAAAATAATTACTATCTAATAATAGTTTATATTTGTCTCCATCGAAATCATACTAAGATAGCAAAAGACATTGACAATTTAAATCTAGTAAAAGTCAATCATTTGGGAGGATCTTGGTGAGTAATTAATATTTTGAAAATTTTCATGTACAGTTATAATTAATAAATTCAATAAATTTTTTGAAAAATATGTTTTAATACATGATATATTTTTTACTAAAAATTAAAATGATCTCTTCATATGTGTAAATTTTTGATGGTATAATTTTTTCAAAGTGTAATTTTTTTCTTGTTTCAGTACAACTAAAATAAATATTTTAAATCAAGGAATTTACACCTTGTAAAAATTTAACCTTAATTTATTTTTCATTGTTATTGTAAATTCCATAAATAGGATAATATAAGGGTAATATTGGAATAAAACTTTTATATTTCTTACATTTTCTTCAAAAGGGCTAAAATGTTACAGAATATGTCAATCCAAGGGAAGTAAATGAGATTTTCAAAACCTCAAAGGAGCTAAGTGATATTATGAGAAACCTCATGGGAGGTTTCTGAAATTATCCCTATTTAATCCGACGAGATGAACAAAATTAAGGATTCGAGCCCCCGTTGAACAGGCCATTTTGAGCTCATGCTGCATGCAGGGGTGAGCAACTACGGTAGTTACCGAATTACCGATCGAATTTGATTTTATTTCGGTAATTCGGATTTTCCGAATTAAGATATATAGAATTTAATTCGAAATCGGTTTCAAGATGTTTCAATTCGGTAAGATTAAATTCGAATTCAATTCGGTAAATCGGTAAAAAACTACCGATTTCAGATTCGAATATCCCGAATTGCTATAATGTATTAGACATTTAGACAATTATTATTTAGGTAAAAAGTTCTTTTGGTTTTGTACTAATTAAATTAGGTTATCTTGAAGTTATTTTTCTTCACAGCAGTTGGAATCATGTTTTTTCATAGTGGTGGAAGAGAGTATTTTTAAATGAAATTCGGTTAAATAATTGTTTTATGAAATTCGGTAAATCGGTAAAATACCGATTTCCGAATTGAATTTGAACTGGATTTAAAATCGAAAATCGGTAATTTGAATGCGAATTCGGTCGGTATTTTTTAGGGTCGTTTACCGAAAAATACCGATTTCACCCTACCGAATATCGATTTCGAATTCGATTCTCACCCCTAACTGCATGCTTGTTAAAAGTTAAAACCCCACTCCAATGCTCCATTCCGAGTTGATAGCAGCTTCTTTGCGCATTGTCGTCGAGAAACAAAAAAAGTTGACAACCATTTTGCTTCGACACACAAAACCATCTTTATTATATTTTGTTTGAATGGATAACTGTGTACAAGCTAATATTTAGTTAAAAAATTTTGCTTACATCATCGACACAAATTTCAATTACCATTTTATCTCAGATACATCACATCAAAAAAGTGATACAGTAGTGCTACGGTATTCTTTTCAACAAATTATCCCAAAAAATCTACTATCCAAACGCACTCTAAGTGTTATGATACATGAAAAGATAAATGGCATCCAATTGAATTGACACAAACGGAAATCAGACTTGTTTATCCTTGCAACTAAGCTAAATCTCGAGTATGTCACTGTTATGACTTATAACGACAAAGTAAATCTATGGGACAATTTCGTAAACCTTTCCTGATGCTTGTGTTGCAGAAGCCTCCCATGAGATTTTAACCATTATACTCTTAACTCTCTTTGGATGTTAATTAATACAAAATAACCCTTATTTACTAGTTAGACCCGTATATAGAATCAAAAAAATCAAATGAGAATAAAACATTAATTGCAACCATTAGTCTCTCATTCTCACTCATTAAAAGCTTAACTCCTGCTCTAAAATACTTATTTTCATCCTAATTATACTGCTTTTACCATTATTCACAGATCACAGCTTCATGATTTATTTTTCTTCTTGGATGAATTTCAGATTTTCTACTTTATTCTTGTGTCTCGACAAAGTAGCTTTCTCTAATAATCTAATTCATATCCCCACTCTTCCTTTTCCATCTTCATTGGAAAAAAAAAAAAAAACAACAGAGGCAAAAGTTGCATGATAGCTGTAAGGTTAAGAAAATGATGGTGATACAAATATTCAGCACTTCACCCATATCAATTTGAGATTGAGATCATTACTCTCAGTCACAAAGTTACTTAAGAATAACTTTTGGAGCAACACAATTTTTTCTCATTTAGATTAACCAACACAATTTTTTTGTCATTTAGATGAAGAGAAGGGTATTATAGGATATTCAAAAATAAATTTGACATGCATCAGCATTTTGGACCTATTTTATTATTTAAATCATTAAAAGAAGGGAGATTTGTGTAAGTTTTAGAATCTTACAGGAGCTCCTCGCAACGGCTAGAAACTTTAATCATCCCTAAATCTATTCTATAGTCCATCGTTCAAAAAAAGGAGGGGAAAAAAAAAAAAAACACTAAAGTCCAGACTGGAAGAGGGAGAGCTCAAAGAGGAGACGAATTAAAATGCTATTTTATTACTTGAAGCATTAAAAGAAGGGAGGTTTGTGTAAGTTTTAGAACTTTAGGCAAACTCCTTGCAACCACTAGAAACTTTAGGACAGACTTCTGAAAGTATTCCTAAATCTATTCTGCAGTCCATCGTTTCACAAGAGAAAAAAAAAAAAAAAAAAAGAACTGAAGTCCAGAGAGAGGTAAAAGACTGAATGAGAGACGGGGAAAAGGAAATCAGACGCAACGTATCAATGACAGCTGCGAGGGGAAGGCAGGGGGAGGGGGGGCAGGGGATTTGTGGCAGTAAGGTCCAGTCCCCATCAGAATCGTCCCTTTGTGCCGTGAAATCCGGACTGCAGTCACCCCCAGTTCCCCTCCCCTGCTCGGTGGTGCCCCAGCTCCCAAAATCATCCCTCCACTACTGGGTGCTTCCTCCTCTTGAAGGATCTTGAGCCTTGAGGTTTCCATTTCCCGCTGGAGGGATTTTTTTTTTTAAAAATTTAAATCTGTTTTTTCTTGAAAGGCTGAATACTTGCTTTTGTAGTTGTAGTAGAGTATGTTGATAATGATAGCCGGGGTACTGAACGTAACGTATCAGCTAATGCATAAAAAATTTCTCTCAGCTCAGCTCCTGCAACAAAAATTCTTTAGGCTGTAGAGTTAGAACTTAAGAACTAGAAACTCCTCACTCAAAGGAGGAGTACAGGATACTCTTTGATGACGCATTGTGTTTGTGGATTTTGAATATTCCTCTTCTTGTGAATTTCTAAGAAAACCTGTAGAATTAGAAAGCTTTTTTTTTTTTCTTTAAAGAATTTCTTTTTGGAAAACAAAAAAATCCTCAAGGAAATGGGATTGAGGTGCTTTAAATTTGTTTGCATATCGGGTTTGGGGTGGACAGTGGTGCGGTTGCTTTTAGGGCTCTGGAGGACCCCTCTATTTAACAGGCTCAACGCAGTCTAGTCAAATCCAGCCAGTTTTTGGAGAAAATGGTTAAAAGCGTCATTGAAGCTAGCAAATTTAGAGATGGGAGGGGAGGTGAGGGGAAAGAGTAAAAGAAAGAAAATTGAGATGGTAAAAAATGGGACGGCCTCCCAAATTCACCCACTGCGGAGGCCGTCAAGAACCACAGTGCATTTTGATTGCTTCATAATATGTTGTGCTACACACACTCACACAGCTGCCAGTTGTAGAAAGAAAGAGCCTCTACGTAGAAATCTTGGCCATGGTTTGTATAATTATTAATATAGCTAATGCTACTCTACTTCTTTATTCTACCCAAAACCCCCCCAAAAATTAAAAAAAGAAAAAAGAAAAGAAAAAGAGCCAAAATTGATTTGCGGGCGGGGGGCGGGAGGCCCAGAAGCCTTCTCCACCATTTACGTCATCACATATTCTTTTTGGCGCGCCACTCAACCATCCGGGAAGCATAAAAGAGAAACTGCTCGTCTCCCCCCTCTACGACTCTCCTTCTCTCCCTGCTTTCCCCACACACACACACACACACACACACACACACACACACCCCCTTCCCCCCCAAAATCCCAAAAAAATAAAATAAAATAAAATAAAATCCCCAGCTGCTCTTCTGCGCTGTCTTCACTCCAAGTCCAAGTCCAGCCTTCGGAAGTACTACTCGATCCATCCATCATTTCTTCATCAGAGGGAGAGGTACCTCTTTTCTTGCCGAGTAGAAGCATGCAGAGCTGGGATTTCTTCTGTATATTACCCAGTAACTTCATTCTCTCCTTTGTTGCTCTTTTTTTTCTTTTTTCCTTTTAAACACTTCGGTCTTGTTTGTGGACACACACACACACACACACACGCTGTTTTCTGATATCAAGATTGATAACGTGCGCGAGTCTTCTATGGCTACATTATACTTGCTGGCTAGAGAGATGCAACAGAGTATTTGCTAAAGGCCCATTTGTTTGGAAAACACATGCAACATCGTTTCTTCAGTTCCAGCTATTCTTCTTGCAAAGCAATGGTATGCTGCCGGATTATGACACCCGTCACGGCTACCCAAATAAAAGAAAATCGAATTAAATCATACTAGATGTTTTGGGACCAGCTTTGAATTTGCCTTGACGAGTTTTTTTTTTTTTTTTTTTTTTTTTGGGGTGGCTAGGACATATTAAGATAAATTTCCTTATTCCTACTGTACGGAAAACCCAGTAGCCCCTTCCTTTTTTCTAGCAAAAAAGCAGCTTTTAATTATGCATGTCATGTTATACTAACACTAACAAGTCGTCTACCCTGCGATGTTTCTTGCTGGAGATTTTGGAAGATCGGCAATCAAGCATATTCATATTCCCGAAACCCAAATTTTACGAGTGCTTTTTTCGTTCATTCATTTGGGCACATGTCACTGGTCTTTTTTTGGTTCCCCGGCTAAACACCACTCCTATAAATTTGACCTGTGGCTCTAATATAGGTGATTTAGTTATTGCAGATCAGATAAAAATGAGCCTTGCTCAATAAGTAAATTGAAACCGTGATGGTTAATCTCCATTCTACAGTTTTCAGCATGTTATCGTGGAATTATTAGCTACAGTTTGTTTGCTTTTGGGAATTCACGATGCAACTTGAGACAAAATTCAGATCTAGGGAGAGTTACTTTAAGGAAATCCCTCTAATTAATTGTTCAGCCAACCATTTTGTTTATTATTCTTCATTGATTCTTGTTCAGCTTCTTAAATGACTATTTGGCTTTTCCTTGTTTCTTACTTATGTTATAGTAGCTTGTTTAATGCTAAGAATCTCTGGTCTCGATGTGATACTCTCAGCCTGTGTATATATTTAATCACAACCCTACCGCATCTGGATTCACCTTAAATTGACATCTTGCACGATTTCATGTGTCCTGCTAAGTAGAACTCTAGTCTGTTTGGAAAAAAAAAAAAAAAAGAAGAAAAAAAAAGCATATTCAGTTCGTGAAGCCCTTCTTTTTGGGTGGTGACTGAACCATTTTTGGACTACATAACTCCTAGTATTTGTTTTTTCCGTGATAAAGTGGCTACCGCAATCATAGAAGCGTGCTATTTTAAGTATGGTCAAATCGCAACATATGTGCGCCTCAGCACTACAATTCTGCTCACTGATCATTAGCTTTATTTGCCAATATTTATTCCCTCTGCAATGACCAGATACATGACTAAGAGTTTGTGGCCATGGGCAGTGGTGTTTACACCTGGGAACTGACGAAGGGCAAACGGAAGGAGATGCTTTGTTGCTTGCTTGTGTGAGACAATATGGCCCAAGGAAGTCGCACCCGATATCTCAATGCATTCACGCGGCACTAGACAGAGACACAAGGGCCTGCTTGGATAGGTGGAGGAACTATCTCTGAGCTAGCATCAAGAGAAGCGATCCCTCACTGAGGAGCAGCATTTGTTATCCGTCTTCAGGCCAAGCACAGAAAATAATTGGATGAAATTTGCAGCTCAAGTCTCTGGCTGAACTGCGTGGGAAGTTTTTATAAGAGAAGCAGCAAATATACGATCATAGTTTGGAGACGTTCGCTGAGAAGCAGGTTAAAAAGCATAGCATTGAAGAGAATTTCTCATGGCTACTTCGAGTGGCCAGTTTGTCCGCACCGATCCACTTGCTCCTTCTCAGCTTATATTACTTCCTCCATGGCTTTCGAATTCTACATCTGGTGTGCCTCTTAGGCCGCCATCACCTTCTGTGACCTTAAGCCTTTCACCTTCAGTGGTTCCTCCACCACCACCACCTGGAGCGGCATGGCTGCAGCCTGATAGAGCAACAGACGATAGAACTCCTGTCTCGAACAGTTTGCCATGTCATGGGATTGTGCCTTCTCCCCCTTCCAGAGAGAAGGCAGTGATATGTGAACTGTTGGAATGCTGCAAAGAATTGGAAGAAACGCAGCGCGCTTGGGCAGTGCATAAGAAGGAAGCAGCCTGGAGGTTGAGGAGGGTAGAGTTACAAGTGGAATCAGAAAAGGCCTGTAAGAGGAGGGAGAAAATGGAGGAAATAGAAGCAAAGGCGAGAGCGCTGAAGGAAGAGCAGAAGGCTACTCTGGATAGGATTGAAGCCGAATACAGGGAGCAGCTAGCTGGATTAAGGAGGGATGCAGAGGCCAAGGAGCAGAAGTTGGCTGAGCAATGGGCTGCTAAACACTCGCGTCTAACTATGTTCCTCGAACAGATGGGGTGTCAACCAAAATTTGTGGAGCCAAGCGGCTGATAAAAAAGGTGGCCTGCCGGTTTCTGTAGAGCTTCCTTAACCTTTCGTTGCCTCTGCTTCTTCTGTGGAGCTACCTTAACCTTGCTGTGCCCTAGCTCTGCTTGCAGAGCCCCGTGTGTTGCTATTCTAATTTCTGTCATTGTTCTTTGCATGTGCTGCCAACTTGCTTGAGAATATGTGCTCGGTTATGCTGTTGCACCTCTCTATTCAGCTACTGTAACAGCTGGTCATTTTCTGCATTGGTCTTCTGCATCTACTTATATTTATTTAAATTTTAAACCAGAAGGTTGGTTGATCCTTTTCCTTGGTCTTGCATGCTGCGCATATCATGGCCCTGCGCCTGACTCTTTCCACACAATTCCCACAATCTTTCTGCTACTAATACCAAATAATAATACAACAATACTCTATATATCTTGGTTGTTGATCTGTATTTGTACTGGAAACTACATGCACAGGATGAGGGCAGTCTGTTTAAATTTAATCGGGGAATGGCAACAAAAAATAGAATAAGATTAATTAATACGCTGATCCAGTAACTATCTGACCTCCGCCGGACATCAACTCGTAAGGTACCAATACCAAATGGGTTATGGTATCCTTGGGAGGTACCTGTACGGGATCATTTTTTTCACTTTTCCCGTTCGGTTTAGAAAAAGAAAAACTTTTAACATGGTTAGTGTTAAGATATTCCACCTTTTTTTTTTTTTGATTTGATGGACGAGCGGTGGACTGTGGCTGGTCGGGTAAGTAGGCGACCTTCACGGCAAGCAGCAGCAATTAAATGATTAATTGCAAAATAAAAATCTACATCTATTTCTATATATATATATATATATATATTTCTCACAACATTATCCAATGGTTTGAAATGGAAAACATTGAATCGAAGGATTTTGTAGGAATACGTATTTTATCCCATTATCATTATTAAAGGAGCGGGATGAGTGTGATTAGTCCTCTTAACCTAGCAAGACACTGAAGAATGGAGTAGAAGTTCCCAAATCTAAAATTCGGTAAAAAAGTGCCGCAGGTTAATTAAGGCCTGGTTTATGACTTTTAGCTGTCACAAGTCATCAAGGGAAGACATGATACTTGAGATAAATTTGCTAAACCAAATAAATAAAGAAAAAAAAAAAAAGAGAGAATGAGATAATAATTGCTGTCTGCAGCCACAGGGTATGGCTGACATCCTCAGTAGTTTTTGACATAATGTGAGTAATAAATTAAGAGGATTGCAAGCACTTCTTATTTCCCTGCATTAGCGTCTACAATCTCAGCAATTACTTTCAGTTCCGAGTTAGGTCAGTTGGACCACTACCTCATCCTCCCTCATTGGCCTCGTAACTGTCCTTGAATAAGAAAGATTTTTGGGAAGGTGAAAATAAAACTTAGATTGTCATCCGATAGGTTCCTCTGAAGTACTAGAATAAAACACTACACAATTTTCTCATGAACAGAAAATGACTATGTGATAAAAAAAAAAAAAAAAAAAACTAGGTAGGAACTTTTTATATATGTGAAAATTAATATGTGTATATATCACTTGCTAATACTATTGCTACTTGCCTATTCATTTGTCCCAAAAAAGACCTGGAGCAATAGCCTCACGCAGAAAGTGAGAATAGTCTATAACTACATCTTGCTGATGATTCATGTAGCCGCCACCACCCAAACCTTGGCAAAAAATTTCGACCACCTCCATTTCTTCATCCGTCAACCTATTCAGCGTTGCTTCCTTATTTTCTGCATCTGCATTCCCAATCCCACCTCGCTGCGATAGCTGCTCTGGAATAATGTTCCCTGCACCTTCCTGAGTTTTTGATGATGATGGCTCCAGATTTTGGAGGGCATGCTGAGAAAGATTTTTAGCCGCCTCCATTTCTTCATCCGTCAACCTGTTCATCGTTGCCTCCTTATGTTCTGCATTTGCATTGCCAATCTCACCTTGCTGTGATGGCGGCTCCGGAACAATAATGTTCCCTGTACCTTCCTGAGTTTTTGATGATGGCTCCAGATTTTGGAGGGCATGCTGAGAGAGACTTTTAGCTGCCTCCATTTCTTCATCCGTCAACCTGTTCATCGTTGCGTCCTTATCTTCTGCATTTGCATTCCCAATCCCACCTTGCTGTGATGGCGGCTCCGGAACAATGTTCCCTGCAACTTCCTGAGTTTTTGATGATGGCTCCAGATTTTGGAGGGCATGCTGAGAGAGCTCGTGGTCCATCATCTCACCATCGATTTCTTCAGGAGTAGTTCCGTTTGGATAACGACTGGGGGAGCGTGCTGTCGTAGGGGGATGAATCCTATTTATGGTTTCTTCCTTCTGGAAACCCTTGAGAAGGTTTTCGTGGGCATCAAGAAGGAAAGCCTCAACGCTAAGCTTCTTGTCCTCTTCTATTATTGCCGCCTTGGGGGTTGATGGGGGTAAGTTCATGAGGTTTGTATATGCATCATCAAAAAATTCTTTCACTCCTGATTGATCTTTAGTCTTCATCCCTGTACGCCAAGAAACTGGGAAGATTCTTCTTTTCTTGGAGTCCGGACCAACAATACTAGTATTGTTTTTCCGTTTCTTGTCGTTTCGGTTTATTGATGCTTCAGATAATTGAAGCCGTTGAGGACCCTGCAACACCAAATCCCATACATTTTACGAGTGATTGAAACTCCTCAATGCAAGACTATATAAATCTAGTTTATGTACAAGTAAACCTGTGATGTATACGCAATGATGTTGCTCTAGTAAAGTAGTAATTAAGTAGCAACCTGATCAACTCACCTGAAGCTCTTGAGCATTGGTCTCCTTCTCGTTAGATGTTATGTTGTTGCTTCTGATGAAGTTGATGACCTCAACTAAAGATCGAAGCATTCTTTTGCACATCGGATGGAAATAAAACTGCAACAGATAATATATTGCTTCGTCATTTCTGTATGTCCATAATCAGATAACTAATTGTACAACCAATTAAAAAAAAAAAAAAACTTTTCTACTTCTCCAGTTCTCCCTTACTTTTTTTTCTCCCTTTAAAAAGAAAAGAAGAAAAACAGAAGAGAGAGAGAGAGAGAGATCGACATGTCAAAATGGAGTTGGCAGCGCTAGCTGGTACCTTGTCTTGTGCACCACTGGGACGTTCTCTCGTCTCCCTTTTCCAATTTTTGAGAAGAGCAGGGAATGGTAAAATGTGGCCATAAATATTCATGCCTGGCATTGTTTCTTCCATCTCAGGAGCAGATCCAACCTACAAATATGTACATATATCGCAACCACACACTACATATGAGTTTAGTTGAATCATGCATTTTCAGTATCAGACGTGCTATTTTGACTTTTCAGAAGGCTAGAAGCAAAAGGGACTAATTAAACTGCATGACATTAATCACCTCGTACATCCTGAAGTCATAACCAACTGGATCTTCACGAACTTTAAAACAGTTGAAGGAAACGTATGAAACTGAAACAATCTTTGCCTTGCTTAGACACCTTCCCCTACTTGTCTTCTGCGCTTGAACCAATAGAGGCTGCAGCAGTTCATATTTCTCAAGTAACGTTAAGAGATTCAGCATTCATGCAACGTTCTCTTTTTTTTTTTTTTTTTGGATAACAAACTTATAAACCTCTTGATACATATATCTGCGTTACGAACTGTTAGAAGATGCAAAGAGCGCATAAATGGCATGCAGCAGTGCTAGATACAGACAACCTAGATTGAAAACCACTAGAAATACTGAGACTTTTGACAACATAATTAAAATCCATCTCCATACAACTACATCTAGTATATAACCTGAGGCTGAGGTCTCGCGACGTCTTCAAGCAAATTAACAGACAGCGGATTTGGCGCCAGCACAATTCCCTTTTCCAAACCATCACAGGACTGCGTCCCTTCTTGCACTGGTGAATCGAAGTTCTGCGGTTGCGAAACAGGAGAATCCAGTTAAAGAACTGTCAGCCTGACACAAAATTTTCATGTCGAAATAGAATCAAAAGTGCTCGAGAATTTGTCAATCTAGACGAAACAAAACTGAAAATGCATGGTTTTGCTCAAGAGAAGGAAGAGGAAACAATTACCGTAGCACCAGAAAGGTTGGAGTTGGAGTATGGAGTAATCTCCCAACCAGCTTTTGCTGTCATGTCGTAGGAGTTGTTACCAGAGCTTGACGCCATTGCTTAACTGACGCAGAGGGCGAACTAATGATGCTTCCAAGAGATGATTCGAGACTTTATTGGCCAAATGGGAGATGCAATGAAGATGGCTAGGATTGTTTATATTGAGCACTGGTTCGTGCATATCAAAGTTGCTTTACAGGGCTGGGCTTATATAGTGCTAATGGGAAAGGGGGCACCCCCTGGAGGATAAGATGTGCATGCACTGACACATAACACAATAAGCAATTTTTGGTATGTCAATCTTAGGTCTTTCCTATTCTGCCCAGTCTTAAAAATCATCCTGCAAATGTCTGGGCTGAGCTATTAAAGCTCTACTTTTAAAGAGATTCTCGCCTTTATTACATCAAAATATCATATATTGGACTCGTAGATTTTATACCTCACTTACCATGTTATAGGCCCAGGAGAAAATCTCTCATCGGGATTGCTTTACTTGCTGGTTTTAGTCATGGTGTCCCCTCAAGGCTCAACAATTGGGATTTTTTTACATAATTGTTGTGTAAGACGTTCTATTATAGGCCATGGCCAATCACTAGGACCGGCAAGAAAACCCATAACCCAACAACCTACCCAATAATTCGAGAGGTTGGGTTGGGTCAATTGGGTTTTGGATGAATTGGGTGTTGGGTGTAAAATACCCAAGTAAGTGTTGGGTGGGTTGGGTACCCATTAATCTAACTTTTTTTTACACAGCATAAAATATATGTATGTACTCAAATATTTTTATCCTTTTTTTTTTGAAAAAAAAAAGTGATGATTTTGGCAACCTCATTTCACTTTTCCCAACTACAACTGTTTTTTTTATTTTCTTTTTCTACTAGACTCCAACCATTTTCTTATTTAATGACCCATCAAATTTTAAAATCTATTTTCTTTTTCTTTGTTCTAATTTTTCTTTACTATGAATTTAGACAAAACTAAGAAAAGTTAGGAACACAATTTAGTCTTTTAACTTTCCCAACCTCAATTTTCCATTTTCCCATCATTTATAAAACACAAAAATTCAAATTTTCAATCTTAAAATCTCCATTTTTATTGCCAAAAAAATCAAATTAATTTTCCAAATTTTTTCTTCATCCCCATTAAATTCGCTATCTTTTTCTTCTCATTATTTACCAAGTCATTTTTCCCCACCAAAAAATTTTGAACTAAACAGTGAATATTTTGAGCAGCTTACTTCCGGTTTGATCCAAGTTTATAGTTTTAAACTTTATTAACAATTAATATAGCTGTTTGAACTACTTTTAATCATCTGCATTAATAGTGTCTCCAAGTGGGTGTCACTATCAATAACAACATTTTTTGTAGTAGTTGGAGATTTCATAGCATAATATTTAGCATATTTTAAAAAATTAGTTGCCCCTTGTGAGTCATGAAAGAAAAAATATATATTCAGATGACTACATTTTGCTTGAATTTTACAATTCTTCAGTTCAATTTAGTGATATTTTACATCATTTGATTTGTCTTTGGAAAAGGATTTTTGCATTAAATTTGTCCATCTAAGTAGTTTAAAAAATTAGTATATATGTTAGTGTGTTTTTTAATATGTTTGTGTGTATGAAAATAATGTATTTCCATCCAATCAGATTAATAACTGAATGTGTGTTTGTATGCGTGGAAGTGTTTTAGTGTGTGAAAATATGTTTATATATGTGAAACAGTATTTTTGTGTAAGAAAAAATCATTTTATGTATATAAATGTGAGAGAGAGAATATTATGTATTAAAATATGTAAAATAATATATTGGGTCATATTTGGGTTATGGGTTTGAATTGACCCAATATGACCCAACCTAATATTAATCCAATTTACACTTGGGTGGGTTGGGTATAACTCAAATAAATGAAAACTTACTACCAACCTACTCAAAAACCGCTCAACCCGCCCAATTACTACCCTTAGCCATCATATAACCTAAACCCAACACCCCCGGGCCCCTGGGAGGATCCCAAAAAAAAAAAGAAAGAGGAAAGAAAAAGAAAAAACCTCCCTCTTTGAATTGAGAATAAAACGAAAAGAAGAAAACTCTTATCTGTTGCCATGATATATAAGTTGTAAATAGTTGTATCCGTATTCTCTATGCTCAATTTCTCAAACTTAAAAAAGAGCAACCTTTGGCCTTGATCAAATGTAATGGCAAATGATATATCCACAGCACCATTTTTATTTCCACAACAAATTATATCAAAATAACAATTACATCCTCCAACAATTAAAGGTCAAATGTACGTTGAAAAAGGTGAATTTATCATTTTAATTGAAATTGGCTATAACATTAAAATTTGGATTGTGGCATTATCACCACCCAAATGCAACACTTGAGGCCGGAGGGCGGAGGCTCAACCAAAAAAGTCGTTTCGGGTAGAAACAATAATGCATCTTCCCATGCACAGACTACCATATAGCTTAACTTGGGTGCGTGAGTGTGTGCGTGTGTTTTTTTTTTATTTACCGTGCTGCTTCTGGTTATCTTATATTGTGCTCTACAAGATTTATAGGCCTAATTTTGATGAATACATTAGATACTTTCGCACTTTGCACCACATATTTGATCAGTAAACAACGGCTATAGCATGAAACTTGACAGGAAGGGATCTTGTTTTGTATTATTAAGATTTTTTAATCAGAGATTGGCAGCAGTAAGAGAGACACCAAAACTAGCATCGCTCCTAAAAACCTCCTAAAACATCTATATATTATATATAAATGGAGACAGGGCTTTTGGCGTAAACAAAAATATGTCACTTTGTATACTTCTTTAAACTACTCTTTGATAATAACTACCATGTGTTCCTTCCTTATCTAATTTTCAACTTATTTCGTAAATCTTTTAATTTTCATTGGCAAACTACCAATTATGATTATCAATTACTACCAAACAACTATTTTTTATACATTTTATTTTGGTAAATTTTCTACATGTGTTTTTGTCAAAATGTAAAGCCAATTCTCTTAAAATTTTGTAAATATTTTTTCCTACTAGTTGCACACACTCTATTGTTTGCCTTGAGCACTAGTATAAAATAAAATGAAAACAAGCAAAATTATATAAAGGGAGATATTCGAGAGAGTATACACATTGGTGTATACACGTCACTTTGGTGTATGAAAACAAGCAAAAATTATATAAAGGGAGATATTCGAGAGAGAGTATACACATTGGGTGGCATGAAAGTGCAATAAAGATGACGTCAAAAGAAAAGTCAGCTAATCAGTAGTATTAACTACAGCAGTCTTGAGTGAAATTTATTGGACAAACTCGAAAATGGAATATTAGCAGACTGAAGCATAAAGTTTTTGTATACCTGCTGCTACAATGAAATTATGAATTTCGAATTAACCAATTTGTACATCTCTGCGGTGCAACCTTTCCGTGAGCGGCATTAATTCTTCTACAATTCAGTCTTGATAAAGTTAGTCATCAAAGGGCAGGTACACTACAAAGAGCCTCAATCCAATGCAAACCGCACCATGGGCCAAACTTGCACGAGGAGTAGTCGAGAATTTCGTGCAGCTCCTGCCAGTGTTTCTCTCCAATTTTACAAACTTTACCCACGGAATGTGCTGCTTTCGAAAGCCAGAGCCAGGTTTTATCAAAGCACAGAACAGTGCAAGCACAACCAATCTGCCATGCAGCCACCATTCCTGGCCAAGCTAACAAAAGAGAGGAGACTGAAGGAAGCCTAAACATTGAAGTCACAAGATCTCTTTCAGTCCTCTTACTGCACTAAACACGTACAACACCAGTTCCTTCTGCTCCTCTTGGCCACGAAACAGAAAATAGCTCTCCTCACAAAGTTATGCAACTTTAGTACCACCAATGTCCTTGGTAATAAATCTCTGCAAGCATCTATATACCTAACATGCAACTAGAATTTTAGCCCAAGCAAATGAAAACTTGCACAATCCAAGTGTTGTTCTTTCTCTTTGAGATCAGCGGTCCAATAAATATCAGTAGCTGCAGCAGCAGCCCCAAGGCTGGTTAAACTATTAAATACACAAAAACCACTATAAACATAGAATAGATAATTTATACACATGAGGGTCTATCTGTACAATTGGGTATAGAAAATCCAAGAAAATAGCTGACTGCGATTACCACCATTAAGTGACAGTATCAACTGGCAGCAACAGGTCCAAGTTACCTGTTAAGAGACCAATATGTGAGAGTGATGCAATGTTCTTGGCCTGCCATGAGAAATAATATGTGTAATCAAGACGCAGGCCAGTGGAGTTGTGTCCTTCCTAGATTGCCCTCTTTCCATAAGTCCAAATAAATGATGAAATAAATCAGCAAACATATACACGCACTTAAGCCATATCTCCATTTAGGGCAAGATACCACAGAGAGAATCCATTTATCAAAAATTTAAACCTTCTGACATAAATCCAGCATTCTACTTCTTCTTCTTCTTCTTACCTCTTTTTTTATAAAATAAATTACAGGAAAAACAGCATTCTTTGTTCCAACAAATTCAGTATTTTACAGGAAGGCAAAACATACTAGAAAACTCTTTTGATAACTTTGTGGTGGACTTGTATAGTTTAGAGTTGCTCAAGAACATGCACAACTCCAACAGGACCATTATTTTGGTTGTAGCTGCTCTCAGTTAATTACATATCACAACAACAGAAAGAAACTAGGACTATTTTTGAATATAACAATCAAATTCATCATTTCTCCAACGTGGGGCAATCTACACACAGGCAAACAAACACATGCACACCAAGAAAATATCTATATAAAAGAAAACGAGAAAAACAGCAAAGCCCCACCCCATGCTGCTAGAAGTGATATGAAAGGCTACTTCTACCCCCCACATAAAAAGTTGTAATGCTTCTAAATTGTCCGTGAACCACAACTAACCTCTGAAATTTACATTGATCACACCATACCACCAGAAATCAGTAGTCCCTCTGCGTTTTATCCTACACTTCGAAATTTGGGAACTCGAATAACTTAGGCACCTGGCAGCAAGATTAAGAACTTAATCTTCCTGTAAATTGAACTTAGAAACAGAATGACTTGTATCTAAAAGAGTATAAAGAAGCAGAGCATCAAGGCAACAATTTAAGTTCCATGTCAGACCTTCTTGTTATTATTAAGAACTTCAATCTAAGGCATCAAAAAAAAACCAATAGTTGTTTGACGAAGCACCTTTGAACTACGATCAAGGCCATGAGAAGCAACCTAGATCACAAGAAAAACATAAAATCAGTGTATGAAAACAAACATTCGGAAAATTGTCTTTTTCCCTTCTTATTCTCAAGAAAGATACATGAATTTCAACCAAGACAAGCATTAGAACATAAGAGTGAACATAATCTAAATACACAGACTTCCACCCTCCTATCTGATGTTTGTATACATCAGGCATGCCATATAAAACGTTAAAAAATTTAAGAAGCAAGTGCAATAGCTAAGTCCATGAGAGTCAAGATACTGTAAGCGATGCCTGCATCCTATAGATGAAAGAAGGGAGACAGAGAATAAACCAGCAAATTATTTTGAGTAGGAATATATACGTCAACTGCATGTAGTTTCTTCCTCTTTCCAACTCCTCTCTTTTCTCACTTAAAGACCAAATAGCATTAGATGAAAAATTCACTTAAGAGTGAACATAATCTAAATACACAGACTTCCACCCTCCTATCTGATGTTTGTATGCATCAGGCATGCCATATAAAACATTAAAAAATTTAAGAAGCAAGTACAATAGCTAAGTCCATGAGAGTCAAGATACTGTTAAGCGATGCCTGCATCCTATAGATGAAAGAAGGAAGACAGAGAATAAACCAGCAAATTATTTTGAGTAGGAATATATACGTTAACTGCATGTAGTTTCTTCCTCTTTCCAACTCCTCTCTTTTCTCACTTAAAGACCAAATGGCATTAGATGAAAAATTAACTTCCCTCTCCTTTCTTAATCCATCAAATTACAAACAGGATGCAAGGCTCATATAAAAGGCATATCCATGCAGTTCCTCCCTTTTATGCTCAATCTTATAGCATGTTACCTCAAAGCTGAAAAGTTGAAGTGTAAGGTCCCAAAGGGGACGGTTCATGGACTGGCAAATGAGCTCTTAAGTTCAAAATTGAACACAACTAAACAAAAATCATGATCAAAATCATAACGTAATACTTATTTTACCATATGGGTCAGAGCTGCATATCGTTCCTCACTCAAATACAATGGCTTGCCGCGATGCATCTCATTATCCTGCAACATATTAAGGGAAAAAACATATGACGGGTGGATACTGGTGTTCTAAGAAAAAGTAAAGCAAAACGAATCTCCACCTCCCCCAAAATGACATTATTGAAAAGCGAAATGCATCTATGTCCTAACAGCAAAAGAGATGTAGCATCTATTTGGAAATGAAAGATTGATCTCATCCTTGTTCTAGGTATCAAGAATTTACTCAGTCAATTCTAATGAACTTAGTAATTCCTCAAGGGCAAATTAATACTCTTTCTACAAAGATATATAATCATGCAGTTTAATATCCACTTATTGATTCATCACGATATTGGTAGGAAACAAATTCTTATATTGTTTATAGAAAAGACTACTCAATTTGGGCTTAAAATAGGCAGCAGCATGAAACACAAAACCCAGGGGGCATTTTCTTGGGTTATCCAAAAAGGACGAACTCTGAAAGGACTGCAAATTTTAAGGGGAACACAAATAAAAGTTGTAGCAGGTTATTGAGCAACTAAATAGCATAATTTTATGATTATATGGAACGAACCACTAATTTCATTAATAACAATAACTTTAAAATAGATTATACCCTCTTGAGCAGTCTTGAGCAGTTTTGCAATACCCCAACGTTTGCTTTTACATGTGTATGAGCACAAATGCACACATGCAAGCATGTTTATGAGAGATAGATTCATATGCATGCCATACATAGAACTTTAGCATTATTTAGTATCATACTTAGTAACTGGTCTCTGCAACACTTGCAAATCTTACAGCCAATACTATGACCATAAATGGGAGGCAACTAAAGTTAACAACCAAACAGTACCATAGGGTACTTGGTTGAATTAAAAATCCATTGTCACAAGCAGAATTTTCAAAGATTCATTCCCTTGCATTAGATAATCTTCGTTGAAGATAATTTGGTGTATCTCACATTTAAAAGTTCCAAGTACATCGAATTCACAAAATTTCTAGGAAAAAAAAAAAGACGCTGAATAAGAGAAATCAACCATCAAACTGCAACAAGATACCAATCTACAAGAGCATCAAATGATAGTCCAAGTCTACACAGAAAAAGCTGCATGTTACGTGGTAATATACAGAGTAAAGCATGCCACTAAATTAGCAACCAGTTTCTGTTTTACATGGCATAGAAGATTCTAGAGCCTATCTTGTAACAGTGTTTGCTTGAAGATCTTACAATTCTTATGCAAGGAGTCTTAAAGATTATAGTTTACCTCTTCGCCAAAAGCATCTAAGTAGGGGGAAGGCCAAGAAGCCTGACGAGCAGATCTTTGAAGTAGAATGGAGGTTTTCTAGGTCAACAACATAAGCTTGTTAGTCATAATCAGATATGGAAAGAAGAAATCCTAATCTGTCTTCATGACCCACAGAAAGTATAGAACATACTCTAATCAACAGGAAGACTCCAGTGCCAGCACCACAGCCCATTGCATGAGTTTGGCATCCATTTTCCCTTCATTAGACAAGAAAGAAAATGCAGCATTAATATGCAAATTACTTGGCATGAGAAAGATGAAACAGCAATCCACGCAAGCTGGTATCAGACCTGCAGCATATTCTCCAGTATGGTGAGCACAATTTACCACAAAGCAAGCAAAGTGCAGGCTCTTCTAAAACAGCTCCGCAATCAGGGCAATTCTGCTTAATATACCTGATGTATCAAAAATAGAAATGGCTATTAGATTTTTAAGGAGCATAACCAATAACTTTCCAAATGCATATTCAATATAAAGTAACCTTTCCAACAGATCCTGGTATAAACAGGGCAACACCATCAGGCTAAATGGGACAGCTGGTGTAGAGTATAGGACACACTGTCCTTTAATTTTGAACTCCTTTGAGAAATGATGCAGCCATCTCAAAGCCATGGATCGTGATATCTCATCATTAATGACAACATCAATTGGAGGAATCTTAAACATCTTCTCCAGCTTTTCGACCCCAACAAACTCAATTGTGTTGTTTTGATGATCCAACAAATCATCACCCGCATATGATGATCCATAAGGTACATCATTACCATGACTAAATGGCAGTGACGCTGAAGAATTTATTAGCCTCCACAGCAGTGCACATCTCCGGAAATAAGGAAAGCTCAGGCTGCGAATGGCATCCTTGATATCATAAGAAGCATCAATATAGTTGGAATCAAAATATTGCAGAACAATCTCATGTTCACCCACGAATTTACAAATATCAGTAATCAGGCAATCTTTGTATCCTAACTCAGTGATACTGAAGTGTTGCTTTCTGCAGCACACAATTATTGCCTGGAAAAAGATAAAACTATTAGTAACTTTGATAAGTAATGTGAAAATTAAATACTAGCCGTTCAAACATAAGAAGCTATT
The DNA here is from genome assembly GCA_013103745.1 of Gardenia jasminoides. Classification (NCBI taxonomy): domain Eukaryota; kingdom Viridiplantae; phylum Streptophyta; class Magnoliopsida; order Gentianales; family Rubiaceae; genus Gardenia; species Gardenia jasminoides. Next base: position 7,606,043 of record CM023103.1, read on the forward strand.
TACTACCTGAGCAATGGTCACAACATAAAAGAGATGCACAAGACACACAAAAGATTTCTCGCATGACAAGAATGGACTTGGAAGACAGAAGAGTGTCCACATTAACAAGGAAAAAGCATCTCGCGCAAGGACAGGATCAGAAGCCCTCTTCCAGAATTGGATATCTGGATATTGTGCATCTGTTTCTGAATTTTCTAATATGTACTGCATATTACCTGCGCAGTCAACACCAATACCAAGATCACAAGATGAATTTTGTAGTATGTACTGCATATACAGCCAACACCAATACCATGATCACTCTCGTAACTACTAAAACAGACGAGAATAAGAATAAGAAAGATAATTGCCAAAATGTTTCCAAGTAAAATATCCTACAATCATACCAATCTTTTGACACTCAACTACAAAAGTAGCAATAACCCTTAAGGGATTATTATTACAAGTCAAAAACCTTATACTTTCCAGACTCACGGGGCACTAAAGACATCCATTCCACACAGGTAAAGAGGATTTTGTATCAAGTTCATTTTACACTGGATTAGCGTTGCTAGAAATCTCTTAGTACCAATGCATTATGCTTAATGTGATTGATGGATATTGTTAACAACAGTGGTGTCTATAGGCAGGCAAAGAAACTCAAACAGCTAACATGTCAAATCGTCTCATCATGAATCATTACTCCATAATTCTCTTCCACATTTTCTATTTATTTCAATGCTTATTTGCAAGATAAAACAATGATGAAAAACCTCTCTATAATAAATTTAACAGAATATACCCCTCTCTATTCTAATTAATCATCAGGCCAAAAAACTGATTTCTTTAAAGCACATAATCTTTCAAGATAGTTATTACTTCCATTGACAACATTGTTTGTCATTTATTGGACAAAGAAAAATGTTTAGTGTAATTTCACAACAGCGAAAGAACATCACAGATGCATATTCTAATACAAAATATGAATACTGAAAATTATCATCCATTAAGCAAAGATAAAAAGGTAATGGATACGCAAGGTAAAAAGAAGAGGATTTTCTTCTGATTTCAAGATAGCCAGAATATAGATGGAATCTACCATTATTCTAAATGTCCAACTCTTGCCAGGAATAGTTTTTGACTATGGTAGAACCCAGGATAGAGATGAGAAGCCTTCTTGAGGGAGCACCGAGAAGGGACATAGATGCCATATACGAAATCCAAGTGCAGGAAACTCAAAATACAGATTAGAGTCAAGGAGCATTCCACAAATACCACTCTAATCAGAAATAACTCCCATAAAATGACAAGTTTGCTGACTTGCTTCTAGTCTCAATTGACAAAAATTGTGCATATGGATAAGTTCAAGTTGATCTAAATGTGTCACAACCACTTTAGAAGTACCAAACCTAACTCGGGGAGACCATAAAGAAACATAAAGGAACACAAATTCCACATGACAAAGTATTCTGGTGCTAATTCTAAGAAGATATTTGGAAAAAAAAAAAAACCATCGGAGATATTATATTAAGTTAAAATGCATCCATTAAATACTTCAGGTACATAAATGAAAATCAGCCACCTTTGATAAGGAGAAAACTCACCAGCTGAAATAACAGTAAATAAGAAACATATCAGAAAAGGAGCTTACCTTCTCCATGGCAATCATGTCCAGGAAATTCGTCTAGGGATAATCCAGATGATATAGACTTCGCAAAGAGCTGGATGCCTCTCAATCTTAGCAAGACACTAAGTGAATTCCTCATTCGAGATCCTAGAGCAATATTTAGCAACAAGGATAATATAAATCCACTAGAGGATTTGAGTTCACCAAATAATGCATTGAGGCTATAGGTTGGACTTAAGGAAGTTTTTCTCGACCGAGCAGCAATCTCTGTTGAGACAAGAGAGTATTTCAGTGTATCCCACAAAAGCAATGATTGGCTGATCCTGCCAGAGTCTGAGATCTTGTCCTTGCCAGGGAAATACAGTTTACATAGGACACCAAACACAGATTCAAGATTGGACCTTTGCCTTCCCAATTGCTGCAAAGGAATAGATTTGAGAATCTCACTGTTTCCAGCAACATCAGCTGCACTTTGCAAAAGAGATGTTGCTTCTCGAACTCGAAGAACATCCACTTCTCTGCATGATGAGGCTGGAAGACCCACAGCATATGATGCATTGACAATTGAGAAAACAGGTGACACAGGAACCTTTTTGGAATCTTTCGGTAAGGCTGGCAGGACAGAATTTGCAAGTCCACGGCATACGGGACAAAGGAACTCCCCCTAGTGACACAGAGCGCCAACACTGTAACTACACAGTCACTCTCTTTGAAATAAGAAAAGACAGGAAGACAGAATACCTGATCTGGGTCTACAATGTGCCCTCCTTCAAATACAATTCTTCTGGTATATCTGTCCGAACAAAATGTAGATAGATTATTTTAGGCCCTACTGGAACCATGCAAATTACCTAGTCCACAACATCAGCAAGATTCTGATTTGCGGTATCCACATTAAAATATGCTAAAAACTCAATTGGGTAAACTTATGTAGCCAACATTTAATGTAGTTTACTCCATCCTGAGCTGATGTCCCTCTTCAAATGTACTACTCCCTCTCTCCCTACATTAGAGACGCTTTTTAAAGTTCTAACTCTTTATCCACAGTGCATCAATTGGTATTTATCTGTGTTGTTCTGTCAACATTGCCCTCATTGAAAATGGCACCAAGTCATATTGACTCCAAGAAGTTATACTTGTGGGTCCCATCTCAAGTGTAGGTGAAATGAAAGTTTGCTACTCACCAAGGGATGTGTGAAACACACACAAAAAGTAGACACCAGACTTGGGTTTTGCATAGTACGCACTTAACTATTTTGCACATGGGAACTTCCCTGATGGGTCCCACGTGAATAACTTTAGCCCATTTTCAAAATCTAATATGAGGGCAAATGTGGGTGTTTGGAAGCGGGAAAAAATACATTTGGTGATTCTAACTTTGGGACAATGAAAAGGTCGAGTATGACACCAACAATGGGATGAAGTAAGTACACAAAATTTCTTCGCTCAGAGCAACCATTTGTACTCACTGATACTGGTAACTAAAACTATCAGCTAAGTGTTTTACATGGATATTTTGTATTTCCCAACTAATATATGAGGTAAAGTTTTAGGACATGATTTACAAAAAGGCAGGCCAGAAAAAATTGAGCACAATCATGCAACACGAAATAGTTTGTTTAGTGCATAAAGGCAAGAGAAAGTCCAGAAAAAGGGCATGTGATAAGTACAAAGGAAATGCTCAGCAGCTCTTCTGCTGCTACACAACACAACCTCCATGATGTAAAGTGAGGTAAAACTTATTTCTCAAAACTAATTTTCAATTGCATGAGGAGCAAAGGTTACACAAAATCCCTTTCTTTTTTTTTTCCCCCCCAATTTTTCCTCTCGTGCAGGAAAATAAAGTATCAATATTGCAGCTCAATGTCAGAAGAAGTAGCAATTGGACCAAAAAAAAAAATTTTGCCCCAGCTCTCTTCACAAAATAATAAGCAAATTAGCCAGACAAAACGAAAAAGGCAAGATGTGGAGAATGGCCATGATCCAGAGTCCTACAAATTAGGTACGGCAGTGTTGAACTTCATTTATATAAGTTATTTATCAATTCCTGCTCCTGCCCAGCTAAAACTCCTGTTTAATCTTTTGCAATGCTCTCAAGAATTCCTAAAGTTTAGTTCAATGGCTTTACCAAAAAAATTAGATATGTATTTGAGGATTCTTTTTTTTTTTTCCCTTCACTCCACCACTCATATGTTTAGCATGACAACGTCAAAATAAAAAATTAGGACCCAATGGCATGTGATGTACCTGCAACGGCATATTTTACACGAGATTGCTAGCACAAATTATGAATGCTAGGTGCATTTTGTGGCCTCATTAAGTACCTAATCTATATCATTTAAGTTGTCAAAATCCTAGGACCCAAAGCAAATTAACAGAGGAAAATGCATCATATAACAATCAAAAAGAAAAAGTCGAGTTTGTTTCCTGTTTTTCATTTATTTATCTTGTCAAGATCACTTGGCAACCCCCATTAACCTGTGGTGGTAACTCAATTGTTCCCAAAAGAAGAAGAAAGAAACTGGATTTCATCCTAGGAATTGGAGATACCTTTCCTTCAGAGAAGATAAATAGCGGTCAAGACATCCCTGATGCACAGCATGTCCACAAGAAGAAATGTAAATCCCATCACACCCTGAGGGGCCAAATCCATCGTACGCTGGAAGAACTTTCCTGGTATCTAGCTGTCTGCAAGAATGAGTACTTTCTGATACTGAAGGATAATCTTCAGCTTCTTTATAAACAGAAGCTATATATTTCCCAAGCAAGAGACGTTGGGTGCTTCTTTCTTGGTTGCCTCCAGCTGCAGGATAGTTGTTAATATGCAACAACTTACCATGCATTGCTTCTTGTATCAATGAATACATATGGTCTTCCACCATCTCGATGGAAGAAGTCATTTTTTCCTTGTGGTCATTAGAATTGGAAGGCAATTCAATATTCCTAACTGAAGGGAAGTGGGCTTCAATGAATTTGAGGAAAGCATTTATTTCAGGAGGTTGACCATCCAATGCAAAACCATCAACTGCACTCTGAATCAAATGCAAAAGTTCAGAATTTGAGCCAAGTGGGGAAGTGCTTGAGGCACTGCTCGGAGATGAAAGATTGTCTGCACTTTCGCCTGTAGATACCTCTTCTCTTTTTGAAGGGACACTTTGTTCCCATGAAAGCGGACCTCTATCTAGGAAACTAAGAAGCCTGGATTTCTAAGAATTTAAGATGAAAGTCAGAACTGAGTATAAATTAAAGCAAGATGACAGCAAAATAATGTGGCAGTCAAAGCATTACAAAACCAGCATTTGACAAACTCAAAAAATAAAAACAAGTCACTTACACCTACCTGAAGAAGAACAAGGAAAGACAGAGGACTTTTGGAGTTGAGGTCATGGCAGAGAGAACAAACGACTTCTTCAGTATCTTTAGACCTATGTTCAACATCAGAATTGCCCAATTCATTTTGACATTCTGAATCTTCTGATCCATTGTCTATAGTGGTATCAATACTTTCCAAGAACTTTGACTGTTGGGCTCTCATTTTCTCCTGTGCAAGCAATTAGAATGTATCAAAAGAAGAAACTCAAACAAGACTAACAGAAGTAGCAACAGTAGACAGGAAGGTCAGTAGCACTATTCCGTACTAATTCACCATACAAAAGGCATAATAGATCATTCAAACACTAGTATACTTCAAAATTCCAGAAGTGAATAACAAGCATTAGCTATAGCTGACACACACAATTCAATTTTTTATAATACAAGATACACACATATTTGTCATTGATCCATATTAAAGCATCTGCTGAATATGTCTAAACCCAAGTTCTACTGAACTCAGAAATCTCAAGGATGACAACAGAGATATACAGATATATTTCTCTCCCAAAGAAGCGTCACACTAGTAGAAATGAAGCATGCAATCCATTCGTGCATCAGAGGTATGATCCTTGGTATATAATGATTCAACTCAGGGCACTACGCATGTACAAGGTAAACATGAAAACCCTCACATGCTTGCAAGAAACAAGCAAAATCAAACATTCCATATTTATGGGTTTCTTTAAGCAAAAATAGACTGACACTGACAGTTCAACGCAAATAAAAAAGCTTAAATCCATATCACCAGCTAAAATAAATGTTGGACAATTTGACCAATTATTACAGCAGAGATCCTCACCAGGATTGCAGCCTGTCTCTCGCGAGCTTTTGCCTTGCGTTTATCATTATCTGAAGCAAAACTGGAGATATTAGCATCAGCATTTGAGATGGCCCGCGATAGCTGATGGACTACTTCAGGTGCAAGCTTTTGAAGTTTCATGAAGCATCGCGGTTCAAGCTCAGCAAATTTTCTGATTAGATTTCCACACAAAGATGAAAGGCTAAAAGTGGCAGCTTCAATGAAGTTATCAACCTTCTCTTTTTCATGGATCCTCATCAGCATAACAAGAAGGGATAACAAGCTCTGATCACCATGCTTGGTTGTGGATATTTCTTCATGTGCAAATTCCAAAATGGGAATAACATCACCTGCATAACATGAATGCTCACCAGATTCTCTTTGCATGGAACAGGTATCCAATGCTAGTGACAGCAAATGCAACGCAGCCAAAAGCACACCATCAGGGGCACGCAATGCAGTTGATTTATCGGAGAAAACAGCATAAAATAGTACAGCACGAATAATTTGTAGTACAGTTTTACAGGTAGCTATTTGAGCTATCCCACTAAGAGGCTCATAAATCTTTGACCATTTTGGAAGCTGGGTGGTTACTGCAGAGACATTACAAAAGCGCAAATATCTTTCTTCTGCCACCTGTAAGTCCCTTGAATTCCAACGTGGATGATACAGATCCAGTTCCTTCCATTTTGGCAATCGCAGTTTGTACATGCCCTGCACAATGGAAATAACTGATTACATCTCATCGATGAAGACAAACAGATTTTCTATCCAGAAGGTTGGAAGAATGGAGGACCAGAAGCACCATAAGAAACGCAAACCTGATTCATGCCAGATGGATTGGAATATACTGCTACCATATCCAATATTTCCTGAAGTTTGTCAATTTTTGATAGGTCTCGGGGAAGTGATTTCACCAACTGACTATGAGTGGCATCTCCAATGGATAGCTTATATATCAATTCTCTTTGCAGACATTCAGTATTTGTCAGTCCACAAAACCGCCTTTCTTTTACTATTTGTATGATGAGAGTAAGCATTTCCTGCATTAGAATTGGTTCATACCTGGAAAATTAACAGAAAAATGGCTGCAAGATTATTTGCTGAAAAGTAACATTTTCCTGCCAAATAAAGAAATGTTCACCATACAATGTAAAGATTCGTGAGAAACAGCTCAGATTGGTCAGTTAATATGTGATCTAAGAATAAAATCCTACACAAACTACATCATTCCATCAATCAAAAGATAACTTCTAATGCAGTTGAATTCACGATAATCAATTTCATTTCTCAATCTAAGAAAGAAGCACCAAGCCCTCCACTCGACCCTTCATCTACCATTATAAATTACACTATAAAGCAAATGAGCACCAGTGGAATTTCCTAACCCATTTTGTATAAGAACTACATCCATCATGGCAACAGAAATTATTGAAAGAAGAGTGTGAAAGCTTATTAATGATGGAATGACTAAAAATTTTAAGAAGAAAGTTCCTTAGAGTGTGACATTAGGGTAATCGACTACATACTCACTAGACCGTTCAAGATTCAGCAAAAGGTAGTTTGATAACCCAAAACGTTCCAGTATTCTCTTAACATAATGATCAGCTGGAGCTAGTGCAGCACAGCATTGCAGGAGAAAAAGATCAAGCTCTAAACCCTGTTCAGACCTGAATTAAAAATATATATATATATATCAAGAATAAGAATATGCACCAGCGCAAGTTCCTCAAGATCTCATCGTACAGTAAAGTACAAGATAAAAACTTTTCACCTACCAACGAACAGAGCGATACCACTCACAAGACAATATGGCAGCATCTCCATTTCTGCGCCACATCCCAGCTCGAACCTGCGCGCAGAACACCCTGATTCGCAGAGGATGCTCCATAACAAAGGCGGAAAACCCATGAGGGTGGCAACCTCCTAAAATATGACCAAAGAAGTCCTGATGGATGGTTGATGAAGGATCTCCAAAAGTAGCACTTGACGCATTTTGCAATGTAGATTCGCAATAACATTTCCTCAGGGATCTCTGTAATACCATGGATAGTAATCGATGTAACGGAATGTGAGCAGATATATCCTCAGAACTAACATCATATGCTAAATCAGGCCAGTCAGACAAACTTAGGACTCGAAGTGCTTCCAACTCGGTAGCACATTCTCCATCCACAGGGCTATCATCAGAACTACCAGCGCCAGCTTCTTGTCCCAAACTTTTGCTGGACTCCCAGTCAACTCCCATGTTAAAACCACTTCGAGACGGCAAAGAATATTGTCTGCCAAGTACCTCACCTGAGCTATTGAGTTTACTACTTGAAGATGACATTGTGCTTGATTTAAAAATATATCTGCTTTTTCTGAACTTAGACAGAGTCCTCTTCAATGCAAAGAAATTATTGCCAGACATATTAGCTAGTTTTGGAGATAAGGAACTTAAGAGAGGCCCTGATGTGTTATCCACTTCCAACCAATTTTCAATAGCCCTCAAGCACTCATGAGTTAACCATAACACTGATGAAGGAAGAGAAAAATTATCAGATTTTGCATCACCAACCTTTGATGAATGATCAATCAAGTTCCTTCCAGTCACACTACTAACAGAACATTCCTGTGATATCCTCCCAACTTTGGCATGTCTTAGGCTATCTTGGTCTTCAAACTCTTGTTTATGTGTACTTAAGAAAGTTTCTTCCTCACTCCCATCATAACTACCGGCAGAAAATGCTCCACCAACTAAAAGTGAATGAATATTTGCAATAGAATGACCCAAGACAAAAGGCAAATGCATATTATCATTTTCTTCTTCTATGTGTATGCCAGTTTCTCTCTTTTGAGGATTCATCCCCTGCACAAAACCCAAGAGTTTCATCCACATTCTTGATATTTCTCGCCGTTCATGAGTCACATACATAGGTACAACAGAGTGGCTCATAACAAAGCGAATATCCTCGACGACTCGGAGAGTAGTTTCATAGAGATTTCCCCACTTGGTAATCTGAAATAGAACAACAATCATCATTCTTCAACAGGACCAGAAATTTATTTTACAAGCAACAACCAGAATACACAAGGCAATGGAATCTTGTTTTATGCGAAATATCATTGGTCTCAAGGTAAAGACTGGCACTCAACACCGTGGTCGAAGCAAGGCCTGCAGAAAGAGCTGCAAATAAAGATAGCAGAATCTGAGGTACTAGATTCCCTAGCTCTTACCAGACTCTGATCTACAAACGATTTAGCTTATATGGGCTCCAGATTAGGTCCACAAGTAGAAACTATATAAAACCAAATCAGCCAAAAAACCCCAACCAATAGAGTAATTATATGGGCTTATATGGGCTCTGATCAACAAAGGATTTAGCTTATATGGGCCCCAGATTAGGTCCACAAGTAGAAACTATATAAAACCACATCCGCAAAAAACCCCCAATCAATAGAGTAATCATTTTTTAATTTTTTTAAAGTTTAAATTTTTGTACTAATATTCTGTTTAATCCATCTCCACTTTCAAAAAGCTGGCATTCCCAGGGAAGACATACATCTTGAAAGGACAAAAGGTTAAGTATTTAATGATTAATGTCTACTGAAGACCAACCAAAAATTTTTAAAAATTTGACAAAGTCAAGGTTGTTAAGAAAATAACAGAGGACAAAAGCTATCTCGGCTTTGATATGCTGTTTTTTGGGAAAAAGAATTTGAATATTCCCTAAACCATATTCCAAGCACCATTTTAATTTCTCAACCAGCTTTCTATCTAATAAACATCATATTCAAAATATGAAACAGTATCAGTTTTCCAAAAAAGCAATTAAAATAGCTATTACTCTGATTTCAGTGTCTATGGAGGAAACAAAAGGAGGTTTAGTAAGATATTTGGCAACAGAAAAAAAAGAATCCATCCTATCAATAAGGTTGTGCAGCCAGAAGCCTCATGTTTAAACGCAATCACAAGATATACAAGCTCAAAAGCATTTCCAAGACAAATAGAAGGGTCTATGCTCAAAAAAGCAACTAGTCTCTCTCAACCAAAAAAGTTTAGACAAAAAACTCAACCTTCTGTTTTCTCAAAGACCAGAAAAATAACAAGATAATAATATTATTAGTTGGTCTCCAATGCATAAATTGCACATAAACAGCATAATAAAGTTTTGGAACCAATCAAGTGCTGGTACTGACTGCTGAAAACTAGTGATATCTCTAGTAACTTTCCCAGACAATGCTACAGAACCACACAAAATTTTGTATATCTGAAAAATGCACAAACATTTAATATGCAAAACTTAAAGAGCTATAAATATGCAGATGTCAGAATAAAAAAGTACTCAAAACATACCTGCAGCCGACCATCTTCACCAGCACAAGAAATGAATATATCTCCCAAACATTCCAGAAGCATGGGCAAGAGATTCATTTCCTTCACAAGTCGTGGAGTTAGTGTAGGAACAGTGAAAATTTGCACAGAGAATGTTGGGAGGAGAGGATGGTTCTTGAAAATGTTATCATTAGACTCTTTTATGGCTTCCACCACAACCGTTGGATAATAACTTAAAAATACTTTTGCAAACTCATATTTAAATTGAGGTTCACCAAGCAATTTCAGCAGCAACTCATGCAGTTTCCGAACAACATCACCAAACAAGAACCTCTCTACCCTTACAAAAACATCTAGCAAACCAGCTGAAGAGAATACTCTCCCAGAAATGAAACAAAGTAGGCTTTCACTGTATTTACAGAACTGCAGAAGTAGCTCCACGACAGCCGATGTCAACTCTTCTGCAACCTTTTTGGGTTCAGGAACATGATCAGAATTAGCTTCAGATGCACTTTCCGCACATATAAGCCTCTGTTTCCAGAAATCAAGTAATGAATCCAAAACAGGCCCCATAGAGTCAGCAAACTCCTTAGGAAGGGGTTGGATCTGTTCAGCACCTTTATGCTTGGAACAGAAACCCTCACGTTTCCATGCAGTAATATCTCCACAGTCACAGCAGCCACCGCCTGTGTATATGATAGAGTAGTCATGATCCTTATGATTCCCATGTTGGAAACACGGAACACAGATTGCACATGTTGGATCATGCTCACATGTACGGCATCGATAAGCAATATCATTATTCCCCCAAACAGCTCCACAAACACCACGTTGGTCAACATTCATCTGAGACAGGTTCTCCAGTGCTGCTCCTGGATCGCCCTCAAACATCAGCCACTGCAACCAAACCATGCTTTCACGGAATATCTGTTTAAGAGTGGGGCCTACCCTATTCTCAGTTTCCTCAGACTCAGCTTCTGAAAGAGCCTCTAGTGCATCTTCATCCGTTGGAAGGATTGTAGAGACTAATTCTGTCATATCAAACTGGCTATTCTTCACATAAGAAACTAATCCAGGCTGCTGACCCTCCACGTACTCCGGAGGAATTCCCAGTTCAGCCAGCCTCTGAAACAGATGTTTGAAAATAAAATTAAGTGCAAAGTTTAAAGTACCAAGGTCATATGTCCTTTAATTACACTGAAGCATCCAGCAATACATAGCATAGCAGCTGCTAATATTTCAAACACATATCCTTCCCAGTTTTGACATTTACGAAAAGGACCACAACAAAGACATTAATTAATGAATGGTTACACGCAAATCTGCTTCTTACATATGATTGCCACAAGGGCCAATTAAAGCAGGCTAAAGGCATGAAGAATTAAATACATCAGGCTGGAGGAACAAAGTCCCCACAGGATAACATAAGCAAACATCCTATAGATCAGAATTTGATGTTATTGAGCATGTAAAGAAAGGGGAAGGACCACTCAGAACCAGAACCAAGTTAAAACGTAAAATAGACCTCAATTGCATTAGACGTAGTGCCATTGATTTTGGTGTGAAATAATAGCCATGTTTCTCTCATATTATTATGGATAAGGTTTATCAAACAAGCACAAAGAAAAAAGTCTAATTCATTCTGAGCAGCACACATAAAATGTGGTTGTATTTCCGTTTTCTCCGTTTGCAATGCAGATCAAGTCAATACGCATATAAACTTCGTAAGGTCTTCTGAAATCTTCACCCTGATGGCAATCCTCATGCAGCTCAACAATAGAGACAATGCGCATCCATCAAATTAGCAAGGACACTTTGAACTTCTCAAGAGAAACACAACTCCATCTACTTGTTCAAAATCTGAAAACATGCTTTAGAACATGAAAAGACCCAGAAATCTTGAAAGTGCCTTGCATTTTGACCTCCTTCCCAACTTGCTTGCTACAAAAGTGATACTATCGGATGACCGTAAATTATACAATATGTTGTACCTTATGTCCAACAATTAATCCAACCACCACTAATTCAATCCTATAAATTCATATGCGTCTTTTTGCCTTTATTCAGCAACTACGCCCCTGACAAGTTCTGTTCAGAAGCAGTGCTCTAGAATACAAGTTCAAAATACTGAAGCTTATCCAGAGCTGATCTATTTTGTCAACGACCAGAGGGAACTAGTTCAAGGCTTTCAAGCATCCCAGTCCCATTTGTGCAGCACAGGAGACTGTTGCAGCAACTGATCTATATAGGTGGTTGGCCAGGTTTCATTTTACTCTCCAATCTTTTACTTCATTAAATCCAAGCAGTAAGACAAGCCTCATTTATATCTGGAAGTCAATGTCTACATTCCTTTTCTATAATTTTTTTTTTCTGTATTTGATGAGTTGCAACAGAAACAACTATTCTAGATAAGCTAACAGAAGTTATACAACTCCATTTACCAGAACTTTCACAGCAAAGTTGACAGTATATCTAAATACCAATCACGGATTTTTTTTGCCCCTTCTTCCATCGCAAACCTTTTCTTGTCAACCAACCAGTAATGAAACTGAAATTCATCATGGAATACGGAGCCCGAGCCAACAGTCATGCAAAGAATGTATAAACATTCAATGAAAATAGCACCCTTTTCATAATAAACACTGTAATCAGCAAGTTTTATTTTTTTTTATTTTTTTTTTTTTTTGGTTTGGCTGGGAAACGCCGTAATCAGCAACTTTACGCATCAAATTTTGCACAATAAACACTTCCCTAAATTGCTAGGCAACAGAAGAAGCAGAAATTGGAGGAGCAGTACCTGCAGAATGCGAGCTCCAGGAGAGACATCCATCGCCTCCATCGGCGAGTCAACCTCCATCCGGAACATCGCTTCAATCCAATCAACGCAATGATACCACTGCTTGCATCCACAACTTTCCCTCCCCAGGGCTGCCCAAACCCCCAACTCGCACCAGTCTTAAATACTTGTATATACCCACAGCAACTGTAAATATAGAAATATTTGACCTTTGATTGGAAACCCTGGACAGACAGAGATAATAATTCTACCAGGGTGGGGAGGTTTTTGGTACCTTAAAATTTCAGAGCTCAGCTCCTCGTTTTGTCTTTAACATAAAATCTGCGTCTGTCTGTGGAAGATTACTATAGTTTTGATGAGGATTAGGACGGTTCAGCAATTTGCTCTCTAAACTTTAGCACAATAATTAGGGGAGTCTACAAATATTAAAATCCTCCCTTCTCTGTTCTTCTCACTTTCACTATAACTACTATAACACTATTGCCACCCTTGCTTTTATTTTCCTCCTCTCCCCTTCTCCAATTCGTCCGGAGCTTTCCCCAAGTTTTTCACTCATATTAAACGCCGCTGCGCCGGGGGGCGGGGAAAGGATAAAATGGTCATTTCAGGACGCCTGCGGGAAGGTGTAAGTCGGTGGCGGGGTGTCGTATTTGTGAGCCGTATTCGTGGTGCCGGTGAATTTTATGGGCCTATGGGCTAGCCGCGGGCCGGCTTAATGGAGTTAAAATGGAAAGAAACTCACATTAGCACCAGGCCCAGCAGTACAGTCGGAGAGGGCACATGTTCCACAACTAGTACAAAAGGCTACTTTTTTGTAAATTACTTTTCAAGAAAGTTTATGTTACATTTTGACATTAAACTATGTAAATAAATTACTAAAAATTTTATGTAATGGATGGATGGTTATTTACTAGTTACTTTAATCTTAATTGGCCATTTGTATTGTTAGTTCATTAGTTGTATAAATAATTGATTTGGTGGGTTATTTGTAAATAACTAACCAATGGCATGATATATTAGAAACAGTATTAAATGCCGTGATTATAACTCCATAACAAGTCTCTTACATTGTAATATATTGTTAGCGTTTTTTTCTCAATTCAAGTTGTGATTCCACTAAATGTATGTATTCTCGTATCTTAATCTACAATCTTAATGGATGATTTACTAATGAACTAGTTCTTGACATTATCCCTAGAAAATGAGGTCACCAAGTTAGAAACGAACTCTTCTATCCAAAATTAAAAAGAAAAAAGTCAGAAATACAATTGGGCAAGTGCCTACCTACCACATTTTATTGTATCTTTTGGTTAGTGCCCAACTGGTTAATATAATTAATTTACCACTCTAATACACACATGCCTCATTCATTATGGTCTTGTATTACACACTCACTCAAATTAACTTCGCCAAAAAAAAAATCACCTAGGTGCCTCAACGCCTCAACCATTATACATTGGGCATGTCCATCACGCTTTTTCTTGGGGAAAAAAAATCAAATTTTAACTTGTACACCCATTATTTTTCTTCAAAGGATAAAAAAAAGGAAGCCAATTTGAACAACAGGTTGCATTGGATCACTTCCTGATTATGATTATTTTGTATTGGCTGAAATGAATAATTAAATTTTACAATACTATCTGAACTTCTGAAGTTCCGAACAGTCTGGTTTAAAAAAAAAAGGGGGGGAGTTCCGAACGGTTAACTTAGGCAGTACAGTCGAATCAAGTCATCCATGACTATACATGGAAATAGTGTGTGACCTCTCAATTGAATGACGGTTCGATTATCTGCTGCCATTTTGATTCCCATCCTTCAACTTCTCAAAGAAAATTTGATCTTTATTGAAAAAGGGCACAACACAATCAAAATATAGCTTTTTTTTCCTAATACCACCTTGTTAAGTGGGGCTCTGTACAAATCCAGTGTACCTCGATTCATCTTTCACCAGTAAGATAGACTCTCTTTTTTTTTTTTTGTGGTTGTTGGGGAAAAAATAGTAAGATGGAATTTACCAATAGGTAATCCACACAAAGGCCAAAAGTCAGGACCTCTTGCACCGCTGGTACCCAATTTTCTCCATGATCGCAAGACGTCAAAAAAATCTGTACTCCGACATCTTAGATTGTTGAATGGAGCCACCACCCTCAACAATCTACAAGCTACTCCTGAATAGCTGAAGCCAAATCTAAGTTGGATTCTGACCTTTCTTCCTACTGGGGGGGAAAAAAAAAATCAAACACTGAAAGTAGAACGATAGCCAGAAAAATAGAGACTGAAAACAAATAACAATAGCAATAGAAGCAGAAAAGGTAAGAAAAGGTTAAGGAAGAAAAGCATAAATGAGTAAAATCATAATCCACAATGCATTTGGTAGAAGAGAGATTATTCAAGAAAGTTAGCTTCAAGAGAAGTACAATAACACTTGTAATTATTAACAGCCAACACAGCTGATAGGAAATGTCAAGAGGAATAACAACAGCCATATACAACATTAATTTTAACTTCATTCTCTTAAGTTCCAACCTGCTTACACGGTCAACAACTTCTTAACGCTGGACAGGAATTCAATCACATGATACTACTCCGATTACTGTAAGTATTTTGTTAGTGTTATCCACCTGAGCACTACTTAATAATCCACCTCAGCAACTCTTTTCTGGGGTTCACTTTAAGGTCAAAACATTTTAAGACTTCCCTCCCTTTCTCCGTGTGTGTCTGTGAGCAAGCTAGTCAGTATGAAACAAGAGGAAATTCAAAAGAGAATCTTACAAGAAGGTGAATGACTTCCAATTAATACACATGCACTTTAAAAGGAAGAATAATAGACAGTAAATCCCATGTTGAATTACTTACCTTCTTTCGTCTGGTGTTGATTCTTTCATACTGTATGGTTCATAGGTAAAAGAGTTTATAACAAAGAATACTCCCTATGATATGTCACTCCTTATAGTTTATGGCCACAGTAGAATATAAAGCAGAATTCCATTGAAGATATGTTAACATTTGTCTCAGATACGTTTTAAAAAAGATTTGCATACATGACTCAAATAAAGAGGATAAAAAGAATAGGATAAAAAGGCAGCTGGATGAAGTGCTCAGGTCAACAGCATTCTCCTTTTTCCTTAGTTTCTTGGAAGTATTTTATAAGTGACACATGAAGCAGAAGAGTTGAGACTAGCAAGACTTAGTCAAGTCTTTGTATCACTCCCTGTCAACAGATCCCTAGGTTTCATAATTCATGAACAATATCCTTTCTTGTGGGGTTGGTATACAAATTAAAGCAAAGTTCACTTTAGTCGAGTTAAAGTTTTATTATATGAAACAAGATCAAAGAGTGGCAAAGTAGGCATAGCCTTAAATGCAATTCTTCTCCAAGGCCAACAACTTACACACTGAAGACACTGAAGAGATAGCAGACGTCTGACTGGAAGAAATACTAGGAGGCAATCTAGAGCTCTCCAATAGAAGCATTGAACACAAAAGGCAATGCATAGCACACATACCAATAATATGTACCCAATAATTGTTGAATTCTGATCAAACAAACAAAATAGTGTATCAAGGTTTAACTGCTTCTTGTTGGAAATTCAGCATGCAAGATGACCATTTCCCACATATTAAGTACAAGAACACCTTTTTTTCCTATATATTCTCCCTTTTTAACTATATCCGGGTTATATGATTTTTACAGATTTGGATCAAGTTCTATGTCTGGCTCATAGAGAAAAAAAAAGCAACCCAGTATCATTTAGATTCCATAACCACGGGATTGTCAATGTATTGATAGGTTCAGTAGTTCTCATTCTTTCTTTGGAACACATCAAGCCACACAGGGAAAACCAAAAAGAAAGAAAGAAGGGGGAAACAAAGAAGCCTTCCTTGTTTGAGCAGTAATGGTAAGTACAAATATCACGTGATAACAGGTATTACCCGCAGGATAAGACATGAATTATAAGCTGTAAAAGAAAAGAATAATAGGAGAAATACAAGCACTTTGATGAGAGAAACATAAAATTTATATGCATATGTTCAAGAGTAAACAAATAAGCAGCTCATGAAGGCACTTACAGTCATGTCCTATGTCACCCCCATCTTTGCTGTCTCTAAATTGTTTTTGGCTGGAGAAACCTCTTTAACAGTTGGACTCCGATGATTTGTGTCATTGTCATATTGCTCCTCGTTGAATACAAACTTAAGCTGCTTCTCAACAGACTTTAATACAGTAGTTCGTTTGGATCTTAACCGATATGGCGGAGATGCATTAAATGATTTAGCATTGCAATGTCCATCAGCGTCATTGTGAGAACTTTCATGCAAACTTCTATCTTGCAACTCAGATCTCTGGAAACTACTATTTTGCTTACTTTCATCAGAGGCAAGAAGTCTATCCTTGACACGTTCCTCAGCCTTCCCAACTTTATGTGATGGTGTTGATAATTGGCTTTCAGTTTTTCTCTTTCTTAAAATAGAAGGAGTGTTTGGGAAACTTTTAGCAGCAATTTTCAGTATAGATTCCGGAGATTGCAAGTACAGGCTACCACTGCTCACACTAGGTGGAGTGAGAAAACCACTAGGTGACAGTTTTGGACTACTCTCAGAATACTGGTGATAATTTTGAAGATCCAAATCCAGTGAAGCATAGTTTTCTAATAGTGGTGGCTCATAGTACAAGGTACCATATTCTGGAATTTCAGAGCTCATTGGTGTCTCTATCACTCTATACTGATAGATTTCATCACTGATACTGCTTTTGTCAAACATGGCATCTATGTTTGGATCAATCTGGCCAGAGTTTATCTGAAAAGACTCTTCCTCAAATCTAACCACTTCAGAATTAGTAGAGTTGTTATGAAAAACACTAGTTGAAGCACCAATATCTGGGATTGAGGAGGCAATATCTCGTTGATCCTTACCAACTGCTTCTACCTTATGCCCATCTGTGATTTCTGATGAAGCTAAAGCTATTGCATCTGATCCATTGTGTGACCTATCAATAACATTAGTGGATGACAACCCACTAATGTCTGTAGAACCATTTTGAAGACCATTCTTAGCAACTGGGGGAAGGTTCCCTGTGGCCAAATAGAAATCCAGCTTTTTCTTCAGAGAACTATTCCAGTGATTCTTGATTGCATTATCAGTCCTGCCAAATCATAAAATGTACAGCATGTATAAAACACTAAGAATGATATCATTGTAATTCTAGCATTCGCATCTAGTTTGCTTAAAGCTGGGTGAAATCAGAACGCACAGCCCAACTGAGAATACTATTTTCTTCAGCTGCTCCTAAAGTGTCCCTGCTATTACTGGAAGACAGGAAACAGAACATAGATGGTGTCCATACCATATCAACTAAAACAAACCAGAACTAAATATCTTTTTTCCTTTTCTGGTCTTTTCTCTCTTTTTTTTTTCGGGTGGGGGGGTGGTTTGGGGGAGGGGTTGTCAGGATATTGAGCTTCTAAGTCAACAAAATGGAACTTGTTTCTAATTCAATCCGAAAGACATTCATCCAGATTTTAGAAAAGCAGCAGGCAGAAATTGTAGACTAACAGCTCATTTTAATGTCAAGAGTGTCCACATCTTTATGTGGCTATAAAAACTGATAATTAAAGTTAGAACATCCGACTGTAAGAGACGCAGCTAGAAGTGATTTAATATAAAAATAACATCCTAGTCTTATTTGATGAAGAGACAGGTATTACAACAAGAATAGATTTGGTCTAGATGGTGGATCACACCCTGCATCAATCAGACATCTGGTAATTATTGCTACAACCATTATTTTTATTGTTATTATAGTCATAAACTGTGTCATAAGCATGGCTTGAGAAGACCTACTAACTCAAGTGAATGCCACACCAAATCCAGACTTTGTATACTGTATGTTTGCAATCAAGGAATATACCTGCCAGGTAGAACCTTAGCAATTTCAGCCCATTTGTTCCCATGAATCCGATGAGCATTCATGAGAGCTAGTTCCTCTTCCAATGCCCAGGCATCCTTCTTTATGCCGGGATTCAGATGATTGTGCCACCTAAACATTTTGGAAGAAATAAATTACATCCACAGAAATAAACAAAGTAATAGAATGCTAAGCTGGTTAAAGATTTTAGAAGACCAAAATGACTTAATGGGATACGAAAAGGAAAAAGAGTTGGTGCACAGAAAATTAAAAATGGTATACAAATTGAATATGTAACTGTAAATGTCTATTGTACTTAAAATAGGCAGACAAAATCTCATACAGGTACATGAAAATATCTGCTTTGAATGATTTTTCACAAAAATGTATCTGGAGTACAGCTTTTAGAGTAACATATTGTCCCAAAATCCTGAAAACATGACACATGAAAATTGCTGTAGCATGAAATATGAATAACATACAGACTAGATCAATCAATGCCAACACACACAAATTGCAAAATTTTTGCAGTTGTCAAATATGCACTTCACCAATAGTTGAACAATGATTCAACTTCTCACAATTTGCAGATTAAACCCAAAAATGAATACAGACTGAATTTATAATGTTACCTTTCGCGACACTGCTTCCCTATTCGACCAGGCAAAGATTTTGCTATGACCGACCATTTTGTAGGCCCATATTTTGCTACGAGTTCAATGATTTTTTCATCTTCCTGTTAGCCAAATAACAGGAGGAGTTCAATCAATAGGAGTAATTATCAACATAAAAACAATTCTAACTCAAGCCTAGAGATGCATGAGAAAGGTGGAAGGACATAAAGAAACCAGAAGCCAACCTCCTGAGTCCATGGTCCCTTAACAAGTTCAGGATTTAGAACTTTTTGCCATCTGTGCAAGCACTGCACTTCTGATCTATCCGGAAAGAATTCGGCTGCACAAATGGCAATATGAAAATTAAAAGAAATCTTTTGTATATCGTCATTTTAGAACATATGCAACTGGAACGCATATAGATATCTGAATAACTTCCTATCTAACATATTATGTCAATCTCTAGAAACATTTGTTAAAATCTTTAGCTTGCCAATCACATACAGGTGTATTATTTTCTTATAAATGTATTGATTGATAATTGCTATTACAAACAATATTCATGCGATGCTTTAGTCCCAGAACATAACATAACAGATTCTCAGAATGTTGCCCATTAAATTGCTGCCACTGGGGATCAACCAATAATAAGATGCACTGTGATGCAGAAATGAATACCTATTTTTTTCCAACACTTCCCCTTGAAAGCTGCAACAGCTCTTTTCAGTGTGTCGTCCTAGTAACACATTTGCAAAACTTTTATTAACCCTAACTAAAAACTGAAAATAACAAATCAAGCATATTCCAACTGAAATTGAAACAAACAAAAATTTGTATCTGGCAACTGATGGAAAATCATGTGATTTGAACGATAAAAAATAGGATAAACTGCAAGAAGAAAACTATAATAATAAAAAGAACCAGTGAAAATTATTTCCTTGCTCAAACTTTGATTGTTCACTCAATTGGCTTCAGTTCTCAGAACATAACAATTGGTAATCTTTTAAAATTCTTGATCCAGCTTAACCTGGTTGCTAATATTGTATGACTAAAGACTGCCTCTTATTTTTGTGGCCTATCTCAGAAAGTATTTGCAAAAGTTGCTCACCTCCTCTGGTGTCCAACCCCCTTTCGCTCTCCTAATTGGCCCAGTTGTCCTCCTACAAGTCAATATGCACATCGTTATGTTAACATGGTTTAATGCACTTTGATGCACTGTGGTACAGAAAAAGATACAAAAGATAAAGATTAAGCCAAGAAAGTGTAAAATC
The DNA here is from genome assembly GCA_013103745.1 of Gardenia jasminoides. Classification (NCBI taxonomy): domain Eukaryota; kingdom Viridiplantae; phylum Streptophyta; class Magnoliopsida; order Gentianales; family Rubiaceae; genus Gardenia; species Gardenia jasminoides. The sequence continues at coordinate 7,626,731 of CM023103.1, forward strand.
TTATAGTAACTAACAATCTCTTGATATCACACCAAATCCAGAAGGTTCCAAGTACAGAACAAAAAAAATGGATATCATTTGACTGACTACTGGAGACAGCAGTCATTTTAGCAGTCTTCCCTGTCCCTAGATCAGCTTCCATTTTCCTAAATCTGTATCCTAAGATACTCTTATTTTACATTTTCAGCACAACACCACAAACTATCCTTTTTCAGCAATGGCCTAGATTAACTCCCATTGTTGCTCTAATGAGAGCATCAAGTGTCCACATTATTTTCCAACACAACATGCTTTCGCACATTACTATCAATTCCAGCTAGGAATGAATCTTCTGAAATTTCAGATTTACAAGTGAATTATTGTGGTCAATCTGAAATTCCACTTTCTGCCCTCCTCCTGTCAATTTGTGGAACCACTCGCTGCTCCTAAGGACCAAACTCATAAAGTCACATGAGCCAATCAATCTTCATGTATAATGCCCAACTTACAAGGTATTTTTTCTAACGGACACTAGACCTATCTGTTTGATAGTCTGTCCCAACAAAAAACCAAAATCCACCCAGATAAGATGTATCCTGAAGTAAATTACATATCTCAATGGGGTGACTAGACTGACGCTCCGCACTTTGATTAGGATACATGCAGTCAAAATCTTGAAAGTAAAATGTACTAATAGAAGGAATACCGATGAGATGGAGATGTAGCTGATGGGCTTCCAATCCCAGGCGATTTCAACGTGACACTTCCACTGGTTTCAGAAACAGACGAACTCGAAGCAGCTGCTGACTGCTTATTCTCCAGACAACATCCCTCTGTTTTCACCTCTGCCACCTCCTTCAGATCATCACCTCCAGAGCCCAACATCCTAAAACACGTTTAAAAGATTCAAGAAAAGGTGAAGATGATAAAAGTCCTAACCAACAAACAAAAGCTAGTTAAACTCGCACAAAAAGCAAAGCCCTTTAATCTAATCTCAGGAAATTCGCCAGAAAGGGACAAACCCACGTCAGCATAAACCCTAAAAACCCCAATTAGAACAGATAGTCGTAATCCTTCAATTACCAATGAAATTAAACTAAAAACAGATCTCGTGAATCAATATCAGATCAAAATATGATTAAAAACCTACACCAGACGCTGCAACACTGAAATACTAAAAACACTTAAAGCTTTGGCATATCAAACAGATAACAGCAATTCATAAAAAATTAAAATACATCGCAGTTAGTCTAATCAAGGAACAGCATAGTTAAACCTATCGCAAAGCAGTTGAATTTTCCAGGAAAAAAAAAGAGAGAATCAAGAATCACCTCTATACCAGAGAGATGGCGGGAATTCAACTCCAGCTCATCGGACCCTTAAAACTCAGAAAGAGATGAATTCAGTTCAGATAGATAGGAGAACAAGAAGAAGAAGACTGAAGCTTTCGTTTCGCAAGAAAACCTTGCCCGTTGAACAATAAAGAAAGAGAGAGAGAGGAACATATATATCGCTATTATTTATAATTTTGTACATAACGAATATCACCGACGGTGCCGTTTACTGGCCGTTAAGTTTCGGGGGCACTAGGGGCTGCGGACTGAGAGAACTTTGCATCAGGTTATGACGGCGGTTAACGGTTTCACGTGAACGTTGGGGACGAAGTTTGAACCTCAAACGGCACACTTGCCCTCATATAGGTAATTGGGTTAAATGGAGGACGTGCTTAGAGGAGTTAATGGTTCCCGGGTAATTCTGGACCGTCCGATTACGATATTGATTTTCTATGCGTTTTGCACTTCTGGGATCATTTTTAACATATGCCTCTGCATACGTATACGCATAAAGACGGGTACGTATTACAGAATTACGGATTGAGATTTCGCAATGAATTCTGGTTAGTGGTCGTCGATGTCGGGAAAGATTCTTCGTGGGCAGTCAGACACCGTTAAATTGGATCCTGACTTTGCGTTTTATCTATTGGTTTCGCATCCGACGGTGAGAATTTTATTTAAGAGGAGGACACACGAGAAGTGATGGATATGAGATGCACTTGAAAGCGGTCAAAAATTAACCGTAAAATCTCTATAAATTAATAATTTTAAAGCTATACAGATTCTATTTAATATATATTATCAATCAATAAATTAATATTTTATTAATAATATTGGGACAATGCAAATTCTATTAATTTATCGAAGGTACTTACAATTCAAAAAAGCACGCATTTAATCAACTAAAGTTTTATTTTTTATTTTATACAAGTATGAAATATTCTAGTAATAAGATGAGGCTAAAAGTTTAAAAAATATAAACAAATCTATATTTACTTAGGGTACATTTGGTACATGGACCGGATGAGAGGGGATTATTTATTTTCGGATTACTTATCCTAGGATAAGTCATTCTTGGATGAGTAATCTTATTATCCAATGTTTGGTTGGCTTTTTGTTGGATATGATGTTTTAGAAAATAATTTTATCTTGTGTTTGGTTGGAAATAATATGATGTGGGATTATTTATTTATAGACAAAAATACCCTTTTTGCTAGACCTACAACTAGGGGTGTTCGAGTTTTAATAAATACAAACTCGACTTGCAAATACACACACATACACATGTGTGTGTGTACGTGTGTGATTGTTAGTGGAGTTCAATCTTATTAAACGGGTTCACAAGTCTCAATTTATATATCTAACCTTTATGAATTAAATTTGACTAAGAAAATATGATTATATAATTAATTAACAGGGCCAAAATAATATAAAAATTTACTATCATTTTTAGTAGGGGTAAATTAATTTAGAATTTTAGTAGGGCCAAATTAAACAAAAAATTAATTTATGAATAATAGGAGCAAATTAGTCCAAAAGTATTTATTTCAATAAAATGGGTAAATAAGTTCAAAACATAATTTTTTATTAGTAGGGGCAAATTTGTCCAAAATTTTAGTTATTTCATTGACATAGACAAATGAGTAAAGAGTCGAATTTTGTTAATGGCATAGGCAAATTAGTCAAAAATTATGATATATTATTAATATGGGCAAATTAGTCCAAAATTGAGTTTTTTACTAGTAAGGGCAAATTTTTAAAAAATTTTATTAAATGATTAATGGGGACAAATTAGTTCGAATTTAGATAATATTATAGAGAATTATAAATTTATATAGTTGTTTAAAGTATTATTTTATTAATATGATAAATAAGTGTCAATTATCATCATCCCACCTCTTACTTTATCCCGATATAACTAATACTACCTCCCCCATGGGATTATTTTATCCCCTCTATGGGGGATTAATTCGGTTGGGTGGGATGTGTCATCTTATACATAAAACTCAACCAAATTTGAGATGACAAATGATTAGTAATCCAATCATGTGTCATCCATATATCAAATGGACCCTTAATTTACAAGTATGATTTAATTTTATGTCTTCCGTTAATATATGTAATTGATATCATTTTTCTAAAGTCAAAAGGACATATGAATGCTAAATGATAGATATCCACCTTCATTTTATTAGATGTATACAATGAATTGGATCAACAATATTATGTATGTAAATGACAAGAAAGTATTCTTATAATAAACAAACCAAAACGTTTTTTACATATCTCACTATTAAATTACGTTTCATATTTAAGAAGTGTTCATAAATCAATTGTGATTAATCAAATGCTAAATCATTATGTGAGCAAAGTAAAGAGCATCCACATGTACTCAAAAATAATTGTAGCAATGTATTTCTAAAAAAGAATAATAATATACTCATATTTTAGAAAAATATGATATATAATTTTAGTGAATTATTCATTTATGATATGAATGAAACCAAAAAGTTATGTAACACTTTCAAAAAATTTATTAGCTTATTAATTTAACTCGTTAACCCAAATCAGGACTAATAAAATTTATTATTATATAAAAGTTATTAATTTATCAAGTATTAATTTATAGATATTTTAATTGTATTGTGGTAAGTATAAACAAAAATTAGGGAGCTTTAATTCGGGGAAAGAAGGAATTAGGGATAATATGAGAAACCTCTCTTGAGGTCTCTCCTAATATCACGTGATACCCCTGAGATTTTAACAATATCACTTACCTCCCCCGATAATTATAAAAAAAAAACTATAATAACCCTCACTTGATATATAATTCACATATCAAATAAATGAAAACTAAAAAATTAAGAAAAGAAAAAAAGAAATAATAATACTCATTTTCTTCTCTTTCCTTTTTCTTTATCATTTTCTCTTACTCATTTTTGAATGGCTATGCGATTTTGTATTTGTAAATTATAAAAAATTGAAATTTGTTTGTCTTTTACTATTTGTAATTGTGATAGAGTGGGGTATGATCTCTTTATTTATTTTGAGTTAATTGTTATAATGATTAGTTCATTTTAAAGGTTTGAGTACGAGTTGAGAATGACGTGATAAAAAAAAATATAAAGTTCATAAAAAATCGATTTTGAGCATATGGAGTTAAATCGGTGCAGGTGTATTTCTTTGTAAATATCTTTTTTTTGAAATTTATATTTTTATAGACTATACCATTATGATGTGGTACCACAACTAAAGATTGTTTTTGGATAATAGTTTTCTTAAAGTAAATAAAGTAGTTTAGAAGTATTTTCATTTAGCAAGTAACTAGTTTAGGATCTTTCAAGATTTTGTTACACAAATAACAAAAGTAAGGGATGTAAGTGATTTTTTTAAAACTTACAGGTGTCAAGTGTTATTAAGAGAAACCTCAAGGGAGGTTTTTGATATTATCCCATGGAATTAAGATTAAATTAATTATTTTGTATTTTGATAGAGTTATGCAAGGAACCAGCAGCTTTTTATACCATGCTCGTCTTGGTTATAGCCGGAGATTGCCATCAGGAGGGGGGGGTTTGGGAAGAAGAAGAAGAAGAAACGACGAAGGGGATTAGAGTCAAGATTTTGGGTACATGAGCAACGTAAATTTTAGTTGCAGTCAGCTTCATTTCATTTTATAACTCCACGAAAGCTAACTACTCCTCCAATCAGTGAATTACAGATTTGAGATCAAACAAACCTGCTAATCCCAAAGCTAACAACATTTTTAGGGGGGGTGGGGTGGGGTGTGAGGGAAGAAAATGGTCCGAGGATTCAAAACAAACGTTTATAAAACCACGAATCAGACAAGCAATGGGGGAATTGGTGATCTTGCACTCATCAAAAGTAGGAGTCTCGCTGTCTTTGTTTGTTTGGTAGTTCAAGTTTTTAGTAAGTTTATAAAAAACTTGTTTGTTTCTTATTTTAGATATAGGAATCATCTAAAAACTCTTAAATTTTTTAATATACACATTTTCAAAATACTCAAAAACTTCACTAACTTGTTTATCTTATACTTTAACTACAGAAAGCTGTTGGAAAAATGGGAAAATTCATTGTAGAGTGAATGAGAAAATTGTTCTCATAATGGCACTCTTGATAGAATCCAAGAATAATTATCTATCATTCATGTACCTGGAAATTCATGTACTTAGGAATTAAGTATTCATGTACTTAATTATTAATACATGAATTTGGATCTTCATGTACCTAGGATTCATGTACTTAGGAATTAAGTATTCATGTACTTAATTATTAATACATGAATTTGGAGTTGTCTTATTGAGAATACATGTATAATCAAAAGTATTCCAAATACAAATACATGTATGTACATGAATGTGGTACTTTGATAAATGTGAAGATAATTAAATGGAATTTAACACTTGTTGCTAATTTCTACAATCACCCTTGGCCAGCATCTATAAATAGATAACTTTCTTTTTGTTTTGGATATCTCTCTCTCCTTTCCTTCTTTGCATCATCATCTTTTATAGTGTTCTATATTGCTCTAGTTCAAGTTATTTGTGGTGAAGAAGTTTGGTGCTAACATATTCACCTTTGATCCGTTGTATCCGGGAGATGACGCCTACTCAACCTCAAGCACTCTACCTGGAGGGGGCGAATCTGTTTTAAGGAAATTGTGCTCACAAGTCTCGGATTGTTATTTTCAATCTCCGCTTATTTCTATTTTTCAGTTTATATTTATTCTTTTCTATATTGTACCAACCTACTTTTACTAACAATCTTAAAACAGAATCTATTCTCAATGGCTGACAATACAGGAAAAGAAACCAACAATTCTACTTCTGATGCCTCTGCCTCTGGCACTATTGTGAAACGACTTGAATGAATGATTACTCCTATGGTTTCTACCAACCATACTGAGAAACCTGGGAAGTTCAATGGTTTGAACTTCAAGACATGGCAACAAAAGATGTTGTTCTATTTGACAACATTGAATCTCTCGAGATTCTTAAGTGAGGATGCTCCAAAGCTGCCTGAGGGCTTAACTGATGCACAAGTCGTTAGTGCTATAGATGCTTGGAAGCACTCGATTTCCTTTGTCGAAATTATATCATGAAAGATATGGGGCTTTGTCGATGTAATTTTAGGAGTTAAAATTACAAGAATATCGACGGGTCTTGAGCCAAACTCATTATGTGGACAAGCTTCTAGAAAAATTCAATAAGAATGAATCTGGAATTGCGAGAACTCCATTAGACAATAGTTTCCATCTATCTAAAAATAGAGGAGAGAGTATTTCTCAAGTAGAATACTCAAGAATCATTGGAAGTCTAATGTATTTAATGAGTTGCACTAGACCTGACATTGCATATGCAGTAAGCAAATTGAGTAGATTTACAAGCAATCCGAGTGCCGATCATTGGAAAGCAATTTTAAGGGTACTTAAATACCTACGGTACATTGAACTATGGATTGCATTACACCGCATACCTGCATCGGAAGGGTACCGATGCAAATTGGATATCGATATAAAGATTCAAAATCTACAAGTGGATATGTGTTCACACTTGCGGTGGGCGATCCCGGAAGTCCTCTAAACAAACTATTGTAGCTAGATCTACAATGGAATCAATTCATTGCCTTGGACAAATGTGCGAAGAAGTCGAATGGCTACGCCATTTCCTTGAGGACATTCCAAAATGGGAAAAACACGTGCCACCAATATGCATTCATTGTGATAGTCAATCAGAATTGGAAGAGCATGTAATAACATGTATAATGGTAAGTCTAGACATATACGTCGTAGGCACAATACCATTAAACAACTACTCTTAACAGGAGTTATCTCTATTGATTATGTGAAATCAAAGGATAACCTAGCGGATCCGTTAACCAAAGGATTGAATAGAGAGTTAGTTGCAAAAATGGCAAAAGGAATGGGACTAAAGCGCATGGAAGGCTAAGTGTTATAAAGGAAACCCAACCTAGCTGACTGGAGATCCCAATATCTAGGTTCAAAGGGACAACCTAATTATAAGGACTTAGCATAGTCATTGTGGGGGAATATCCCTAGACCCATTCCATAATGAAACAATGACGCAAAGGAGAATTAAGGATAGCACAATGGTGTGCTTTAATGATTCTTAAGTGCAGTAATTAATTACTAGAGGCTTAAGTAAATCACCTATGTGAGAGTGAAGTGGGGCCGCTTCAAAAGAGAATTGTTTAGGGCTCAATTCTAAAACTCTTGCTGAACCAGGTTGATGTTCATGGCCAAAACGAACATAACTATGAGAACTGAACTAATAGAGCATGATTCCTGTGTGAAATATATGGTTCATTTACACTGAAAAGCGGGACAGTTCAAAGACATCTTGTCTACTGGACTGCTAGTAAAGTAAGTGTATTTCACGAGGAAAGGTTCAAAGGGTAACACCAACCTATCCTATGCAGGTTTCAGTTGTGGAACACTATTGTAAAGTCAAAATCAAAAAATTTTTCATTCATGTGGGGGATTGTTGGAAAAATGGGAAAATTCATTGTAGAGTGAATGAGAAAATTGTTCTCATAATGGCACTCTTGATAGAATCCAAGAATAATTATCTATCATTCATGTACCTGGAAATTCATGTACTTAGGAATTAAGTATTCATGTACTTAATTATTAATACATGAATTTGGATCTTCATGTACCTAGGATTCATGTACTTAGGAATTAAGTATTCATGTACTTAATTATTAATACATGAATTTGGAGTTGTCTTATTGAGAATACATGTATAATCAAAAGTATTCCAAATACAAATACATGTATGTACATGAATGTGGTACTTTGATAAATGTGAAGATAATTAAATGGAATTTAACACTTGTTGCTAATTTCTACAATCACCCTTGGCCGATCTATAAATAGATAACTTTCTTTTGTTTTGGATATCTCTCTCTCCTTTCCTTCTTTGCATCATCATCTTTTATAGTGTTCTATATTGCTCTAGTTCAAGTTCGCTGTGGTGAAGAAGTTTGGTGCTAACATATTCACCTTTGATCCGTTGTATCCTGGGAGACAGACGCCTACTCAACCTCAAGCACTCTACCTGGAGGGGGCGAATCTGTTTTAAGGAAATTGTGCTCACAAGTCTCGGATTGTTATTTTCAATCTCCGCTTATTTCTATTTTTCAGTTTATATTTATTCTTTTCTATATTGTACCAGCCTACTTTTACTAACAAAAGCATCTAAAAACTCTCCAATTTTTCAATATACATATTCCCAAAACACTCAATCTCAAAAGTTTTTCAACAACTTCTATAGTAAATTATTTAGAATTTTATACAAATACCCAAAAAACTTTACTCTCAAGTGAGCCCGCCGGGGGGTGGGGGAGAGCATGTGGCCCAGTCCTTTGAAAAGTGCGAGAAATTCGAAATTTTGAATGCACAACCTCCCTCATAAGATATAACGGTCCAGTGTTATTCTCCCCTCTCCCTCCCCGCTATCCTAAATTTGCTTCTTCCCCCATTCATCAATCAAGAAAATTTCGCCACTTTCGCCAACTTTCTACAGATCCATTGATTCTTTCTTGTTTTATCATCCGTTCTTGATCCAATTCTAATGGCAACTCAAATTGGGCCCTTAAATACACCTGGAAGGGATGGAAAATTCTCAGCTTCCCTTTCCAGTTCGGTCTCCAAGGTCAGAGTCGTCATAAGAGCTAGACCCTTCCTTCCCCAAGAAATTTCTGAAAAAAATGGGGACACTGTGTCCTGCATTTCCTTTCTCGACTCAGAACGGAAGTCTTGTGATGAAGTCACTGTGCACCTCAAAGATCAAGAAACTAGGCAAGTACCAAAAAAAAAAAACGTTCTTCTTCTTCTTTTCTTTTCCTTCTTTTTAGGAGGTTTTAGTTATTTTTGGACCTTTCTGTCAGTTGATTGAAGTGATATCTTTTGTTGGAGGTATAGTCGTAACGAGTGCTTCAAATTGGATGCCTTTTTCGGGCAAGAAGACAGCAACATAAGTAAAATTTTTCAGGAAGAAGTGAAGCCGTTGATTTCAGGTATTTTTAAGGGCTGCAACGCCACTGTCTTCGCATATGGTGCTACGGGAAGTGGAAAAACTTACACTATGCAGGTTCAATAGATTCTCTCGACACTTTATTTTCATTACCTGAATTCTGCCCCTGATTGGGACTTCTTAAGATATTTTCTTTTTTCGGCCCCATTAAGAATTCAGTTTGAAAGATTTGTTGAATCTATGGAACTTAGCATTACTACTGCTACTGTATTTGCTCAAAAGGTGAAACTCGATTCTACCTATAAAATTTGTTAACAAATGCTGTAATTAATGAACCTTTACCTGTATGTAAAAAATCTGACTGATGTTGAACATTTGAGAAGCTTGGTTGCCCGCACATGTTGTTGGCAGTGCCTTTTCATTTTTCTTCATGTTTCCCTTTTTAGTTTCATTTCATTATTTTGCGGTATTCATTTCGCTTTTGGAGTTTTCATGTTTGACTTGAAAGCCTAACAAGTGATAAGAGCAGAAGCAGTACTGTAACCTTGATCTGGTTAAAAGGAAATGCAGTATCCTAATTGTCGTGCAAGTATCTTTTTCAAAAGCCTCCTCATATTCTGGTTGTGGCTACACAGATTTAGTCCTTTCCTGATCCCTTGAATTACTCAACAAATTGTCGCTACACAGGGTGTGGCTGATTGAGCCTGTAGGACGAGTTTGTATTTTGCATTGCATAAAGTCTAATTTTATTTCCTATCCGCCTTATTATGGAAAATATGTGTTTGCCGTAAGGATAACTGCGTTGACTGTTGTAACATATGAAGCCGCATTCTAGCTTGGTTATTTAATTGAGTAGAAAGAAAGGGACAAACTTGTCGTATGTTATACATTAAGTCAATGAAGGGTTCCTTTTCTGCTCTTTCTATGCATATGTGGAAATTGATTGATGACATTGCAGGGGAGTGAAGAGTTGCCAGGTCTGATGCCACTTGCTATGGCCACCATTCTCTCTATTTTGCACAACAGAGAAAGTAGAGTAAAAATCTCATACTATGAGATCTACATGGACAAATGCTACGATCTTTTGGAACCAAAAGAAAAGGAAATTGCAATATTGGATGACAAAGATGGGCAAATTCATCTTAGGGGATTAGCTCAAGTTCAAGTGAACTCAATATCTGAATTTCATCAGGTGTTTTCTTGTGCAATTCAGAGGCGTAAGGTTGGGCAGACAAGCCTCAATGATGTTTCTAGCAGAAGTCACGGTGTGCTGGTGATATCAGTTTCGACCCCTTGTGATGATGATAGTGGGAAGTCTGTGGATGGCAAGCTAAACCTGATTGATTTGGCAGGTTCTCTCTCTCTCTCTCTCTTTAAATCACTACCGTGTCTAATAGTGTCAGATGACTGTCCATGACATTCAACGGAAACTTAAATTTCTTTATTGATTCAGGAAATGAGGATAACAAAAAGACATGCAATGAAGGAATTCGTCTCTATGAAAGTGCCAAGATCAACCAGTCCCTTTTTGCACTCTCAAATGTGATCTATGCACTGAACAACAATAAACCCCGAATACCTTACAGAGAAAACAGATTGACACGGATACTGCAGGATTCTCTTGGGGGAAGAAGTCGTGCTTTGATGATTGCTTGCCTGGTAAGTTCTGTTGTTTTGAGTACTAATGCAAGGTTCATTGGAAGTTTGCACAGGTCTTCTCCTTTTCCTGTTCTCATCTTTTTTCCCCCATCAGAATCCAGGAGAGTATCAAGAATCAGTTCGCACAGTTAGTTTGGCCTCTAGGTCACGTCACATATCCAATCTCGTATCTTCAGCTCAGAAAATAGATACTCCAAGGGTCAGCATGGAGGCAAAACTCCGTGAGTGGCTGGAATCTAAGAGCAGGACAAGGAATGCTCAAATGATTGGTGGATGTGGATCTCCAATAACCATAAAAAGTCCTACTTCTGTGAGCTCTCTAAAAAAGCCAAATACAGGTGGGAGCTCTGCAAAACCAAAAATTGATAGCAAGCGGGGTGCTTCAACTTTAGTAGAAAGGTGAGAGATGATTGCCTGACCATGCAAAGGGTTTAAACCTCCTTTTTTGTTCTTATGAGTTGCGAGCAATGATTGTATCTACAGGGTTCCATCTGTGGCTCGCAGAAATTTATTTGATCATGGAGGTCTTGTAGATCCAGGGAAGGAGGCAAGCATGAAATTACTTTCTCCAATTGGTTATTGCACAGATGAACCTGCAATTAGGGAGCAGAAGATGGCAACAAGCAGATGTTCCACGAGACCATCCCCAACCAGTGATAAAACTAAATCACCACTAAGTCCCTTGAGGAAAGTACTTTCTCCAATTGACTCCAATATAAAAGCTGACAGCATACTTTCAGGAGACCAACCTCTTGTTTCTTCAGACCTCAAAACTCCCAAAACGCCTTTTATTCATGATGGTGGTAATGACGAGATTGGGGGCATTGGAACCCCCCTTGAAAAATTCAATACTCGAAGTACAAACTTGAAGGTATGTGTTTACACTGTATCATGGTTATAGCTATTTTATCTCTAACTTCAACTTTGATCCTCACGGTTCTATCAACGACAGAGCACTCTGGCTCAAGAATATATTGGCTTCTTAAATACAGCAACCAGGTAATTATTTTCCCCTGACCTAGATTTTTTCCTTTCCATTCTCAGCACTCAGCAGACTTAAATAACAACTTTGCTTACTCCTTGTCAGGGAAGAGCTACTTGAGTTAAAGGTAGAGCAAATGAGCAATGGATCATTTTTTGTTCAGAAATAGTCATTCTGCCATTGAAGTTTACATAGCTTTTTTCGTTTCTTATTAGGGAATCGGACAGAAGATGGCCGAGTACATTATTGACCTCAGGGAGACAAGTCCTTTAAAATCAGTAAGGAATTTTCCAGCATAATATCAATAAAGTTCCACGCCCAACAGGCACGATGAGTGCTTAACATTGTCCCTCTCATTGTTACAGCTGAACGATTTGGAGAAATTAGGCCTTTCATCAAAGCAGGTATGGCATAAACATTTTGGATTTGAGTGTAAGGAGTATTGTCCAGGGAATAAAATTACGAGCAACATACTACTCATTTTCTGGATCTTTATAGGTGCACAATATGTTCAGCAGAGCTGCAAGAGGGGTTTTTGGATAAACTTGTACGAAACCAATTCATCAAGTCATGAAGAGGAGAACTTGCAAATTTCAGCCAGCATCATTAACCACTGTAACCGTTACATTCTCTTTAACCCTCCCGTTCTTCCCCTCATTTCATCATTTGAACTGTAGCATCCGAAAATTAATATCACAGTTTGCATTAACCTTTTATTAAATCGCAATTATCGTCTTCTGGGATGGGCGACAGCAGCAGATTTCATGGTACTGCACTAATAGAACCAATTCCATGGTCTATCACCTTTAATTTTAATTTAAAGAAGACTTTCTATTTGTAGTTTTATATAAAAGCATTCAGCTACCGACTACTTCGAACATTTGTTTATTGGCTGTCTGATTCGTCTTCTTCTGTGGGAAGACGTCGGAAGAGGCCCGGTTACAGATGGATTCCTTTACTTCCTTTTGGTAATCTCTCCCTCTCTCTCCAAACAAACAAACAAAAAAATAAATAAATAAAATTGATGAATAAAAAGTTTTAAGTAATTTTGACTTCAAGTCATTGATGAAAACACTTAATAAATTACTCAAAATCTTTTATAGAATATAATTACTCAGTGACACGACTCTCATAATTGACAAAGAATTCAAGCACAAAAGATAAATTAAGCAGCAGTCTGTCATCCGCGTTGATAACCTCGGGTGATCAAAACCTCTACTAGGTCACCAAACGCAGCCCCACCCAAACAGCTCGCCTCCCAGAAAGGAAAGGAAAACGACAAGACAAAAGAGGCGTGGCAACAACTGCGAATTGATGACATCTGGCTCTACTTCTTTAGATTTACTCGGGCAGCGTATGCCTACAACAAAATTTGGATTTGTTTCTCTTTTGATATACTTTAAGAGGGTGTTTGGTTACTATTTTTAAGAATTTTTGTTAAAAAAAAAAAAAAGAAATTTATTGTTGATCTGAAAATGTGCTCATTGAGGACACAAAAAATTTTCTATAAAAAATGATTTAGGCTTTGTTTGAAAAGCTATCTTTTCCCAAAACAAATAAAGATATTTTTTAATCACATACGTCAAACAATTATCACGTATCTAAAAAATAACAATCTAAACAACAGGCTCTTGACTTAATGCAAATCAGACGGAGGGGTATTTAACTTACTATAAATCAGATGGATCCCCAACGTCGTTAAACAGAGTACTTATTGCTTTCTACTTTTTCATTATTTAGTTTCAAATTATTTGTCGTGAACTCATTTTCAAAGTTAGAAATTCAAATTTTAAATTTAGAATTTAATGTAAAATACACACAAAAGCGAAAATAGACAAGTATTAAAAAAAAAAAAAAAAAAAAAAAGAGAGAGATGAAAGGAAACCTGATTTGGATAAGATGATTAAATATTTTATCTTCAGCCCTAATTACCTCACCTCATATGTCTCTTATAAACTTCGCATGCAGCATGATCCTTCCTCACTTGAGCTCGAAAGCTGATCGCTTTCGTGGGTCCGGGTGGTTGACGAGTCTCGTAATCTATGGATCTTAAAAGAGTTCTTCAACTTTGGTTCATTAAAAGTTTTCTTAAAGAGTCTCGTAGGAAGTGTATTTAACTCGAGCGGTGCTTTCAATCAGAGGGGTTGCCGATTTCAAAGTTGGGTGCGTATGCGACATACACTCATCGACAAAGATATAGTGAAAAGTAAAATTGAAAACAGATAAATTTTCCACTTCTTTAAGCAAGACAGATATACCGAACAGGCAAACTTAGTAAGAGAAAGGAGTTTTCATTAACTTAGATCATAGACAAAACTCTCTTCCTTAACCACCAACATACTGACAAGCAGAGATAGAGAGAGTAACAGCAATCACGCAGGCCACCACCTTAAATATACAGAACAGAAAAGACACTCAAAAGCAACCACCGGGAATCCATGGCCACTTTATTACTGGGGGACTCCCGTGACCCCTATCATCATCTTCCTCATCGTAGGATGACAGGAAGATGATGATGACAGGACAACAGGAGAGATGGTACTACTACAACAACGTCCCCCAACAGACCCTGACAAAAGACAACCGACAAACTAAAAATACTAATGCTTATTATTATTTAGTCATTCATCTCTGCTTGTCTTGTTAAAGAGCACTTGAGGAGCCACCGCCTCATTTGCAGTTGCAGGGATTGCACTTGCAATCCGGCCCGCACTTGCAACCTCCGTTCTCAGCTGCAGCTTCCTCGCCGGCCCCGTCTAAGTATCTATCACAGCCCACATCAAATGAAAGACACGTCCAAATCAATTTCAGATCCGATTTCAAGGGTGATCATTACTAGAAAAATACTCTATTACTCATAAATTTAAGGAAATATTTTCGGTAAAGATCAGTAGTAACACTGACACATACCCCCTCTTGGGTGGTGCAACACCAACAATGAGAGTCTCAGTGGTGGGGCTCTCGGTGTAGCTCAAGTCGGGGTACATCTTGCATCTGCGATCATCATTTCACACCATCAATCAGTCCAAAAGATAAAAATATTTTTAACTGAGTCCTCCAGATATTATTTTAAGAGTAGCTAGATAGATACACCACCGAGACGGCTTCCTGATTCATTCATGAGTTAAAATAACCAAAAAAAAAAAAGAAAGAAAAATTCAAAACCAAATTGAAAATTATCGATCGTACACGAGAAAACCGGTCGATGCTATTGATCAGGAGTTTTAACCGAGGGAAAAAAATGAAAAAAAAACAAAAAGGCATGCAGACAGGTCCAATTTAATTCCTTGAAGAAAGGGAAGCAAGAAAGTTACCCGCCACAGCCATCGCTGCACTTGCAGCCAGCGCCACAGCCACAGTTTCCTCCGCAGCACGACATTTTCTTTTTATCTTTTTCTACGAGAGTCTGATGGCTTGTGCGGGAGTTGAGAAGAGATATTAATTAAAAACAAGAAATCAATGGGAGGCTTGAATGCAGAACAAGGGACTGGGACCAAAATTTATAGCGGAGGGAGGGAGGTAGGGGATGATGTAGACCGTCCACGTGGTAGATCTCATGTGAGATGGATGTCCCTTGGAAGTCGGTCACCCCAGCAGCTCACCTTGCGTCCACGTGTCTGTCGTTGTCTATGGTTCTAATCTGTCTCCTATATTTCGCCTCTCCACTACCACTACTCGACGTCCAAACAAGTTGCACACTCCCTACTCTCAAATGATGACAATTAAAGGAATTGAAAAAAAAAAAAAAAAAGAAAGGAAAGGCCTCTAAATTAAACGGGGTAAACAGATAAGGAGGGTTGCCACCGGGGCCGCGGCGCTAGTTGGTTCTGGAAGCGTACGCGCTCCACCAAAACATCCCTCCTCGCCGTCAAACAACTTCGGTTTACGTCGTCCGAAATATCTGCTTGGATTGATTGTCATCATTTGTCAGTATAAAAGTCCGATGACCTTTTATCCTTAGGAATAGTTTTTTTTTTCCTTCCTTTTTTTGGTTTTCAATTTTTTGGTGTCAAAATTGAGGATGACAGCTCAAAACAAATTACGGCGATAGTACACTACTAGTTACTGTAGATGGGGGGACTAATTAGAAATTGGACGGCCAGGAGGACAGGTGTGTAACAACAATGGGGATTACAGTGCAAGAGCCCTTGCAATAAAATGAATAAGGAAACAAATCTCAGCCATACAATTTTCAAATGTCGTCCGCTCCTTGCTATAGGTTACTGTTGTTGGATGTTACCCCGCTAGCATATGTGTAACAATTGAGCTTATCTTCTAAGATACAAATGTGTGTTAATTTCATCCATCTTTGCTTTCATGGTAGATTTTTTTTTTTTTTTTTTTTGGGTGTTGCTTGATGGTAGAGACATTTTTGTGCCGCTATCGTGATTCTTGTCCATGTAAGTGGTAGATGATCTCGACTGCTCTGGAGCCTGATCTGCATCTGGGATTAGACTAGAATAATCATACTGGTTGAAGACCCAGTTTGTCCACGACTATCTGTTAGTGTCGTGGCAAATAGCGTGTATTGACTAGTTACTCCTGCGTAACAGCTTCAACTTTTGCGTGGTGGGAGGATTTCATTTTCTTTGTTGCCAATGCTGTTACAACTGATTATTATTAAGTTAATGAAACTTTTCTCTCTCCTCGAACGCAGAGAGAATGAGAGAGAAACCCCTGTAAGCGTTCAACATCCACGGATACGCACCAATCTCCGTTAGAGGGAAAAAAATATGAGCATTAATTACATTCACCTCCCCTCGGATTTTAGCCAAATTATACATCAAACTGTGAGGTTTGGTCATATTGCAGTCTTCTCCTCCCTTACTGGTCCTAGTATCAGCACCAATTCTACCACCTCCCTCCCCAATTCCCCAGAAAAGCACTCCTCCCTATTTCTTTCTATCCTCCGTCTATAGGTGTCAAAATGGATGATTTGGGTATGTTTGGGTAAGTCATAATTGGGTAATGGGTATAATTGAATCAACCCATTTATACCCATTTAATAAATGGATATTGGTATACCCAACTATCCATTTATGACTTGTTTGAAATATTTTTTTTTAGTGATTTTTCGCATGGTATTTGACAATAAATAATGGCATTTTATTGTTATTACATTGGTAATAAATTCAAATTTATCACCTTATCACTCACTAAAATTTTGAATAAAATGTGTATTTATTTTTAAATGAGTGAGTCAAGTCAACCCATTACTCAACAATTAAATGGGTTTAAATGGTACCCATACTATTTATACCCATTTAAAATTAATAGGCTAATTTTGGTAAATTATTAATGAGATAGGCTTGGATGAATCAATATAAATGGGTTGTGATTCACACCTCTACCTCCATCTTACCTCAATTGTCCATTAACATCAACCACACCAAGCATCCAATATCCAAAATACCACTCCCTTCACACACGCGAATGGTTATAAAAAGCAAAGGGATAATTCCAGAACCCTCTCGTGACGTTTTTCACAATATCATCTAAAACTCTTTTAAGTTTTCAAAATTTCAACTTACCTCTCTTGGCCTTTATCTACAACTTTTTATCCCCTTTCGACTGATTGCAAGGGAAATAATTTGTATTCTAATACTACCTTCATGTTATCATACTTATGAAGCTTACAATAATAATAAATGATGTTAAAAAGGTAAAAATATGAAAATATGAACACTTATAAATGCAATAATGAGTAATTTTGTAAATAAGTAACGACTATTGCCTAGCATAACAAATGATGTTTTAACAAAAATTAACATACGATATTTCTAGATATATACTTGGTTGTTGGATCATTTTTTAATTATAACTTATTTATAAATTTTTTTTTCTATAAGTAGGATTTATATTACAACCCAATTATATAAATATATTATTTTAATTTTCAGTACAACTTAAATCACATTATGTATTAAAACATGCTTTCAAAAAAAATTCATTGATTTCCTTACATTAAGGTGTTAATTACATATAAAAATCTTTCAAAGTGGTTGACTTTGACAGTATTCATTTACTTACGTCCTTTGTGGTCCCACCATCACCACGATATAGAGAAATATAAACCAATATTGGATAGTAAATTTGATATTTTTATCTAAATTTTTTGGCTTAGAAATTCTCCTTTTATTTTTGGTTTTTTCATTCAATAGTTATTAAAAGTGTAAGGGCCATGTCGCCAATTTGTGATCTTTGATGGACATATTTATCTTGTCAAGTTGACGTGGAGGTAATTAAGAGAGGAGGCGATATTACGGGTGGTATAATTACGAGAAACCTCAGTTTCGGTTTTCGAAATAACCCTAGAGCAAAATGTGCTGGTCATTTTCTTGAGAGAACTCAACACATCAAACAAATCAACGGTTTCAGGATATGTATCTCAATCTGTCAATCACATCCGGGTCACCGGACAGAGGGAGGTGAAAACGAGAAAGGGGTGGGTGCCTCAGTCTCGCAGGACGTTTTCGAAACTACGGATTACGAGCACGACACGACTTGCCACCCACCACACTAGCTCCCACATAAAGTTGGTCACCAATTATTACCATTATTCTCATTGGAGCAGGAAAAGCAGCTGCTGTTGCATAAACAGTGGCAAGATATGCATTGACTGTTTTCTTTAATTGCATCTCTATCTTTTAGATATTAACCTCTAGTTGACGTTTTAGCTGATTAAAAAGGTAATGCATATCGTAACACAACACAGTAGATATCATGCAAAGAACAGAACAAGTGGATCGAAAAGTGTCTGAATCCTCTTAGTGGATTCCATGCACAAAGTTGAACGAGTAGGAATACAAGTCAAATTACTTTCCGCAACTTCTCTGTTTCTTTCGTAATAATCAACGGGTATTTCTTTCTCAAGGGGAGAAAATATACAATTTGGAATAATCTTTCTTTTCCAAGAAAAGGAAGAAAAAGGGACTACCATTCTTTTGAAGATCACGTATACACCATTCCTTTAGACGAAACTGGTAGTGATGTGAAGTGAATTGCTACTATTGATATCATAGATTCGTCCTTTCCCAGCCTAGTCATTAGAACCCCCACTAAGAAGGATCAGAAAGAACGCTCCCCGGAGCCCCAGCTCCGAAACCCTCACTATTAAAATCTCAAGAACATTTCACTTTCTCGGCCTGCCATCACATGGCGTCTCCAATGCCCATGGTCCTACTTCCTCAGCTTTCTGTTCATGAAATGGCCCATCCCATCGTACCATTGTGCTGTGCATAAAGACTAAACAAAAGAAAATTGCTCACAAAAAAGCAGAGGGGCTCTGTTCGAATTCTCCCAATTAATTTATAATTGGTGGGACATAAATGAACTTCCTCCGTTGGTTGTGGACGTACTGATCATGGCGTAGAATCCCTTTTTCGCGTGCCCTACTCAGTTACATGATAAAAATCATGGGTTTTGTGTAACTGGCCTCCGATGAGCTTTCAGTAACTGCATTCGGTAACTTGTATTTCAGTCATATGTTTGGGAAAATGCAGTTGAAGCGGGAAAGTATTCGTCAAAGTTAAACATATATGCATAAAAGTGTTTTGTAAGTTAAGGCGTTCGCCTCGTAGACGGAAGGACAAATTGTTGCCCCTCGTCAAAAGTGCGCCAGGACAAATTGTTGCCCCTCGCACATGTTAAAAAGGAATCCGGAGGGCTCTCAAGCCTCGGGAGGTCTCTTTAGTTTTAGTTGGTATGATCATGAATGCTACTGCACAAAAAACCCGATGGCAAAATTAGGGCCTCGAAGATTTTAATCAGCAAAAAAATTCAGACATGGACCCAAATCAAGGAAGTTGAGAAAAAGATTTCCTGTGTTCGTTCTGGATTTGTGATGCTATTGTCCATTGAAAGTGGAAAGATGTAGTTTGTGGTGGCAATTGTTGATTTGAAATGCAGATTGTCAATTCATTTGGCCGCGTACTGGGATCGCTTTTTTTGGAAGAGGTGGTGGAAAAGACACAAGACTGAAAAAGTGTAAAGCGATGAAGGCAAGAAGGTCAAAGATTCCCCCCTAAAAAAGTCAAGAGACCAAGAAATCCGAATCCAGGGAAGGGCATAAAGTTTTGATCGCTTGTGTGTTTAGTGTTATTTTAATCTTAGTTGGGGCCACCCCTTTCAGAAAGCGACCTGATGAGAACGAGAAAAGAAAATCCTTGCGTTTTCGTTTCTGTTTGGTTTCCGGTATGGCTGAGCCCCCGATTCCTGATTTCTCCAAGTTTCCCACACTGACTGTAGGTTAGTTCTTTGATAGGTAGCTCTGGGACTCTTGAATCTTGATCCTGTTATTAGTCCTGAATGTAAGTCTGGAAATTAGCATTGAGGCAGCAGTTTATGTCAAGCAAAGATCTAAGAACAAAAATCTGCATTTCCGCTATCCCTTTATCCCCCCTCTCCTGGTGGGTCTCCCTTACGCCATGATTGCTAGTGTCTTGTTCCTGTGACCAGTTTGGGTGGTGCTGGGAATTCTTTTGTGCGACACCGTGGCGAATCGATCTAATCTCGTCTAAAAAAATAACCAATATTCATATTTGCGCTTCACAAGTAGAACTCATCACTTTCAAACTCAACCATACAACACGCAGGAACCTATTGAATTTGTGTCCCAAAAATTTTGTCGCGTCTCTAAATGAGAGAACACTGACATCAATACTAAACTGTGTGGAGGGAAAATTGTATGATCCAGCCAAGGAACGCTCAGGTGAAAGCAAGTTCTTGTATCAGATCATCAAATATCAAGTCCTCCACCTCGATCCCCACGCATTCCGCTTCAAACTGAATGTTCATCCAGCCATCACTTTTTGATAAATCATGGCTTACCGCATTATCGAGTGATTCGTCTACCTCAGGCCTTCGCCTCAAGTACCAGTTTATATCTGTCCAGACGTCCTCCAGAACGTGGTATCCCATGGGTATCGGATGGACATGGGATCGGCAAGTCAAAGGCATCGGCCAGTGAGAAAATGTTCTCTCGTAGATTTCTAACAGTACCTCGTTGATTAAATCAAACAAAAGCAGATGGTTACAGCTGCCGCCTTCTTCGTTTCCAGAACAATCAGGTTCAGCTAGTAGACAACCTTCCACTTCCTCAAACACCGACGGGGCCACTGGCCGCTCCTGATCAGAATGCCATTTCCCAAGGAACTCGGTTCCAGTGAAGCCAGACAGCTGCAGCACATCTCTGACATAATTGAATTCAGCCTTATTTTCCATGTCAACCTGGACGTGCAATAGATCATTGTAGGATTGCTTTAACGAACTTTCTACTTTCTCAACGCTAATATTGCTTTCATTCAAGCGGGGGGGATCCATCCTGAAATCATTCTGCAGGTTTACTAAAGAATCCCTTTCCCCAGGAATCAGGTCCTCCGGCCCAGGTTCTAAATCTAGTCTCCACCAAGAACAGCGTTAGAACAGATTAAGAATGCGTCAGACAGTAAATTAAAGTTCACATTCCAATCTATACCTACGATAATTACTTCAACCAGGTGCTTGTCATAGTTAAACTCTACCACTATTCATAGGTTTAATATTTACTGATGCAGTTAAATTTAGGTGCTCTTCGTAAGGACAATCAGTTTTTATGGAAGAAATAAAATTTAAGCTCTAAAGAGCAAAGAGATAGGGCAGAACTGAGAGCAATCAAAAACATTTCAAGCTGTTACTTGAGAACAGGAACAACCTCCGAAACATACCTTTAGTAGCAATTGCATCCTCCTCGAACTTGGAGTCATGTCCAAAATCCCTTGTGGGATGAATAACATCGTCATGCTCCCTTCTCCTGGAGCCCGCCAAGTCAGGCAAAGAGTCACCAACTTTGGGGACTTTTTCATCACCATCGTTTTCCAGAAGGACTTCTGACTGAATTTGATTTTCTAAAATTACAGGTTTTTGTTCTGAAGTACTGTTTTTTTCTGTACTTTGGTTTCCATCTAAAAGAGGCCTGATTGGCGTCTCCAAAGCACTAGTCGTGGCAGATCTCTCGATCCAGGAAAAGGAGTATGACCTGAGATCCTGTAACGACTGGATCCTTCCCAGGCATATAGGGCTGCCTGCCAGAGGTGAATGTGTGCCTGTTGTTTTCAGCTTTGATCGGTCGGGTGTGCGACTGCTTTCTTCTCTGTTTAAACATAACTCAAGCAATCGGTTATAACTACTTAATGATTCATTGAAAGATGATGTTCTTCTAATGCCGTGTTGTCCAATCTTGCCAACTGCAAAACTTTGATCATTCCCAGCACTACTCCCACTCCCGGGACTGTATTTATTCCAATTCAGCGTGACTACATCCTTGTTTACACCATCCTCTTCCTTAATATCTTTTGGATACCCGTAAGGAATTTTATGTAGGACTGCATCCATGACAATTCTTTGCCTCTCCTTTCTGCTCTCCTTGATTGCAAGTTTAATTTTATGTCTAAGATTTTTGAAGCGCTTCATGATAAGTTTATTCACAATTTGGTTCTTGGACTCCTTCACTGAATCTAAAGAAGCATTATCCTGGAGATGGAGCTGTTCTGGATCTTCATCCTCCGCACATTTGCTTTTTTTAATTGCCAAAATCTGGTCCAGGTCTTCAGATGCTAATGCATTCGAAGTTAGGTCCTCTTCAATTTGAGATTTATGTTCCCCTTCTTTACAAGTTCCCAATTCTTTCCTGCACTTGGGACTGTTGGATGCAGAAAGTCTTTGGCCTAAGGAGCCAGGCACAGGAAATGACACAGACTTAGTTAACCCCGATCTTAGACTGGAGGCCCTGTGGCTGTGTAAATGATGCGACAGCGATGAATTTGGATCTCGTAAAACTTTCAGGAATAACTCCTCCCTTAAGTTAAGCAAATCCAGTGCATCCAGAAAGAGCTTTGACTCTTGGAGTGAAGCAATTTTACTTGGCTCTATTGCATATATAAACTCGTCCTGAAGAAGAGTATGATCTTTAACTGGTTGCTTCCCATGCTCATTAACCTCACTTTGCCTCAAGTAATTCTTAGTAAGCACGGCAGCACACAGGTGACATGTCCTGCTATGTGCGGCTGATTCACCACAAAACTGTGGCAGAAGCGGATCCAATAAGATGGAAACAGATGAATGCAGCGTATCCTCCTGGTTATCCAGTGACTCATCGCTGAAGCCAGTTTCAACATGAGGATCTAGACTGGAGACATCTAAATGATGGATGGAAGGTTTCCGCTCCAATGGCGATCTTGTGGGGTAGGAAGAGCTTCGGCGATGACGGATTCTTCTTTTATAGACCTCTTCAGTAATCAGGGCTTTTATTCGAGATTTCATTGAACTTTTATGTCCTGAACCAGAGTCTGAAGATTTTGCATGAACCTGAAATTAGAAATCTCTTAGAGCATTTTCCAAAAATGGGCAACCTTCCTATCCTTAATATCCTAACCCTACCAAGAACATTTATAAGTACCTGCGACTAAAAATTTATGTATTAAAATAAAAAATGTAGAGAAAAAGATCACGAAGCTATTCTTCAAATTTTGCTGCCTCGGAAGATATATAGTACGTACAGAAGATTTAGCAGTTTCAGCTTCTAACTTTTCTTGCACTTGCCCAGCATTTGTTGTGTTCAACTTACTCCCTGGATCTTCAACCACTGCAAAGTAGCAATCCATATAAACTTCAATAGCAAGACCAAAGTTATTTGCATGCCAAGATCATGAGATTGTGCAGATCCCATGCGCGAAATTTGCTATTAAGTTTAGATCCAAGTAACAACTGTGTTGCCAGCATCAATAAGGCCACGAATGGAATATTCAAACTTGACATGTAACATTTGTCACAAGATCAACCTCACTTGCGTGTGTACTGATGTTATGACCGCAGTAGGTCACATTGTTAAACAAACGTGCTGACTAAAGTGAATGAGGAAAGAGCAATTAGAAAGGCAGGGGCCTATATGTAAAACTACACGAGTAACCCTCCAAAAAGGAGCAATTAAGAGCCAAGTGAACGAGCAGAAATAAGTACCTGCACCGTTTGCCAATTTCCCACCGCTGTTTCTTTTATGTGGAAGCCTTTTCCTGACATGGTGCCACTTGTGATGGTTGAAATGATGAAGTATGCCTTTCATGCATCCTGGATTACTATGCTCCAAAGTGATGGAAGGCTCTTGCTGTGGAATGTTCTTTCCCATCTATTACAATTGGACCAGCTTTAGCGGTGAAACGGCTTAGAGTTAGAAAATGATCAGGTCGATAGTTGCACGCTCTGAGAACCTGATAGAAAATTGTAAAAGCCGACATTCACCACCAAAAAATGGATCGTTGAACATAAAAATAACAGGAAAACAAAAAATCATCTTGTTAATGGCCCATAATCGATACAATGTAGCCAACGATTGATCATGTCTTGTTAAGCGTTTCCCAGAAAACAGAGGAAACCTGCCATTAGGGTGTCCTGCAATTTATTTGCCCCAAAACATGGATGTGTTGAACAATGTCAGCATTGTTGATTGTTGAACAGTTACCGCATTCATGAAAATACAAAAAGATAAGCCATAGTACACAGCACATAAAGCAATGCCAACGGGATTAAACACATATTGGATGGGGCCTGCAAAAAATTAACCTTTAAGCGGCTCTGTTCCTTTCCCAGATGATCAATTGTCAGATTGAGGTGCTTTTCAGACACAAAAATTGCCAGGTTTTTTTGGGATACCTGTGAAATGAAGACGAATAAAGCATATGAGGCTTTTTTTTTTTTTAATATTGATAGGGGGACAAGATTCAGGAAGTGAAGAAGCCAGAGATATTTAGCAAAGCAGTATTTGGACAAAAAAAAAAAGGATTCTAGACCCATTTTCCTTTCTACTGATCGCCTTCCCAAGATTCCAAAGGCTAAAACTACTGGACTTCCAAATTTTGGCGCCGGTTACCCGTCAACCGTTCTCTTCCGCAGTCGCCTATTTCGGTCTCATGTCGCTTGCCAAATGTCACTACTATCATTTGTGTCCCACTTTTTTCGGTGCATTTTTTGCAAGCTAGATGTAGAATAGTGCAAAAAAAAAAAAAAAAAAGGATTTAAATTCCGTAATTAATTGTTAGCTTTTCAATTCCGTCCAATTTGAATGGTGAACGTCATTGAAAAGTAATCATAATAATCAAATGAGCTTTCCAATGACTAAACATAGAAGTTTCTTTCTGCCTTATTTGACCCAAAAAACAAAAAACAAAAAAACTTTTGCAACATACTAAGGCATATTCTAAATTATTTAGAATTAATTTATAGTTGTCTTTAAAAATCTTTTTATTTGCTTTTATTTTATTTATAGGCTAAAAGAAAGCTAATTGCGAATAGTAGCCTTGAGGGCTGAGAATGCTTTTGAAAGCATTTGTTGATTTTTCATAACGTTTGAAAGAAAAATACTGCTCCTTTTTTTTCTAAAGCAACTTTCACTATAATTGTTTTCTATGAGTAACTAAAAAAAAAAAAAAGAACGGGCCATGAGATTATGCTAAAGGCTGACAATGGTTGTGACGATTTTGTGGAGAGCAAGGGTAGCTTGGTTGCCGTGGCTAAAGTTGCAAACGAGTCGAATCGAGTCGAACTTTGACCTTATTGAGTCGAATTCGACTCATTTTTCATCGAGTTCCAACGCGAGTTCGAACTCAACGAGTTTTCAAAATGAAATTCGAGTTCGAGTTCGAACCTAATCGAACTCGAAAAAATAAAAAATAAAAAAATAATTTTTATTAATAAATAATAAAAATAGTAGGGATATATATATGTAATTTTACTATTAGAATAAAAAATAATACATATATACGAGTCTACTTGCGAGCTATTGAACTTGAGAGAGTCAAACTCGAATTCGACTCTAACTCGATCAATATCGAACTCGAGTCGGCAGATCGCCTAGTCCTGTTCATCTTCAGCATAAGAGCGCTCGATCAATGAGCTATTACGCGCTCTTTCAAGAGTGGCTACTTCTAGGCAAACCTCCTGGATGTCTCTACACCCCTACCTCCTTTATCACTAAGCGGTCATTTAAGGGCTCGCGAGCGGTTCGATTCGTTTGCAACCTTAGCAATGGCTGTAGGAGTAGCCGCAAAAAACAAATAAAAGCAAATAAAAAAGTTTTAAATATAAAAGTAAAGACAAACAAATGAAAGATTGGATGTGCATACAGATGAAATTTTGAAAACAAATAGAAGTAATTGATACTAGTTCTTTAATTGAGTTCATAACATTGTATTTAACTTCTTGAATGTTAATTTTATTATATTTATATTATTTTTGAACTCTAGATATTTTTAAAATATTTTTATTTTGGTTATTTATGTATTTCAGAAATATATGGATACCAATTGAAATCCATGAGAGTGTCGATTTTTAAATGCCTTTAAGATCCATAAGAGTCTAGGTCTAAGTAAGTTTAATGGGCCAAAATTTGGATGAAATAGATCCAATTCAGACCCCCAGCCCACGACATGCCTGCACATAAGCATACTGTATACCGCAAACACAAAGTGGTTTGGGCTGGAAGTTTCAAGTCGATCCTAGCAAATAGAGTAGGTTGGGTTTTAATAGATAGATGAAATGGTTTCGATTGAGAGCATGCGTATAGTGGAGAAATGGAAATACTACGGTCACGGGTGAGATGGAACAACTAAGGGAGAAATACATATATGGAGCTGGATCTGAGAGTACTATCAACAGTAAAGACTTGTACCCCTTTTGTCTACCATTTGTTTGCGGCCGGCATATATTTACAGAGCTGGACATCTGTATTCTCTCATTGTATGCCCAATAATGCACAAAATGGGTTGAAATTTAGTGTGAGCCCTTTGGACTCTTCTTTCCTTTTCTTTTTAATGTTATTTAACTCGAGATAAGAGTTATTTGGACCTGAGCATTTTAAAAATTCTTTTGACTTTCTGAAACAGAGAAAAACAAATGTGAAAATTTGGTTTAGCCTCCCATGCAGATTGCAGATCGTGCAAAGGAAAACAACGAGGCGACTCGTAAAGGAAGTTACATGAGGCCTCCATCAGTTCATATCTGCCGCAGAAATTGATGCCTCGTCCTCTTATGTTACAACGACTAATTGCACGTGAATTGATTAATTCTTCTTAATAAGGCAATAGTCATAGCCAGGGCCATTTGAATTTGGTTCACTGCATCCTCTCTAAAGTCTAAATCTGTTGTTGTCAGTCCATTGTCCAAACAGTTGAATTCAAACTTTTCACTCTTGTTCAATCCGCACCTCTTACTAATATTTTTCCTCCAGGAGAATGGTCACAGCTGATAATGAAGCTCTCTCAGTCAACACAAGTTGGTTCAGTTGGTAAGAATGGACTATTTTTTCACAAAAAGTCATGTATTCGAATCCTGCTACCTATGTTGATAGGTGATTTGTACGTATCTCAACATGCAAACTATGGTTTTTAAAACCTAACCTGACCCGTGGTGGTGATATGAGTCGAACCCATCCAAACTTTTCATTACCACAAAAAAAAAAAAAAAAAATCTCTCAAATAGAGTGTGTAACGAAAATTTAATGAACTACCAATAGCTTGACAAGTTAAAACACAATTGATTGCTGAACGGGAAACCACCTCTTAAGTTCCAAATCTTAAGTAATACACTACTCAAAAAAATTTGCCTACAAGTCAAACAAATGCTTTTTGTCACCACGGTATGATAGACAGTTGTCTCTCCATAGTCAAATGTCAAATAGATTATTCTGGTGAATGCTTTGTATTCAATCCACATTTGGAATATGAACCTCACAACTTTTTTGCTTAAATTCCAGAGAAGGGCTTCATGAATCACCGCTTTTGTCGAAGTTGCCTCGTTGTTCATCCCAAACACCGCGTAGCTCATTGTCAAACTCACCGTAGAAGATTTGTTCTTATTTTAGTTGTCAGAATCGCGATCCGGATTTCGATTCGATTTCGATACGATTCTATTATTTAAAGATATTATGATAAAAATTTTAATAATTTGATCATAATTTTGTATAGAAAATTCTACTATTTGTTGAATTAGAAACTAGATTCAAACAACTTTAAAACCACATAATTATGTTATGCTAATTCCTTACCTAATAAAAATTGGTGAATTTTTAAAAAGTGGTATTTAATTGTCTCATTAATAAATATTTAAATAATATGCAAACACACACACATATATAAAGTCAATTTTTCCAACTACCTTATCTAGTAATTGCATTTGGACTCAAAAATGAGAAAGAATAATATTTTTAATTTAATCAGATTCATTTACAGTATGTCACATGTAGTTCCAAAATTTTTATTTAATTTTTAGATTATCCCAAATATTTTAGATAATACGATTTTAACCTTAATTATAATACTATTATATTGATTGTACATGAGTTGCATTATTTATTGCTGTATATGTGAATTGAATTACAAATATCAACCCGATTTAAAAAACTTGATTCTTATACCAGGTTTTGGATCTCTAGGCTGACCTAATTAAGTTTTGGACATAATCACAGAATACAGATTTGGAGAGGCTATTCCACAACACCTAGGCTCAAGATTATATATCAATCCACTATTCCCCTCTTCTTCGATGTGGGGCTTTTGGTGGGGGTATCCCATGCAGTATATATAGTAGTATAGACTAAAAATATAATCAGCAGAAATAGAATCATGGATAACTACTCGACACATAGTGCATTCTAATTTTTATGTCGGAATTTGTGTATGTTTGGATATCAATTTTATTCTAAATATTATTTTATTTGCACCATAAATATGTCTTTTAATCACCTTTTTATTTTTCTAAATATATTTTTCATTTCATATACATTACATCACAAAACGTGTTACAATAATTATTCTAAATAATATTAGTACCACTGTTTTGTAATCATTCCAAAATGTTACAGTAATTATACTCATTTTTTATCTATGGAAAAGAATACAGTTTTAGATCCCAATATTTAACCTTTGTGTGGTATTAGTCCTTAATATTTAGCATATGTGCATTTTCTCTCCCTAAAGCTTGGATAATAGCAAACCTAGTTCTCAAAGGATCCAATTTAAAGTGAATTTAAGACATTTGAAGATTTTTCAATTATCAGTAGGATTTTAGTAGCATCTAATTATGTGTCTGTTTAAAATAAATTTCAAAATAAAAAAGGTAAGAACTAATTACTCACGTACTAACTAATTAATTAGTAAAAGGAACGAAAATTTTTAAATTGAAAAACTAAAACCAATTGGAACACTCAATTCATTGATCTAGAATTCATTTTACTATCGATTCCCACAACCCCTAAGCAAAAAAAAAAAAAAAATCGTATAGATTAACTATTTTTTTTTCTCTTTGGTTTTTTGGTTAATTAATTATTGACATTTCATCACATGAGTTATTCTTATGACTAGGATTATTTCGGTGTTTTGTTTTTTTTTTTAAGAAGTTTAGTTCAACAAATATGTGACTGCACTTGACCATGACTAATTCTGTAAATATTTGGAAAAAAAATCCATTAATTGTTAAAATTGATAATTCTGCCGAAATGGTAAGAACTTACATAGCAGAAAGTACCACAATGAGAAATTAAATTTAGTTTTGTTGGACCTTTAGAGACCAAAATTATTTAAGTGCCAAAAATTAAGTATCAGAAGAACTACAGTTTTCCCTTGACTTTTCCCAAATATGATTAATCAAATAACCACATTCATCTACAAAGTACCACTTAGGTGATGGATAAATCATATTACAATTTACAGGATGGGATAATGAAAGAGAGAGCAAGTTGTCGTAGAGCTAATATTGGACAAATCTCCCCACTTAATTACCTCCATTTTGAGTAGGTTTGTGATACAGAGGATGAGTTCCAATTTCACCCCGACAGGGAACAGGATGACAATTCCAAAGGAAAAACACAAAAAGAAACGAAAGTACAGAAAAGTTTGTTTGTTTGTTTGTTTTTTTTTTTTCCTTTTTTTCTTTTTTGAATGGGTGGTTTCATAGGAAGCAGGGAATTGACAATAGAAGGGTGAGAGGGGGGAAAAAAAAAAGAAGAAGAAGGGGTAAAAAAAAAAAGAAAAAAAAGTCAACCACCTTTAGAAAGGATAATGATGATACAAAACACAATCATAGAATCCTTTGGGTCTCAAAACACAACTGCGCCTAATCTATCGTCATTTTGCACCACTGCAAAACTTCTCGTCTAAGGTGTTAGTAAAATCTTCTGTGCAAAAAAAAAAAAAAATATATATATATATATATATATTGTTTTTAGTCAGACATCAATTTGTATAACCTATTTCTACTCTACCATATGGGGAGGATATCTACCTACAAGGGGGCTACTTGGATCAATAGAGAGCAGATAGGGGAATCGATGTGGACCAAACTTTTAGATTTAAAAGAGTCAGCGTAAAGTGTGAGTTCTGAAGCGTGATTAATGGGAGGCAAGATTTGAACTCTTGACCTCCTACCTCACAAAGCTTTTAAAGGCCTGTGTATAAATACTTGAGTAGCAGTAAATTAATTCAATGGTGCTATTTGTGGAGTACACGTAAAAAAAAAAAAAAACAAAAAAAAGAAGAAGAAGAAGAAGAAGAAAAGACACAGCAGCAGGTGGGATATGGACACGTATAAGGCCGGGAATCCAGACGGCATAGTTGAGACTCCGATGTGGCGTCGAATAATTCCCACATGGCAGCTTACATCCGGTGCAGTTTGTACACTGACTAGAGACCATGGGAGCTGTCCCGACGCTCATATGCTCATGGCTGGCTTTTTTCATTTATTTATGTGTAGTGTTTTTTCGCTCAAAATAGTAGCCCTTTTGACTTTGAATGAGTTCCAAGTTTTCCACCTTTCTCATCGGAGAAGAAACATTCCATTTAAAATGTGTTTTGATTTTAGATGCAAGTAGTAAGTACACACCACACGGCTTGTTATTGACTTTTTTGTATTCTAGCAGGCGCTTACTTTTCCTACCTTCCTCCCTTCAATTCCCATATTCTCCCCAAACCCCATAATATAAAGAAAAATACAATACTACTACTGCTTTATTACTACTGAATTTGGATTAAGAAATGTTCCTTCGGAGGGAGGGAAGGGTATTTGTTCGCCTCCCACCCCAAAATCGAAAAAGTGATGGTACTATGCCCACCACCTGCTCCATGGATTTTTTGTGTTAGAAAAAACTTCAGAGTCAACGCCTCCTCCTCCAGAAACCATTGTGGGCAGGGCAGCCCACCAATTGCATTTGCAGCAGCGGCATCAGAATAAACAAATATACTTCCTATTCCTGCTACTGCCGTGCCAATACGGAGTCATATATTACTACTATAGTATTATATTATATATTATTGTCAGCATCATTTTTTCCTCCCAAAGTCAACTCTCCCTCGGCCACCCCCCCCTCTCCCCCCGAGTCCCAATCCCACCCCCGCCATCACTTTAATTTTATCCTTCTTTATCATCTGAAACTAAAAGTCGTCCCTCCTCTCCCTCTCTCTATCTCTCTCTTCAAAGGCTCAACTTCACCCCAACTCTCTGCATTTCTCTCCCCCCCTCTTTCAAATTCAAAGACTAGACGGAAGAAGAAGAAGAAGAAGCAAAGAGAGTAATTTTTACTTTCTCAGCTCAAATAGCTCTTCCGAGGGGGATTCACCTCTCGCCGCTGGCTGCATGCTGTGAAGGGGTCATCCGCTCCGACGCTTTTGGGTTCTTTTCAACGGAAATACTGGTCCATAATAATGGGAAACGGCATACGTAAGCTAAACCTCTGCTTTGCCGGAGATGCTGGAGAGATATCCCGCCGCCATCATGACATCGCCGTCTACCTCTCGGACCCGCTGGACGAAGGGCTCGGCCATTCCTTCTGCTACATCAGGCCCGACCCCTCTTCCAAAACCGTCCATTCCTCCTCCGACGACTCCTCTACTACCACCACCCACAACGCCGCCTTCAGGACCATCTCCGGAGCCTCCATCTCCGCCAACACCTCCACGCCTCTCTCCACCGCTCTCATCGACCTCGGCCCCTACAACGCTTCCCTCGACAAGGCTGCTGCTTTTGAGAGCTCTAATTTGTTCGCCTCCATTCCCCTCCAGCCCATTCCCCGCAAATCAATTTCCTCCGTCAGGTCCGGCCCCATTCCCGGCGTCGCCTGCCCGGGCTCCGGCCCCGTCGAAAGGGGTTTCTTGTCCGGCCCTATTGAGAGGAGCTTCATCTCTGGGCCCCTGGAGAATCAGGAGGATCAGTTTCAGAGGTACAGACCTAAACCCAAGAAATGGGCTTTAATTAGAAATTTCAAGAAAGTCATGTCCAAATCCTTTTGGAGTTCTACGGAATTGAGTTGGGTTGAGAAAAATAACGAGAATGGTACGGTTAGCGGTAGTAATAGTAGTACCAGTAACAATAATCTGAGCTGTCGTTTGAGTTTAGCCGATGATCAGAATTTTGATGATGGAAATGAATCTTTTGGGAGCCAAAACGTGCAATGGGCTCAGGGGAAGGCTGGCGAGGATAGGGTCCATATTGTGATTTCCGAGGAACACGGCTGGGTCTTTGTTGGGATTTATGATGGATTCAACGGTCCTGATGCCACCGATTTTCTGTTGAACAATCTCTACTCCAATGTTTGTAAGGAGCTCAAGGGATTATGGAATGACAAGTCAGAGTCATTTGGCCGGGAAGAAGGGATCTATCGAGAATTTGTTCCATCACAAGGAATGGAGGTTAATGGATTTATTGATATGGATGATGACTTGAAGAAGTTTAGTAATTTGGGACCAGATGGTGTGGCGGGTATTAATCATATGGATGTGCTGAAAGCGTTGTCGGAGGCTCTGAGGAAGACCGAGGCGTCCTATCTGGAGATAGCAGATATGATGTTGGTGGAGAATCCTGAGTTGGCTCTGATGGGATCTTGCGTTTTGGCGATGCTGATGAAGGGTGATGATGTTTACTTGATGAATGTCGGGGACAGTCGGGCAGTTTTAGCACAAAATGGTGAATCTGATCCATGGTTTGGGAAGGCACGGAAGGATTTGGAAAGGATAAGGGAGGAAAATCTGAATGATCTTGAAGCATTGGATGGTGATGAATTCGGCAGTCTGCATCATTTGACTGCTCGCCAACTCACCACGGATCATAGCACCTCTGTAAAAGAGGTGAAAATTCTGTCCATGCCTCTTAGTGAGAGTACATAGAATTCTCATTTTAGTTAATAGTTTCGAGCATGTACTGAATTTTTCTAGCATGCGAATTTTCAGGAATCTCAGAGGATTAGAAATGAGCATCCAGATGATGGTTTGGCGATCCTGAATGATAGAGTGAAGGGTTCCTTGAAGGTTACTCGGGCTTTTGGAGCTGGCTTTCTCAAGCAGGTACTTCTGGTTGCAACTTATATTCTTGACTCGCAGTGTTCTTAAATTGTTAATGCGCCCATATTATACACATACTGGAATTTGGTGCTGATTATCTATGACCTGCAAAGGTTGTGTTGAATAATCTAATTTATAGGAACAGTTTCTAATTGCATAGTTCTCCAGTTAAGTGCGATATTTGGCTTGAATGGTATCAAGTTGTTTGCAGTAAAAGATCTAGATGGTGAACACTTCGGTCTTGTTAGCTCTAGCAATCTGATGTGATTCATTTTTTGTTATTTCTTTTTATACTTTACAACTTCCAATGCGAGTGGAATTTATTTGAGAAAAAACTTAAAATTAATATGAAGTATCCATTTTTTGTCCTGTCACTCTGCAGCCCAAGTGGAATGATGCACTTTTGCAAATGTTCAGAATCCACTATGTTGGAACTTCGCCCTACATCACCTGTTTACCGTCTCTTTTTCACCATAGACTCGGCCCAAGAGACAGATTTCTGATCCTTTCTTCAGATGGCCTTTACCAGTACTTAACCAACCAAGAAGCTGTCACTGAAGTTGAGATTTTCATGTCTTCCTTTCCTGAGGGGGATCCTGCACAACATCTTGTGGAAGAAGTGTTATTTCGAGCTGCTAAGAAAGCTGGTAAGTCCTTATTCACGAAGATATCTCTATGGTATTATGTAGCATCCCAAAAAGGGGAAAAGAAAAATCTGATAATTTCAATTATCTTGCAGGCATGGATTTTCATGAATTGCTTGATATACCCCAAGGGGATCGAAGAAGGTACCACGATGATGTCTCCGTTATTATAATATCGTTTGAAGGAAGGATTTGGCGTTCATCCGTGTAACTAGAAATACAATAGAGAGTACAGAAGCTATATTCTTTTTATCCACACTTTCCTCAGTGTTCATAATATACGGCTAGGCTCGCAGACAAAATGTATCTACATTGGGGGGAGGGGGGCAATGTATAG
Source organism: Gardenia jasminoides (assembly GCA_013103745.1). Lineage (NCBI taxonomy): Eukaryota > Viridiplantae > Streptophyta > Magnoliopsida > Gentianales > Rubiaceae > Gardenia > Gardenia jasminoides. Next base: position 7,661,034 of record CM023103.1, read on the forward strand.
GATCAACACCTCTCCCCCTTTACCAGTTAAAACGTGATAGGATAATGTGAAATTTTGTAATGAATAGCCTTGAGGTTTGCATTTTCCGGTGAAGTGCCTGGTATAAGCATCTAGAAAGTAATGTATTCGTTCATTTTTTTTTTCCCATCAATTTTTGAATCTTTTACAGTGTGGTACTTCCTTCAAATTGCCATTCTTGGCCACAATGAAGCATCTCGATGTGGCGGCTGCTATTACTTCTATCTTGTATTCAATCCAGTGGAAAATGAGTGAACAAAAAGTGTTTAAATATCTGGTAATTTTGTGTGCCATTCCATTTTTGTCATTCTTCGTCTTGTCTGTCCCATCTTTCCAGCTGAGCAGAACTGCCTGATAACGTCGCACGTCCACCGTCTCAGTATACAAAATTCTGCTACTTGAAGTGCTCTAACCTCAAGTAGATGGCTCTAGTTGAATTTAATTTTTGTTAAGCAACCACGTAGCCAGTTAGTGGCGGATATTTTCCTGACTCGACTCGGGTTAATCTGTCAAGAACCATATTCTGATACGTCGGAAATCATGGAATGCTGTGTGTGTACAACGTCTGATATTTTAATTCCTGATGTCTTAATGCACCCTGAGTCGGATGCAGTTAGCATAGTAGGATGGTGATAGTCAATTAATCTCATGATTGGGCATTAGCCATTCACGCGTTCTTATCATGATTTTTTGTTATGATTATCATGTCGATGCAATGGGAGGTAATTCATACTTGCGTTGAAAACTGGAGAATACAGCCGAGAGGATAGCTTTGGACTGATTCTAATTTGCACTAGTCAAAAGGGCTAATAGGAGTAGAGACTTTTCTGTGCAGTAGAAATGGTCAGAAACTGTGACTTTCCCTATGAGTTGAGTTGAGAAACGGTAAGTAGTGACCTATTATACAAGATAACAAACACGAGCAGACGGCAGCTATAGCCTATAGGAGGACTCGTCCACACCAAAAACTTCTTCTTCGTTTTCCACTTTTCAACAAAACATTCATGTACGCAGATCTGACTCACAAGGGCCTAAAAAAGGTAGGCTGCTGCATTAATAATGTGTTGCCTCAATTCGTTCAGTGAAGAACAAATTAATTTTCTTTTCTATCTAAATTTAAGACAAAAAGACTTCACCTGTTACATTAATTAGTAATGGTACTAGCCACCAGTAACTGTGTGGCCAGAATCCCACAAGAGTTGACTGCCGCTAGGAGACGAAGAGCAATACCAGTATTTTGATGCGAGGATCGGTTAGAGGACGACGTAAAAGATTTTGATTTGTTGGGTAGGTTTCTAATTAATGAGAAGGAGACAGTTTGCTTATTAAAAATCAAAAGTAAAGAAGGCATGGATGGATTAAAGATACACGAACATGTTACAAAGATTTAGGGGAAGTCAAAGTCAGAAGCCAACAGGAAACATGACAATCGACATCAAGGATGAAAAGGTTCAAGAACAACCATGTCACAAACAACTACAAATCCTTGTACACATAAATATTTTTTTGGACGGTTTGGTTTACTTGCTACTTTTATTATTATAATTATTATTTTGGTTTGTGGTTTTGGTACGTTACAACTCCTCTATCGTCTTCTCGTGACCTGCTAAACTGACCAATTAATGTTGAAAGGCTTTAGTTGGAGTTGGAAGATACAGTAGTGTGTTATTGTTTTTGGACTATCGCAGTCACAATACTCTGTCTATCTATACATCAAATGTTGGAACCAGTAGGAGTTAGTTGTTGAGTAAAAGTGATAGTGATGCTTGTTTCATCTTATTTTTCTTCAAAAGCAACAACAATTCAGAGCAGAGAAAGGGAGGTTTGAATGCATAATTTTCCTGCATTTGGACCAAAAGCCAACCAGACGTCAAGAAAGTCTACATTACCTTAAATCGGTAAACTCATACTTTTTCTCTTGCAATCACACGGTTTGAGTTTATAATCAGAACGCAAGTGAGAGTCAGATTGGGAAAAAAAAAAAAACTATTGGAAACATAAATAAACATGGATAGTAGATAATTTGGGATTATTTGGTTATCTAAATAGTGTAACACTTTTTTGATGTGATGTATATGAGATAAGAAAAACGTGTTGATAATGTAAGTAGGGAAATAAATTAAATAAATGTATATCCAAACAAAATTGTAGCAGACAGAGGCCCTTCTTCCGGTTCCCACTTCCCACTTCCCACTCTCTTAAGCAGAGGCATCAGGGAAGGAGGGAGGGATCGGGAATGGGCTCCACCACCATATTTTTCCTTGTCCGCAGGTGGTGGCTTCCGCTGACTTGATGTTGTATAGTTACTGGATTCGATTCGATTTAGGAACCGAGAGTTTAATCAGTCAGCATGTTGCCGTGGTAGTGGGTGGAGAGAGAGAGAGAGAGATGTTGTGCAGAAAGAAATTTGGAAAGAGCAGCTGTTACAACTTCGAAGATCAGAAGAGATGTGAAGGAAGAATCAAATCTTGGCTGACATGAATGATCATGGCTGCATCTTCACTTTCATTAACATTTAATAATTACCACTCCCTCATATCATCAATAATTACGACTGATTATCAGATGTTGCTTCTGGAATCTGGATTGACTTTCCTTTTTTTCCTTTTGGGGAGAAAATTACCGATTTGGGTCTTCCCATTTCAAGTGCAGTAAAGTCTAAGCGAAGGTTGTTTTATGACACAGCCAGAACACATTCTACATCTCCAGTGTCCGGAGAGAGAAAGCCAGCAAGCGGGGAGGGGGAGACTATCAATTAATTTGAGTTTGTCACTGTTCGTTCTATAGAGCAAGAGGACAACAAAAATTGTTCATATGTTTTGGGAAATTAGGCGAGGGGGAAAAGGGTTGCCAGTTTACGTATTTTACAGACAAATGCAATCCTTAATATGTATGTAAAGACGTACATTTCTTGGAGACTTTACCCTGTTAATCATTTGACTGATACTAGATGACGTCACCCTACAGCCAGAGGACCCCACCAAAAAAAATCACATTCCCCACCATTTCTTCCCTTAAGCTGGAGAAAAAGAACCGGAAGTGGGAGGAAGTATAAATGTCTCACTTGGCTCCTTTCCCTTGCTCCCAAAAATCCAGTCAACCCAAACTTGGCGTAAGAGTTGATCCCCCAAGTGCTAACCTGCAAAACAGATGTTTAATCCTATAATGAACAAAGTCGGGCTCATCTCTCTGACCTGAGATAAATGAGACAGAAGACATATGACGCAATTGCAGACGAGCCCATAATATTCCAGTTTAAATTAGTAATTAACTTCTTTATCTTTTTACAGTACAGTAACTGGATACAAAGGGTAATAACAATTAACCACCAGCTGGAAATTTTTAACCACGAGCAAAGCTCCGCCCGCTCACGCAGATACTGCAATGAAAACAATTTCACTTCTTGACACAAGCGGATGGTCTGTATCAGGTGAAGAATGACTCCGCATGCAGCGCATGACATCATCATTCCCCTGCATGGAAAACATCCATCAAACCTCACCGGACCAGCAACAAATGTGATAAGTTCAGCTGCAGCTGAAGAAGTTAAGAGAGCAGTTCCCTTTTCTTTAGGGCGGGGGGTGGGGAGAAGTAGAGACTGTAGAACCATTGCGGACTTAACGATGAGATTAAACTACCAGGGATTCCAAACGTTCATCCGGCTACAAAGCCCGAGTAAAATCCATGTTATAGCAAGTAGGATTGCATGGAAACGGGCAGTCAACTTCCTTCGCTTCCTTGCGGTTGAAGTACCAATCACCAACACACTCCGCAATAGTCTGCCATCACCAGCAATAGGAAAAAATACTTACTATCCATCCAGCAACAAAAAGTCAAAGGAACAAAAGTTAAAGCAACAGCACAACCAGTTGTATTAATGCAAAAAAAAAATGGCAAATTGCATCATTGTCCATTGAACTTTCACAAATCCTTTATTTTTGTCCCTCAACCTTATTATTTTTTTCACACAATAACTAGCTTCAAGTCATACTTGGGTAACAATTACTAAAGTACTAGACTGTCAAGAGAATAATAGGACTCACTCTATCGTTAATCCTAGGAGAACTAGGAGAGTGCCATGTCTCTGCCATCCAGGTCTGGCAATGGATAAAGCAAGAATTTATAAACATGCCCCCTTCCTTATTTTGCTGAAATTTACTGAGTGTCTTGAGCAATGAATTCCGGAAGCCTGTGCATGATAGACAAACAAAGAAAAGAACAGGTCATCATTTACATATTACTCTCTTTGGTATCTAGCTGATTTATAATTGCCAAAAGTTTTAGTTTCAATAATGGAATAGGCCCAATACGAGCAGGTCCATCCCACAGAAAACTCTGCATATTGGTTGACAACAAATATGCAATAATAAACCTAGTAAAAAATCATTCTAATCTCGCAATGATGGACACAGAATTAGTCACCTTGTAGTACTTCTAGCTGGCTGGGATTGCAATTGAAAATGTTCAACTTGCAACTGAGCCAGCTCCTTTGAGAATCTGATTCATCAGGTACCAATATATTTCGTATCTGGAAGAGGAGAAGGTTACTGCTAACTGAATGCTCGTCTAAATACAAATCCAAATTTGAAATACTACCTAAAGTTAAAGTACCTGCCAAAAGTCATAAGCTGGATGGACAAGAAACAATGGAGCCTTTATATTTTCTATAAATTCTTGCGGGAAAAAGCACTGGATTATGAAGTAGACAGTAAATGCACGTTAATCAAGATAACACTTTCATAAGGCAGTAAAACTGTCAGTTTCAACCATTAAGAAGGAATTAAACATTTTCATTTTACAACACACCTTATGAGGCTCCATTTTTGAAAGACACTCCTTGTTCAAACTTTTTGCTATGCCCTGGATCCATTGTAAACATTGCATTATGATATCACATATCCTACTGAAATCTAGAGAATGCCAACCAACACCAATGCCGATAGCTAAGTCTACGAAAATGATAAACAAGCATAATGGTACAAAAGCACTACAAAAGTGAAAAACAAGTTGCGCAATCAATTAATGTGTACAAAAACTGCTAAAATATGTCCTTCCATAATATATTAGCAAAATATGACTCCTGATCTAAACGTACAAAAAAAACTGGACCGTACCTGGAGATTAACAACATCATGGTAGAAGCTTTCAATGGTACGATTTCCAGCAACATCCTTTCTGGAACAGAAGACATACAACTTACAAGAGTCACATTTTATTAGACATATTAAGAAATGCTTAGGCATTACAAACTCTTGTTTCATACCTAGTATATGTAACAAGAAGGTCAAGCTAAGTACGAGTGTTTCTAGGATAAATGATTACTACAAAAATTTCTCTAGAGCATCAGAAAAGAATTCTCTTGCAGCAAAATTGTTGCCGTTCAAACTTCTTCCTTCTTTTATGGGGGAGACTGAGCATCAAATGGTTCATTTATATTCTTCAGGCTCTAATATCATAGACAAGGTTACAAGCTGGTTTTCAACAGAATAAGTAGGATGCTTGAGATGTTGCCTAAGATTGAGAAAGATCTGTGTCAGAGACAGCTCCTCTTTTTGGTGTTTAACATGGGGTCTCAAATTCTTAATTTGTTCCCAAATTCTGCTTTTTTCTACTTGCTCTCTGAAAGATCATCTTATCTTCATAATCCTTATCTCATCACTAACCACATAACGACATTTGCATCTCTTGGAGATAAATTTTCTGAAGGAATTTCTCCCAGATAGGTTAATCTCTGTTCTGATGAATTTCATCCTGCAATTTATAGTCGGTATTACAGCTAGCAGAAACTTCATCTCTTTTCTCCAAGAAAATCATTTAGGTTATTCGAGGAAAATAGGCAGTTTTCAGTTCTTTACACGCCCAAAGTAATTCTAAGAATGGCTTCACTAAGTATAGAATCTTACACTTGAATAAAATGTACTTTAACAGGGAAAGAATGTTCAAGGAAAGAATGTTCAATGAAATTACATGTAAAATCATTCAAGGGGTGACATCATCTATTGAAACATACTCGTTGAGAAAAAAACCTGCATCAGCAAGACACTTGACATTAGCACCCTTTGGCAAAATCCCTTGGAAATTGTCACAGTGTAGGAGGGTTGCCAAGCCACCAGCTGAACATCCAGAAAGAAGAGCCTGTCAATTTAGATAACAAGTATGTGATGACACATCCCTGTTATAATCTGTTTTATTACTACACCACCAGCTTTATAATGAAAAGAGGATGTTCAGAACTCATTTTCAGTCGGCCTAATAAAAGCTGTGGACTGAGCAACAAACATAAAATTACATAAATACAAATATATGAGTACCTGTCTTGCATTTGAAAGTCCTAGTGACAACAGTTCATCCATAACTGCCTCCCAGATAAGCTGACCTCTAAAGAAGAGTTCTGGTCCTTTCTGCAGTAGAGATTAACACACAACACACTGAAGCCTTTCTCCTACCATCCTTTCTTCATCTCCAAGTTGGGTAAGAGGAGTATGCACAATCATCTTATACTTTCCAAACAAACAAAGCAAGTTGGACAACTTACTTTAGGCTCAGCATCAGGGTGCCCAAAAAAAGATGCACCGTCACAATACCGGATCTTGACTTTATTCCAATTGTAGAAATCTGAAAATTCCACGAAACCCAGAAAATACCTGACATGGTTAATCCTTTATGACATATGCACACCAGCATGAGAAAGGGAAATTCAAGGCAAGCACCAACTGCGAAGAGATTTTCAAGTTCATAGGAGTATAAATAAAATAAAAGAAGAAAAAGGAACAAAAGGACAGGGTTTTGAAGAATAAACAAAACAAAGGAACAAAAGCACGAGGTTTTTTAAGAAACCATTTGAAGTAAAATGGAACTTTTGTAACCTTGGCAAAGCATGGACAAGGCCTATCCTTTCATTTTGTCTTCTCTCATCTCTCTTGAGATGTCCTTCCCTAAAAATCAATAAAACAGTCCTCCAGCTACATGATTGGTCAAAAGTGACAGGAAAGTGTTAGTAAAAGTGGCTTTAAATGTTACTGTTGCGAGAAGGTGCTTTTGAATAAAGGTTGAGAGATTACAACTTCTTGCTGGCCACTTTTTACCACTCCCTGAAAATGGAGGGCTCAGAGGAGGCAATAAATTCAAATGACAAGGTTGTGGCATTATGGACACTGCACTAAAAAAGTAGACCAAAAACTGAGAATAAGAAGGTGAGGGGTCATCTTCCCCTCCCTCTCATCATACCAGACAAAAGAGTGGTATGTGAACATCCTTCAATTAGATAAAGAACGTGACAGCCCCCACCCCACCTACCTAACATACTGAAAAAACTCCGAAAGGAATTAAAAGAAACTCTCATTGACATGACAAAGGAGTTTGGTTCTTTTAAGGCTTTACTACTTGCAAACAAAAGACTTAACACCTGTCTATTTGCATGAGCTCAGAGATTTAACATGAAAAATTGTCATAATATCAGAAGCCAAAATGTCATAGAAAAGTCATTTCCAAAGTTAAAACAGTCCAAGAAGCCGAGGAAGCAACAGATGATGATTACCAGGATTCTGTAAAGGGTCATGGCTCAAGATCCCAGAAAACTGAACCGGAGGGTCCATGTACTTTGAAGAACCTAGGGCTGTCCTCTTACGAGAAGAACATGAAGCTACGGTATTACACCAACCTCCACCCTGAACGAAGTATCAAAACAAGATAAAGAGAGATAGCCCGGTCGGCATACAGGCAATAAAAGCTATAGAGACATAATTCACAAATACAAAAAGAACACCACTCCCCAAGAATGCTCAAGCTAAAGTCCAGCATAATTTAATTAAAACACTACTCTTCTGATGGTCAAGTCACAGTCAAGAATGCTAGTTTGACCCTATTGCAGAATGCAGATAGCCCTTCAGTAGCAAGAAGGAATGCTTCAAGAAAACAGTCAATTTCCAGAGGCTCGAACCTGAGCTTCAAAGTTAGAAAAAGAATAAAAGAAAAAAAAATTGAACGGAAGAAATGTCGGGCAAAAATATCCCTAATTTTGAATACCAGATCCCATGCAAAAACAAAATAAAATCTGAGATTTACATGTTCTGCAACACGACCCATAAAAAAAAAATCAAGAAAATGGGTTGAACAAATGTTAATAGCAATCAACAACAGAGAATTAAAGAGAAATAGTACTGAGATTAACCTCGATATGGAGAAGCCAATTGTGGGAACCAGATCCAAAACCCTTCTCCATATGATATCCCGGTACACTTCCATCCAAGCAAACTGCATTCCTCGGAGCGTCCACATTTAATTATTGAATCAATCATGTTACAAGCATAAATGTCTCCGAGTTATCGGAGAGTCAAATTAGACAGACAGACATACTACTTACATGCGCCTTTATGATGGGCATTGGTTAAAGGGGTGAAGGGAATCCAATCCGAATGTTGAGATGCAGAAGACTGTGGAGCTGGATTAGAAGATTTATCGTTTTGATTACCAATGATGGTATTAGGAGAAAATTTGGGTGAGGAATGGGAGAAGATGAGGATGGTTACTGCGACTGCGGCTGCTAGGATGATCAACTCTCTCTTGGACCAGCCCGAACCTAGTCCACGAGGACCGGCAAGATGAGACGGAAGATGAAAAGGCCTCTGCTGATTCTGATTTGCCATTTTACCGCTCCCACTTACTCCTGACTCCCAGCTATATCTCAGGACAGGAATTCTTAAAATTAGGGTGGTCCGGTGGTGCTCTCTTAACGACGTTTTTTTATACGCATTGTCTGATGGTCAAGAGTTTAGAGGCAAGAGTAGTCAACTTGTAGACTTTTTCTTCCTCTTCTTCTTCTTCTTCTTTTTTTGTTTTTTCTTCTTTCGGAGGAAAGAAAATTTTCACTGCCTCCCATCACAGCTTTTACAATGGAAGGTGGAAAATTACACCCCACACAACTCTTCTACTTCCAAACTTCAAAAAGCTAACTTGGGAACCAAAATTTTCAAGCTGCTCTTGTATTAATGAGAGATTTCCTACTATGACTGTCCAACAATAATCTAATTTGTCCATTGCATATGAGTAACTACAGAAAAAATTAAAAAGGAAAAAAAAAACTCAAGAATCACATAATAGGGATATGATTTCCTTGCTAATCAAACACCTTGACTTAATTTATGTTGCATGAAATAGGGGCTTTCAACTATTTTGTTCATTTCCAGATTATAGAATGCATTTGACTATTGAAACGGGTGCAAGAATGACTCGGCTGCGTCTACTCTCTTCTGTCCCTTCTTCCTTCGGGCCGGTCCGTGGCGCTGAAACTGGGTGAAATAGAACAAACCAACCAAGAGAAGGATGACTAAGAAAATGGCAGCAAGCCCAGCAAATACCCTGATTCCCCACATTGCTAGCATCAGTATTTCTTGCACAACCGCAGTCTCAAAGAAATAAAAATGACATTTCCTAACAAAACCAGCATCCGATCTTTCAATTTTTCTGTCTCTCTCAGATTGAACTTAACATACAAGTTCCCTTAACGGAACCTGATCAAATTTCATGTTTACATATCCCTCGAACGCCAATGGATGTCAGAGGCATGATTCTCTGTCAGGCTTCAACCCCCGAACATCCCAAAGCTTTTAAACAATCCTTCACTGCCTACCATATAAACCGCTGTACCCCAGGCTCATGTTTCCAATAGAATGGCCGCCACAAGAACATAAACATTGTAAACAGATTGATTGCAATATAAAGCAACCCTAGCAGAAGCCAACTTATCGTATCATCAACATGAGAGTGCAGGACTAAAAAAAAGAATGGGATTGTATAGTATCTAAACTCTATCAATGGAGCGGGAATTAGTGTTGCAGCTGATGCCAGAAAATATGCTATCACCCATATCTTCCTCTGAGTTTTCACTGTCAGTGTAAAAGAAAATTATATTAAGAGTTGCACCAGAGAAACATAAATTGTTTACATGCTTTCAACTGTTTACTAACCCAGGGTATTAAAGATGCAAAACCAGGAGTAAACATAAAGCGGGACTAGCAGGTACTTCATTATCCAATGGGAAGCGATGACTTTCCGCCAGAGATAGAAGGGATAGTGCCGATTATCCGCCAGAAGGTATGGGTGAGCTATGCTGTAATTTGGTAAGAGATGAGAAAACTAATTCTAACCAAAAGGGGTAAGAAAGGGCAAGAATGGAAGAAATTCATCCAAAAGGGCCTTTTCCCTATGCATATCGTTTGAATAATTTCAAGTGTTGAAGGCACAAACCTGAAGAAGTGAACTGAAAGGAAGCTGATAGTTAAAGCAATGGCCAACTGGAAAAAGCTAAAAAGCTTCTTCTTCCATAATGATTGGACAAGAGCTACAAATTGACCTGATGTAAAGTGCACAGGAGCCATGAACAGGGCAGACACCAGGCCAAAGTAAAGCAATTGTGCAAAATGTGGAGACACCTTATGAGCATCTTTTGCACCTGCACAGCAGGGAAGACAATTCAGAACTATGTTGTATTCATGCTTTTTTTGAAGGCAAAAAATAAACAAAAACTTGTAAATCTGTAGGACTTAAATTTTGGATCCTCTTTTTGCATGAGTCTTGACAGTTTCAAGTTTCTATGGGTTGTGAATCCCTCAATGTACAGCTTCATAATACCACAGGGAGAGTGTGTTTGAGATTCTTATCATTATCTGACTTTTAATATACCTGTGACAAAGTCCATCTCAACAGAACAATCAACTTGTAGACACAGTCTTTTAGTTTCTTAAAATTCAGATTTATCATTCCACTGATATTTGGGTTTAAATATATGTAAAAAAGAAAAAAGCATACTATTTCTCATAACAAGCAAGTGTGGGCAAAAGACAAAAGTCTGATGGGCGTACCTAGAACAATACTCCCATTCCAGTGAACAAACGCCACAAAAGCCACTAAAATTAGAAAGAAGGGGCTGAAGGAAAAGATTAGATCCCACTTGAGCTGCCATAAATTTGAAAGCATGTTCTGCATCTCCTCGCACAATCCTGAAAGAGAAACACTGTTAGCAAATCATCTGTAAGAAAAACACACTTCACAAAAGTATATAATCACTTGCTATCTTACATACTTCCCTACAAATTGCAAAGCAGAAAACCTGTTGAAAATTGGACATATATCCCACTGATGTGTGGGCTAGGAAAAATCCTAAGTAGTGTATGAACAAAGGTCGTGAGCCAGTATAGCTGACCTCCATTTGGATACTAATTCTACTGGTCATATCATTCTGATTTCGTCTTTAGATAGCCTTAAAATTCGATAATTAAATCAAAACTGCTTTGAAGTGGAAAAAGAGATACAGATGCATGAATCACAAAACTTGCTAATGTATGAGACAGAACCTGCTGAATGAGGAATTGCATAGACAGGTGATGGTGCAACTGAATAATTGACAGTATCAACATAACCAGATCTTCTCTTTCTCAAGTTAGTGCCACTGGTTGCACCTATATGGGAGGTAGAAGAAGCAACTTTAACTTCTGATATACTAGACTTTTCTGGGAGAAGATCATCTTTCTGCTGAACAAGTGCCAATTTTATAACCTCAGAGCACACAATGAACAAAATCCATATGATATTGGTTTGCCGCATTAATACCGCAACTGCACCGAGCTACAGATAGATGGTCAATGACAGATAGAGCTTTTGTCAATGAGAAGAAGAAGAAGACGGGCCAATCAACTTAAAGAAAACGAATTTGAAAACAACAGCCTTTATGAAGGAATTATCACTATAAATGAACTCAGTTTTATCCAAGCCTAAGCACAAGTAATATAACTCTGTAGGATGCTATGCATGCCTGTGAGAGAAGGAAACTGGTGCGTATTAGGAATCTAATCACTTCTAATCTGCTTCTACTTCCTACTTAAAAAAAAATCCTGCTTCTACTTTGTTAACCCCATCATTATATTTAAGACAGTATCTCTAACCTTAAATGTAAGATAGTAAAACGACACACAATTCTAAGCTCGAATCTTTATGCAATAAACAAAGTGGTGACAACCAAAAGAGAGGCCAATATCATAATATTGTAAGAGCGAAATGAGTCTTTTCTAAGATAGTATACCACATACAATTCTAAGCTCGAATCTTTATGCAATAAGCAAGGTGATGACAACTAAAAAGAGAGACTGATAACATAACATTTTAAGAGCGAAAGGAATCTTTTTTTAAGATGCAATACCTGTTAAATTAACTTCCTGAAAATGCTAATACAAATAGTTCATTATTAATATCTTTTTCCCCTAATTCTGTTTATAAATCAGGTTAACTCATGGATATGTTTGTGTGTGTGAGAAAGTGTGTTTGTGTGTGTGTGTGTGTGAGAGAGAGAGAGAGAGAGAGATTCTTCTTACCAATGCACTAATCCAATAGTTCTTCTTCAAGCTACTAAGATAAGTGGCAAGAACTGCTGTCAGTGATGCAACATCTGTATAATACAGGAAAGTGAAGAACCAGTGGAGGGGATAAAGGGCGAGAACAAGTGCATGGAAGGTCGCCTTTCTGTCACTAAGAGCTGGCCTCAGATGGGTGATTATATCATAGATTAAAATGCTGCAAAATACAGCCAACATGCCATTTGTGAAGCGCAAAACTGAAACGGAGCAAGCATCAGAAAACGATGAGGCATTATTCACCAAGTGAATTCCTGGAAACAAAGAAGCAACATGGGCAAGTGAAACAAAGTACCTGCAAAAGTTTTAAATGTATATATCACACCCACAATGCTTGAATAAATAAAAAGCCAGTAGCTGTTTTGAGTTTCTCGAACCACAAGAAAACATTACAGTAAATTATATCAAGTCTGACAAAGAGTATGACAGTGACTGCATCCAGTACCTTGGTCTTTGACTAAGATTTACATTTATCAACAGCTAGAATCTTCCAAGGCTTCCAACAAGTAATCCCAAAAAGTTTCGAAAACCAAAAACAAAATGCAACGACTACAAGCAATAAAGTTTCCAAAAAAAAAAAACCCACTGTGCTAACGCCTCAAAACAAGTTCAGACCAAAAGTCGGCCTATGCTACACCTAATTTCTAACAAGCCATAAATATAAAATCAAATACACCACATGAAAACAATACAATAGTGAATAGAAGAAAAGGAGAGGATCAAGACTCACAAGCCAGGAGGAGTGGTGATCATAGGATCCCAGCTAGTAAAATTGGCTTTGCAGTATTTTTGCGCCTGGGGGACATGGAATATCTCATCCTACACCAAATCAATCACCATGCTACCTCAGTACTTGAATCAATAGAGTTTGTCAAGGAAAGCAGTAAAATATTTTATAACAGTAGAGTACTAATTTCACCATGTAGGGTTCAGGAACAATGCGATTAACGAGGATGGAGATGGGTACTATCCACGAACTAACAATCAAAGCAACTGCTCTCCGACCCATTCTCAGCTTTCTCCCGCAACCAAAAAATTCAGAAAGAGACGAATTACTGCCAGTAAAAACACCAGGTCTGCAAAGCTGCACTCATGGGTTGATCTGTGGATCGATTCGGACGGATTTTAAAAGCAGCGGGTAGGCAGCCCAGGAGAAAGGAATAGATAAAGAAAATCTTGGACTTTGTTCTGCCCCTTTCGTTTCTTCTTTCTCTATTTTTTTTATTTTTATTTTTCCAGGTAGAATTTATTCAAGGAAGACTCGAGTATGGGAAGGGATGGGAAGAAGGAGAAGGGTTCCCCACAGTCCCAACCCGGAACAGTGGAACCAGGTGACAGTCCCTACGTCACCAGCTGGGGGGTTCTCTAACAATCTTCTGGAAAAATTTGCATTCGTCCGGACCGCCTACTTATGCTCCTAAGTCCTAATGATAGCCAGTCTTCGAGCCAATGGAAAACTAAAAATGCTCTGACGGCCCATCTGATAATGTGCACTGAATTAGTAGATGCTTTATCAAAGTACTTGGCTAAGTATTTAATCATATCATTTGGATGTACACTTGCATATGTAATTTTTTTTGTCTATCTGATAATGTGCAATTTTGAATTTCTAAAACATGTTAATCTCTTCATTTAGTTCAAATTTTATAATAAAATTGTTGAAGTTATTTTTTTTTTTAATTTTTTGGAACACAAGAGCTATTGTAAAAGCACAAAGTTTTGAACTAGTGCCAAAAGTGTTTTATTGGCAAAAAACTCTAGTCCTAAATATAACAAACGCATTAAAGAATAAAAAAGATAAAAGTACTTTTTTCATCAAAAGTATCCAGTACAATTTAATAAGATTGTTGTAAAATTTGTGTCTATCCAACTGGTAATATGAGATTGGTCAAAGACCAGCTGAATTTGTCATGTAATTGGTGCGAACCAACATAAAAATTCCTTCACTTTTCTGTTCATCATGGTTTAGTACAGTTGCAGCTAATGACAAGTTTTCTTTCTTAACAATTTAGACCTCGGTCAAGCGAGTTAGGAATTTAGTGATGTACCTCTACTAAGTTATTGGAGACTTCAAATTCTATTTGTTTTCATTTTCCTTGTAAAATTTCTGACCAAAAAACAAACTTTGTTGGACAATTATTATTAGTAGCAGTCAATTGGTATAGACAAAAGTATACAGCTGGTTAAGGAGATCAGACAAAGTCGGAAAAGAAAAAAAAAAAATTACAATTGTGTTACAAGCCCACAAACTAACTTGATTTGGTGACCTAGAGAATAGCTTGGAAAGGTTGAATTAATTACTAACAAATAGCTTCAACACATCTTTGCCAGTCAGTCTAGCCAAACAAAACGTTTAAGCACTACATCATCAAATATCCATGCTCGCTGCATTCTAGTCAGAATTCCTGAATGCGTATGATCCAAAATTTCGGGAGTACAGACTGGCATACATGTATTATTAACTAATGAATCTTGAAAACTTTTTTAGTCTTCTGTTTATTAGTAAGGATTACGAAGTATTACTCTAGCAGAATTGGCTCAACTTTTATTTTCCCCATGTGGATTTTGGACGTAAAATTCCGCATTCCCAACTCAAATTCATTTTTAGTAATAAAACTTCCAGCAATAATGATACGAGTCTTAGACACATGAAATGAACCCTTGTCAAAAACATATAGAATATGCAATTAGGCTCTTTCAACGTATTTAAATCCAGTATACCATACTCCTAGGCATAGCATCGTTCAATTTTGCTCTTATATCCAAGGGTGCTAGCAAGTGACCATATTTACAGCGGCAAAAATTATGAACGCGTGTACGTGAAGCTCTACGAGAAGGATGAATCCGATTAAAGGGACGGCAACTGTAACTGACTTCAGGTTCACATCTCAACAAATACTGGTCAGCTATAAAGCAGCTATTGTAGTTTAGCCTCCCACGTGGGAAGATAATTTGGGAGAAAAAAAAAAGTGCAATCAACAAATATGAAAATCCAATTTCCAGGAAAAGAATCATGTGAAAATTTTAGACATGAAAAATTAAACAGATTATAACGTCAACATGGTTCCAAATAATCCATCGGGCCTAATGCTTATCAAGGCAGCAACTCAATTGATCAAAGCATCCAACAAAGGGCATTAAATTGTTTTTGTCAAGGAAAGCCCAACAACATTACAGTACTGAAAAGGTTTATACTCCATAGATATGCCAAAACTGAACTAGACTGACATCCAGGCGCAAGCAGCAGGCCACTTACAATCAGCAGTACTCAACATTGTATAATCACAAGACAAATCAAGGTGAATATAAGTTCTCCAAATCTTCAACGATAGTAACATAGAGATACAATAATGACCAAAAAAAAAAAAAAAATGCTGCTAAGTGTTTTTCAGGGCAACATTACTCATCACCAAGAAAAACTACATTAAAAAAAATGAAATACTATAATTATCAGGCCCCAAAAATCACTTTTCCAAACACATTAGAGATGTGAAATGGGGTAGATAAAAATAGACAGAGACAAAAGATGATAACCTTAGAATACGAATGCAAGTAGCCTTTTCTTCCAAATTATAATATAAAAAAAAAAAAAACTAGATCCATCCATCCCTGCTTCTTATTAGAAACATTTTCTGTGCACAATTGAAGGGCCTGACTCATCGTACTCTGCTTTTGCAATCCACATCTATATTCAGAAAAAATAAATCAGAGTTAATTACTCACAAAATTGTGAAGTATTATGTAAATCGAAATATATTAGCAGATTCGTGTTGTTGTAACCACCATACCTGCTGGAAGGTGCTGAGCGATGCCAAAATGGATCCTCCAATCCAGACGCTATACTTCCTCTCAGGCGGAGCAACTACCTTAATCTTCATGCTGCTAGGTGCGAGTGCAGTGATCTCCTTGCTCATTCGATCAGCAATGCCAGGGAACATAGTGGTACCACCGCTAAGGACAATGTTGCCATAAAGATCCTTTCTGATGTCGACATCACACTTCATTATAGAATTGTATGTTGTCTCATGTATACCAGCAGCTTCCATTCCAATCAAAGAAGGCTGGTAAAGTACTTCAGGGCAACGAAATCGTTCGGCCCCAATTGTAATCACCTGCCCATCAGGTAACTCATAGCTCTTCTCAATAGATGAGCTAGTTTTGGCAATTTCTAGTTCCTGTTCGTAGTCGAGAGCAATGTATGCTAGTTTCTCCTTGACATCCCTAACAATTTCCCGCTCGGCAGTGGTAGTGAATGAGTAACCACGTTCAGTGAGGATTTTCATCAGGTAATCAGTGAGGTCACGACCAGCGAGATCAAGACGCAGAATAGCATGTGGAAGTGCATAACCTTCATAGATGGGAACT
The DNA here is from genome assembly GCA_013103745.1 of Gardenia jasminoides. Classification (NCBI taxonomy): domain Eukaryota; kingdom Viridiplantae; phylum Streptophyta; class Magnoliopsida; order Gentianales; family Rubiaceae; genus Gardenia; species Gardenia jasminoides. The sequence continues at coordinate 7,677,821 of CM023103.1, forward strand.
GTGTGGCTAACACCATCGCCAGAGTCCAGTACAATACCTGCACAAGAAGCAATGAAAAGTGGGAAGCATAATGTACCATCATGGGTGTTTTACTTACCATCATCTGAAATCTAATTTATTACTGAATAGTACTTTATTTGAATACTTAAAATTTTCCTGAATTTGTGCACTATATGGAGAGAAAATATGTTTCACCATAGCCCACCACATACATTAGCAACACAAAGACAACATAAGAAATGAATTCATAGTCATAGAAGTAAAATACAAGATTCACTGGAGCAGTCAAGTTTTCCCACAGAACTTTTGAAAGATGGTATAACTTTTCAAAAGCACCCAACAATTGATCATGAAAGATTTTACAGCTAATAGAATCATATCCAAACCAAGATGCAATGTCTGGCCCTTAAGGATAGATCTTCTAGCACATTTCCAACTAAACATGGAATGGATAGCTCAATATGACTGTCCATAATTAGATAATTGCTTACCAGTTGTACGTCCACTAGCATAGAGGGAAAGCACAGCCTGAATTGCAACATACATGGCGGGAGCATTGAAGGTTTCAAACATAATCTGAGTCATCTTCTCACGATTGGCCTTAGGGTTGAGCGGGGCTTCAGTCAAGAGAATGGGATGCTCTTCAGGAGCAACACGAAGCTCATTGTAGAATGTGTGATGCCAGATCTTTTCCATGTCATCCCAATTGCTAACAATACCGTGCTCAATAGGATATTTCAAAGTAAGAATACCTCTCTTTGACTGAGCCTCATCCCCAACATATGCATCTTTTTGCCCCATGCCAACCATCACACCGGTGTGACGTGGGCGGCCAACAATGCTAGGGAAGACAGCTCTTGGAGCGTCATCTCCAGCAAATCCAGCCTGAACAAAACAAGTAGCTGAGAAGATGTTGGAAGCAATACCAATCCCAGATAAATGTTGGAAGAAACAAGATCAAAATCCAGTCAAACGTATGAAGTGATACGCCAATTGAGAAGCAAAGAAAAAAAAATTAGATAAATAAAAATAAAGCAATCATGTTTACCTTAACCATTCCAGTTCCATTATCACAGACGAGTGGTTGAATGTCCTCGGCTTCTGCCATTTCTTTCTACCTACCGCACCAAACAATTTCCAGTTGAGACAATTCCAGAGAACATAAGGGCATAATCAATTTTTGTGGCTGGTAGCATAATTGCCAATGACAGAAAAAGGTTAACATTTGATTAGCAGCTACGATAACCATGAAAATCAAGATCGTTTAGGCGAAAAGTTATCCTGAATACAAGATAGCCAAACCAAAGAGATCGAATGCACGAAGAAATTTAACCCAGAATTGTTAAAATAAAGAAATTCAGCAGTCGACTTCGTCGAGCAAAGCCCGATCAAACACATTGGCTCCGCATCACGTCTGGTTGAATACATTTGCACCAGAGAAAAAAGTTACTGCACAACTAAACCAAACAATTTACAAAACTAAAATGTAGATCGAGGGATAAAGAAGCCGCACAAACAAAATTACGCTATGAAACCTTGATCTTAAAAGAATGCAGGGATGAGTCGACAGACGCGATTCAAGATTTGCATTTGCAAGATCATTAAGATATCAAAAACATCCAACGAAGAGCAAAAGCACATTGAGCATCGATTGAAATTGAAATTCAAAAGAAAGAGTGATCGAATGGTGACCTTGGTTTTGCGAATCCCGAGAATGAGAGAGACGCTGAGAGAGAATAATAATACTAATTGATATTGTCGCTCTTGTATGTGCGTGACAAAGCCTTAGCTCTTGAGTCTCGAGATCACTTCCCCAAAATTAGCAAAATATGAGACCAGGAAAGCACAGCAGGGAATGGATGAATAAGAGAAAGAGAGAGAGAGAGAGCTGGCAAATAAAATGCTACAAATGAAATGCGACTTATAATGAGTGACCACTGCCTTCACTCTCTCTCTCCAGTCTTCCCTTGCCCGTCTCTGATGAATCGACGATCACGCCTCACCTGGGACTGTCGTGGGGACAGCTGTGCGCCTCTATTCTATTTTTTTGCGCTACTTCTGCTTTTTTACTGTTTGTTTGCTCTTTTTCTTTTTCTTTTTTTTTTTTTTCAAATCCCTTTTTTATTGCTACTACTAGTCACTAACTAGCAATAATGTTTAATTTTAAATTTTTTTGTTGCTTTACTTAAAATCTTCACAATTCCTTGTTGTTGCTTTACTTAAAAACTTCAACTACGAATTACATCACTTTATCATGAACAACTTTATAGTACAAGTGTGTTTTTGAGAAAAATGAAAAGAAAAAAGTCATATACCTCAAGAGGAAGAGAGAGTAAAAAATTGAAAAAGGGTTGATAACACCCACATAGGATTTTGGATTCTATAGAATTGTCAAAATTGCGGTTCAAATGTACATAATTTAAATTTTAAATGTATGAGATTGATTATGGGATACAAGTTTATTAACTAACAAATTTTGCTATATTAAGTATGTGAACATTTATATCTATTATGCTAATCATACATTAGATTAGTACAATAGAATTAGAATTAACCAACAAATTTTTTTGTTGGTGACATCCAATTAACCCTTCAATGGTCATCATCTATTAAAGCGTCGACATTCTTTTTAGAAATTTATCAGTTGATTAGCAACGGGACAACTAGAAGAACGCATGGTAGCAACTAAGAATGACAAAGCAGAATGAAGATGAAGAAATTTTGATAAACTAAACTGCTATTCGACGCAGACCGAAGCTTAGACTCACTTTGGAGTTGGGCCCAGCCCATTCCATTTGGCCCTCCACGGTTGGAGTTGTTGAGATCAATCGGAAGTGGGGCTTGGACTGGATATCATCTTCATGCATTTGCAATGGACAACAGCTACTGCATCCTCCGCTGGCCTTGAGATCTATGATAAAAACACGTAGGGTTCACTGATTGAATAAGATGGGATGACTCATTGTTGTATAATTAATTTTGAGATTACTCATCCTTGTTATTCAGTGTTTGGTTTATTAATATACTTGTAGATTTTGTCTTTCTTGATAACAGTAAAAGAATCTGATAAATCATTATCCCCTCTCACAATTATCCGCGAATAAATAATACCAAGATCTCTAGAGAGATTTAATTCAATTAACATGGATATCTAATTCAATTATAAAAATGCAACCAAACATTGGATGAGACGGGATAAGTCATCCAATCTTGTCTCATCCTATAAACCAAATGAACCCATAAAGGTTTTTACCCAATGTAAAGATTGAGATCTTAATCGTCTAGTAGTTCAATAAGTAAGAATTTGAAGGACGAAAGAAGGGTCACAACACAATTAAATGGTCTCTGCGCTCATGTCTATGAAGTTGTTGCATTTGCTTTAACGCTCCGACTCTGCAGACTGAGGTCCAAATTCTCGGTTTCCTGGCCACAACAGAACCTCCCAGCATTTGACCCTGAAATATTAGTGCCACTAAGAAGCCTCCCTGTTTTGCTTTACACATCTATCTTGCCCGACGTAATTAGCTGTAGGAGAATTTAATTACATTATGATTCCGTGGGAATGGCCTACACCATCTGGGGTGCAGAAGTGGATGCTACTACTTAACTGTGCTCGGTCCCTCGGTCATGGTGTGTGTGTGTGTGTGTGTGTGTTGGCCTGAGTCGGGCACCTCCTGTCAACCATACGAAAGATGCTTTATTCAATTTAAACATATACTTCTTTAAGCTACTAAACATAATGTAATCGTTTAAGAAGCTGAAATTATAGATTTGGTTCACCAATTTGGCCACACCATCATGTTCTTCAAAGGATTCTCAAGTTTTTCTTTTCTTTTTTTTTCTTTTCCCTCCACAATCAACTTTTTTTGAGGATTACTAAAAGGCAACTGGTCAAATTATAGTCCGTAACTTCACTTTGAGTGACGGACAACTTCTGACCATTGATTGCTTTTAGATGGCAAGGGGAAGTAGAGGGCTATTGGTTTCTCCGGTTGAGCATGGATCACACTACAAGTATTAGCATTGACTGAGAGAGGGCATTAGGAGGAGGAGGAGGAAAAAAGAGTAGAGCAGGAAATAGCGATAGCCATTTTTGAATTGCCGAGTGACAAATAAAGATGCGAGATTTGGACCTATAAGGACGGTATAGAAGTGGGAGGAGCATCATAAGAGTGGAAAAGACGGGATTTGGGGAAGCAAATAGAGCAAATGACCAGAATTCCTGGAGGCGTTGCAAGGGAGAGGTAGAGTGGGTTTGGGTGGCATTTGGTTCACACCTCGAAATCAAATTCAAATTCGGAATCAGTCATCCTGGATTTAAAGTAGGATCAATCATTTTAATACATATGTTTGGTTTGTTACTTAAATGTACATTTGTTATAACTATTATGACTATATATGGATGTTTCATTTGCTAATTCTTTTGGAATGAGATATACAAATTTTTAACTTTACCTCAAATTTGTTATCTAGTTAAAAACACTAAAATATTAGAGGTAGGCATGTCATATAATATAAAGTCTTCTGTGATGAAATTAATGAATCTGAACCCAAACATAAGACATGGATGCGTTTAAAAAAAAAATGAAGTTTGTCTATCATTCTTAGTTCCTTCCACCCAGGCACCCTCCCATTCCACCACCATCTATCCTTTCCCCTCCCCCAAGCGCCATTCTCTCCTCTCTTCCTCATTTTTCTTATTGTTTTCCTCCTTTCCCCCTTCTCTCTCTCTCTCTCTTCTTTTTTCCTGCCTCTCTCATTCTCTCTCTCTCTCTCTCTTCCTATCAACGATTAGATTTGGTTGTACGGAACCGGATTAGATAGTGAAACCCATAACCAGGTCTGTTTGTAGATGGGGAGAAAAGGATAGGGCAAACAAGAAAAGGGAGTAGAGGTAGAAAAGGCAGAGAGAGGGAAGAGGAGGAGAAGGGTAGAGAAGGAAAAAAAGAAGAAGGGAGAGTCAGAGAAGGAGAGGACAGAGGAGGGAAAAGAAGGAAGAGGGGAGGAGGGATGGTGTTAAGGACGAAGGGGGAGGGAAAATAAGGTAGCAAGTTTTAACGGTGGAGAAGTGGATGTTACCATTAAAAGAGTCGAAACACAACACAATTGGAGAAGGGGATGAGTAAAAATGATAAAGTATATTTTGATAGGAATTAAAATTGGATTTTGTTAGGTTTTGTCCAAAACTCTCTCCACCTACTTGAATTCTGGAGAATTCTAGATTTTAAAAATGATTCCAAAACTTCTATTTTGACACTCTTAGTCCAACAAATCAACATGAAATTCATTTCAAACCCTAAATCTACAAACCTCTTGCCAAACAAAATTATTAACGACTAAACATATCGGCGTCTGTGAGTGTGAGATCATAGACTTCAACCATCCTTACTAAAATACGCTAAATGCAAAGTAGAAAGCAAACCAAAAAAAAAAAAAAGAAGAAAAAGAAAAAGAAAAAAAGGAAAATCTCGAAATAACTTTCAACCTATCTAAATATAGAAAATATTGATCAATATTCTATGTTACTGTCTTGAGTATTTCAACTAGAAGATATAAAAGAAATGTGCACAATCGAGCAGGAAGCAGATTTGGCTTTTGGGATCAAGATACAAGCTATATTGATCCCTACCCGGCATTCCTAGGAGTTAAAAACATCCAGTTTGGACCTTGGAAGGGTGACTTTGAAAGACGGGCGTCACTTGACAATCTAAGACTGTAGCAGCGGACTTTTGTACGATGAATGTATCCGGCTCCCCGAAGGTAGTACACTGTACCCTTTAACGGACCGATTATGGAACTGTTGCAGGTGGTGGCTTTCTGACATACCAAGTTGGCAAGTCATCATATTCAGGCACATGATCTGGTGTGGCCAGTATGATCATACTCATCCATCCATCCATCCATCCATCCTCCTCCCATTCTGCTGCATTGCACTCTCAAGAACTACAAAGAGAAGAGATAAATGAAATGAGAGATGGCCTAAGATGCAACCAAAATACCCGACTCACTAACTATCATATGCTATCACTCATCTGGCTAATAATAAAGGTTTTTCTTTTTTATTAAAATGAAATCCTGCACTAGTGCGGTAATAAAAAATAACCTATGCGCGTACGGAATTCCCAAGTTCCAAATTTCCAATCCCGACATACACAAGTCCTAATTGGTCGGATGACAAATTATTATTATTATTATTTTTTCCGGAGCCATTGGATGTGGCAAACAGGATCAGAGGCTCACAAGTTCCAGTTCAAACTATTTGAGGGTAAAATGAATATTTTCTATATATATATATATATATATATATATATATATATACATCAAAGTCCTATCTACTATTTACATCATGTCTAGATTTATTTACATTATACTTTTATTTATTTACACCTCAAGATTAAACTAGTTTGAACCGAAACCTGTGAGCCCGGTGGCAAACTAATTATCTATCTATTCTGGATTTCAGCAAATCTTCTAAACTTACTCAAAGAATTGCGAGGGACTACTAAATTTGGGCCCCCAATGGTTACTTTTGTCCAAATGTCTTGAAACACGTCTCTCAAAGTATTGAGACACGTTTCAACTTTCAAATATATATTTATGTGTGTGTGTATATATATATCTGAAAAGTATTATTTTCAAATACATTAGACTAATAAACTCTTCTCAAAATTAGGAGGAAAAATCAACTGAAATAGAAAAAAAAAGGAAGTACGAAGAATTCCGAAACCAGCCCCCCTCCCCGGGCCCCCCCAAAAAAAAAGGGTACACAGTTTAGTTCAGCCAATTTTTTGATTCAAGCCAAAACTTGAACAGCTTCATTACCACCCGGTAGATAATGGTGGTTGATGAGTTAGCATTATCTGGTGCCCATACATGATCGACATTTAGCAGTTTAGCACACGTTAATGTTCTTTGGATTTGGTACGGAAAGGAAAACTAAAATATGTAACAATGAAGAAAGATAAATGAAACCAGAATAACAAATTGGAAATCTGAAAACGCTGCAGGAACTAAAATTGCAGAAGAACTCTTCGAAAGTGAAAAGCTTGAACTGATTTGCAGTATACATACTACTTATACTTGTAACAATCAAAAAGTATAAAGAAAGGAAAGATTGATTTAACACCTAACTTTAGATTGCTTAAGGGATGGAATAATCCTCGTAGGAACAGAATTTGAATCAAAACCAGATGAAAGTACAAAAGTCATTCGATGAACTTAGTTTCACGTCGCACAAATTTTGTAGATCCTGGAGAAAACCTCCACAGGACAATATCTTAGACGCCTGACATAAAAATTAAAAGACAATTATTGGCAAAAATCCTCAGACAAAGGTCACCGGATAAAACGGTTTATGTTAACAAAAATTTGCGGGGTTTAATTTTTAAGTTTTAGATGGTGATTCAACAAAAATCTTGACAGAATTAGATGGCAAGGGGAAGTTTCCCTTTTCTTTTCAGAAGAAAATGTAGAGGAGTTCAAAATGGGGAAATTGCAGGAGGGAGAAACAAAAAGTATATAATCGTGAGACACGGGACATGATGGGTTGAAAGTCGAGCTAAATCATCATCATAAAGCATATGTGCGTGCTTTTTTCTTTTTCTTTTTTTTTTTGGTTCTATGATCCTTTTGTTCTGTTGATAAATTAATATCATGAAGCATGTGTATAACATGGAATGATACCGCTTGATCCTGATTTGAGGTGCAAATCATGCTGCTAATATTAAGATTTTGGGAAATTAAAAAACCACCAAGACTATTAATTAACCCTGCAATTGACAAAGTAAAATCCTCCCAATCATATAAATATTTCAAACCAAACAAGTGCACTACTATACTCTTTGAACTTTTGTGAAAAAAGAAATCCATTGTTTTCTTATAATGTACTAGGTTGGAGTAGTCCTATGTTTTTAGATTCGGACCGAGTATCGAACCGACTGAATTCAGGGGTCAGGGGTCGATGGGTCCGACTGAGTTTGACTGGGGGTCGAATCAGATGACGTCATAAATATGTCATAAATATATATTAATAATATATAATCAAAATAGTATATAAAAAAATTCCCTTAAAAATAGTATATAAAAATTCCCTCAAATTGGTAGTTTTCAACTTTATATATATAAAATTTTTCTTAAATTGGTGATTTATAACTTTATATACAAATTTGGAAATTTTATATTTAATCACAAAATTGACTTAAAGAATATAAATATATATATATATATATATATATATATATATATATAGGTAGAAATGTAACTTAAAAAATGTATTGAGTTAATTTTACATTTAATTAAAATAATGAGAGGTTAAAGCATATTTACTAAAAGTTAAAAAATGAGTTTGAAAGGATATGATGGGGTAAAAAAAAAAAAACTGGTCAATTAGTCAAATCGGGTCAAACCCGAGTTTTGACCGACTTTGACCGGATTTTGAAATTTCCGATTTTTAAGGATGATTCGGACCGAATACCTGACCAGTTTCCGGTTTAACCGGTCGGATCGACCAGTCCGATCTGAGTTTAAAAACATGGGGCTGGAATTGATCTACTGTAGAGCCTTGGCCACTGGATCAAAGCCCTGATGGTTTATTCCGGCTGGCTTCAACAAAACTTATCATTGCCAAGATGGGTTGAGCGTCTTTTCTTACACGTATTGACGTATGGTCGTAGGATTGGCTTAGCGTTTCCTACAAAGTTGTACTGTTCATGATGATGATGAAAACCATACACTCCGACGCCAACCCCCTTGCTTTAATTTAAGCTCATATTCACTCTTCCCTCGAGTCATAGGAAAAAGAGCAAATGTTGTATCGCGATATTTTGGCTCGTTGCCACTTGCCTGTGTGTCAAATGGCTACTCCGGTACTGTAATAGCGACTTGTTAAAAAAAAAAGGATAATTTCATAAACCTTCACACGGAGATTTTTAACAATTGCAACCACCTCTCTTGATATCTGAAAAATTACATTTATACATCCCTTAGTGTTATGAAAAGAATATAACAGTCTTGACAACTCTATAAATCCTAAGTAAAAAGTGGGTGTAAACAAATGGGAAAATCATATTTTGTAAACTTTTTCAAATCTTAGATCGGTTAAATGGATTTCTTACTTAGTTTTATAAATAACCCACTAATAGAGATACATCTGTTAAAAATAATTTCTTCACATCTTACTTAGCAAAGGAGGGGAAAAGAGAGAGAGAGAGAGAGAAGAAATCCAAACATTAAAAAATGATGCCTTGAAACATGGATTAAATTTTTCTACAAAGAACTACATTAAAAAATTTTGCTTAACAAGTAATCTTGATATTTAATTTATTTTGTAATTTAATTTATTTTATAAATTAAATAGGTGCAATATAGGAAATTCGTTAGATTTTTTGTTCTTGCATCAACATTTGTTACCAAAACATACTTATTAGGGGATGTTTCTGTAAATTTTCAAACCTCAATGGAAGTGACTGCAATCGGTACAGACCTCACGAGAAGTTCCTGAAATTATCCAAGGAAAAAAAAAGAAAAAGAGAGAGTACGTCAACTCCATAGATAAGTTTGGAACGTTTACCAAATCTGCAACATCTTCCATTATTGAGGGAGAATCCTAGGCTAGTAGAACCCCAGCCAGGGAATTCGTAATTTAATCTGCAATTTAGGAATAAAAATTTCTAATTTCCACTGTGGCTGAAATTCATTGATATTATGATTTTTTTTTATTTAGAGATACGTGAGCATATAGCTACCATGGTTGGAGGGTTAGTTCCTTTTTTGGAAGAGTTGGAGGGTACTTTCCTATGTTTTTCTATTATGAACATACCATAATTTATTTTTAGTTGATTGTAATGTATACTTGACATTTTTTTCCCTTTTTGGCTTTTGCTAACTGTTAAACGTACGTAATACATCAACGGACACTATGAAGAGGAGCGTTGAAACGATGCGTGCATTATTTTTATAAGGTTTGTGGTGCATAATAAGAAGTAGGTTTGATATTATTATTTTTTTTGCTTTGTAAGTATGAACTTCATCCACGAAAGTATTGCAATTCATTTAGGTGGGTGGTCATTTTAAAGTGAGTCTATCTTCTTCTTTTTTTTTAATTTTCTTATCGTGTGTTCTTAGGGCATCAACTAGAAAATATTTTCTTGATATACATAAGATAGCAAGTTCCTTACAATAATGGGATTGCAACGCATTACAATTCATCAAGATTACATTGAATTAAGTCATTTACAAATAGTGAAATAAATTCATCAAGTAGAATAAATTCACAAATTTTCGGAAGTTTGTAATAAGTAATAGGCTGTTGTAATTCAATACCAGACACTTACAATGAAAAGATAGATGATGAAGAAATTTTTCAATCTATAGTGGTTGAGCATATACACTAAATTGAAGCCCGTTTAGATTGGAATTTTTGTAAAAGAAAAAAAATTATAATAATGTGATGTATGTAAAGCAGAAGAATAGTTAGAAAATGCTTCAAGAGAATACTTAGAAAACTTTTTGAGGAAAACTAACGGTCCAAATGAATCCTTACTTGTTTTTTAATTTCTTTCTTCTTTCAAAATGTTTTTTTTTTTTTCTGTCAAGTGGCAATATTTATTCTACTCATATTATGGTCTATTTTAAGGGGAGGGGGCGGCCCAACTGGGTCTATAAGGAACCAACGGGAATTAAAGCACCATCATACCAAACAAGTACACTATGGATTTGGAGATGCCACATACTAATGGCAAAGTAATGGAAGGTAAGGTTCGACCTTGACCTCCCACCCACAAAGATGTTAATTCATTTAACATGTTTTCTAACTATGATTTTATCTCATGCACACTTTTTTTTTTCAATAAATTGATACAATACTACTTTTCCAAATACTCTCCCAAGCATCATCCTTTTCCTATAAGCATTGTCATTACAATACTTTTGCTTCCTTTTCTTCTTCTTCTTTTTTTTTAAACACATTGATGAAAGAGGAAAAAAATAGAAGGGAGAAGAAAAGCTGAATATTAGTAAGTACACTTCATGGGTGGCCCCTTTTTTTTTTTTTTTTGGGTAATCAACAAAAGAAAAACAAAACTTGATGGGAAAACAGTGGAAGGCATGGGGGTTTGGTTGTACATTAAATTAGGCATCTGAGAAAATGACAGGGGTTGAAAATATCAGGAGAAATTGGAAGATTTAGGAAGCGGAGATGGTCCCCATTTAGCAACAGCACGTGCAGAGATGCATCAAAGTGCGTAGAGATCAGAAAACAAAAAGCAGCTAATTCCCGGCAGGCACACTCCAGATTGCGTACTCGACGCAAGAAAAACTTGGCTGCGGCTTGGCTATCGCTGTGCTGGTACCCCTCTACCAATCAACAAACGCCACATGGGCTGGTTTCTCGTGCTTCGGCCTTCATCTTTGGTCTACGTGGCCCACTTGACCGGGTAGATTTTGTACCAGGCGGTCGCATGGGATTCTGGCCCAGCTGCACCCACTATTATTTTTTCTTGGAAGAGAAATCGAGACATAGATGGTGTAATCTTCTGAGGAGTAAAACTGTAAAAGGAAAGGGAGTTGTGATAGTTGGCTTGCATCGGATCCTTCGCCAGAGCCAACAAGAGAGTCGAGACTCTTGCGAGGAGGAGAGTTCGGAGTCAGCGGACTTCGCCCTGGCCTTTTGGCATCGGTTTGAAAACCTCCACCTTCCTTCCTTCCTTCCTTCCTTGACAGATTTCTCTCTTTCTGATTTTTGTCCCACCCTTCACCGTCTCCTCCCCTTTTTTTTTTTTTTTTTTCCCCAGTTTTTCTTGCCTTAAAATAGGGTCCAGTATTTTACACCAACTCCGTATAGTGCTACTACCAACTACATCGATCAAGAGCTCACATCAATTTTTTTTTATAGAAATTTTCGGAAAATTTAGATAACAAATTAGGTTGTGGTGTAGTGAGTTTTCTCTCATCTAAGTTAACAACAACAATATATACATAGATGCAGCCTCCTAGCCCTTTCTCCTCCACTTGGGTCCCGAATCAAAACCGTCCCGTTCCAATCCGTCTGGAGCTTCTTTTATCTTAATTAATGTACCCGGATTTTCATACACACTCGTCGTTGGTTATGTCCTCAAGGCCCCAGTATTTTGTCCTTAAAGAAGATGAAAAAGATGATGGAGGAGGAGGAGGAGGAGGAGGAGATGGAGAGAACGAGTCAAAATCCAAGATTTCATCAAAAGACACGTCACGAAATTCAGATGGGCTAGAAGAAGTTGCACCCAAGAATTCCTCCTCAATTCCAGAAAATCCTTTCGAAGAAAAGAAAGATTTCGACGCCGATGACGACGATCATCGACATGATAAAGAAGATAAATATGGTGAAACATCAGTTTCATCTACGGAATCGGAAAAGCCATGCCCACTGTCAATAGGGGTGTCGACGGCGGAGGTAGCAGATGACGATGAGGGTTTCAGAACTCCAACTTCCCCCGACCACAAAATCCCAGTGATCACACATTGCCCACCGGCACCCAAGAAAACCAGACAGAAGTCAAACCCCTCAACCATGAAAAGAAAAGCTTCTCCGACGACAACACGCCGAGCCCTCCATCTTGATCTGTCCTCGGAGGTTGAGTCCATGTTTGCTCCCCCGATTCAAGATGGTGATGTCGACAGCAAGATCAAGAAAGCTCGAAGAGATCATGATCACGATTCGTCCGAATAGATTTTGATTATCTATTTTTCTGCGGTAAGAAATCAAATTTAACGTAAAGATATCAGATACTAATTAGTGCTTAATTTCCTAGTCTCGGTTAAAATTCCTAGAGTCAATGATGTAAATTTCTTAAGCCATAGTCCCACAGGATTTGGGTCATAGACGTCGAGAATTGCTTTATTGCACCCCACTTCCTTTCCAATCGAGGTTCTATGCTGTTTAAAAGACGCTGTAGATATTCACTTTTCCTCTTTATTTCCATAATCGTCAAAGAGGGGAAAGCAAAGGCGAGTATGGAATACCTTTGGGATTTTTTTTTTGCAATGTGTAGCGTAGAACAGGTGCCTTCTTTAATTTGGTAATTATGACCGTTATCTCTGGAGCAATTTGAAAAGACTGCCGTTGAACTCACCATTCAAGATTAGCTGTAACACCTTTCATGGGGGGAGATTAATAGTACCATGAATAATAATAATACAACAGAAGCGCAGTAAATGTAAAAATAGATTTCTTCTACTGTAATTTAGTGTCATGCGAAAAAGGGTTGGATCTGGATGAGAATGTTTTCTCACTTTTCAGCTTCTGGGAATATGTATCCGTGCCACAGTTGTGCCGGGGACGGTGGACGGGCTTGGTGTTGTCGTCTTCTTTGTTCATGGGGCTTTTATATCTTTGGTGAATGTAATGTGAGATGTCAAAACCAATAAAATTGGTGTTCTTCCAAAACCGGGATAGCAAACATCCTCTGTCATGATCCGCGAATCTTCTGAGACGGATAGTAAAAATAGTAGAGCCGCTACGAATATTTATGGGAATCATGAGTTTGTGTTTCCCAGCATTTGAAAATTCTTAAGTTAAGCATGGTACGTTGTCCTTATATCTTTATCCAGTACGTGAGTTAGAGAAGAATCATTAAATGTTTATGCAATGAAGCATGTTTCCATGATTTGTGGTTTCCTGTCTTCTACTGCTTAATGAGTCAATGGACTCGATCGCCATGCTGGGATTTGTTTTCCATTTAGATCCATTTGTCTATGGCTTAACTAAATTATACCACTAGGATTTCCGGGAAGAATCACCCACTAGTGTTTTTTTTTTTTTTTTTCAAAAAAACTCACCCACTAGTTTTTTTTTAAATATATATATATATGTATATTAATCATGCAGACCGGATGAAACGTGCAATAACTGTGTATTTATTGGGACGTTGTTGCAACTTTCTTCACATGCTCAAGGGCGTTTCAACTTGAGAATATCACATATATATGCTGGCAGATTTGATTAGCAATTTGGTGAACAACTCTGTTGAATGATTCCAGGAAAACATTAAGAAAGCAGGAGAAATAGAAGTTGGAGCTTAACTGCTGATGAGCGAGCTCATTTAGGTTTGTCAAACTTGTGCATGACAAGTGTATATGCATATAGCTGGAATCCTAGGCTGATGAAATTTGCAAGATGATTTAGCAGTAGTTGAGTGGCCCAAAAAAAAAAAAAAAAAAAAAAAGAGGGGGGAGAAGACAGAAGTGTTTGCGTGTGCACACACTGCACAGCACAGTGCAGTAGTACCACACCACTCTCAGTCTCAAGAAACATCCACTGCATCATATCCTTGCCTGCCGCTATTAAATCATAGTCAAGGCCAGTGCCCATTTGTTACTTTCAGTCATTTATAGCACCCCGCCGCAGCTTCTACCTCTTTGTCCATTCAAGCCCCCCTAACTTCTAATACCAGTCCCATTGAGATACACCTGGTTTCTATTTATATTTAATTAAATTTTGTTAAGATTACTTGATTGGCTTTTACTGCCACATGTGACGTTACTACACATTTGCTGGTGAATTGTCGACATGTTTACTCTGGGCTGCCTGCTGCTATATGTTCAACGCTTTGAAAATAAATGAGCATGGAACTCGAACGCCCGTTGGTCATTTCTGCTGGCTTGAGTGCAGAACCAACCATCGACGCCCCCTCCAACCAAATACCCTAAAACAGAAGCTGGAAGCCTCTGCGCCACATACACAGACAGGGGGCTCTGATTGACTTCCCTTTTTTTTCTTCTTCTTCTTCTTCTTTTGTTTTTTTTTTTATTAATAAATTATCATCTCGGGTGGGGAGAAATCTGAAAGGATTAAAAATGCCCACTCAAGGCTAAATCACCAAGAATAACGACCGCTGGCAAACGGTTTTTTCGGGAATTGTTATTGACATGACACCTTACCAAGTCAACCATTTCTCAACAGATTGAAATTGAAGTGTTTCTTTGGAAAAGCTGCTTCTGCTGATACGCTGGCATTCAGGATGTTCTTTTGGCTCGGTTGACTTGACCCCGCCGTACACACCACCACTACTTTTTGCTACCACCATTCTGCAAAATTTCCGTGTCAGGCTCAAATTTTTCATTTTTTTTGGGTTCCGTGTCGAGAAGGAAAGGCAGGAGCAGCAAATGATTCATGGCTCAAATTTTAATTTGCACTGTGGTTTGCTTCCTCTTGGCTTATATGCTGCCTCTAGTTTTTGACATTTCGGTCTCTTTCTTACCTTTCCTTTTCCACTTGCGGTTGTCCAGCCAGAGGCTCCTTCTCTTCTTTTTGATTCCCTCTCCAGTTCTCCACCTATTACTATTAGTGGATGGTCCGCTTCCCGAATGGGCCACTCAACTTCCTTGGACATTACTGTACAGCTTGCACGTCCACAGTTGCAATTTTTAATAGGGACCCGACAGCCGGCGGACCTCCTGATGGCTCACCGCATGCGCCGTGCCCTCTTTCATCATGACGGATGCCTCATGCATAATAAAATTGTAGCGTTACATAAGATGTGAACCGGAGACGCTTTTTGGCGAGATGCATGCGTACGCCAAGGGCAAATGCACGTACCAAAATTTGACTATTTCCGTTTCTCAGGAAAAAGGGGCCATCATTTTTGCACCAACCCAACTTGGTTGTTGAAATGGATGCCAAAGTAATTGTTGACATGCTTAAGAGTGATAATGCTGAACTAACACAACCTTTTTCTCCTCTTATATGTGATTGCAGGATCATTATGCAGACCTTCCAATCAATTAACCATTGAGCCCATCTTCAGAGAAGCTAATCAATGTACTGACATTTTGGCCTACATAGGTGCTGAAGCTTCGGACGACTTTACTTTGTTCCCTTGTAAACCCCTGCCATTATCTAAACTTTTGGAGGATGACTATAGAAGCTTGTTTTTGCATTCGTTATGTAAACTCTAACTAATTTTGCCATTTATGCAATTTCTCCTTTCTTACCCCAAAATATATATATATACACTCAATGTTCTTTGATGTCTCGCGAGAGCTTGAGAGATCAATAGTAGTGCAGTGTAAAAAATCCATTACAAGAAAATACACGTGGAATATGAAGAAATTACTTTCCACATGAAAATTCACATTATCTATGTTAGGGGACACGCGCTAGGTTTTCAAATATTGAGATTTCTTGTATATCTTTCCACGTCCGAGAAATAAAAATTGGTAACAATATATATATACACGCATAAATGAATTTGCTCCGGAGAGACATTCCTCTCATTTTCATCAGAGCCTATTCGTTAAAGTTGCTACGTATTTTTGTTTGGTGTTTTGCTGTACATTTTCAGGAACAAATTCATTTGATATAGTGCTGACGAGTTGCAGACTGAATAATAAAATGTCCATTTTCCTTCTTCCTATTCATAGATGTCTTTTCTGCCATTGGCTAGCTAATCGATGACAGAATAGTTAGGAGCCAAAAAAAAAAAAAAAACGAAGTTTAGAGAACAAAAATAAAAAGAAAATGCGGAAAGTGAAAAGCAATGGTTTAACTTCTTCTTCTTGTTTTCTTTTTTTTTTTCTCTCTCTTTTGGGGAGGTGGGGTTTCTGAAGAAATTAATTTTCATTCCACTCTTTATTTTGGGGGCTCCAAAAATTCAAAAAAAAAAAAATCAAATACTAGCTCTGTTAGAAATGTTAGTTTCTTTCTTAAGATAGGTAATTACTAATTAATGAGTCCTACAAAAAGTGCACGCACTTGCCGGCTATCTGTCTTGAACCACAGGTTGCATTCCAATCAACATTTGCTATTTTCTGGTTAAAAACGCCAAACTTTTCTCCTTATCAGCCCCACCATAGAAATATCGAGACTGGAAACTGTGACTCAAATCCCTCCCCTCCCCGGGGGCCACGACGTTTCTCTAATCCGTAAGTTTTACCTGGTAGTATTTGGCATTTGTTCCCTCCTCCCCCACCCTTGGCTGCCGCCCACTAATGATTGGCAAATTCCCATCCCCTGTCATTGTCTCCAGGTGGGATTTTCAATTTGACAGTGAAAAGAAAAAGAGAAAAGGAAAAAAACCCATTATTGATCATGGATTTTCGGAGCAATGGGGTGTTGCCGTTGGGGCTGGGCTTGATCGTTGCATTGCTTTTCTGTAGCGGTTTGGCAAGCGGCAATCTGGTGTTGAAGGTGCAACACAGATACGGAGGGCTTGGGCATGGCAGGAGGTCCACATTGAGGGCATTCAGGGCCCACGACGCCCAGCGTCATCAGAGGAAACTCGCGGCCCTGGATTTTCCATTGGGCGGTGATGGCCAAGTCACCGGCTCCGGCCTCTATTACACAAAGCTTGCTATTGGGACTCCCCCGAAGGATTTCTACGTCCAGGTGGACACAGGAAGCGATATTCTGTGGGTGAATTGTGCCGGCTGCGACGACTGTCCTAAGAAAAGCAGCCTCGGCATAGAGTTAGCGCTGTATGACTTGAAGGACTCCAAAAGCGGGAGGCAGGTGACCTGTGATCAAGATGTCTGCACTGTTATGTACAACAACCAGTATTCCAGTTGCGAGGATCCCAAGCCCTGTGAATATTCCGTTACATATGCTGATAAGAGCACAATGTCAGGGTTCTTCGTCACGGACACCGTTCATTTCGATCAGGTCACCGGGAACCTTCAAACACATCCAAATGCCAACGGGACTGTGTCCTTCGGGTGCTCGGTTAAGCAATCAGGGACGCAGGGCACATCCACGGACAGAGTTAGCGGGATAGTCGGTTTTGGGCAAGCCAATTCCTCCATCATATCCCAGCTCGCCAGGTCCGGAAAGGTTAAGAAAACATTTTCACATTGCCTGGATTCCAAGAATGGGGGAGGGATATTTGTTATAGGACAAGTGGTGGATCCCAGAGTAAATTCGACGGCTTTGGTGGCTGATGATGGCCATGACCTACTTGAACATTACAATGTGATGATGAAAAAAGCGGAGATAGGGGGTGAAATTTTTGACATCCCAACTGAGAGTTTCTTTGATACAGGACGGAAGACGGTGATCGACAGCGGTGCAACCTTGGCTTACTTTCCTGCTGAAGTCTACGACCTGATCATGGAAAAGGTCACCGCAGGGCAACCTAGTTTCAAGACACACATAGTTGAGCCGCAGCTCAAATGTTTCTACTTCGATGGCAACATTGATGATGGCTTCCCAACCATAACTTTTCATTTTGCCGGCTCAGTTAGCATGCCAGTTTTGCCACATGAATATCTCATCCACCTTCGCGACAACGAGTGGTGTGTTGGTTTTCAGAGGGGTGGATTGCAGACACAAGACGGACAAGAACTGATTTTATTGGGAGATACAATGCTGTCAAACAAGCTGGTTGTGTATGATCTTGAAAACCAGAAAATTGGATGGACAAGGTATAACTGTTCTTCGAGCATCAAAGTGAAAGATGAAGTTTCAGGAAACGTGAACTCTGTAAACTCCCCCGATATTTCTTCAGCGCACGCTTTAAATACAGGAATGGTATTAGCAGCGCTGATGTTTGTGGCCACACTGGCTATACAGTTTTACTAGGATGAGCTAGCACAGGTAGGAGAGTCATTTTTTTTGATTGAGCACACGAGGAAATTTTTGATCATCTAACTGTTACTCAATTGCATCACAATGTGTAGTAATAAGCAGGTCCGATGTGACCTGATGCCCAATGCCCACGTCAAATCCGTAAACGATTTTGAGGTGTTCTTGTAAATGTTCTTGAAAATGCAATATATTCTTGAAAATGTTCTTGTAAATGCAATATATTCATGTCTAAAATATATCATCCGATTTGAAACAGAAAGGTGACCACTCCACAGAATAAATATTGGCATTCCCGTTTTATATGGAAAGATAAAGCGATAATCTTTAAGCACATTTCGAGTCTGCCTTCCACTTTCCAGAATATATCAAGTGCTGTGATCTGCTGGGTTTCATGAGTAATCATTTTCTCGTAATGAGTTGTATGGAAGGTCAATTAACTTAAGGTGCTCACTGCTCATAAGGTAAATAAAGCCTCATGATTCAAAAAAAAACAAAAAAAAAATGATGATCAAAGAAATTTATTGGCTAGTTCAATTTCTGGCTATATATACTCTAATGGCTAGTTCTGGAGTAGAGGATAGAAAAAGAAAAGAAGAAAAAGCTTTAGTTATGAGAGAAAAAGAAAGAGTAAGAAAAGAAGAGAAGAAATTTTAATGTTATTTAGGAGTTTATAAAAGAAATACAATGATTTTGAATATACATATACATATACATACATAAATACATGTATGTATGTATATGTGCCATTAGTATTTTAGTTTAGAAGTTTAAATTACACAATACTTTCTCCGGTGAAATCCGGCCATAAATGGGCAAAAACTTTTGAAGACGTAAATCTGTCCAATTTTGACTCTATATTGTTCCGTTCATGTAATAGACAAGTTATATTTAGTTCAAGTGGAATATGGTGGTGGAAAGACGAGATGTCCGTTTTTTGTATTTGTTGGCATTTCTACCAAAGTAGACTAGATTTTAATGAAATTGTACTTTTATAAAAAATAGTGTGAGAACTTTTGTTTGAAGAACTATTATGCATTCCAACTTGCACAAAAGTGGGGAAGAAATGAGAGAGTTTCTTTTACCACAAAGGTTTTTTTTTTAAACTTTTGTATCCTGTAAAATTATACGTTTCCAATCGTTAAATCTTCTATATCCCTTGGTTTGTTGGATGGGCATGACCAACAAAAGGATAAGTCTCATCATATATTTTCCACCTTATAACATAGTATTTGCTAGCATTAATTATAAGTCAAAAGAGAATTCACAATACAGAGAAAAAACATCTTTTATGAGAATATAGCAAGGGCCAAGTCACGCAACCATGTGGCAGAGAAAGCACAAGTCTTGAAGGGACTGGGCGTTTATAAAAATTACTTAAACCTCAGGGTGGACTATGTAATTTACCCAAAAAAGTCGTGCTTGAGAACTTGAAAGCCCCCTTGTACGTCGCCGTATTTAGCCTAAAATTCAAACTGTATGGGGCCGGGTTGGCAATGGCTTTGTATATTTTCCTGGAACCAGCAATGCCTGCATAACGGGAAGTTTGCACAAGGTCCATTAGCAACTTCCTTACCACTCTAGTGCCGGTATCATCCAAATTCAAATAAATGGCGTCGCAAAACAACTGTGCGTTCGACGCCGACAAAGATCTCGACGACGCCGCACTATGGGCTGTCATCGACTCTGCCGCCGCCTCTCTCTCTGCCTACTCAGCCCCTAAATCTCGCAAATCCCTCCCACCGCCTAAACACTACTCCCCAGTTCCCTTCCCAATTCCCTCTCCTCAAACTAAACTCCCGAAGAACAACCCTAGGAGTCACCACAGTTCCTCCGACGGGGAGGTTTTGCAGGAGCCTTGGGTCCAACACAACCACAGGCCGCACAAGATCGCCAGATCGCAACCCCGCTGTGCGTCGGAGCTGAGTGAAATGAGTCCGCCGCCTCTGGCCTTGGTGAAGCACGTGCAGCGCACGCCGACTACGCCCCCATTGCATTCCCCGTCCGAGACCGAAAGTTATGCAATAACGGGGTTTGGCACCAGTAGCAATACTCCTCGTGGATCGGATTATCACGAGGACAGAGATACAGAGAGCTTCACGAGGCATAGCTTGTCTGGTCGGTTTCCGACTGTATCACTGTTCAAAGAGTATCAAGATGCAGCTATGGCGGTAAATTTAAAGCTTTAATTTCACACATTTTTTTCTTAAAGTTTTTGGGTCATATATACGATGGTTGCTTCTCCGTTTTTTTGAAATGCTCTGTATTCTTTTAGTCTCTACTCTCCTTAAGCTCAAGCTCCTCTATATACTAGTGGACTTGCTGCATAGTTTGATTTACATATCACTGTTGCATTATCGCTGACATTCTTGCAGCGGTATCCTTATAGTTTATATCTCTCTTTTTTTTTCTTTTTCTTTGAGGTACAAATCAACTCCGCTGGATGACTCTTTTGTAATTTCATGTGCTTAATTTAAGCCTATTGAAATAGCATCTCTTATGCCTTTACTAGCGTTCAACTTAACATTTACAATCTTATTTAAAATTTCATATGCTTAATTCAAGCTTAGGGATAACGTTTGTTTTGCCTTTAGTATCATTCAACTTCTAAATTTACAACAGATTTTTGAAGGAAGCAGATTTCTGAAGTATAAGATGAGCTAATGCGCATCATGGACGTGTCTAAATTCAGAATGAATTGAGAATTCCTGTTAAGCTATGTTGACCCCGCATCCCCCCCCCCTCCCCCCCCAAAAAAAGTTTTTCTCTCTGGGCAAGTAGGAAGGCTAGACGACATTTTATTTGGGCTCAGTATAGAATTTGCTATTACCAAGCAGGAAACTTAGTTCTTCTGTTGTTCTGAATGTGTGGTGCAGCATGGTTAAATGATACTAGTCATGTTCCTCTACAGATTCTGGAGAAAAGTGACTACACCGTGATTTCTGGATACCGTTATATTAAAAAGTCAGGTAATCCATCAAAGTTTTCATTTTTTATCATTTTATGTATTTTTGGTCTATATGTCAGACATGCTTGATTGATTTTTTTTAGTGGCAAATTTGCACTGTAGGTTGGAGGAAGATAGCTTTTTACTTCAACCTATCATTTGAAATTAAGGATAAGACAATTGAATTTGATGATAACCGTAATGTTCAGCGAGCAGAATTTGTGGTTCGGGCATACATGCAGTATGTTTTTACCTTTTCAGTGTGTTTGTTGAAAGAGGATCTTATTTTCTGTTGAAATATTAATGGCTATTGTATGAATGCTGTTTCTTCCCGTTCATTTACCTAGAGGTGGTAGATATTCAGATGGATGGGGCTCATGTGAAAGGCGAGAAAAGAGGTTTCTGAAGCCAAATCATGATATTCCAAGCACAGCTGAAACCCGAGCCAAAAATAAGGCATGTCAGGTAGGTGCTTCCTTTCTTGGCAGATTTGTTCTGATATGCCCCTAGTGGAATGTTCTTCTGCTGATTGCACCTCCACAAGATGTATAATTATTCTTCATTTTTCTTATCTCTTACCTGATTTAGTTACTTTCTTGAATGCTTTTATGGACATGATAACTTCATTTAAGACTAGGCTGTTTGATGCTGAATATTGTGCTACTTTTATCATTCTGTAATTATTAGTGAGGAATCTGCCAGATGATGGATCTTGTACATGAATAATCATGGAGGTTTCCGTACATATACATGGTGCATGTGTGTGTGTGTGTAACTGCATACAGAATTACACAAATATGTACGTGACCAAAATCATGACATAAGCTGTGAAAGCTTATTGATGTTTACATGCACGGGCTCATATGTATTGAGCACATGGTTTTCTAAAAGGTTTATTATGATTTGCTGGAAGCAAAGTCGGTTAAGAACAAGCAGTTTTCATATTTATGAAAGATTTTTACTAAAATAACATTAAAAAAAGAAGAAGAAACATTTAGTAGAACTCTTTTGATTCAGAAAATAGGAATAATTGAAATTTGCTCTTTTGCTAGGAAATCTCTGCAGATGCTTTTCAGAATTACTTGTGGTTGCTAATTTTGGACAGAATGATCTTTCCTTGTCTTCTGGAAATGGATTCAGTAGATTAGCAGGTTATTTATTAAATTGAAACCCTTGGCCTTGATATGGCTAAAAATGGTACCATTTCATGCCCATAACTGAAAAAATCAACCCCTTGGCAACAAATTGAAACATCTGATGTATCCTTGTTAAAATCTGTCATAAGGTCAAAGCTGGTTTAAGTGTTTATGTAGTTTGTGAGTTCAGTGATTAAACTAAGCTCAGGATTTGGTGCATTTTGTGCCTTCTTTCTTCCGTTGCTAACCTGAGTTGGGAATCTAGGCTCAGGATCAAATGCATTTTCTGCTTTTTTTCTTCCAGGCTAACTTGAGTAGGGGCTGTATGGTAATTTTGCTAGGCTCAGGATCAAATGCATTTTCTGCTTTTTGCTTCCAGTGCTAACCTCAGTCGAGGCTGCAAGTTGCAGTTACATTGCTGTACTTAGACAATATTGTCTGCATCTCCAATATTTTTATAAAGTACTTGTATGACCTTGCTTGCCTTTTCTTCTACATGCTTTGGGCTTTTATGTTAGAACAAGGATTTACTAAGAAAAGAAAATATACAGTCTGCTTAATTTAGCAAGAAAGAGTTTAATTTAAGATATTTGCAGGATCTGCTTGGCATTGGAGAATATCGTCCTGGTGCAAGCCATGCTCAGTGACAGAACTTAGAATGCTTTGCACCTAAAATTCAATCTCAGCGCCTAGCTTCCTACCAAACCAAGCATTTTAACAGTAGTCAAAGAAAGTGTGATTTTCTTGCTAAAGCTTAGGATACGCTGACCTTGTTCTGCACTATGAGAAAAAATGTGCTTGAAACGACAATGGCGCCTGAGCTTGACAATTGCTATTCCCCTGTCGCTACATTCAGAGTAAATTGTATAACGTTGCACATGCGATGAGATCTTTGTACTTTTAAGCTTGTATAGAAGGGCTCTGTGATAGTGTTATTAATAGAAGCTGACCATTTTCTGGTCACAAATGGACATACAAAAGAGATCTCACACCAAACATTTTTGGTTCAAAGCCAATATTACAGTTGACTTTGCTTCTCAACATAATTCATTTTTTGTTTGAATTTTCGTCCTAATTTTGTTTGAGCCCCATGAATTATCCAGTATATCTCTTCCACTTAAATATGCAAAAACCAGCTACGTACTTAGAGTGAAGTTAATAGCTACCGAATTTGGCGTTGTAAAATTTGGTATTGAGGCAACTGTTTCGTTGCAAGAACAAGGTTTACATAAAGCAACGGAAAAGCATGTCGATCTGTGTTTAGTACTACGAGTTATTTGTGCTGTTGCAAAAATCATCTTTGTACTTAAAGATAATAGCTGCCGAATTCGGGATTGTAAAATCTAGCAAAGTTGACATAAAGCAGCACACAAGCGTGTGGATCTGTGTTTTTTAGTACCTCAAACTTATTTGTGCTGCTGCCATCAGTCGGTCTAAGCACTTAAGTACAGGGCCAATAAACTAATGGACTCAATATTACTGTCCGTCCTTAACATCGTGATGATATTCCATTCGATGTTTTTCGACGGGAGAGTGGGATCATGATCGCGAAATGGAATATCAACCTGTTTTCCTTCGCATCCCTGTGTGCATCCTTACGACAAGTATGGCGTTGTTGCTGGATCAAAGGCATCTGCAATTAATAATTTCAATTCTACTATACACTTAAAACGTACAAAAATCCGAGTAGTTTCATCGCTGCTCAACTGTATCCATCGGATTTCAAATGAATCTCTCCTATAAAACATCAACTGTGTTTACTTTGACAACACCGACACTGTTCGACATAGGTGAAACAAAGGTTAAGCTTATCTTTTTTTAATTTATGTGGAACTGGAAGGTTGGTGATCGTATTAAAGCGTCCGCTGACATCGCCACCCTTGAAGGAAGTGGGTACATGTTTGATAATTGATGACTTGCATTTGCTTTGTCGGAACACGGTGGTAGCTATGATTCTCTACTACTTTTGTCCCACAACTGGATTTCCTTTCCTGACCCGGAAAGGCAGCAATGACTGGGGTTGTTTTAAAAAAAAAAAAGAAAAAGAAAAAGAAAAACTGAGAAACCAGAAGATGGACAAAAGAAGCTGGGTTTTATTACCTATTGGGTCTGCTTAAGATGCCAAGTTGGGCACGCACTACTTCTTCCCATCTCGTGAAAACCCGCAAGTACCAAACTGGTCCATGTATGGGGGTAGCGTTGCTGTTTTACCATTAGGGCTGACACTTCAAAAAGAGAGCAAGGAAATAAGCCCCAGCAGTAACTCCGTTAACCCTCTGAAATGATTCATTTTTGACTCTTTACCGGATGGGGTTGTCCAAGAATTAAAAAAAAATATATATGGGCAGCTCGCGTAGTAGCATAAAATATAAATGCCATGGTAGGCTTAGTGGTAGGAATTGACAGCTAAATGTAGAGTTGGGTTGTGCGATCCGCCTTTTGCAGTTTGCCCCCTCCCAAGTCCAGAGCGCCAAATGGAGTACTTCACTTAAAACTGTCCTGTCAGTGAATAAATAGGCCCCCTGTATTAATTCAACTGATCCTCCATGCTAGAGCAGCACACCACCGGTTACTACGACTACTCGGGTAGATAAAGAGTCGTGAAAAGCAATGGCACCACAGCAGGTACCACTACTTGCTTAGTTGCTAGCTGCTTCCTACCCTGCAACATTGGCCGCCTCTCCTCCTCTCATCATCTCTCACTCACCGAACTAAAGAAACTAATAGATCACCCACGTACACTTCTGTCTTGTATGCCTTGCTGAGACTGAAATGGGCTTTGCTTTCTGCATTCAATAACTCCTACTTCATCTATTTCTTGCAAGCAAATTAATTACTGAATTTGGGGTGAAGTAATTTGTTTAGCTTCGCAGGAAGGGGGTGGGTGGCCACTTGGGCTCCAGCCACTTAATGTTAGAGTTGGGTTGACCAGAAATCCTGAGCTCAATGGATCGGTTTCCTTCAGCACATTGGTTACTGGTTCCCCAACTTCCTCCACCGACTCTTCCTCCGCTCTTGATACAGAGGTTGGTATGATTTTTTCATCGACTCCACTTTCAGATTCAGTTAGACCACAAACTGTTGCTCTTCATTTTCCTGTTTCCAATTTCCAGTTGATATTGGATGGGATATGCGGATATGAATACATATACAGTACTACTTTTATGCGACGCATTCTAGCATTGTATTATTCTCTCTCTTTTTTTTACCCCCTTAGCCATAAATTCTGAGTACATTTTTCCTTTTCTGGCGATTATTATTGAAGACGACCGATTACGAAAGTCTTACTGAGATATAGTAATAATCCACTAAGTCTTTGTATGAGTGATTTGTTATGTTTTCAGCAGTTACGGGTGAATTAAGGTGCCTGTGCGTCTGCAACCACTTTAGTCATGAAACAAACTGTATTTGGGAATATCCCTCATTCCATTTTGGTTTCTGACGATAATAATAGCGACAACTTCAAGTGCTTTCTTTGGTTCCCCTTTTTTCTTTTCCTTTTGGTGATTGATGATGCATAAATAATGGAGCTAACTGCAAAAATTTCTCTGTAAAAGTGGTATATTAACTCTTTTCTGCATGTTTCGTTTCATGGTACTTATTAGTTTCCTGTGTCCGGCTGAGTCATGTTTGATGCCTATTAAAAGTTGGAACTTGGAAGACTTTCAACTCTTTTCACATGTCTTCCAATGATGGCATTTTGTGTCATTGACTGAATATTTTGGTTCACTAGCTTTAATGGGCCCTACTCTCTCTCTCTCTCCCTTTCTTTTCCTCCTCCCTTTTTCTCCATAAAAATCATGATAACAACTGGATGATGAGGGAATGCTGCCTATTATTCTTAAGTTTCTAGTAGTAAATTCAGGAGAATAATTGGAGCAAGATTTTTCTTTTCCCCCTATGCTTACCGATTCCAAAATGTTTATGAGTCCTGATTGAGTAGAAAAAGTGCAGGGTGCAGGCATTTTCCACTTCTGCTGCATATACACGCTTCATATCTATGAATCAAAGAACAGTTTGCTTTTATATTCATCAACAGTGTACTTGGAGGTGGTAATGCTCCTCTCCATATCTAAACTTCTATCTAGTATCATTATTAGTATTCAATCAATACTACTCTCCCACATCCCAGTGTCATGCCAACACTTACTTTGGTTCAATTGGCAAGGATGGACCATTCCCTCATAGGAGGTCGCGTCTTTGAATCATATTGTTGATGTGAGAACTGTATTGGCATGCACTCTGTGAGAACCCTTGTCGACCTATGGTCTCGGAAGCATTGCCCTAACTCTTGGTGGTGATCGAAACCAAAAAAATCAATCAATGTGCATGCTGAGAGAAGTAAAGAATTTTGTAATGTGTGCCTAGCTGATGGAAAACCGGCTTTCATGCTTCCTAGCCTAATTTTCACTCCTAATTTTCACTCCTCATTATAGGGCTTGAGAAATGGGATTTGGCCTGGTTGGGCCATTGGCTTCCAACCTTTTGCAGGTCAAAGGTTAAGATTACTTAAGTAAGCTGATGCAAGAAAAGGCAATCAGCATTAGATGGAGATGGATATGAAATTCCAAGACTTATTAATTCATGCTTATTTAGAATAAATTCTGGTAGTCGTTGGACGTATTCACAGGTTTTTGCTGCTCTTCCTTGTTCAGTCCACAGGTTCTTTCTTTTGTGACAAGAGCATTACGCTGGGAAGCCTCATAGGCATCTCTAGCTTTCTAGAGCTCTCTCGAAGATCAACGAGAGGCAGAATACATGATCCATTGAGAGAAAAGAAGAGTAGTTACAGATCAAAGGCTTGGTTATTCTCACTTTGCTCAAGGCTGAACACTGATGCTTTGAGCATTAAGAACACTCCGTCTCTTGGCCACTTGCTTGAAGCCGAGAGGCGAGCTGCCAGCATTTACAGGAATCAGAGCCCCCTAATTTATGGGACTGACAATTTGTCTCAAGTTCCGTCTGCAGCAGATAACAATGCGTTGTCTGTCGAATGCCATGTCGCTCCTTCTCGGTCCAGTGCTCTTATTGGTCAAGATCGCGAAAGACGCTTAGGAGAAGGCTTACTCCAAGATAATGCTTACGGAACTCCATTGCTTCTCTCTTGTCTTTGTGGAAATCTTACGCACTAAATACTCCTTCAGTTCTCTTCCTGCATGTGCCATCCATATTTTCTTACAGTACTCAAATGTCCCTCTCAAGAGGGCCGTATATCTCTCATATCGTAGGCTCTCGAGGGACTCGTCTTCAATGCTGGATTTTTTTCTGTTTTTTTCTGGGATGAGAGATGATCCGTATGTACCAAAAACAGAAGAATATTGTAGAACCAGAGCTGATCCACGGTTCAAAACCCAAAAGGGTTTAGCATTCCCTCCATCTGTCTGCGGGACGTGATTTTGCTAAATATTCCCAATTCGTTTATAAAGCTTTTGCTATATTTGCTTCTTCTTTGCCTGTTCACAGATATAGTGCATAAACAAAATTTAAAGAGCAAATGCTAAATCCACGCCACCCTTCGACATGAAAAATTAACTACTGTACAAGTTTGAAAACTAATGGTAAAAGTTATCTCTGAACTTAGTGGATTGCCCTTGGTACAATTTAACAAGAGATGTAACATCACAAAATCCAATTTGGAGTCGTGGCAAGGTGAACGCCTAAACAGGCAAAATCACTATTTCAATCACAAAATTCAATTACAAGTTCTTTTCGACACTAAGGGGAAGTGTCCAAACCCGAGAGTTTAGGATACAAAGAATCTAAAATTATGACATTAAGATGCAAGGTATTTAAAATTGAAATTTTGGATGCAAAATGGAAAAGCGATACAAGTTCAACAGTGTAAAGTCAAATTCTATGTGAGTGTGTGTATATATTTATTTATTTATTCATTTTAGGACATCATTTGCTATAGTACTCGGTAATAATTGTCTTTGTGTGTGTGTGTGTATAAAATTGCTTGTCATTTTATTTATAAACGCTCACAATTTCATCTTTTTACCTTTTGAACTTATCTTATTTTTTATTGTTATTGGAAGCTTTGTAAGTAGGATAATATAAGGGTAATAGTGGAACAAAAAATTTTATCTTCCTTGCATTTGTTGCAAAGGGAGTAAAATGTTACAAAAAATAGTAAGTGAGATTTGATAAACTTAAGGGGCACTAAGTGATATTATGAGAAACGTCAGAGGAGCTTTCTGAAATTATCCTTTTGGAATTTCCAACCAATCAACGGTTCCCTAGTACAGCCCAAAATTGTTGGGTGGTCTTGACATGTTCAAATGTTGCTTTTGGGCTTCGAGCTGTCACTGTGGATCAGCGGGATTTTTGTGGATGTGGTGGAAGGTATGCCAAATACGAGGTTAATGGGCCATGTTGTTTTCCCGTTTGGATTGAGTCGACATTGTATTCTTTTGACGCATCAGAAGCCCGCAGAGGTTTTCGAATGGCAGCTGCATATCACTGAAAGGTCCTTTCTTCATTTCCCCACTTTTTTTCCCTGCATTGTCACTCAAAGGTCCTAAAACTTTAAAACACTCCAAGAGTGAAGGAAGAAAATTAAACAAAAAAGTTTCTTTTATTTTTAACAAATAAACAAAAAAGTTTCTAATTCATGCTAAAAGATTAATGTCAAAACTATACCATGGGAGAGGGACATCAAAAAAGATTAGAGAATTGTTCCTCGTATTTCCTGAAAAAGTTCTCAAATTATTATCAATAGTAGGATTAAAGAAAAACAAAAAAAAGGCCGGACCCGGTAAACTAAGTTGATAACCAAAAAGTCTGGCATTCCCTTCAGTAGAAATTATAAAACATAGTTACAAGAGAGGGACATTAGTAGTTGTTACCTTCAACGTAAAAGTGAGAACCCTAAGTTTTCTTTCTTTTTTTTTTTTTTCTTTTAAAGGCAGGTTTTAGATATCATTAGGTTCTATACATTAGAGGCTTCAACTAAATCCCGAAGAAATCAATTAGGAATCCCTGAGTTTGTCAAAAGGTAAGCATCAGATGGTTCACGTGGAATGTTAGTGACTATAGGTTTTTGGCCCATTGATACTCGAAACGGAGACATCTGCTTTTGAATGAGAAAATAGCAGTAGCTCAACTGGTCACACCACAGAGTTTATTCATCCTTTCATTTTCAACTATCTGGAACTGTACAGAAAGATTTTATTGTCCGTTTGAGCATCCACAGATGAACGATGATTTTCCTGGGGTGCACATGCAGAAGATAAGCCCCTGGGCCATCAATTTGGCCCATTTCAGCTTCCGACATCTCAGAAAAAGTGGACGGCCGAATAATTGGTTGGCGGAGTAGGTAATGCTCTACTTTTTTGAGGGGGTGTTGGTGCTGATCGGTGTCATCGCTCGAGAAAGTTTACGTGCCATTGAAGTAGTGATGTGGAATGAAGAATTACGGGTATGGTGAACCCTGTTGCCAAATCGACAAATCAAATTTACTCTCTCACAAACTGTTGCGATCAGCCATCCAATTGTTAGTGCGTTGTCAAGTTCCTCTAATTTTTCAGTCATCCATCGGGTTTGGGTCTTTATCAGAGACATTCTGCGCTTGTTTGGATTGCCATTTTTTTTTTATAAAAAAGAACTTTACGGAAAATCAAAGGAAGGACAGTGGAATCAAATTTAATTTAATTTGGCGACTCGCAGGCTATGTCTGAGTTATGCAATTAAATATGTAGCATGAGGATATGTAAGATCAGAAATCGCAGACTTAGATGAAGAAAGAAAATAGTCGGTAATCCAGAGTTGAAGAGCGTCTTAATTAATTGGGGGTCGTCCCGAGTGTCAACAATTTACGTTCAACAAAAAGCTTTCAAGGGTTTGCTTGCAGATTGATATGCTGGTCAATTCCATCTTTTAGAACATTTAAAAGAGAGTTTTAAAAAGGTGGGTAGTAAACATAGGATGCCCTCTACTTGTCTTTCACCAACAGTAGTGCTTATTACATTCTCCCAATTAATTTGGTGCATCCGAACGGAAAAACATCAAACAGTGGTAACCAACTGCCACCCAAATTCTTCCACCCTAAGGAAATCCATTAGCATCCAGAAACAGGAGGGACACGCATGTGGTTTTATATGGATTTGTCATTATTTACCAAAACAATATTATTCAATTGTAAACACATTTGTGACACATTTTTTTTTATTAAACATATTTATAAAACAATTTTTTTGTTTAAAGTTTTCTAACTACTTTTTTCGTGTCATTGCTAATTGATCAAGCACCAAAGAACGATTTTCTGGAGCTTTCATAAAAAAAAATAAATTATAATATAACAATTTAACGTATGTGAGAAAAAAAATACTTAAGATCGTGGTAGAATAATTGAGAGTCATAAAACGGTGAACAGCGAGAGAGTGTTGTGGTAGTGTCCCAAGATTTAAGGTACTCTGGGCTCCCCTTCAGTTACCAATTGGCTGGAGGTTGGAGTTTGATGGGTCCCCCTTAGATTTAATTTCGTTAGGGCACCTGTGTGAGTTTAATCTAACTGTGTGTGTGTGTGTGTTTTATATCGTTTGTTAAAAAAAATAAAACGGTGAGCAGCGAGATCCACTATGGTGGGCCGTGCGGGGTTGCAGAGGAATCTGATTCTGAGACGAGTGTAGCACTTGTGTTTGAGTGGTGGAAGGCTGCGGCTTCTAGCTTCTAGCTTCGAATCTTTTCAAGTACCGCGCGTTATCGCAAACTAGTGGTAGAAGGCGCATTTAATTCATGTGCAATTAATTAAAAAATGTATTATTATGTTTTTGTTGAAAAATAGTAATCTAAAATAGTTCAAATGCTCTAGTATTTTAAAGAAGTGGTATTTTTTGTGTAAAAAAATAAAAATTAATTCAACAGATATGGAGTGGTTGTAAGGAAATGAACAGTTAAATGATTTAATTATCTTTTAAAATAAGATAGATTAAGCAATACATTAAATGACACAATTTATTTACACCAAATTTCTTTCTGTTTTATAAATTCAAGGCACACGCTAATGTGTGTGCAACTAATAGGAAAATATTTGCAAAATTTTCTAAGTATATTTATTGAAATTATTTTCAAGAAAATTGGTTTTATATTTTGACAATACATATGTAAAAAATTTACCAAAATAAAATATATAAAAATATTTATTTAAGTTGAAATTCAAATAAGAAAAAAATACATAATTAGTAGAAAGCCATATTAGTAATAGGTAGTTATCAATGATAGTTTAGAAAGCACGTCAAGTGAAAGATTTTTGTTTACACCGAAAGACCTCCT
Source organism: Gardenia jasminoides (assembly GCA_013103745.1). NCBI lineage: Eukaryota > Viridiplantae > Streptophyta > Magnoliopsida > Gentianales > Rubiaceae > Gardenia > Gardenia jasminoides. The sequence continues at coordinate 7,709,727 of CM023103.1, forward strand.
CTCCCTTTATATATTGTATAGGTTAGTGTCCAAGGCACAAATTTGCCAAATTTTTTTTATTATATTTGAAATCATTTTTAAGATAATTAGTTTTATGTGGTAATAAGGAATATGTAGAAACTTCACTAAAATAAATAATATAACAAATAATTATTTAGTAGTAAGTCCTAACCATAACGGATAGTTGCTAATAAAATTGAATGTTTACTAAATAAGTAGAAAAAATAAAATAATAAGAAACACATATTAGTTGAAAGAAGGATATACTGAAAATAGCAAATATTATATACAATAATAGTGTATACACCATCACAATTGGATGCACATCACATAAACAAAATATAGATTTTAAATTTAAATCGAGATGAGTTGACATACATCTAATGATGATGGTGTATACAAAATCAGTGTATAAAAGATTGATCCCATTAAAAATAAGTGAATCTTGCATATGTTGACAGTATATATACTACCACGGTGCATGACACATGAGTAAAATGTGGATTTTACATCAATTCCTTCCTCTCATTGTATATACAGTATAGATATAGTAAGATGGTTATTAATTTTATGACCCAATCTTTGTGCATAGGAGTGTGATGATTGTAATTATAATGGTTAATGCTCAATGTTTAATCTTAGTTTGTTTATTCATTCAATCTTAATTACCTTCTACTCTATTCTATTCTAATGGAGTCTAACTAGAGCCAAAAACAAAACTCTACAAAAATTTTGCTTGATTTTTGACTATCAAATTCAATTTGAATATCAGGTATTAGTTTAGTTCAATTTAAATATCAAGTAGTTTGATTCACTGTACCCGTACGAGTGACGTTACAAAAAGCGATAAAAGCTGATATAGGGATTGCACAGCTTTCTTTCATCTCGCACCACCCTAACTTTTTATCCTGCTTACTTTAGACTACATCCTTGTCTACAGTTTCAAAGAAAACCCAAAAGAAAAGAAAAAAAAATTATGCTCATGGATGCTGTAAAAGATTATACATTAGCAGCTTGTGTTTTCATCTTAATCACTCCATCATATTTCGGACATCCGTGGTCGAGAAATAGGTAGTACCGGGCGGGTGCGGTGTCATCTAAAGCCAGACCCAGACGTGATGACGATATATAATGGATAATTTCCACGCAGGAAGACGAGCCGTAATTATCCATGCTTCTGACGTAACAGTCACCCAAAATACATTCCACGGAGACGAGGCAGGAGTGGCCGTCAGAAGGACTGCTCTGAACTGTTCACGGCCAGATTTGGCCCCAAAAAAAAAATATGTGTAGTCCAGATCACTTCTATGTATCATTTTTCGCACTATGTGTGGGACTCATAAAATTTTATTTTATAATTATACATTGTGAAAAATAAGTTATACCCTTTACAAGTAGAATTACATGATGTGCTTTTGCACAAAGCCGTCCGACCGGTAACTGTTACAGCCCCGCGTCCTCTATTCCACGACTATTTGCTATTGATTACCCAATCTGAGTGCCGAAACTCGACAATCTCGCCAGTTTGAGTACGTACATCGTAGACAGGCAGAGATCTATTTGCCATTGATTACCCAATGACAGAAGACTGAAGACAAACAACCGACCGATAATCCACTACATGATCATTTCCATAACTTTTTTGCCCACAAATATAATATTCTCCATAAAAGTAAGTATTTTGATTTTATTGCCAGACATTAATGTACTAGGGCTAGTACTAGTTTTTTTTTTGGTATAACCATAAACATTCATATCTGTTTTACGATCTGCGATTAATGAAATACTGTACAAGTCTACGACTAATCCGTGTTTTTCTTTCTTTTTTTTTTTTTTTGGTGGGTGGGTGGCGGGAAGTGGGGACTGAGTGACCGGATCCATCGCTTTATTCATTCACGGTTATAAGCAGCCAACCAGCCTTGGTTCTCGAAAAAGCATGCACTACCAACCCAATCTTAAGATTCCCTTCCTTTGAGGAATCAGGATTTACAGCTGAAACCTTGAAAAAAAAAAAAAAAAAGGTACTGCTACAAGTAGAAGCACCGCGACGTCGTACTCTACCGTGTGACATGATTTTTTTATATTTTCCCATAGTGTTTGTGTGAGTATATAACCAGCCTATACTATTATGAATGCAACATATTCCTGATATTTTCTGTCTCACTTGAGCCATCAATTATCACAACTTCATGCATGCATGCTCCGTTTATCTTCTTCATCCTTTCATGCTAGTAATAACTAATTTAAGTTCACGACAATTTGCTTTTCTTGGAGGAAAATTTTGAATATGCAAGAAACCAAATTGATCCAGGGACGATCAAGAGCTTAAAGGCTCGCGTTCTCTTAATGCCGAAACGTAATTCTCAGTGATTTTCCTTTTCTTTCTGTCTTTTTTTTTTTTTTTTTATAGTTCAAGGGAGATTCCAAAAGTTATAACAAGTTAGACGAATTTTAACCACAATAAAAGATTTAAAGAGAAGAAGAATACACGCACACGACTCCACATGCATTAATTCTGACTATCCTATGACAAGGTGAATGAAATCGAGACAACAGTAGTAAAAATGACCCCATTAAAAAAAAAAAAAGGGGGGGGGGGAGAAGACAGCAGTACTAAAAATGATTTGATTCGGTATTCTCAGGCCCTCATCAGCTACAAGGAGAAAATATCACCAACAAGAAAAGCTAAATAGAAGACATTGAACTTCTCAGGGAACAGGACCCTCCCGGTAATCAGGATGATTTATCAGTAATCTTGTGCGTAGAATACGAGAAAGTAAAATGCTGAATAAGACTGTAAAAGCAGGCAAGGGTGCACATGCTAAAAGTTTATCTTCTTCGACTAACTGTCTAGGAAATGCATAGTAGAGAGTGTTGTTTAGGGTTTCTGCCTGTACGGGCGGAGGCCGGCCGATTCAGCACAGTCTACCAATATACTCGGTTATGTTACAAGTTGAGGAGGTCTTGCATGTATTAATTTCAAAGCACGTTCTAGTAATTTTGCAGCAGTGCTGCTGATAAAAGAATGCACCGATGATCACAAGCACCAGTACTTGTTGTGGTACTAAAAAGCAGGCATGGCAAGTAGATGCTGGACTGGACCAAAAGCTACTAGAAATTTTTGGACCAAACAACAAAAAGATTTCAATGTCAGAAGCACGAATTTATGAATACACAGGAAGGAAACAGCGAAGGAAGCCTAGAATCGTTAAAAAAGATCTTCGAAGTTAACATTTGTGAGAGACTGAGACGGACACAGAGAGAGAGAGAGAGAGATTTTGAGTAGTTTCACGCGAGTCCCAATCGCGTGCAGCAAATAAAAGAACAATTTTATTCTATACAAGTGGACTTCTTCTTGCTGCCCTGCCTTCATCTTTGACTCAAAATGCTGATGGCTCTCCCCTTCTCATGCATTTGTTTCTTTCCTTTCTTACGTGATTCTTGGGGAACAGAGATCGAGACAATTGCAACGTAACTTTGGATTCTGAAGCCCGGGGGAAGGTTAACAACCTTGGGTAGGGTTTCCGATGGATGGGAACTAGAAAATATTTTGGCGTCTTTCAAGAATCCGAAGTGTGGGTTCTGCATTTGTCTTTTCTTGGCCTCTCCATCTAAATTACTAGTATTATATCCACGTCATTTTCTACTTCATTCGTTTGCTCATCACTTTGAGTTCGTTGCTCCTATCATTTAGGCAGGGATCGCCCCAAACCAGTACTATATATTTGCTTTGGAATCATTACACTCATCTCTCTCTCTCTCTCTCTCTCTCTCTCTCCCTCTTGTTCTTGCTAGAAAATTACATATATCATGACATGCATTATTGGATTACTACAAAGAGAAGTTTCTTGGGGATGTAAAGAGAAGTTCCAATTTCCAGGTAGATTTCCTCGAGAATAGCAGGGATGGTACGAAAGTGGATTCTTTGGATTGTGCCATTTGTCCTTTAACAATTACTTTGGGACATTTGAGCCATTAATCCCACTTACGAACTTGAAAAGAATAAGACAAATGACTTTTTTCAGGGCGAGCTGATGAGTCTGCACCCACCTGACATATTTCATAGGAGAGTAACTCGGAATCCTCCCATACCTAATGTGGGGATCAACAACAGCATCAAGAAAATTAAAAAAAAAAAAAAATCCTTTCTTCGAATGTTTTCTTCCTTCCCTTCTTATGTTTAAGCTAATCTTCATCAATTCCTTGGAACGATAAAAAAATAAAATAAAATCCATTGAGATCTCACATTCTCAATAGCCAGTGCTCAAAGGTCCGGAAACCCTAGCAGTAAATTATCCACACCAATTCCAATACAACTTTAAGACCAAATTGACTAAAGATCACGACTTATATATTCCCCACATTCTGGTAATTAGAAACTTCACCCTTATTGAGTTGCATGTGTTTCTGCTCAATAAAACTATGACGTTCAGATTTCTTCCAACGATAATTACCAGTTGGAAAAGGTCGCTTGTTGTGTGCTTAGCAGACGCTGCGAGTTGAAACAATGAATGCATTTTCCTAACTTCAAGTATGCTTCGACTACTTCTTCTTTTTCACTTTTCGCTGCTAATCTTAAGTAATTCTCAGTATTTCAATAACCATGCAACTTTATGACACGCAGAAGTTATATAGTAAAACCTACTGCTCAGTAAAATGTTATATACCCGATAAATTTCTTTGGAACCCAAATCATAAAAGGGTCTGTTAATGCCCATATTAAGATAGAACTCAAGTGTTCATATTTTGAATTAGGAAAAGTATAGAAATACAAGATAAGATAATAATTGTAAGTATGTAAATTCATATGATAGGTTAAGGTGTGATCCAAGTGTACTAAAGATTGCCCATTGGGCATTGTTCCAAAAACCCATCATGAACTTGGCCAATTATAACCCATCATGTAACTAAACAGCCAATCGATAATCAGTAGTAACTACATCGGCAGGTAAAGATGATATCTAATTCAAACACTGGCAAAAACTGATTATATATAATATTAAAGACGTCTGTGCTCCCTTGATTGCATAGTATAACTGCATAAAAATCTGTAAAACATTATTACTTCTCCAGTGGCACACTTAATGAAATTACGCTTGGCTTAAGCCGGCAAGGAACCGGAGTTGGAGAAGAGAAATCAGAAAAGTAACCTCTAAAAGAATACTAAAAACACTAAATATAAAGGGCATGAGCTTCATTCGAATCACATATTTAATCAGTGAAAGAGTCTTGCTTCGGTTCATCACACATTTGTTACAACGGACCACTATTTCAAAGGTTTAAAGACTACTAGACGCAACTCCTCCGGTGAACATAAGAAATGCTTTATCTAATCATTGTAAATAGGTAAGCGGCGGATGCATGAGAACGTACAAATGATGTTAATAACTTGAAACAGATTCAGGCTTCAGCTCAGACCTTTCAACTGTTTAAGAAATTAACCCTTCATTTCTTACACAAAGCTACATCATCTAAGATTCTCACCCTCTCAAGGTTGTTTAACATAAAAAAACAAAAACAAAAAACTGAAGTGAAAGAAAGCCACAACACGGAAATGGGTGACTAAACATGAACCTAACAAACTCTAGGGTTTCTGGTCAATCCGAGAGGCCTATTCCTTCACGAGTCATAGAACTGAAATCATTCGACCACTTCGCGAAACATGTGTGTAGGGGAGTTTTGTGGGAGCTTTAATTAGTCATTAAGTTCATAGAGCTTCACCACTAGACTGCTGGCTGGTGGGATAACTAATAACTTCACCATGCGCTTCTACATTCTATAAGGGATTTGCAGTAGAAGAAGAGCTAAAACTAGCAAGATCTGTGGTCCAAGCTGCAGCACTACTGGTCCACTGATCATGATTTCCTGGAATCCCCGTTAGTTGCCTTGACAAGTTCAACTCTTGATGATTCTCTTCCATCTTAACTGAAGCTTGCTGAGTCAGAATTGAAGATGAAAGTTTAGGCCTCACCTGATGATGGCTCGTTTCACCTACAAATCCTGAGGGCTCGACGCTACTTGTTTGAAGTTGGCCATACAAACCGTGCGGGGACGATTCCAACCCTTCCAAGAAAGGGAACTGCTGGGCCTGCTGCAACCGCCACTGCTCAATGCCGCCGCCTGATAGGAGGGAAGCCACTCCTCCACCAAGTCCACAGCCAAGCAGACTATTAGGGCTTATCTGAAAATTCATCTCGCTTGTTCCCAGAAATGGAGCTGAATTATTTGCGCCGTAGTTCAAGCTATTGTCTCCAGCAGGGCCGTAGTGATCACTGAGTTGGTTCAACGGAGATAAGAACCGCAGAGGTGGAATTTGAGGTGTGAGGCCTAACAAATTAGGAGGTGGGGTACTGTTAGAGGAAACCGTGCTCGTGGAACTTGAGGTAGCTTGGCGATCAGCACTGCTGACAGGAGATTTTGAACTAGTTGCTTTAGTTCGTTTGTTCCTCCTGCAGCCACCTCCAACGGGAACGTTTCGAAGAGCTCCTCCTCTAGTCCAGTATCTTCTGCAGGTCTTGCAGAAGTGCCTAGGCTGTGTGAGACTGTAGTTGTTGAAGTAGCAAAATTTGGTGTTTGATGATTCGCAACGGGGGCACTTTAGGGCTGCCTCTGGCATGGGTATGTTGGCTAACCGGGCTCGTTCTGCCATGGAGCCCGGCCTAATAGAACCACCACCCGGCCCACCTCCTGCATGAGGCTGAGCTGGTGGGAGAGACGGCGCTGGCTGTTGCTGCGCTGGTGGTTGAAGCTGAGGATGGATTCCACTGCTATTCCCGGCTTGATGGTTGGATGGCTACGAGCACAACAGACCCCCAAGATTTAAAAACGAAAATTTAATAGCAGAAAATGATATATCGCTACCACTTATAATTAATCTCGAGTGTATATTCAAAAAAAAAAGATGTGCAAAAACTAAAGAAGACGAAGACGTAATTAAAGAAAAAAGTGATGGGAATATTTTTATCTTTTGAATAAGCTGCTTTTTTGGCAAAGAAGCGGCCATGGATTGAAAGCATAGTGATACTTGAAGAAAAACCCATACCTGTTGCCAGTTGGCTGGATCAAGATAAGCTGGAATGGAAGAAAAAACCATGGTTCTAATTTGATCTTTCTTTCTCTTTTTGTAAAGGTTGATGTGTTTTTTGGAGCTCTCTAGTGGAGAATCACATCAGCTAAGGGATTGCGAGGAGAGAGATAGAGAGAGGGAAATAAAAGGGAAGGAATGAGAATAATGAGCTAAAAATAAAGGATAGGGCTTTATGCTGTATATTTATACACAATCATGCATATGCTGTTATCACATTGTTAACAAGATTAAAGAGTCGTCTCTTGTCCTCGCTCTGTCTACACTTTTGTTTTACTACCACTTTTTAGTGCTTCGAGAGGGCGATGTTTCCTTTCTTAACCTTTAAGCTTCTTGTTTATGCTGTCTTGAGGTGCTTAACTCAGATCACATATATTACAATAGTGGCTGTGCTCCTGCATGGGAAAAGCAATGACTGTTCATTTTTTATTTTTAAGAGGAAAAAGGGGAGGGATATGTGGGAGTTGGGGGCTGTTAATGGCCGGTCTTGGAGGGGCTGAGTCGATCAGTTGAGACTCGAGACTTAATAGTGCTCCCACATTAAGATTTCGATTCCATGTCCATTAAGCAAGCTTACCCCTAGTAAACTTAACTCAGATAGATAGACAGGTATTTTACCTGAGTAATATTATAATAAAGATAATAATAATTATTTTTTTATACACCAGCATAGATGATGATTTCACGTAATTTAACTTTAAATTTAAGATCCACTTTTTAGATAAGTGACATGCAGTCACACTTGTTAGTGTGAAAAACTCAACAGTGAATTAATCGAAGGAATTTTGATTTTCAATTAAGGGAAAGGCCAGTCTTGGGGGGGTGCATTCGGCCTTGCGTTGGTTGCGATGGCAACAATTTTCTCAAAGGTGTCCCGACCAACTCCTCACTTTTGCGTTTTGCCCGCTCCAGTAGTTTCTTCTTCCCTTCTGTGGTCTTTCTTCTCTTTCTTCCTTTCGCTGATTCATTCGCATGGAAACGGGATGTGCAGAATGCGCCCCGAAATCCACAGAGATTCAGAATTGACCGCCTTCATGTGATGTCGCACAAGTCTTTAATCACGAATTGGAGATGCACTTTTTCTCGTCCCGTTTTCCGTGCTAGCTAGCTAGTACTACTTTCTTGTACAATTCATATGTAATCTCGACGCTTTTCAGTTTTAAGAAAAATCTGTAACTTGAGCAAATCCACTTAAGAGATACTAACAAGCAACTTAAAACCGATACAAATGGCATTCAACTAGCAGATGCGGTCAGTTCTCTAGAGAATTATGTCGAATAAAACATGAACATGTACAACCACAAGCGAGCGAACGTCTAAATTTTGCAATATCTCTCATTAATTAGTACTACTTTAGTGATATAGACCGAGTAAAGAATTATATATATATATATATATATTGTATGTATGTATAGAAGCAAAGGTTGACAATGGTCAAAAATAGTGAATGAAAACGACGTTCACTTTAAAATACTAACTCAGGAATAACTCTTGTACACGCACAGCCAAGGGTGAGGTTCTACAATGAACTCAAAAAATCAGGCAGCAGCGGAAGATAGTGAAATTTTATAAATCAAGGATCGAGAGTATCAAAAATATGTGAGCCGCAAGATTGATAATATATATGCATAAACTAACGGATGATGAAGAAGAAAGAAAGAAACGGGCCAAGCCTAGGAAACAAAAAATCAAGCACGAGAGCAAAGCCACGCACGGCTTTCTTTCTTAGATTAATCACAAAAGCAACAATACATAGGGGAATGTTGGAGAAACAAAAACACTGGAGGAGCTGAAACTTATGTTTGCATCAATTGACCAGATTTGCTGAACTACAAACACTAGGACTTCGAGTACCTTAACTTCACCAACCTAACTAAATTTTAAAACAAACTCTACTTCAGGAAACGACTTTATTATCACTTCTTATTCTAATTCTAAAACTCAACTCTATTTCCTTAACCAATTCTAATTTATTTATTCAATAACAAACCTGATTCTACAGCTCTTATATTCTGAGCATGCTTGGCATAGGATAAGTGTATTCATAACCTTTTTGACGTGAGTCCAAATCACGTCAAAAAGGTCCAACAACTTGAAGTTTAAGACCTGCAAAAAGGGGAAAACAATGGAACAAACCTATGAATCATCCATTTTTCTTTGCTATTTCAACTTGAAATTAGAATTTTTAGTAGTATCAAAAAATAATTTGATTGCTTTACAGAATTTTTTTCATCAAGAGTAAGTAATTAAAAAGTTTGGTAGCTAAGAACTTGAGGGCTAATTTGGTCGTTTTTACAAAACCATGTACTTTTCACATTACTGATTCAACCAAATATTGAGATTTCAAATCCAATTCTCCTTGATTGGAAAAATTATAACAGCACATGGGGAGTAGATTGGTGTAATTAAATATTCAAGGGGCAATGTGAAAAAAGGGAAATTTTGAAAGGGATTATTGGAATTAACCCTTCTTTTTATGAACATCTGAGGTGTACTAGAAGTTACAAATATATTTTGTGGGAGGCAAAAAACTATAAATTTGTCCGGAAAATTACCGTAGGTCAACCTAATAGTTTTTCTTGATAAATAAAATATTGCTTAGGTACTTAAAGTTTAATCATCAATGAATGCTTACAGTGCTTGCGCTATCGGACATTGTCTGCCTCTTACTAAAATGAACCACAATCGTAACAAGTTTTGTGCATCCTAACGGCCCTCTCCGCGGCTACATTTTCAAGGCCCGTAATCAATGGGGCTTAGTCCACAGTCCATACCGAGTCCAGCCTCCAACTCTCACATCTTCGAGTCCAGCCACTAATGATTCAAGAGCCGTTTTAATCGGAGGCCAGATATATTTCTGAAAATTCACATTCTTCGTTTTATTTTCTGTGAAACCACAAATTTTCTTTTCTTTATACACCTGAATATATGTCAACTTTTGCACTGTTACGGGGTTGCACTCTCCTCCTTTCCCTTGAATTCAAACAGATTGATCTGAAAGAATGGAGTCCATTTCATTTTTCCGGAGTTTCTTGTATTACGACACCCGTTTTTATCCTTAACCTTTTCAATTTGGAGACACCTGGTTGCGGTTTTTCACCTTCACCAAGATGATACTTCCGGGTCCCTATCATGCGCTCGTGCCATGCAGCTTTAAGCAATCATCAATACTGCAGGGCAGTAGTGCCATGGATTTCAATTAACGAAGAGAACTCCTACGCTAAATGAATTTCTAAATATCATTTACACTGTCTTGACCTGAAAATTTCAGAATCAAGGAGCTTCACTACAAGTTTCTCCAATCTTTTTGAACTTCCAGATGGTTTAATCACACCTGGATCACCATAAACTTTACACGGATCTTTGTCAGAACCAGGAGTTCCGACACACCAGCCCCCGGGTGCAAACTGGCCATTGGATCTCCTCAGAATATCGGTATCAATTTTGTCCAGAACCTGGTCGCCCTTGCCAACTCCGTGAGCAAATAGCGCACCACTTTGGACCATGTCATCAAAATGTTCCACTGTTAAATTCATGGGATGTTGCTTTTGAGGGTCGTCCCATCGAACATAATGCAAGTCATGGTTCACAGTTGTATTCTGAAAATCTTTATGATTGCAAACCAGAGTGTGGAAGTAGCCCTCTGGGGACGACAGGAAATTTGTGTAGTACATGAGCAGCGTTCTTGGGAGATTATCCCACCCCCAAATGCAAAACTCAAGAAATGATCTAGTAAGCACCACTGATGAAGATCCTGAGATCAGATAAATGGAAAAAGGTGAGCCAAAATATAGGTGAATTTAGAACTGTTCTAAATTTAGGTAGTGAATACAGCTAGACAAGCCATTTAACTAGTCTTTTCTATTCTACTTTGAAAAACAAAAAATAAAAACTAGCTAAGTTCGTATATAACAAAAGGAAATTAAATAAGGTCTTTGAACAGCGAAAATGAAGAAGCCTCCAAAGACTCAACAGGCAGCAAGATGAGTACTGCAGATTAGCTCCACAATCAACTAACGATATGAATAGATGAGTTCTCAAACAGACGACATGAAGAAAGTTAATCAACAGCATAATTTGAAACAGTGGAACAATGTACAGCATAAAGCCACTTAAATTTCTTCTTATCTCGTACGTAAATTCTCTTTGTTGTCCCTATACTCTAACTCAACAGAAGAACTATATGCAAACCTCAAACCAGTCACTGTAATATGATGTCACTATTGCTTCTTGGGCTTTCTACACATTTCATGCACATCGAAATACTTAATTAGGACATGTATAATTTTTAGCAGGATCTATATGGGGAAACATATACATTACAAGTGCGTGTGTGAGTGAGAGAGAGAGATTAACCCAAAAAGACAGTTCCACCCAAGCCGTGGTAAATGCAAAATAAATATATCTATGGCTGTATTGAATCCATAACCTCTAACCTTTAAGGCCAAGTGGAACAATGCCCCAATGCAAGCCAGCAGAATTCCAATCTGTGGTGCACCGCTAGCTAGTGGTTTACACTTGGACCATATTACAACCTACACTAGTTTGTAAGCATGTCAACTGATGATTCAAAGTCTATGTACTCCCCACTATGAGGAAAAAATTAAACCCACAAATTGGCAAAAGATCCTACCTAGTGTTAACAACCCCTCCCTTCCACCCCAAAAAAAGAAGGAAAAAGAGGAGGAAAATCTTTACCTTGATGTATATAATAGATAAATAATGGTTAATTACCAATTTTTATAGTGTCTATTGGTTAAAGAAAGTTAGTTCTCTATGTCAAGATAAAGACCTTAACCCCGGTAACTACAAAAAGCACAATAGCAAATATATTACCATTTCCAAGAGGGGTTAAATCATCTAAGAAAAAAAAATTCTCACAAGATTCAATTTTTTAACGAATAGGATGAATAACCAGGATCAGAAGTGGTTCCAAGGACAAACCCACAAATATCTTGAAAGAAGCTGGCATTGATCGCTTTTCCTTGGCCCAAAATACACCAGATCTCTTAGAATGATATAAGCCTGGATCTATAATTATAGGTCTCACTCTCTGGAACCTGCAAGTGTATACAATATATGTTTGAGAATATTTCAATTGCCAAGACAACAAGGAGCACTTTCAAAAGAAAATGGTACTCCAGGAGACAAGTAAGAAGTCCAGGGTAGCTCACTCTTTCCAACCAAGATCACTTGTGTGCTCAACAAAATTCAGGTCCCTGGGCAAGAATGAGAAGATGTGCAGGATATCTGGACCAAGATAAGCATGTTTTGATTAACATGAATATAAAAGGTAAAATACTTCCACATCTTTTATCCACAAATAGATAATAATCACACCAATGGGAATGAAGTGACACATGAACTTAAGGAAAATATACAGGTCATATCTGACAAAAATAACTTTCATCCATTTTTCAAGTGTTTCGTCATTGTTTGTTGTGAAAAAAAAAAGCAAGAAACGCACAATAAAATTGAACTTCCAGGGTAATAGTTCCAACATCCTCCAATACATACTAAACAGTTTGAAAATTTCATGAGAAATGAAAAAATAGTAACAACAAGTGCTCTATTATTCTGTCTGCGTGTTTATCAGTGCAAGACCACAAACCTTTGCATGCCCCTTGGTGTTGGTAGACATGCATTTGAAGACTTATAAGTTAATTGAACCCACCCCCCCCCCCCAAAAAAAAATATATTTCTACATTGAGAAAGTAATGAAGAGTAATATGACTATGTATTACACTGTCAGCTCCTCAATCAAGATAATACAAACAAGTGCGAATGGATGCATTCAATCTCTCTTACCTTCCATTATCCTCCAACATGATCAGGACCTCACAGTCCTACCATTTATAAGGAAATAGAGATATAGAGATACATTTACCTTCCTTGAATCACTTACACAATCCTAATGAAGCAAAGGATATGAAACTACACAAAGATCGGCACTAGCACCATATATATACTTGCATTTGTGTGATAACAGCAAGAGTAAGAATGGAAACAGTCATACTACTAATTTCAGTCTGGTGATTCACTTATACCAAATCAGGATGACCAAGAATTGAGGCCTAGTTGGTCAAAGCAAGGTAAGAATTTGCCTCGGAAAAGAATAAATTAACTAGTAGCTGTCTGCTTTTCAATATTGATGCGACCCTTTTGACTATATGCTTAACTCCAAATTCCAAAACCCCAAATCTCTGTATAATCAACGGAATGTCACATTTGCAGCCCTTTAGTCATATAAATAGCTTAGACACAAGAATCATATCGAGATCAAACAAGTTAAGCGTGTACCCGTGTCCCACGTACCATTAGCTTGAGCAAAATTATTGATCTTAATCCAATATCCTACTGCTTAAATAGAGACCTTACAGTAATAGAATCTACGAACTCTGTAGTAAGCAACAGAACAAAATGTCCGAAGACCAATGAACAACAAGTATTGCATTGTAGAGATGAAAGAAAACATACCATCTTGGGGGATTAGAGGATAATCAGAGGTACTGAGATTGATAAACCAGTCCCAGTTCTGAGCCTGCTTTAAGAAAATGGCAACGGCGTGAAGCGTGGAAGCGATCATGGTAGGCCCCTTGGAAGTGACCAAATCAGCCTTCCCTATCACCATCACATTCCTAAACTTCCTAATCACCAGCTGGGATTTGGCAAATTTTGCGAGCTCCAATCTGTCGGCATCGGATGCTTCCAAATCGAGATGCAACACATAGTAGTTCCGAGGATGATAGACAGCCTGGAGCAGCCGTCTAAGACTGCCCACCTCGCCTTTGGTGCCGGAGAGTAAGTAGGCAAATCGAGGCAGCTCAGGCAATGCATCTAACTTTAAAGCTTCACCAAAACCCGAGGAAAGTGAACCCGATGACTGGTCAGCTGGAGATGAAGAAGAACGGGATGAAATTAGATTGGCCACTAGTAGCAGAGCCAAAAGGGATACGAGAGTCAAAGGAATCGAGCATTTTCTGGGGGCTCGCTTGGTAAATGGATTTTCTTTCATTTGTGCCTTCTCCTGAGGTAATTACAGAGGGTTTTCGTATTACGGAGAACGGAATTGATGAGGGAAGCGAAGTGTAATGAAGAATTCAGATGGTGGGCTGCGGTGGGTGGGGTGCAGTGGGTTGCTGGCGGGTTCGCCGTAGACTTTACCCAAAACAGCATTGAATTCTTTTGAAATAGGTGTTTGATTGTTGACGTAGCTTAGGTTTTAAGGGAGATCATAAAACCCCCACAAAAACTTTTTTTTTTTTTTTTCCAAATGTGGGACACTGTGAAAGGATCGGAGGAAAGAGATTCTCTGTTTGTGTCGGAGGAACGGAAATTCAGGCTCTAAACCCCGATCCGACCCGGTTTGTGCAGAAACCGCTTTTTGTTGTTTCACCTTTCACGGAGTGATCTGCTGTATACTGAGGGAAAGTCATGCGGTTGTGGCGACCCGCGATAGAGTGGGGCAAAAGAAGAGGAAAAAAAATCTTTTTTCTGACCGTGTTTGGTTGGAGAAAATAAAAAGTAGCTGATATTGAGTGAGTAGCGACAGTTAATACAGTTTTTGTGTCTAACCAGCTATTTTTTCTTAAAATATTTTGTAAATTTTACATGACACAAAATGTAGGTGAGTGTGATTTTTTTTTTTTTAATTTTTGTTAAACAAACAAACATGAAGAAAAAAAAGAAACTTGAGCTTATATCAGATCCGTTGGGCACAACTTGCAATTGATGTATTCTAAAATTGGACTCAAACACAAACACGCCAACAATTTATCCTCCAAAATTCGAAGTTTCGAATCAAAAGAAGACATACATAATCTGAATACTTTCTTATCAATTGTACGCGGACCAACTTAGCTTCATCATTGGCTTTTACTCTTTCTCCGTTTTCTGGCCTTAAATTGGCCGTCTTTCCTGTTTGGTAGCTTAAATCTAAAATTGCATTCGACGAACTCTTATTCTCTCCCTCCCTCCCAACCCTGCATAGCAAAGCTAGAGGGTCAAAAAGATACTTCAAAACGACAAACAAAAAAAAAAAAAAAAAAGCCTTCCAAAAGAACTCTAGGAGTGAAAGGATTCAAGTGAAGCCATATTCATTTCGGACTTAAAAGTTCTGTAATTGCAATGCCTCCTCTAGATTGAGTTAAAATTGAAGTTTAAGAAGGATGCAGAAAAATTCCACCCGACTTCTTTACCTACCCCAAGAATCCGGCTGTCAAATGTGAGTGCAACCCATCTTATAAAACATTAGACCCTCCCCGATCATTGCGTGATGAAAAGAAAGTGTTCATGATGAGGTTTCAAAGGCTTCTACGTTATTGGCTGGACCTGTTTCAGTCTCTCTGTATCTGATGCACCAACCACTAAAGGGCTCTAACAATCATTTAACACTTCCCTTATCAGAAAGGAAAAAAAAGAACAAAAAGGCTGCTCCTTATCGGTTATCAAGAAACATCACTCCCACCAGCTGCAAATTGTCAGACAACTAGGCCGGGTATGACTCGGTGCAACATTTTTACCAGACACTAAAAGCAAGAAAAAAAGAAGAACAAGGAGATTATGTCATTGGATTTGCTACTTTGAATTGCCTCTCATCATGGAGTCCCATCAGTCTGTAGTCATAACTATCACCTCCCACAAAAATTAAAGTGTATTCGTCCGAAAGGTATCCTCGAGTTGAATAAGGAGATGGTAGATTCAAGTATTCTATGCCAAACTATTCAAATTTACAATTGAGACCGAGATGCATGCATATATAACCACTAGCACAATCCGTTTCGCCCAATTAGTAATTAGCAATAGGAGTATCAATTCTATGTAATGGGAAGGGGGCAAAAGAATTCATTCTTTTGATCGTTTCTCCTTTTGATGTACTCAATTGATTGCACCTTCACATTCACTGCTTTAATTGAAATTATGTTGTAACACTCTACAAGCCTTACGGCGTCCTAGGAAATTAATTTACATTGTTTTTTTTGGTGGGGGGGGGGGGGTGGGGTGGTCGTTGATCGATTTCCAGAGATCCAGAGGGGATAAAAACGAGAAGGTTGAGCTGGATGGAGAGGAGAAGCAAAACCCTACGGGGAAAACTAAAGAAAAACTTAAAAAGACCACATGTACTAGTGTACTAGAACAGAGTACTACTCTAAAGGCACAAACCTTCTTTTTTTTTTGGATTGTATGTAGTCAAACTAAACTAGCAGCATCAGGCAGACCTTGGCGGAAATCGTCATCCCGTGGTGGCGCTGGCGGTGCTGGCTTGGGACGTTGTGCGGAACGGATAGTAGGAACCGGAGCTCGACAAACAGGACAATTGGAATGAGAGGACAGCCATTTATCGATACAGGCCAGGTGAAAAGAATGTTTACAGTCGTTGAGCCGTCTCACATAATCTCCCTCCGCAAACCCCGCTAAACAGACCGGGCACTCGACGCCGTACTCTTCCTCGTGATCCGCCGCCTCGTCTTTTCTATACTTGACACCGCCACTGCTGCAAACATCTTCCGCCGCGTGTTTATTAGCTTCCTTGCTGCTGCTCCTCAATTCATGATGATGCGATACTACGCTCCCCCGCTGCCGATGGGGTCTTCTGAAGGGGATGCGGGGGCAGTTGATGGCGAAAAAGAAAGCGTAGATCAACGCAGGGATGGCTACGAGCACTAGAAGAGAGAGGATAGCTGTGAGAGGAGACATGTGGGAGCTGGCGGTGTGAGTGTGAGTGTGAGTGTGAGGTGGTGCTGCTGCTGCTGCTGCTGCAGTTTGTACAGTTTGGTTGGCGACGACGACCGTGCTGCTCTTGTACCTGTCGCTCCTCATCATGATAAGGCTAAGAGTCATCGACTTTTGTTTTTTTTTCTTTTTGGGTGATGATTAATTAGTAAGATATGACAGTAATATTTTGTACAAGCAGCGAATGATTAATTTAGGTGAATTGTTTAGGTTCGAGAAATTGATGTAAAAGTAGTGATCACAAAGACATAAGCTACAGGAGAGATATGGATTAGTGCAGGAGTACGATCACAGATTTGTGCCGCGGATCAACTAATCTTTGATTTAATTATTGAGACGGCCTTCAGCCTCAATGCATACGTACGCGGTGGGGCAACGGCTGCTTTCCATCTTACTAACTACTATTGTGTGGTTGAAAGGTCTCTGGTCGCTGTCTAAGATCAATCCAAAAAACCCAAATAATGATAAAATTAATTAGATATAATTCTTGCTATAAGATTAAGATGGTAGTATTTGGAGTATTTCTCGTGTCAAGTATTCCATTGATGTCATCAAGTCAATTGTTTTTTACATCCAATTTATAGAAAGCACTCCTTTTGATCAGAGAGCAAACCTCTTCCGCCTTTCCATTGAAGTCATCTGAAAAAATAATTAGGGGATTAATTTATCTGGTTTAAGCATTTTCAAAAATTGCAATCTTTTTATTCTTTGATTTAATATATATAATATCTATTCAAAGTTTTCTCATCTTCTATTTTATGCAATGAAATTTGTGTCACAGGAAGGATTTTGGGAAGGGGAAAAAAAAATTTTTGGTGGAAAAGGAAAATATTACTGACACTTCATTAATGACGCTTCACTTTCTAATATGCTTTTGTGAAATGTACAATATAAAGAAGATGATGTGCCATTAATAATGTCCTTTATAAAATTATAAATACTAATTTGTAAAACGGTAAGCTATGAGCTCTAAGTGATTGTTCATCCCATCCTCCAAAAAATCCACTTCTTATTGGTTAAGGTGAGCTCATTTACTGCAAGTACAAATGTTCACTTGCATAGTACTATATTGTTGATTACTTAGGTTTTGTTTTTGGTTGATTATGTTAGCTAATTATAAGTTTTGATTTTAGATCATTGATTTTTTTTTAATTTCTCCTTGGTTTTTATTTTTAAATTAAGCAACAACTTTGTTGAGAATCACATTTTTTATTAGAAATAAATCTCTCAATATTTTAATCTAACAGTAATGTAGATATTTATTTAATATGAACAAAGAAGAAAGGATAGACTCGCCATTATATTTATAAAAATATATGAAAATTTATACGACTCATAAAGGTAAAATTTAAAATTTAGAAAAGAGTATATTTTTCTGGATGATTATTTATTATTCTCTGTAATTTTTTTTTTTGAAATTAACTCTTGCGAATTCTAAAACAAAGGAGAACAAGTCTTTCTTTTATATGGAAGCTGAAAATATCCTTCATTATTTTTTCCAGCGGAACGATCATAATGCACGCTATTGTGCAAAGACACAGAAAATAACAAGGAAAGCAGAAAACCAAGATTGCAGTATCCTTTGGTAAGAAAGGATCCACCGTTGATTAGGACAATATTAAACTCATTTTTCGATATGAAACTTGTTTTTCACGTGTTTCACTAAGTTTGAGCATTGGTCTCTCTCTCTCTCTCTCTCTGGCTCTTCAAATTCTGCTTTCATCTAATTTGACCTGTTTGAGTGCTAACCACCACCCCTGAGGAAATGGTCCATGTTGCCTTTTCCCCGAGGAATACTCTACTTTTTCCCTGCCTTTTTTGTGGAGGCTATGTGTCTCCTTTTAACAATCAAAGTTTGGGCCGTTTCATTTGCCCAATTTTTGCTTGAGCCATGTTCATCCAAATCCCAGCTCTTCAACGTATTGGGCAAGGTCTTGCTTCTGACAGGATATCAACCTGTAATAACTTCTTATTATATATATATATATATATATATTAAATTTTTTTAGTGGGAATGTTGCATGATAACCTCAGGGGGCTGCAAATCCAGCTTCCACTTGTAAACTTTTCTTTAGCATAGAATCCGCATTGGAGAGGGCAGAAACGATGGTAGGAAGCAACTGTTCTTGAAAATAGATTTGGTCCAAAAAAAAAAAAAAATGT
Organism: Gardenia jasminoides; assembly: GCA_013103745.1. NCBI lineage: Eukaryota > Viridiplantae > Streptophyta > Magnoliopsida > Gentianales > Rubiaceae > Gardenia > Gardenia jasminoides. The sequence goes on from CM023103.1 coordinate 7,728,706, forward strand.
AAAACCCATGTTATATCATGTATATGTTTTTTTACACCATATGTGAGGTTCATGAAATTTTATTTTATAATTACACGTTATTGAAAGTAAATTACACCGTTTGCATATAGAGTTACATATTGTACATTTTACACAAAACTGATTGAACGATTTTTTTGACAACCGTCCGGACCTTGTGTCCATCCACATTCGACTTCGCCTATCCCCATTCAGATCTCGCCAGCAATATTCCAGGATCCAAGCGTGTTTTACACGTACCACAGCGGTTCACACATAATACGCTTTCAAGCTAACTGAAAAACAATATCCCTATTAATATAAGTTGACGTGACGTATTCACAAAATATACTTGTGGGGTTTTTTTTTTTTTTGGGGGTTTGCAAAAATCATAAACTAATCAAAATTAAGCAGGATAATCAGGAGGGATGACTGTATACAACTGAGGTGGAGCAGCAGCACCGGAATGGGGCAGCGAACAAAGAGGGTCCCCGGCGGGGCGCAAGGTTTCAGCACGGCAAAGCGGGCAGTTACGGTGTGAATGCAACCACTTGTCAATGCACGAGACATGAAAAGCATGCGTGCATTCAGGCAAGACCCGAACTTCATCCCCTTCATTAAACTGGCTCAAGCATACGGCACAAATGTCATCTTCTTTGGATTCCTTGCTGCCACAGTAGTTGGAGGTTATGATGATTTGCACGTTGGAGAAGCTTCCGCTGCTCCCGGGGGCCTGCTCCCTGTAATCGGCAGCCTCCCCACCATCTGGACTTTGCGAGTTCACCCGGGTTGTCGTCGTCCTCCTTCTACTCGGCGATCTCTCAGCGTCACTGCACCAGCAAACTATGATGCAATGGAGGGCTGCAACTATTAGAGCGCCGGCCATGACTCCCAGAAGGCCGACCAATAGTGGGCTAATTTGAAGTCTGCCTCCGCCATGATCCTGGTCCATGACAGCAACTTGTGCTCCCTCCCTACCAGGGACCCTCAAGATGATACACTATCTCCCACTTAATTTGCTCAAAAGTAAATCTGGTTCTGATAGGAGTCTTTCATAATTCAGCAATCGTGTTTTATTTTTATAGTACACATTACTTGTTTGTTTGTCTCAATTTTAGGCTTTTCTTTTTTGTTCCTTTTTGTCCAGCGGTACGGTAGTGGCACGCTGCGAGCACGTATACACCTCCAAATGCATTTGAACTTTATTTTGGGCCAATGTGCTCCAAATTTGGGACCCTTTTTTTTTTTTCCCCGGTTTTGGGGGAGCTAAAACTTGTCTTACTTGTGCAAACAGAACCCACCACACTTAAAATTAACATAACCTTGGTTAAGATCCTTTTTCTTTTAGCAGTTGGATACATTTTTTTTTTTTCCTTTTTACTCCCGAAATTAGGTTTTGGTCTCTTTCAAACTCCAAAAGTGATGAGTTATTAAGGATAATAAATGTAAAAAATTATCCTAAGTAATCTACTGTCCAAATACACTCTTGTATGCCTGATGAAACTTTTAACAGTGAAAGGGAAAATAAGGAAGCTGGAAGGAACTTTGAAAGCATGACTTTCTTAACAGAATCCGTGTAGAACAATTTTAGGCTTCTAAGATGTAGAAAGGAAAACCCTGAAGAACAAGGAGTGCATGTATTTTCTAACAGGGGAAAAAAGAAAGAACTGTCTAGCTCCATCAGACTCATTTTGTTGACTTAACAGGATTAAATCTGACTGGAGTAACATATTGCTTCTTTTATTAGTTCTTGATTTTGAATTTTGCATGCAAAGAGAGCACCTTTACAACAATTTACGATTTTCCCACCGTTATATCCTGGACTTGACTAGTGCTAGCTTGGGCCCTCCTATGATTTTCCAGCTCGTGCCAGAGATTGACAGATTGAGGGCCGCAATAAGCCAGGACCCACGGGTCAAGCTTAAATCTTTGTTTTCCTGCAGAGGGATGGGCCTACTCATCTGGTCCGGTTTTCCTTGTCTGTCTGCAATACTATGTGGAACACACTTTATCCGGAGAATTTTAAAACCTTTCCGCCAGCTTTTGGTGTAGGATCCATGGGACATCCAGAGCAACATGGAAGCCCAAAGGCCGCAGCCCAGATCACAAGGGGTAAATACATGGGAATCTTGTAGAGGCACACAACAGACTGGGCCAAATTATGGGCTTTTAAGTTCCATTTATCTCCCGCCCACCAGGGCTTAGATGATGTGGTCCGCCCAGCACCGCTTTGAAAGTTCATACACCCTCGTCAAGGATTCGAGTCCTCGGACTCGCAAAGGCTCTGCGGTTGCTGTGAAGGACTGCTCTCCTAACCCTGTATAAAAATGGGAGGCTTTCTCCCCCAACAACTCAGATAAGAGTTGGGGCCTGAAGTGGGCCAGGTCCTTTTATTTGTTGAAAAAAAAAAAAAGTTCCATTTATCTCCCGCTTCCCAGATTACAACGCCGCAAAAACTTTAAAAATTGGTTTGAAATAGTACTGATATTTTCATTTTTTCTGTCATTTTTAATTCAGAGTCCAGTCGAAAAACTTAACGTTACTTAGCTAATATGTGTATTAAGGTTAGTCGAGAACATATTCAGAACTGGCTTGTTATGGATAAAGATATAAGGACGTTATATACGATCTAATGACCTCAGCTTTACATAATTATTAATTAACCCCGCCCAAAAAAAAAAAAAAAGGGTGCGTACACTTAAGGAGAGAAGAACCTTGCCCAAGTAACCTCCGGGGGAAAGAAAACACCTGAATCATACAAAGACTGAAGTCACAACTAGATATATTATATTCATACGGGGACAGCACGCACAGCACAGGTGATATCTGGGAACCATCTGTATATTATGCCCCGTCTGTGTACCTTTTTCTGGTTTTATAGAATAATAAAAATAAAAAAAAAAAGAAAAGAAAAGGAAAGAGGAAGAAGAAGAGTGGCTGCGTCAGTCTGTAACAGTTGCTACCCGATGCACTTCTGGCTTTAGTATTTGTTATTTTGTGCTACTTCGTAAGAGTGTCATTAGTGGAAAGATCATATGATGATATTCTACACTTTCTTTGCTATCAGAAGCCACTGATTAAGAATCATCATCTAATTAACGACGCATTCTGTCTCTGCTGTCCCCTTTAATCCCTTTTTTCTATAAAAGAATTATTACCCGGTGCAAAGAAGGTGTAAATCCTAATAAGATTTGCACTTTTACCATATGCAACTCCCTGTCACAACAGAGAGAGAGAGAGAGAGAGAGAGAGAGAGAGATGCATCTCATCTCGATTGCTATTTGCTTCAGCTTAAATATAGGCTTTTATGTCTCAATTAAAATATACTTTGCTCATGTGCTCATCGTGACATTTTGGACATTTTATTTTCTTTAACTTTGTCATTTGCTCATTCGCTCTTCCCACTTTCTCGTATGATTTCTCAAACGTGCACCACCTAGTGTAGCAAAGTATATTAACAAGAAGGAAGATGTCCCACCTTATAATTAACTGTCTCCTATTTTCCCTCTCTATTGCGGATAAAATTAATCCCAGAGAGCCCGTATTCTTCGTTTAGAAATCTTGTATTAAAATGTTTAGAAATCTTGTATTAAAATGTTTCGCTCAGTATGAGAATACTCGCGTAACTGCCGTGCCGTCCATGTGGGTTTTAACACATTTAAACGCCTCCGCTTCAACCCAATGCAAGGGTGGACAATATGAACACATGATGGTAGTGAGCAGTGGCTTATGTCGCCTTTGGTTTGGTCATTGGTGCTTACATTTTATATTATTATTGTGAACATGCAAAGACAAATAGGCACCAGCGACTGAAATTTTTAAATTGGGACTTTTTGCATTTTGATCACTAGTATGCTTTCACCTCTTTGTCAACAGGAAATTAAATAATGCTAGCTGCTGTATAAGAAGACTTTTTTATTTTTACCTACGTAATTGTCAAACAAATCTTAAACCCTACCAGACTTGAGTATCTTTAGGCAACAATCCAAGGGCAAGAGTCTGCGTTAGACGATTCAATAAGCACGCAAGAACCTCCCTCCTATGATATGAGTTAGAAAAGCCAACCTGCTTTTCAGCTTTCAAACATAGAGTAAAAAGACCTTTCATCTATTCAATGGGTCTTGTCACCCTCCCTCCTCGGACCTCAATCCACCACCAAAAGAGCCGTGAACCGCTTGACCTTTTCCTCCCAGAACAAACAAGGAACTGGTACACGTATGGTACATAATTTATTCCGCATCATTTTGGCCAGCCCAAACCCCATTTTATGACCGCCAGAAAGTGTCTATTCACTTCATACCTTTACCGGGCTTTTTTTTTTTTTTTTTTGTATCAAACGATGATAATCTACTCTATTCTTATATTACAGGAGAAGGGGAAGCTTAAGTGAGCTTGTGCACAAGTTGGAAACTAAATTATCAGACTAGATAAATGCACCTCTACACCCTTTAAATTTTTTAAAAGAAGGAAGTTATTGCTTTCCTTTTAATGTATTAGGTGGGGTTTGAACCTCTAATATAGTGCACGAGAGAGACTCTCCCATTAGAGCAGTTGCTACGCATTTAGTGATTAAGTGTCTACTTAATTCACACCTGTACAACACAATACAACACTAGCTTGACTTAAGTTACAAGGGAACGATTTCCTTCCACCTAACACGGAAAAATGTCGACTGGTAGCTTCATTTGGTGATTTTCGTTTTTTTATTACAAGTCTGTTAGAAAAGAGCTGATTTGAAGTTTGTGGTTGATTAGCATAGACCGGATACAAGTACAAGTTGATTTGCACGTTTTATTTATTTATATGTGTGCCCACTTTTACGAAAGAAACTAACTAAGCTGCCCCACATTTGTTCTGAATTTTCAACTCCCAAAAGTGGAAAAAGTAAGAAGTTTAGTACATTCAAATTCGGGCCACTAATAACGCGGATTAGTTGTAAAGCCTTCATATTATATGACAGCGATAAAACCTTGATAAAGATACATGTTACTTTAAGGTCTTCATGATAAAGAAATTTTAGTTGATGCTACAAAAGTATTTAGAAAAGGGAAAAAGATAGAAGAACTTAGAACTCAGAGTTTAGAAATTATATATTTGCCGACTAAAATCTTGGTCTAGCTGTTAAGATTGAGACCATAGGATTTAGAGGTCTTGGATCTAATCTATCATTTTCCTTTTTCGTTTCTTAAATCTCACTCCTGTCCTGTTAAGCGGGGGGGAAAAGGAGTACAGAAATTAAGAAATGGGAAGGAATGGTAAAACCGTAAAAGATTCGGAAGGCTGGAATGCGCTGTGCGTCAAAAAAATGACTGGCGAGAAAGAGGGAAACGTATTTGGTGACAGACGACTTTTCTTCAGAAATCCAGTACAAGCCTGCTTTTCTTGGAATTTTGGACGGTGCTTTGAAATCCCATAAATATGATGGTTGAAACATGAAATAGTTCCACCCTAAAATTCGATAAACAGTGCAACAGAGGAAAAAAAAAAAAAAGAGGAAAAAGGAGAAAAAAAAGAGAAGAGAGTATTATATTAAATCTGTTTCAAGGAATAAAGAACAAAGACAAATATAAGTATGTCAATAATATATTTTTCCTTCTACATGAATGGGATGATTAGATTTAAGGCCGCCATAGACAATAACATAGCATGTAGCTTTACAGGAGAATTTCAAACAAGTAGGGTGATGAGAGCAGGACTAAAATTCAATTCCATTATCGTACACAACTGGGTATTAAACAAGACCTGTTGGTCTAGTAATAATAGTAGATGTCAAGGGAGGAGACTATAGTCTTTTACTTGGTATAAATGAATAAAAACACAAGAACAGGAGCTCAACCTCAAGTTTCAGCAACATCACAGGTGTACGATCGATAAGACTGCAACTGTATGAGAATGATCGTCGTTTAAATCTTCTTCCAATAATTCAGTTGTTGGGGAGAAGGGATGGTGGTTATCAAAGGTTTGCTTTTCACAATTAAATGGGATTTGTTTTGTCACTACAGAAAAGGGATACACAGAAGAGTCGGTGAAGGGCGCCAAACAAGCTAGCGTGCTTGGATACGGCAAAGACTAGTAGTGTTTACCAAAGTGGGTCATTCTTTGCTTTTGCTTAAGGGGCTCTGCTTCTTATCGTTGCCTAAGTCATAGACCCCAGATACAAGCCATGCAAGAAAATGGGTTTGCCCTCTCCAAATCAAAACACACAGAGGTACGTGGAATTCATCCAAAGGTTGAGCCCTTGTTTGGATTGAGGTTTTTTACAGAAAAAATTCTTACGTGATCATATTTTTCAAATACATTTTTACTTCACATATATCAAATCGTTACAGTATATTTTTCTACAAAAAAATCTAAAAAATGACAATTTAGACAATACCTTAATCTGTTGTGGCTCAAAGGTATAAGCGAAGCATAATAAGTGTACCAACAAGCCCGAATTTTAAACCCAGAAAATACATGGTGTGAGAATTACCCTGACTTTCTTTTTTTTTTTTTTTTTTTGGGTTAACTGGGGAAAAGCACAAAAATGAACCAAAGTATCCTTTAATCTAGCAATTTCCAGTAGCATAGGAGCAAACCAATGGTCCGACGCAGCAGCAGCAGTGTAGCAGTAAGCTCCAACCACAATGGTAAGTGAAGGCATTTAAGAAGGTTTCTGGGTGAATTAGAAGACGACACCGTTGGTCCCCCAGGAGGGGAGGGGGGGGGTTTTCGGGGGAGTTCAATGGTTGAAATAGTCCTTTAACCTTTTCATTAGACCATCTTTGGTTCTCTTGGTTTAATTTAAGATAATCCTTCGAATTTTATTATTGAGCCAATTTGGTCTCTTCACTATAAAATTTGAGATAAGTTTTCTTTTTTTAATCCCTCCCATCCCTCTCCGCTCCCTTCTCACCCACACTTTAATTTGAGATAATGTCGTCCCTTAACTTTTAGTGGTAGATCAATTTAATCCCCCCATTTTTTATTTACAATGAATAGGTGAAAAAAAGCCCCAAAAGCTTACGAAATTCTAGATTGGTGAGCACATGGTAGAAAAATAAAAATAAAAACTTACCCAACTCAACAGCTTATAATAAATCCAAGTTGATTGTTGCAAATTCTCAAAATCGAGTTGGACCTTCACCTATTGTACAATGATGTAGGCTTTGTGCATAAGAAGTGTCCTTTGACCCTAAAAAAAAAAACAAAAACGGAGTTGGTGTAATTTTCCCCTCTCTATTCTGTACTTTTTTTAAAAAGTCTTTTAAGCTATTTTTTCCCCTCGATTTAAAGGCCTGGGTCAAGTTTATGAATTAATGACTGTCTCTCGTTAGACTGCTTAGTAAAGATTTAGATAACTACGGTAGCTCTATAATAAAAGTTAAAGGATAACAAAAATTCCCCAAATTGAAGTGGAGGAACGAAGTTGGTCCAATAATAAAACTAAAGACAAAATTGTACAAAATTAAAATCGAAATAACAAAAGTGACTCGATGAAAAAAATTGACGAACTATTTGGGTCTTTTGTCCAAAAAGAAAGAAAAATTAAGTAACAGTGCTTCTTCTTCTTCTTTTTTTTTTTCTTTTTAATTTTCCATTGTCTCTATTGTTTGAACTGGCAATTGCTACTATCTCTCTTAATTTGGATTTTGGGTAGAAACATTAAGCTAAAAGGAAAAGAGAAAAGGATTTTGGATGGATGGAGAGGGAAAAGAGACATACTTCTATTGCTTCATTTATTTACAAAACTTTCTTTTTCTACCCCTTTAAAACCGATAACCTTACACAATTTGGAACCAATGATTGTATACGATTTCCTTTATTTTTATTCCATAACAATCCAAATGAAAAAATGACTAAATGAACAATCAAGTCATTTGATGTTTGAATCAAATTCAATTTGATGAGAGATTATCTGAACTTGATTCTTTTATGAATAAAGCCCACCACAAACATTAGTGTATTTTTATTTGTCAAAGCTTTAATTTCGATTCGTGTTTAACTCAATTAGTACAAAACTTTAATTTTATATGTAAAAAATATTTTAAACCACTTGACTTCCACTTAAAAGTTCCATACAATTAAACGTATAAGTTTAATTTAAAAAAAAAAACACTTTTACTATTTCTTTTTTTTGGGGATACAGAAAAACACTTTTACTATCTTTTTCTGCTACGACACTACCAATCAGCTGCAGGGTCAAACATGCAGAGAGAATAAGTCACAGGTACGAAACAAGCAGCACCGTCGCCGTCACCGTCACCGTCACCGTTACCAAAATAGTGACGATTTGACGGGTTCTCTCTCCAGAAGAAGTGGGAAGGGCACACGGTAGCGGTGTTACCCAGGGTAGGCTTGTTATTTTAACCTCCCTTCTAAAATAAAATCGCACACAACCCAGCAAGAGAATTGGTACGCTGAAACTAACCTTCCTCCTATCTCCTCGTACACCAGCAAACATTTTCACACACATAGACACTCCCTCACGTACCTCCGTTTTCTCCTGCCCAAGAACAAACTACTGACTAGTGGGAGTAGTAGATAGATACTTACTTCTTCAAGACCCAAATACCCCAGAAAATCACTCTCAAGTACGCGGTTTCTTTGTGGGTCTTTTTGCCCCTGTCTCTCGAGTCTTGGCTGTCCCCGGGTTTCCATGTCTCCTTTGACAAACAGAGATTCTTGGGAGAGTACTTAAGTGAGAGGCTTCCAGGGGTAGCTTTTCGTATCCAGTAGTAGAACTAGGAGTCGTTGAATTTAAAGTTTAATTGAGCCAAGGGGGAATTGATTTCTAACTGAGCACACAAGATGAGGACCGTTGATTCTCCAGAGTGCCCAAGTACTTGTGTGTGTGGATTCTTGGTTGTTGAAGCTTATCCTAAAAGGTATTCTTCCAAGATCCCCTCTGATTTGGTCCTTTTCTTGGGCCTTGGCTTCATAGATTGGTAATATTTGTATCACCATTTCACTCCTCTACTTGCTTTCCCTTAATACTTCTCGGATTCTTCTATTCCTCATCTAGGATACAGATTTTTGTTCTGTATCTTCAGTAATTTCATTTTTAGGATTTCTGTAACAAAGATTGCGGATTTGATGGGTATGATTCAGTGTATTCCGCCTGTCTTTGGACGGTTCAAGGAAATTCTTGGGTTTGGGTTGGATTTAGTCTTCATCTAGCACTTTGTTCTTTGTCTTACTATATAAGTTATACTAAGGGATATTAAGGTTTTCTTCGCAGGGGAAAATAGGGGAATTCTTTCTTTGTTGGGGATCTTATTGTGTTTTCTTCTCTTGTTCTCGATTTCCGTTTTAACTTTTTTTTTCCCTCTGCCTATTGGGTCGGGAGGTGTTTTTTGTTTGTCCTATATTTCAATTCAGGGTGCTCTCTGATTGACAGTTACACAATTTCAGTCTTGTTATAACTACGGGCATAGAAAACCTGTGATGTTTCTTGAAGTTGATATGGTTATGTAGTAGGCACACATGATGAATAAATTTAGGGTATTAATGGAGGTGGGTTGTTGTAGTTGGGACTGATATGATGGGGGTGTTTGTAAAGATTGCTTTTTTGTGAAAATAATCCTTGGTGGTGAATATTATTATCCACCCATAACCTTAAATCTCTCGGGAGACCTTGTGAGATGGTAGATTCTCTTCTCACATCTTTATCAATGGAGAATCATCACCCTTCGACCCTGTTGTCAATGGATTCAAGTGCCTCCTCTTCACATGATGATCTTGACCTAGAGATGAATCGGCAAGTTGTTTTACCCCGTCCACCGCCTGATATTAACTTACCTCTGTCCACTGAGCGTAATTCACCTCAGCCATGGAACCCAGAACACTGTGACATTCTTGATGTTGGGCTTGGGTCCCAAATGTATGAGACAGAAACTTTTCTCACTGTTCCCAAGGTTGGTAGGAAATGTGCCAAAAGGGGCGATAGCATCTGGGGTGCTTGGTTTTTCTTTAGCTTTTACTTTAGGCCAGTATTGAATGAGAAATCAAAGGCCAAGATTACAAGGGATGGTAATGGTCTTTCTGGGTTTGACAAATCTGATCTGCAGCTTGATGTCTTCATGGTTCAGCATGATATGGAGAATATGTACATGTGGGTTTTTAAGGAGAGGCCTGAGAATGCACTGGGTAAGATGCAACTTCGGAGTTATATGAACGGCCATTCTCGGCAAGGAGAGCGTCCTTTCCCATTTAGCGTTGACAAGGGTTTTGTGCGATCTCATAGGATGCAACGAAAGCATTACAGGGGCCTCTCAAACCCCCAGTGTGTTCATGGTATCGAGGTTGTTCCATCTCCTAATCTTATGGGTCTTGATGAAGATGAAAGAAAGAGATGGGTTGAACTAACGGGGAGGGACAAAAACTTCACTATCCCACCTGAAGCAAGTGATTACAGTTCATGGAGAAACCTTCCCAACACCGAGTTTGAGCTCGAGAGGCCACCCCCTGTAATAAAGAGCAATCCGCATTCCCAGTCAAAGAAATTGCTTAATGGGTCAGGATTGAATCTATCTACTCAGCCATCCAGCCATAGCAATGGGGACTCAATGGATCTATCACCTGTTAGCAGCAAGAGGAGGAAGGACTTCTTCTCACATGGAAATGAAGAGGACTGTTATCTGACAGTGAATCCTCCTGATCGAATTCCTGATCTGGAAACTCACCCGAATGAGCCTTACTGGTTGAATGAATTTAGTGGCATATTAAGGCGTGTCTATGGACCAGTAACAGCTGCAAAATCAATATATGAGGATGAAGAAGGTTATTTGATCATAATTAGCTTGCCGTTTGTTGATCTTCAGAGGGTGAAAGTTTCATGGCGCAATACTCTGACGCATGGGATCATCAAAGTGTCTTGTGTGAGCACATCTCGAATGCCTTTTATCAAGAGGCTTGATAGGACTTTCAAGCTGACGGATCCTTCTTCGGAACACTGCCCTCCAGGAGAGTTTGTCAGGGAGATCCCTCTTTCAACCCGAATACCTGAAGATGCCAATATAGAAGCATACTATGATGGAACAGGGACAGCGTTAGAGATTCTAGTGCCAAAACTTCGCGAGGGACCAGAAGAGCATGAAGTTCGAGTTTGCCTTCGGCCGCATTTTGCAGGCAATGATCTTATGTTGACTTAGAGGCACAGCTGTGGTGAATGGGTGGGTGGTTAGTTATGGTGCTTCGTTGTGTGCTGACCTGACCTTTTTAGTAATCAAGACGTCAGAACAAGTGCCTAAAAGATTGTTTGTGTTTCATCTTAGGCTCAGTTATTGCTTTTGGGTGTTTGGTGATATTCATCTGCCTAGCTTTGATTATGCAAAAATTGTTTAGCTGTTGTAATCTCTTAATGGAATGTGGTTGCTGTTTAAGTTATTACTGGTGTTTCTCTACGCAATTGGTCTTCGATCCCCAATCTGTTTGTGGAAATATGCTTTGATGCACCTAAATAAATGAAATTATTCGTTCTTGTATTTTCTATGGCTAATTCTGTAATTGACAAGAAGGTTCTTTAATTATTGATGAGAACTAGCATCTTCTCTTCCTTCCTTCAAAGGCAGGCCACGAATGTGGTAGATTTCTCAATTTCCTTGCACCCGGTCGTTCATGTTCATCTATCTGCTCAGGTTGCTCTGTCTCTGTATTCTTGGAGAGAGGAAACCTCCAAATCAGATGCAGCTAAAAAAAATAGATTGGAATGATGAGTAACACAGAAACGTAATCCTTGCTCAGTCACAAAAACCCCATCCTAGAAGCATGCGTGCTATGGACCCAACGCATCTATGATCCAACTTATCACATTTGCTCCTGGTTGGTTTCCTTTAGTCTAAGATCATCATCATGATCACCGTCCTTCCTGCTTGACTGATCTGCAAGTTAAAACCTACCACTGGTTATTGGTGATAACCGATAAGAGAGAGGGTCCAGTATTTTCCCGGGCGGGCAGCAACATGTGCAGGTGAATGGAGCTGGAATTTTGATAGGTAGTGGTGGAGGTTGATATGGGCAGTTTCATATAATTCAGGAGCCCAGCAGGAAACTGGGACTGTAGAATTCTGAGTGACTATCCCGTGTGCTAGGGACCACCCGTCCACTTCACTGGAGCCAATGTTTGTGAGCCACATCAAGTTGAGATCCATTATTGGTTGGAGTTATTATAATAGCTGAAGCAACTCTGTATGATGTAGTGTATAGGTGATGCCTTTTAGCGTGACAAGAGGTTTTAAGAAAGTACCGGTAGTTAGTTGTCATCCATTCGTGGAGTCTGAGTCAAATATTATTGTTGTCTTCTTTGCCTTGGAAATCACAGATGAAGAAGATAAGTAGTGGTTGGTTAAGGTGGGGGTTGCATCCCACGGGTGAATCTCCGGCTCACCAGTGCCAACCATGCTACCAATCATGTGCGAGCGTTATCGCTAGTTCACAACCACCATTAGTAGTAATTGTGAAAAAAACTGAGGCTGGATTACGGTGGTATATTACCTAGCTTATCCCTAAGTCTACGCGATCCTCCTTTTTATTTTTTTTTTATTTTTTTTTTAAAAAAAATAATTTTCGATTGCTTTCTCTCCCTTTAGATGACAGTGACGCGGCATAGTATTTGATGATTCCTAAGGTTTTATTACATATGTCCACAGGGATGGATTGGAACCAACACACAGCTGGCACTGAGCTACAGTGCAGCAACATAACTGGAGCAATCCTTTTTGAGTTTGGGACTGTGTGTATTATTGAGCCTTTTTACGTTAGTGGTGGTGGGGAATGGGATTTGTATTATTGAGATGTTCTACTGATTTTGTTGTTGATGTTCAAGCTATAGATCATGGAGACACAGTAATCCAACTTTTATAAATATGGATTGACCTTTATTTCTCCTAAGGGAACATCTAGTATATTAGGGTTCCACAAAAAGGGGGAAAAAAAAAAAAAGAGGAGGAAAATGATAATAGAGAGTAAAACATGCAGATACAATAGGACAAGATTTGTACACGTCGTTGAATTTTGGTGGCCGCAGAGAGTGTATGTTGTTCTTTTGTGCACTTTATACACGCCAAGAGTCCAATGAGAGATAGTTCTGCTTGTGTGTTGGACCTTTAACTGAAAGTACATCTTTAAGCGTAGTGCTCCACTGGATTTGACGAGTGCTATTTGTTGTATCAGAAGTCTTGGGCTTTTGAGGAAAAAAAAGAAGGAAGGCAAAATAATCAATCTGTCAATAGAAGATAGATGTGTATTACTGAAAATCGCTGCAGTTCCAGTTGGTTGTTTTTATTAGTTACCAATCTGATCTTTGGTCTTTGAGATGAGGACTTGTGACCCCATGTGGCATAGAACAGCAAGTAATTTCAGCAAGACAGTCGTCCAGCCGACGTAAATATTAGGGGTAATTTCAGAAGCCTCCCTTGAGATTTTTGACAATATCACCTAGTACCTCTAAGGTTTTAGAAATATCATCCTTATTTTCAAATTTTTCTATCATTTCAAACCTAGTTCAAAATGTACTATTAAAATAGTTATTTTAAGAAAAAGAACATAATTTCTTTCCAATATTGCCCTTCAGTTGCCTTGCTATTACAAATTTCAAAATTTCAAAACATAGGCAAAAATATGAGGTATAAATATGATGGAACATAATATAGCAGTTGTTACCATAAAACAAGATTTTTTAAACTGTAAAAAGGAAAATTTTATTTAAAATGCTTTAAAACCAGAAAAATAAAATTTGTTGTCTTTTTTAAGGTTCAATTATATACTACTATAATAGGGGATTGATTATTTTGGCAAAAATGTAGATTTTTTCTACTAAAGTGTTGCAATCTAGGGGATTAATGATGGTTTTAAAACTTTGATGTTGGGTCCCTTTTTTTTTATATCTAGGTTTTCTTTTAAGGTGCATTTTAGGTTACTGAATAAAGAAATTTTTCATTTTATGTAAGCTAATTCGAGTGAATTTATAAAATTTTATAAATTATTTAATATTTTCATTTTTTTGTCTATATCAATGGCTTGAAAATTTAAAAAAGGAAAAGTGTTTAAAATTTTATTTGTAACTTTTTTGAAATGGTTGTAAAAATTAATTTGTAATCCTCTCAAGATGCAAAAAGAAAAAAAAAATAAGTTATTTTATAAAGTATTATGATGATTTTTATTTGTTTTGTAAATTATTTGTCATGACAATTAAGGAAATACAATAAAAGAGTAATTTTGGAATGAAATTATCAATACCCAAAACTAGGACCATGTTTGGATTTGTTTCGTCTTGTTTTGTAAACTTGTTGTTTCACACTAAATCTTCTGAAATAAACCAAAACAACAAAACAACATCAAAAAACTACAACAATTTTTTATTTCTTTTCCTTTCTTCTCTTCTCTCTTCTTCTCCCCACCTCATTCCTCTGACTGGGCCCTTGCTTTTTTTTCTTGCTCTCCTCCCTCCCCCCTGCCCTTCTTATCCCTCCCACACCGCAGCCCCCCTCCCCCTCTCCTCCCTTGCCAGGGATCAGCCTCCCTTCCCTTTGCCCCCACTCCCCAGCTGGTCCGGCAGTCCATGTCGTGGATCCAGTGAAGGTGACAGGACTGACCTCGAAACAGTGGAGGCATAGGAAGGAGAGGGAGTGAACAAGGAGAATAATAGGTTTAGGAAGGAGAGGAAATGAGAAAATGAGGGAAAAGATCATCTAAGAGAGAAATGAGAAATGTAATAAATGAGAATGGAAGGAAGGAAAAGAAAAAAGAAAAAAGAAAAGAAAAAAAAAAAATTCATTTTTCCAAATACAACTCTGATAACATTTTTTTGCTACTGATTATAATCTTTTCTTGTTTTTAAAACACAAAAATCAAGAATCCAAATGGGAATAGTTTTTTTAGTGGGGATAATATCAAACTCCAGGTTTATCTTAATATCGACACCCCTAAACTTTTAAAATATCACTTACCTCCCTTACTTTTGTTATTTGTGTAACAAATTCATAAAATTTCAAACTACCCTTTTGCTCATTTTGCTAAATAAAATACTAACCACTTTGTTTGTTAAAAAAATCACCACCTAAAAAAATAATTTCTATTCTATTCACTAGATCACAAATCTATAATTGACAAAATAAAATTTAAAATAAAAAGATATTTGTAAAGAAATTTACTAGTACCAATTTAATTTATATATTTAAGCGATTATTATGGCCTTTTTTTTTTTTTTTTTGCCTAACATCTTCACAACTCTTCATTGACCCAATTCTTTAAATTGTCTTGATTCATTATAAAAGTCAACTCAAAACAAAAGGAAAAAATCTTACATTCATATTCCATATTATCACAATTAAAAAAATAAAATTTAATTTATTACAATTTATAATTAAAAAATTGTACAATATACAGGAAAAAAGAATAAGAATGTTGGATAAATGAGAAGAAAGAGGTGATTTTGATTCTTTTTATTTCATTTTTTGACATCCATTTATTTGATATGTAAATCATGTACCAAGTGAAGGTTAATAGAGTCAATTTATAATTACCAAGGGAGGTGAGTGATATTTTTAAAACTATAGGGGTGCCAGGTGATATTACGAGAAACCTCAGGGGAGGTTTCTGATATTATCCCTTTTTAGTATTATATTTTGAATTGGGTTAATAATGATACAAAATTTTAAAATAAGGGAGGTAGGTGATATTTTTGAAAAATTTCAAGGGTGTTAGATGATATTGTTAAATATCTCAAGAGAGGTTTCTGAAATTATCCCTAAATATTATGCCTACCATTAAGTGCAGCAACCACGAGTGAATAACGGATGGGAAGGTACGAAGGCGTGCTTCCGAAAAAGCAAAAGAAAAGAAAAAAGGCACGGCTAACCAAACGGCTACCTTTTCCTTCTTTCATATATTTCTCCTTTTTCAACTGAAATATCCGTTCTTCAGATTTAATAGCTTGCATAGTTTTAACGAAAGAGTTCTCTGAACACTGGCTAGAACGCGAGAGAATTTTAGAACCGAGGGGAATACCTGAACACTGGCTCGCGCTGTCGTGTCTCGCCCTCACATTTTCCTTCCTCGGCAACCTGAAGGAAAAAACCTCAACAATATTGTACGGGAAACGTAATACAAGGGTCTGAAGCTAAAAAGTATATCAGTCACATTTTTCTTCCTCAGCAACCTGAAGAAAGAAACCTCAACTAAGTTTGTTTGGATAGGAGAATTCTCTCAAAATTTATTCAAAATTTATTTGTTTGCATTATCAACACATTTTCCAACCACCTTTTTATCTCACATACATCACATCAAAAAAGTACTACAATATTTTTTTTAAAATTATTATTTCAAATACTCTCTGTCCAAACAAAAATATTTTAAGGGAAACAAGATAGCTCCAAATACAACAGTCTGAAACTTCAAAGTATATCATAAAAAAAAACCAAGTAAATATCTAGTGACCCAAGCAGAAAATAGTCCAAGAGCTGGCAAAAGCTGGTGATCAAAATTTGGATTTGATCAAAATGCCTACCAATTTCTCAATCCTATTCTTAACAAACTGAAGGTAAGTTCATCAAAAGTATCACAAAGACGTTCTAATAACAACGTCAAACCACCAGTACGAATCGCAAACAGCAGCTTAGTCAACCTCCTCAATCTTGGGACCAGCTCCGCTACCACCACTGGGAGCAGGACTATCATCGTCCATGGCACCACCCATGTCACCACCAGCGCCCTGGTACATCTTAGCAATGATTGGGTTGCAGATGCTCTCCAGCTCCTTCATTTTGTCCTCGAACTCATCAGCCTCAGCAAGTTGGTTGCCATCCAACCACTGGATGCATTGCTCAATGGCATCCTCAATCTTCTTCTTATCTGCTGGTGGAAGTTTGGAACCAATCTTCTCATCTTTGACTGTGTTCCTCATGTTGTAGGCATAGTTCTCCAAAGCATTCTTAGCCTCAACCTTTTTCTTGTGGTCTTCATCCTCAGACTTGTACTTCTCTGCTTCCTGAACCATCTTCTCAATTTCTTCCTTGGAAAGCCTACCTTTGTCATTAGTGATGGTGATCTTGTTCTTCTGTCCAGTGGTCTTGTCCTCAGCAGAAACATTCAAGATGCCATTAGCATCAATATCAAAGCACACTGTGATCTGAGGGACTCCCCTAGGAGCTGGAGGAATCCCAGAGAGCTCAAACTTACCAAGCAAATTATTGTCCCTGGTCCTTGTTCTCTCACCCTCATAGACCTGAATCAACACACCAGGCTGATTGTCAGAGTAGGTAGAGAAAACCTGCTCCTTCTTAGTGGGGATGGTGGTGTTCCTGGGAATCAAAACAGTCATGACACCACCAGCAGTTTCCAAACCAAGAGAAAGAGGTGTGACATCCAACAGCAGGAGATCTTGCACCTTCTCATTACCCTCACCGCTTAAAATGGCAGCCTGAACAGCAGCACCATAAGCAACAGCCTCATCAGGGTTAATACTCTTGCAGAGCTCCTTTCCATTAAAGAAGTCCTGCAGCAATTGCTGAACTTTGGGAATTCTAGTGGAACCACCCACAAGAACAACATCATGCACAGTGCTCTTGTCCATCTTAGCATCTCTCAAACATTTTTCGACAGGCTCCATGCACTTTCTGAACAAATCCATGTTGAGCTCCTCAAACCTGGCACGCGTAATGGTGGAGTAAAAATCAATGCCCTCATACAGAGAATCAATCTCAATTGTGGTCTGAGCAGTGGATGACAGAGTCCTCTTCGCCCTCTCACAAGAAGTCCTCAACCTCCTGAGAGCCCTGGGGTTACCACTAATATCTTTCTTATTCTTCCTCTTAAATTCCTGAACAAAATGATTTACCATTCTGTTGTCAAAGTCTTCACCTCCAAGGTGGGTATCTCCAGCAGTGGCCTTCACCTCAAAGATACCTTCCTCAATAGTGAGCAGGGACACATCAAAAGTTCCCCCACCAAGATCAAATATCAATACATTTTTCTCACCAACACTGGTCGCCTTCTTGTCCAAACCATAAGCTATAGCAGCAGCTGTGGGTTCATTAATAATTCGCATGACATTGAGACCAGCAATTACTCCAGCATCCTTGGTGGCTTGACGCTGAGAATCATTGAAATATGCTGGTACAGTTACCACAGCATTTTTCACAGCTGAACCAAGGTAGGCCTCAGCAATCTCTCTCATTTTCATAAGGACCATGGAAGAGATCTCTTCAGCAGCAAATTGTTTATCTTCACCCTTGTAGTTGACTACAATCATGGGTTTGTCACCAGGTCCAGCAATGACTTTAAAGGGCCACAGCTTAATATCACTCTGAACTGAGGCATCAGTGAATCTCCTGCCAATCAATCTCTTTGCATCTGGCAAAGCAAAGTACAAACTTTTCAGAAGAGAGTAGGATAAAAGATTCTGGACTAAATAATCAACTGAATTCTAGACACTTCATTGCACCAATCACAATAACATTATGCAAAACATTTAGAAGTACTGCTTTACCAAAAATATGTGGTAATTTTTTAAAAAGGAAAAATGTGGTAATCAACCTCAGCCACATAACCCTTTTAATGTAACTAAGATTTCTCAAATATCAATTTATGTTTCCTCGTTTCTTTCTCACAAAAATAAAAATAAAGAGAAGGAAAGGGTAGAAAACTCCCCACACATTCACAGCTAAAAGCTGACTCTTGCAAAAATTCCAAACCACATACAATTCCTGCAAAAAGTATCAATGACGATATTTGATTATATCTCTACTCAGCATACAAAATCCTTTGAGATGTCTGATTGATAAAAATGCACGAGAAGAAGCCACCTCCAAGCTTACTGAGGAATAACCACCCTAGCTTTCTCAGAGAACACATAATTTAAGTGATTCCAACACTCAGATTTCCAATAATAATATCTTCTCCAGGTGAAGCATAAACAAAAACGGGTACATAGAAGGGAAACAAAACTGTCACTCAACGTCATTGAACCACAACTAAACTCATAAAACTCATCAAAATACATATACTATACAAGAAACTATAGATCTTGCTTTTAGCATTCCCACGAGTCAAGACTCAATAAGACAATGAAATATTATAGCATTCATAAAATCAGAATTTATGCAACCCAATAGTTCAAAAACCAACAGCCAAGTCGTTCTTAGATCCGTCTAATAGCTGCACTGGATTTAAAAATTCCTAAACAAAACCTTCGTAGCATAGTCCAATCACTGGAAGGCATATAAGCAGCACATTAAATCCTACAAGTCTCAACAGACTTGAAAGGGAAAGAAACCGATAAGATCTACATAACGTCTAAAATAATTTGAATACAGCTCCTCTAATCAACATATTCAATTCATAATCAGCAAGTAAAAAATCAAGCAAACTCATTGTTTGATCCAAACATCAACGGCACAGATCTGTTCACCTTTCCGATCAATAAAACAAATGGCATGCATGCACATATAAAATGTAGAATTAGCAGAAAAGGAAAAAAGATGTGCGGAGCTGAGATCTTACCGAAAACGGTGTTAGTGGGGTTCATGGCGACCTGGTTTTTGGCGGCGTCACCAATGAGACGCTCGGTGTCCGTGAAGGCAACATAGGACGGTGTAGTCCTGTTACCCTGATCGTTGGCGATGATTTCAACGCGGTCGTGTTGCCAAACGCCGACACATGAGTAAGTTGTGCCGAGATCGATACCGATCGCTGGTCCCTCTCCTTTTCCGGCCATTCTTCTTCTTCTTCTTAGATTTGTGTCGGCTAGGTTTTCTGGGTATAAAAGAAGAAGAGAACAGGGAAAAGGCTGAGGAAAGTTGACTAGGGTTTAGAGGAGGAGCCTGAGATGGCTGTTTCGAAGCTTATATAGGGGAGGAGACTTTCAAGTCTTTGAGTTCCAGAATGTTCGGAAATCCTAAGATGGTTAACCACCGTTGGATCCAAGTGACAGATTTGAATTTACGATGGGAGGTTTTCTTCGTTGTCCGCAACTCTTCATTGACACAGATTCTTAAACTTCTGTGTTATTACATTTTTCTCCCCCACTGGGATTGGTCAAAATACAGGACGGACAGTCAAGTTCGAGTGGACCACACCGCGTCATAAAGAGTGCCAGAAAATGGCGGGGAAGGTGACTGAACTACGCATATTTCTATTAGACCATTGGCAAATTTGGATGCTTGTTTTTTTCAGCCTTGTTTTTTGAAAAAAGCATTTTTTCAGCCTTGCTTACGAAATCTTTGCAGTAAAACGGCTGCAGCTAACCCCAAAACATTTAATTTCCTGGTATCATTTTGAGACGGTTTGGGTGCGTTTGAAACCCCACCGGCAGACGGCCATATTTGGCTCATGGGTAGGCATCTATCATCATCTGGTCAGGTGCCTTTCATCGATCTAGGCGCCAGCTCGCCGGATCGCCCATTTCGATCAGCCGATGGGGAAAGAAGAAAAAGGAAAAGAAAATGGAAAAAAAAGGAAAAGGGCTCAAAATAAAGGAAAGTCAAATCATCGATTAATAGAAATACAACCCTCATGGTGTTTTTCAGCACTCGAAATCTTCTGATCTTTGTTTTTTGAAATCTATTTCAGCAGGTAATCAAGCGGGTGTTATTGGGTTCATCAGTCCAGTTTTAGGGGTCAAGCAATGGGATACATATCATTCTCTTAATCTCTCCATATAGTTTTTTTTTTTTGTCGGGCGAGAAAGTTTGCATGCCCATTAAAAACCTTAATATTCTAAAAAAAGGAGATTATTTGAAATATTATTTAAAATAATTATTGTAGCACTAAAAATGATTGAGAAGATAAAAAACTAGTTGAAAAATATATTTATGATACAGCAAATAATAACTTATCTATAATAATAAACCAACTCCTAATGTAAGATTGATTTGAATTTAAAAAGTTAGAAACAAACTCCAAAGTGTAAGATTGAACTGGATTTAAGAAAAAAAAAAGCAGGAGTATTAGTTAAAAACAAACACAAAATTTAATAACTTTTTAATGTGTTATAAGGTGTCCATCCCCCCAACTCTAGTTAGCCTTTTAATAATGATGTTCTTGCTCATATATTAATCGGATGATACTCAGAAAGGAACGATTGAAAAAAATAATTTTAATTCAATAATTGATATATTTAGTCAAATGAAGGATCATAAAACATGGATCCCTTGCATTATTAGAAAATAAAATGATTAGAGAGTCTAATTTTGATACTGTGTCATTTACAATTAACAAACGTCTTATTATTGCTGGTTGTTGTACAAATTTGATTTTACGTTTATTATACCTTTTTTGCTACAATATTTTTTTTATTATATGTTTAACTATTCACACTCGAATTTAAAATCCTGGGTCCGTCGTTGCATGCAGGTAGAAATGTTAAGAACCATTGATCAGTTCCTTCGCAAACCTTTTAGCCGAGACTCTAATCATATTTTTAAACTCACAGCGCCATTTAATCCGAGTAATGGACATACACTGCCGAACCAATAGTTCACTGTTATGGTGATATGGCATTAGGGTTGTTGTTGGTTACTTTGCTGAGATTCTCACCGCACGTTGACAGGTTAGAAAACTTAGCCGACTGTACGCTGAAAATGCTGCTGAGAGGATCAGCCTGTACATGAATGCATTCCTCGCTCAAAATCATCTCGATGATATGGAGCTAATCTCTCAAGCTCATCCCTTGGCTGCAACAGGAAATAAGCTCCTCCGCGCTATAACTCTCATGCAGGTTAATCCATTTTGTTCCTTCAATTCTGTTTACTTGCCTGAAATTTTTACCCATATTGTTCGTCGACTGCTTGAGATATTTTAGCTTTTACGTGTGATAACTTTTTTATCTATTCCACTCCAAGCAGGAAGGTATTTTGTGGGAGATGCCTTGGATCAGATTCTCAAAACCCCATTTTGCGAAGCCAGGCGACAGATTGCAAGGAACGGAAATATCGATGAAGGGAATGGAAATTGCCTTAAAATTCTGTCCCCTTTTGCCTGCCGCATTGGCTACTCGAGAACTTACTGATACAATTCGGGATTTGTCAGTGCAACTTGGTCAAAAACTTGAGCAGGCCAGATGTTTTCAACCATCTTGCCCGGCTGCAATACGCTTCTATTGAACAATAAGCATCTGTCAGCACTTTTCTTCTTGTCTTGTTTGGAACGGTTTCTCAATGACTCAACCACGAGACAAAATCGGAGCCCAATTTAGAAAGTCTTGCAGCTGTAAGAGGAGGACTGAAAACCTGGCTAGAGCAGGGACAAATTAGCTTCAAGGGAGTTTGCGGAAAATGGATCGCAAATCTTAGAAATGAAAGATTACTATTTGCGTCCAAGTGTTCACTATCTTTAGGCTTGGCTGTTCTGATTGGTCTCACATTTAACAAAGAAAACGGTTATTGGTCAGGCCTTACAATTGCCATCAGTTTCGCAACACGAAGGCAAGCAATTTTTACAACTGCAAATGCTCGGGTACAAGGCACAGCAAGCGGATCAGTCTACGGTGTCTTGGGATGCTTTGTCTTTAGCAGGTTAGCAGAAATAAGATTCGTGGCTCTCATCCCCTGGATCATGTTTACCAGTTTTCTAAGGCACAGTCGGATGTATGGACAGGCTGGAGGAATTTCAGCAGTTATAGAAGCTTTATTGGTCCTTGGTAGACATAATTACGGACCTCCAGAGAAATTTGCCATCGCCAGATTGACAGAAGCTTTCATTGGTCTATGTTGTTTCATTCTAGTAGAGCTCCTCTTACAACCAACAAGGGCATCTACTCTAGTCAAGAGGCATCTTTATCTAACACTGGGTATTCTTCAAGAATGCATAACACAAGTAATTACCCAGTCAAAGGGAAAGGATCAAGCATCTATGGATTTACAAGCACTTAAAGGACAACAGAAACATCTGAAGTGCTATGTCCATGAGCTCGAGAACTTCATAGGGCAAGCTGAGCTGGAACCCAATTTCTGGTTCTTACCAGGAACACTAGCTACTGCAAGCTCCACAATTATTTGTCAAACACAGCCGATCTTCTACACTGTATGACCTACAGCCTAGAATACCTTCTACAGGTACCACAGAATCATTTTGTTCTCTGGAAGGATCTTCAAGAATACATACATCATGACCTGGAGTTGTGCAAGGACAACTTAAGCTCTTCATTAAGGTGTCTCGAGAAAGCTAAAATGATAAAGTCATTTGAAGTAACTCAAGAAGTACAAAGGAAGGATATATTTCATGATCTGGAGAAAGCATTTTTCACCAGCGAAGACAGTTCCAGTACTTTGACTACAATGGACCAACAAATTGGAAGCATTTTAAACTATCTTCTTCAGCAGTCCAAGAAGGGTGAACATGACATCAAAGAAAGTGAAGGTGAGGATGGACTTGGAGAGAAGATGGTTCTTGCTTTCTGTTCCCTGGGCTTTTGCATAAGTGGTTTCATTAGAGACATAAAAGAGACTAAGAGTGTAATCGAAGAAGAAGCACAATGGGAGACGAACCTAAATGTAGATTTTCGCAACATCATGCAAATTTTGGCCATTTTAAACAGGAGTGAAATGATAGCTTTTCATTATCACAAGCTCCAATATTTCTAAATACCTTTATGAGCAGACAAAATGGTTTTTCTAGATCACACAAAGATTTAATTCTCCTGCTACTGAAAGTCACACATGACCCATGGAATAATGACATGCAGCCACGACTACACCTTTCGCAAGAAATTAGTGTCGTTAGTAGTTATCAATGGACAAACAATTAGGGTCATATCACATATTATAAGAATGGCAGAATAAGCAGAAGAGACCACGGAAAAGCAAGTTATCAAAAATTTCCTGTTTGCAGAACTTATGTATGAATTAAAAGCATCCCATTTATGGTTTCAAGGACAAGGATTTCACTACATCTGAATACAAAATTAAGAGACAATACATTGCCCAAACAACTAGATTTAAATGAAAGTCATGTTGTAAACAGATACCACAAGGAACACTCAGTTGCCCTCATACTTGGGGTCAGCCATCACGTAATGATAGGCAATCACAAGCACAAATATAAAGATACCCAGAAAATTGGCAAAGAAACCGAGGTCTTGATCATCAATCATCTGTAACAGCAGATTAGAAAAGAATAATGTCAGGATACAGTTAGCTATAAAGCATTACAACTACTCTTCTTAGCAGTTAACGCTGCTACAATGTGGTGGATAGGCTAGGTGAATTCTGATTATTATTTTTGGGCAGCAGAGAATTCTACATATTGTTTCCAATACACCATCATACAAATCACAAATGACACATGAAGGAGGAGAAGCAGGTTGGGTTAAGCAACAAATTATATACCCCATCACTCGAACAAATAAAAAAATCCATTAAGAGGCCTCAGAAACTGCTGAGTCCAAATACTAGGGAGATGAAAGACATCAGAGCATCAATTAAATCAATAGAGAACACGTTAGCCAGCAGAGCTAAAGATATCCTGAAATACGGAGAAAAGAAAAATCATCTCTGCTCCTTCACATCCCTGCCGGGACCACTTAAAAACACTATCCAGCTATTCCTCTCCTCATACTTGTCCCCTCAGAAACTATGGATACTAGTCCATCCAATTTTACGAGCTAAATATCAATTCTAGCCAATTAAGAGTCAAGTGACCGATGGTAAAAAGTAAAAGGGCAAAAAAAAAAAAAGGATTTAACAAAAGGAAAGCAAAGATACTATTGACTTTGACATCAAATGATGCTATTTAATTTCCGGATCTTACACAGCCAACATTCAAACAGGTAAATGATCCGAATTAGGAGAGAGCGGACGAAATCGGGACCAGAACGGAAAAAAGCGATTTTAAGCATCTTACGATTGAACTTTGGTCGGAGGTGCTGGATCTTGAGCAACTGTGCAAAACCCGGAGATGAACCGCAGCAAGCCGGAGAGTGTGGAAACCCGTGAAATTGTGATACACACAGACGCATGTGCATATACACTGGGACTTGTAGAAGTTAACGACGTCGCATCGACGTGGCCGCGGCCTAAGTGAGGGAAATAGGCCAGTAGAATTAATGTGAAGACAGGCCAAAATTTTCCAAAAGAATTAGAATTACATGTGGCTGCTGGGATTCGAGCCCAGGTCTCCACGGCCACAACGTGGAATTCTTACCACTAAACTACAGCCACATTCTTGTGTTCGTAAATAATATTTAAAATATTCGAGGGTTGTCAACTGCAAAATATCAGCCTCTTCCTTTTCTTTTCCAGTTTTACAGCAACAGGCAGTGACTATTTGACAACGGTAAACATTCATATACATTGGTGACCACACTCACAAAATTTTGATAAAAAAAATGTTTTAAAATTTGCAAATCAATTGTTATTTAATAATTAATTATAATCATAATTGGTAACTACTAACATAATTTAAGCTTTCTTAAATAACTTGGAAAAGAAAAGAAATGAGGGATTATCATTAGACTTAATGAGCTGAGGGTTAAGTAGATGTTGCTGGTGAATATTGAATAGTTTTGTCAATGGTAATTCAGGAAGAATATAAGTTGATAGAATTTACTTACATCGTAAATCACTTTCTCACTTACATAGAGTCATAGACTAGCAGCCAAAAAATGGCAAATCTAATGGTATTGTGTGTGTGTGTGTTTTAGGAGAAGGTGGTACCATTTTTTATTTTATAACAACGGCTGACCAAAATATAACAAAGGAATTATTTATATATTCACTAGTTTGAGAAAAAAGGGAATTCAAGTTATATTTGTGTGTGTATATATAACAACTAGTATTAGTTGTTTGGATAGGATATTATTTGGAATAATATTTTGAACAACTATAACGCTTTTTTTGAAGTAATATATACGAGATAAAAAAGTAATTGAGAAAATAAAAAATTGTTAAAAAAAATGTGCTTGTGACGTAATAAAATGATTTTGACAAATAAGCCTCTATCCAAGCGCACTCAGTATTACCCGATTTCTAATCTTGAAAAAGGAAAAAGAAAAACCGTTCAGTTTCCCGCTGAACTCCGTCCCTCCCTCCCTCTCTCAACCGTCAACCCTCATCATCATCTGCCACTGCCAATACCCTAGTCGAGACTCGAGAGAGCTTCATAAATGCAAATGACCACTCCTTCGATCCCCGATAATCCTTCAGTTAACGACAACACCGACAACTGCACTTCCACTTCCAGATCTTATTTTCAGAGCACTGTAAGTTTGGCTTCAAGTGTGAAGGGAAAATCCCTAATTTTCACTTCGCTCTTTAATTTTTCTCCTTTCGTCTCCTAAAAAATTTATCTTTTTGGGTTTAAAAAAGGTTGGCTTGAGCGATTGGTGGTTGGTCAAGGCCGAAAAGGACTTTCAAGGAAAGCGACTTGCGATTGCCGGGATCCCTCATCGAGAGTAAATGCCCGTCTCATTTGGTTATTGTGGGCTTTTTTCAGAATTTATGCATCATGTTTCATATATCATCCATGGTTGTCGAATTTTGGTTTTAACTTGTCATGATGAGATCTCGAAGCAAACGCCAGAGTTTTTTCCTTTCTTTCTTTATTTTTTTTGAAGTTGGAAATACGTGCACCTTTGCTCTGGTCTAGACAGGCGCTATCAGTCCATAGTCTGTCTATTTCAGGTTAATTTTATAATCTTAATTTTAGTTTACTTGTCGGTGTATTTTTTGGTTCATTATCTTTTTGCCACCTTCCTTTTTATGTACTCGTATTGCTGGTTTAATGTTGCTCACTTTTCAAGAATTTTAACAACACATTTTAGATTTTAATGGGAGTTATGTTGTTTTCTGTAACATATGGTCCTTTGGCATTATTTGTTTTGCAAATCGTCCCATTCTGTTCATTTCATACTGGTCTCAGTGAACTATGCATTTTAAGTAAAACAAACCTCTTACATATCGTCTTCGTCTTTTGTTGTGCTGTAGTGAACAAGCTCTGCGTGTATTTTCCTCTGCACCGATCCTGAAGAGACATGATCTCTTTAACCTTGAGACTGCTGATGGTGTATGGATTATCCTCAAAGGCCTAATCAACAAGGCTAGAACAGAAGAAAACGGGTTTCCATCCGAGGCACGTTAAGATTTTTACTTCACTTGAGCTAGCTAACCAGCACAAAAATTGTTTATATAACAAACCAACAACTTATTCCCACTCATAAAATTTGGAGCAACTAGTGGCATGATACTTGCCTGTGGTTTACTGACTGAGCACTCTAAAATTTTCCGCAGCTGCTTTCACTTTTTCTCCCATAGTTCTGACCAATTCTATTAACAGGTATTTGACCATTTTATTATTGGCTTTCCTCCCTATTGGGAGGAGTATGCACTTAACTGCTTTGGAGGAGAATCTCCCACTATGGGTGCTGCACAAAGTAACTGCGATTCTGAAAATTTATCCCCCGAAGCAGGAAGAGGTACCCTGTTCAGTTGTTTGGATGATTCACATTTGCCGAAAATTCCATTTTGTGGGGTGTTCCTAAATTTGTGACTGTCTCTAAATTCTTTCGCTGCTGATTTTTTCTTACAGTGGCACCAGTTACAGTAGATTTTACTGACTGTCCCCCCATAGATCACAAGAATGCCAGTAGTGAGCGAGCAGATGATGACAATTGCAAAAAGAATTCCAGTATAGATGATAGTCCCGCCGGAGGCAGAAAGGAAAGTGGGAGTCAGTTAAGAAGTGGAGGGGCACAGCCTTCTGACGCTGTTTCGCAGCAAGAAACTAGGGTTCTTGCTAAATTTTGTCATAGTGATTGCTACTGTAGGGATGAGTCTGGTTTATCTCCTATGGTTCCTGAAGCTTCAGGAAAGGAACCATCTTCAAGTAATTGTTCAATCGAACATACGGAAACTCTTGAACTATGTGGGAATAGTCTTGATGATAATGTCAGGCAACCTCTAGCACAGTCAGGGTTTGAAGAGAACTCTATTCTTCCGTCTGACGAGGCTAATATTTTTACTGACGGGGATCGAGAACAAGATCAGAAAAACAAGCGTATTAGGACAAGAGCTTGTAAAAGGATTCATTCGCCAAGTCGGCCTGGTGGTGTAGGTAAAAAAAGACAGAAAAATGCAGGTGCCAGTAAACAATCTATTTCTAATCCTGCAAACTTCTCTGTGAAGAAGGTTAGAAGGACACATGCCTTGACTTTTTCTGTCAAATATGTATGCCTTGACTTTTTCCGTCAAATATGTATGCCTGTTTGTGAGTATGTCTAAATCAATATGCATGTAAAATTGTGTCCTTTGGTCCCTTATGGTTTTCCATGATGCTTGGGTTCACATATCCTAGGAATTTATATTAAAAGGAAGCCTCTTTTGCATGGTAATTATTGTTGTCAAGTATGAAAAATCCTACTACCCCAATCTGTGGTTTTAACTTGGTTGTGCCTTCATGATCTTAATTTGATGTCTAATATCAGATAGGGTACATGGATGTCTAACAGCTCCAGGTGAAAGGTATTGAAGTTTAAATTGTCCTGTACCAAAAAAAAAAATTAAAAAAATTAAAAATTAAAAAAAAAATTGAGGAGTTGTTTGGTGAAACTGGAGAATTGCATGGTATCTTTTGTCAGAATGCTTATATGTGTATTCGTGAAGTTTTGACTTGATCCTTGTCCATATTTGTTTTGGGATTTATGCTTCATTCTCTTAATAGTACTAGCTTATTCTTGGCTGTATAAATTGTTTCTTGTCCATCTGTTCATATAGGGAAGTCCTGTAACTCCTAAGAAGAAGGAGGAGGGCTTTATTGCTTCACCTGAATCTCTAAGTCTTCAAAGATCCAGATCAGGTAAGCTTTCCTGCCATAATCACATGACTGTTCCTTTCTCCCGAACCCCCACCGGACAATTCTCTCTATTTGTTAGAGTACTTTTAAGGTAATATTTAGTTCCGGAGATTGTATGGCTTTGTTTGTTGTTTAAATAGGTTGAGAATGCATGTAAGTTGTCATAATGGAGTTTTGACTGTATAAATCCATATCGTGCAGGAAGATTGCTTCTTCCTACCATGCAGTTTTGGCGCAACCAAAGAGCGGTATATGATGCGGTTCGTCACTGCTTTTAGTATTGTTTACCTGACTTTTTCACAACCTCTGGGCTACGAGTAATTTTTGCCAAGATTCTTACTGACAATCTTCTCCTAAGATAAGATTATGCATGCAAGCAATACATTCGAAAAGATATATCTGCAGATTCATCTTTGTGTGCTATGATAGATCATTTCAAGTTAAATGATGGAATGAGTTCTTACTAGTTTTATGTTTTTGGAAGATAGTCGGGGCACTCTGGCTACATTTTTCTGCTGATTGGATTGTCTGATTACATACTGAACAACTAACATATTATTTTATCAACTTCTTTTCTGGCTAAAATCTTGGCCTTGTCAGAAAATGGCATGAAATAATTATACAATTAATTTATTCATATGCTAATCAACATGCTATAATGGCTGGCTAGGAAATTAACTTATAGGCTAAGGAGTTTTCACCTGAATTCCTTTGTTAAGCAGATTTTTCATGTCTTCTGAGCTTGCTCTTTAGTTGGTCACCACAAGCTATCTTCACTTTCAGCTCAACCATCTCCTATTTATTTCTGTACCTTCTTTTTTTTAAAGTCAGTATAATTTGGTTTTTTTTTGTCAGGATCGTCGAATTATGGGAATCAAGGACCCGCAACTCGATCAGCATACTAAAGGTGTGTTGCTTTATGAAGTGAAGATAAATTGATAGATTCTGCTAGGCCTTGGAACTAATGTAATCTGAACGTGCTTGTGTTTTGGTGTAATGTGCTGTCACTAATCAAAGGGTAAAAATTATGCCCATTTTATTTTATTGTTTTATGTTTTCTCTATGGTGCCTTTGCATATCAAGACTGCTAATAGATGATAAAGTGAACAGAGAGAAGGAGATAGAATGAATCTAGGAGAAAATTATGTGCAGAATTCCATTGTGAGCTGCATCATGTGATCATTAGTTAAACTTTTTTTTTTTCATTTTTAATATTATGGTAGAATCTTTACTTCTATATCTTCATTTATGGGGAGAGGAAGCACGTCTTCCATGGACATTCTACCTTTGAGAGCCATGGTTTATTGGACATTTTTTTTTATTTAGCCTTATAAGTTAATTATCACTACTGTAATTGACCTGGAGACTGTATTGAATATATTTTTCACCATTGTTCACATGGAAGCTTTTCTTTTGTAAGGGAATAGGTCTGAACCTCAAAGGAAGAAAAGGTCACTGCGGTGACCGTTCATAATAGCTCTTTTTGGCTGCTGATGTTGAAAGGTATGCATTTGTCAAGACTGACATGTCATTATTAACAAGTGGGCGAAAAGTGGACCAACATAAGCAGCAATCAGTTAGCGATGTCAACATGATATTGTTTTCCTTTTTTTCATTTTTTGGCAACCTCCTGTTTAGCAATGCACATAAGATTTTCTTTTTTCAACGCCCTCTTTTGCCCTTTCCTTTTGTGGACCTAAGCACTGTAGCTGCGGTGGCATTCCTGTTGCCAGTGTTTGTATCTATTCTGCATCCTTGGAAATTTTTAAGGAATGCTGTGCTATCTTTTCCCCTGAGGTAAAATGATTGAGATTGGTATGTCAGGTTGCTTTAATTTTGGTGGAAAGGAACTGAATACCATTATCAGTATATTGTTGCATTAAAAGAATCTCACAGCATTCCTTTTTCTGAAAAATGCTTTTCTGTGGTCAAAGAAATTTTGAATTGTGCCCTGATTTCATTTTGGCTAGTTTCTAGTTGATGATAATGATTTTTAACCTATTCAGAGGTTGCTGCGAGTTATCCTTCATGCTAGCAGATAGATGAATTTTCTGGTTGTATGTGGTTTCTTGCTGCGTGCTATCCTATGCTCAGTTTTGAAGTGGATGAAGACCTTGAAAAGTTAATCCCGTCACATTCTTTATGGTGGATTTGGGTATATCAACTCTGGGGAATCCTACACTGTTTTGCATCAAAAGAAAAGTGTTAAATCCACCACACTTGTAACTTGCAAGTCTCCTTGTCATTAGTCTAAGCGGGTTGAAAGCCCTTTTTGGTTGACTTGTAATTTTGAAGTATCTAATGATTTTGGGGCTGATTATTGTATTTTTTAACTTATTTTGGTGAAATTTGATGATTGAGATAATTTGAGGATTGATTTTGGTCAATTATTTGAATGAATATTAATAATCTTGCACCAAACATATTTTGTTTTGTTCATCATGATAGATAGAGTAAGTTTTTTATTCTATTTATCTTCAAGGACATAAATGGAAAAATATAAATGTTACCAAGCGGCCTCTTAATAAATGTCTATATGCGTTATTTAGTAAATAAATATCTATATAATAAACGATTGCATAATGCAATCTTTTAACAAACGGTGCATTTGCATTTAAAATTTGTCTTTCCCCTTTTGGAAAGAAGTTTAAAAAATACAATGCACTAGAAATTCTTTTTTAAAAGTGAATAGATTGGATATTCACTTTTATTATTATTCACTCAACATTTTTATGGACCTTTATGTGAATATGTATAGAAAATGTATGTACTGTTAACATATTCATATTTTTTTCACATAATAAATAGGATGTTTTTCAATCACGTCATTTTTTCATCACAGTTTAACACATATCATATATCAAAAAGTGTTGTGGTATCTTTAAGTTTTGTCTGAAAAATTTTTGATGGTTTTAATGATTCTAGTAATATTTTACCCCAAGGTTTACGAGGCAAAAGTGGCACGATTGTTGAAACGAAATGGTCATACAGTTACAAAATAAATTGTTTGAATCAAGGCATCATGAGAAAAAAAATAACTTTTCTTCACTTTGAATTTCCTAGAGAATTACTTTTCCACAGAATGCTTAGAATGATCCAAATCAAGCTTATGAATTTGTTTTTTTGTACTTATACTAATTTTGATTGAATAAATGATGTCCAAAATTGTACATTTACCTAGATCTACATATTAAGCCGAATTAATAAAATGTACTCGGTTTTGGGCCAAAAAAAAATTTTGCAAACCTAGATATTTCCCTAGTCCCTACTAATGGCAATTATAAAATCCTCTCGTTTCAAGTTTAATACAAGGATTGAAGTAGTACTGCCTACACTTGGTTTTAGAAATTATAGAGGCAGCGTAAATTCAAAAAGCCTACTTGAGATCTTGACCAGTTTAATTAACTATTTCATGGGGAATGAAAATATCTAAAATCTTCTAATAAGGGTAGAAGAACAATACGTTAGGAGTTAGGACTTAGGAGGTTAATTAGACTGTTTAGAATAAAAATACAATCAAGGGTTAAGAAATTTATGTAACTCTAGAGTTTAAAGGGATTTGTAATCTTGCTATTTTCTCAAGATAATTTATCTAATACCTTATTTATAAGAAAAATTAATAGTATTGAATACATTGCTAGCCGCCGACCATCGGCAGCCACCACCTCCCTCTCTCTTTTTTTTTTTTCATTTTTCCTCTCTCTCTTTCCTCTCCTCCCTTCTCCCCCTTCCCTCCCTCCCTCCCTCCTCCCCCCATCTCCCAATCCCACCTGCTCCCTCTCCCTCTGCCCCTTATGGTTGCGACTAGATTCACGACCAGGGCGCAGAGGGGAAAAAGGGAGGGGAAGGGGGGTTGGGGAGTTTGGGGAGAGGGGGAAGGGAAAAAGAGGGGAGAGAGAAAGAAGGTTCGCCAACACCAGCGAAGGTGGATTAAAGTGGGGGAGCAGGAAGAAGAAGAAGAAAGGAAGGGAATTTCTTTATGTGTTGTGGGATGTGTTTTTGAGTTTTTAGAATATATATATTAACAATTTTGAAAATTTGTTAAGTCTGCAGTAAAAATAAATAAAAAACTAGTAGCATACAAACTTAGCTACCAAACAGAGCCTATATTTTGACAAAGAGAAGCAAAACTAGAATGGCCCTTTACAGCCTTCCGGGTTGATAAAATCGGCAACGATGGGTTGAGTTTGGGCCTAAAGGACTGTTTGACACATGTGGGTATGATGTCCACGGCTCCTAAAAGCTCAAAATGAAAACTGCCCCGCCGCTAAATTTGAAATTCTCAGATGAGATTTCAAAATTTTAAAATTCCACAAAAGCCCGGACCACCGCAATTTACCAAGACCACCCTCACTTAAAATTAAAACAAAAAAGGCCACGATCCGCGTCATCCAGAATCATGGATTATTAACCGTCAATTTGATCCTTATCGACGTCTCAAAATCATTGAATCAGTCAGCCGCGGATCGCGAATTTCACCCGTGGATTGACATTTGAAATCCAACGCTCCTCCTCCTCTCCCCTCCACCAAGGCTCCCCTATATAAGATACCCCAATTTCCAGCACTAGCTTACAGCACAATCAAATTTCTCTCTTGTCTGGCTTGTTCTTGTTAAGTTAGATTAGTGGTAGTATCTGCTTCTGCTTTGATTTCAAATGTCGGGAAGAGGAAAGGGAGGCAAGGGCTTGGGCAAGGGAGGTGCGAAACGGCACCGTAAGGTCCTGAGGGATAACATCCAAGGCATCACGAAGCCGGCGATACGGCGTTTGGCTCGGAGAGGTGGAGTCAAGCGTATCAGCGGTCTCATCTACGAGGAGACTCGCGGAGTCCTCAAGATCTTCTTGGAGAACGTGATTCGTGACGCCGTCACTTACACAGAACACGCCCGTCGCAAGACCGTCACTGCCATGGACGTCGTCTACGCCTTGAAGAGGCAGGGACGTACTCTGTACGGCTTTGGCGGCTGAGGAGGGGGAACGGGCTTCTGGATTTGGGTTCAATGTTAGGGTTGGGGAATGGTTGTAGTTGGTTTGGTTTTAGTGTTCTGTTGTGAAAACTGATCATGTAGTATATCTGTTTCGAAATAGGTGGGTTGGGTCACTGGGCGAGGCGGAGGTGAGACTTTTAGGGTTAGGGCTGGGAACTAGGGATGATAAAATGTTTTTGACTTTTTCAAGCTGTTTTAAAGAGTATTCAAGTTGATGAACTGAATTAGCATTTCCCTTTAATTTCTCTGTTTTGGTTGTGTTGTTTATTTTACGTCTGATGCTACTATTTCGAAACAGATATACTACTATCAGCTGGTAGGGTATTTCCACAATTAATTAACTGTATTGAAAGAGAAGATTAATGCTCAAGAACAGATTTTAATGTGTGTTCTTGGCAAAGACAATTAATTGGGTCCATTTATTTTATTGTTCAACGTCGTTAGTGTTGGTAACTTGGTATATGCCTGAAATTTGTTCACTTGGGATAGTGTTTTAGAGAATGAATGTGTAGTAACAAGATCTGGGGAGTACGTTTGAGTAACAAGATTGAGGCAGAAGTGGCATACAGTATACATTCAAAGAACAATGAACCAATATCAACGTCAACTATCATTCAAGATCCCCGTTTCTGCCTGATTAAAACTATGACTCATACGCCGCCATGGTAGAAGGGATTTCTTCATAGGACAATTGAGAATTTCAGGGATGTTTTTTGAGTCTTTTGCACGTCTGTAGGCAGATAGAAAATGGAAGGAGCAGCTGGATTCCTTCCAACAATCTCAACTTGCATAGGTGGCTCTCCATCTAAGTTCAATGCGATTTTTGTGTCCAATAGCAGCCTCTGTGTCTTTCCCACGAGAACAGGCCCCTTCTGCTGTTCCCTGGGAGAAACAATTTATCTTAAAGAGGGTTGTTTCCAGGAAAGACCGCATTTCAAGCCAAAAGTTCCTTGGTGATGATACCTTTGATTTGCCACTCTTATCATAGTGAAAAGGCACACCTTTTCAAGTCACCAACTTCAGAAAATAGCTCCTGTCCACACATCCTTGACAAAATGTCAAATTATTCAACTATTATTGGATGGAGGAAAAAGGTAGTAGAGTTTCAGGCCACATAACTACACCGAGTGGCCCAAGAAAAGAACTAAAGAATCCCATATCCACCATTATTATTGCTGCAGATGCACCACTCAATGCTGTGAAAATGCTCTCTCCAACTGGTCAAGAAACCAATGCACGCAAGTGTTTACATACAAGATGTCTAAGTTGAGTTTGAAAATGCATACCCTCACAAGCAGAGCACAGCTGATGACTGATTTTCTACGAATACAGAGATATTCTAGATCAAAACTTCCCTCGCCATGACTGAAACAAATGGTAGTTAAAACTATTCCTCTGAGACGGTCAAATTAATTGGTGAACATAATGCTCTTATATGATGTTGCAAATTTATCATTCCAGAAGAAACTACTCCCTTTCTCACGAAAATGTAAATAGAAATGCAAATCACCCTCCTGACCGCTTGTGTTTTAACTTTTAAGCCCTCCGCTCGATAGAAGATGATAAAATTACCAATCCAAAACCATTGATGGAAACGCTAACTGTTTTCTCTAGGTCCTATTTGTAATAGTATCTATGAAATAAAAAACCATCATTGCTGTGATCTTGCCACATACACAACATACACGACTTCATTAGTATCTCCAAAAAAGTAAATGCACACAAAAGCTCCAATGCAGACTGAGATGTTTTGGACTTGGTAGTTCGCCCACCTCCGCCCTCCGTCATGGTTTATGTTATACACCAAAAGGCAAAAATATCAATATCGACGTTATCAGAAAACGCTTAAATGCCTAGCAAGTTGCCAGCCGGAAAATAAAAAGCGGGCAAATTGATCATTTCAATCACTAAAGGTGACACGATCAAGATCCTCGGAGAATGGCATCCTCTTGTTCACAGTTTCGTGTCAGTGCAGCACAGTTATTAAGCTATAAATTTGATTATCCCAAATACATAATACGTGTAATGTGCAAAATTCAAGGCAGCAAGATCGTCCTTCATCATTTTATCTTGATGCTGCCTGGGCTCGGGTGCCGGAACCTGATTTGGATTGAGAAGGAAATGCAAAAACAAAACAGTTCAACAAAACCATGCTGTAACTCGGGCGGCATAAAATAGTTATCAGTAAAGAAATCCTAGCTTAACAGACCCATTGAGCGAGATATGCAGTTGTGCGATTAACGGTCGTGCAAGCGGCAAGTTGGCCCAAAAATTCGTGCGCCCCTGTGGGTGGAAGTGGAACTTGAATTTTTTGTTCATCTTGTATTAAGTCGTCCCATGTCTAACTTCAGGTTTGACACGGGAGCTGGTATTTTTTTGCTCATCTTTCATTGGTGAATCTCAATCTTTGCTCTAACCGGAGATGGTTTTCACTGGAACTGGGTAGGAGGAGGAGTTTTGTGTTGCAGAGATCAGAGGTCACATGTGAGAGTTGAAGTATCACCTAGAACATCTGGTGTCGTGGTGTAGTTGGTTATCACGTCAGTCTAACACACTGAAGGTCTCCGGTTCGAGTCCGGGCGACGCCAGTTTTTTATGTTATTTGTTTTGGTCGACTTAACAGCCACCTCCGGCCCATAAGGTCGAGCATCGAATTTCCATATGTTATCCCTTTGAATATATGTGAAAACATGCTTTTTTTCTTTTTAATTTCATTCCCTCTCGTGAAGTAAAGCAAAATTAAGCAAATTTTAAGGCCAATCAACCAAAATCATTAACTGAATACCATTTTTGCATTATTTTATGACTAAATGGATAGAAAGCTTAATATTTATACAATTGGAGACAAAGAGTAAAGTATTTTGTTTATTAAAAAAAAATATTATCTTTACAAGATGCCCATGTGACTAAAAGAATAATTGGAGAGGGAAAGTTAAGTATTTTCCTTACAAGATGCCCATGTGCCTAAAATGTAAGATGACATACATACATTATACATAAGACCCTACTTACTAAGAATCGAGGTCTCTGTTTCGGGGCTTCTGCTGCCCCTTTGCCTCCAGCGGATTAAAAACAAATGATTTTGAGTTTAATAATTGAATTTAATGTGCTTACTCTATATTTGGTTTTTTAGTGACTTCCAGTTTGATTTGTGAGAGTGTTAAAGCTGTGATAAACCACTACACTAGTGTATGAATATGTAAATTGTGCGTGGAGGAGGAAAAAAGGAGTGGGTGGTGGTGGAGGAAGAAGAATGTGAGGGAAGAAGAGGAGGGGAAAAGAAGGGAAAGCGATGGTGATGAGGGCTCAAGGGTAGTGTTATTGGTGATGGAAAATAGGAATGGCAGTGGAAGAAAAGAAGCGGTGCATATGTTTCTCTTAAGTTTTTTTTTTTTTTTTTTAAAGTTGTTGAGTTAATGATTAAGTGAATTGTCAGATTTATCCCTCAAAAATTGATCATTTGATGCATACGTGCCTTATTCCGATTAAAATCTAATAAAAAAGATGGCTAGTGATTAAAAGTGAGCATTTTTTATTGATTCATAAGGGACTAAATCATTCATTTTAATTAAGAGAGACTAAATTTTCACATCAATAGTATATAAAGAATGATTAGTGCAATTCTCCATATAAGATATTCTAGGAACTTCAACTTACCATGTGGCAGTCTCCTTAAGTATCACCTTTTTTTTCTCTCTCTGTTTTTTTTTTTTTCGTTCTTTTTTGGTTCCTCGAATGCATCTAATGTACATTCTCGCTACGAAAATGAAAATGGTTTTCAACTTATGTTGTACATTGATGTGATGCATATCCGTCATTTTGGTTCTTGCTTATTTATGTCACAGCATTTTGATTTTGTTGCTTTTGGCACCCCCCAAAGAACCGGAAGGTCCCCTTCTCTCTTTACCTATCCCAGAAGAAGGAAAGGCAAATGAGCAAATTCTTTCCCTGTTGATTTTGTTGCCATCTTAGTGATAATGGCACTCTTTACCACCTTCATGACCACTCCAATCGTAACGGCCATCTCTAGACCAGCAAGCAAATATTCATCTCGCCCTCCGCAGGAAACTTCATCAAGGTTGGAGGAAGAACTCCGGGTCCTAATGTGCGCGGACCAGGAGATTCGCCATCACTAGTAAATCGGGTTGAGTTTTGCCGATCCACGAGGACATCTGCAGTGAAGCTTTTTGTGATGCAGCTGCTTGAACTCACTGACCGGCCCTCCTCCATATTTGATGGTACAGGGCGTCCGGAGGAATGGCTTATCATGCATTGGACGCTTCCATCAAGCTGGATCGAGAGACCGAGTTGTAGGTGCGTTTAAAACGTGGTGTCAACTCGGTAAGGTCACGGTTCGGCCAAAAACATGAATTTCAGCATTGTCCACAATGCATGAGGGCATTTGCCGCGTATCTGAAAAAAGAGGGCAGCAATGGTCATCCTGCCTTTCTACAAGGCTTGGAGGCTGGATGGCAATGAACAGGCATTGATCAACTTGAGCACCGGACGGAGAGGAGTCAACCAAGAGGTGCTAATGAATGCACACGCTCAGTGCCGATGCCAGTAGACTCTGGATTTGGAGTCGCCCTCAAGCACAGTTTAGGAGACAATGCTCTCATAAAGAGAGTGTACATTCTCTCCCTGGGTGGCCAAGATAGCGAGAAGTCCGGAAGGCTTGGGAGTTAAGGTTGCCGGATGGCAGAACATCCAGCAGCGAGCGTTAGTATTGATAGGCTCATCACGTTCACAGATACTGACAATACGCTAGAGACAAAACCATCTTCATCTCACGCGTTTGTTAACTAGGATGATAACTTATCTGTTGCACAAAACAGATATACAGATACAGGTAAAACACTCGTCCTTCTCTACGTGACAGAAGGTTTTGCACTTGACCAAATTTTCATAATTTGCCGCATCTTGTGTTTACCATTGGCCAAATTTTCACAATTTGCTGCATTTCGTGTTTACCTCTGACAGGAGCTCGACAATTTGATATATTCAGAGACTTCAAAAAGAAATGGAATTGGGAGATAAAGTACGTAGAAAAGAAGACACGCAATCTTATCAGTGAGGCGAAAGCAATAGGTAACTGAGGAGAGTTTGAACTGGAATCGTGGGGAAAGGGAGATTTCCACCAGCAGTAATAGCAGAGCTGGAAGACTTTCGACCTGAATTTGATGAGTTGGGCCACATTGGAGACCTGACGTCTTCCTTAGGAGAAGGAAAGAAATGCTCTGTTCTTGTCATCCAGCAAAACAACTCTGTTAAAAAATACAACATGCCAAACTAAGAGATGGCTGACCATAATGCAAGTCCTTGACCCCCAGGCTGACCATATCATTCAATGTAGCTGCAATTTCTTGCATGCCTAGCACACTAGTGTTTTTTTGAGTATAATGAAGCATAGGTTTCTGCTGCAATCATTCTCCATAAGCATATATATATATATATATATATATAATCTAAATTTCAGAAGACGCTGAGAAATCTAAATTATGTTGTCAAATGAAATCCAGACTCGCTAGTGGTACAAAACAAACTAAAATTCCAACTTTATCCATTGATCTTATCATGGGATGATATAAAAACCATCAGCTGTTTTCTTGCTAAAAGAGTTCTATTTCCTTCTAATGGACTAATGATCGCAGTTATAGTGTGTACTCAGTTCAGCCTCTTCAAAGTTGGATATGAATGAACCCAATTCCAAAATTACTCAAGCGAGCATACCAGCAATAACTTCTCTGACAAGCTGACATGTGCAAGCAACAACAGCTGGAAATTTCTGAACTTGACAAAAGAAATATCCAAATTGCTCTAGAGATACATGTTTGTAAATACAAACAAAGCCCATCAGCAATGAGGAGAGACATAGTAACAGCAGAAAAGTTCGAGTATACCAAATAACACTTTAAAAAAAAAAAGTTGTTGACAAATCCAAATGCAGATCTAGGTTATAACAAACAATTATCAGTCCTCAAAAACACAAAATATGCAGTCTATACTTTGCCCATTTTGGGCAATTAGCCAATCGAGTTGGCAATTTTACATATATAGACTATTTCTAACAGACAAATTGTTCCAAGTTATGTGGTTGAATTGAATTGGAAGAACCAAAAAATCGAATGAGTGCATTTCGAATAAGCATTCGGAATGACAATCACTAACCTTAGAGAAAACCGCCTTCCGTCCACTTAGCATCTGATTTTCCATTATAACCAACAGCCTTGCTATTAGATGCACTCTGGTAGAAGTTATCAAATCCATCATCTTTGTTATCGTCCCAGCCTGCCCAGCTATCCCCATTATGAGATGTTGTCCCCTTATTTGATTCTTCTTTCCTATTGTCTTTACTGTCCCAATCATCCCAGGACCCAGAACTGACAGAATTAAACTGCCGACCAGATGAGGGCTGCCCAGCTGCAGTAGAATTCCATCCTTTGGAATCCTGTCCAAACTCCTGATAATAACCATTTGTCTCACTTTGACTTCTTTGCCAGCCATCATTCTTCCAGCTGACACCACCTTCCTTTGCATATTCCTCAACCTTTTGTGATGCCAAAGCCATAACACCTTTCATGATACCCCACGTCTTCTGTCCTATCTCTGTCGTCTTAGTAGCCACAACATTGACAGTTTCATTGACCTTGTAGTCATAGCCTCCCTCTTTCACCTGCAAGAAGATTGTAATGTAAATTGCTTAAATTTTCAGTCAAACCAACCATTAAGGAATCATAACCCAGCATTGACAACTTAAAAAAATGACAGACATGATTTGTTAAGACAAGTAAATGAAAAATTCAGGTGCCTGACTTCACAGTCTTAAATTTTTCTAGTGAT
Source organism: Gardenia jasminoides (assembly GCA_013103745.1). Taxonomy (NCBI): domain Eukaryota; kingdom Viridiplantae; phylum Streptophyta; class Magnoliopsida; order Gentianales; family Rubiaceae; genus Gardenia; species Gardenia jasminoides. The sequence goes on from CM023103.1 coordinate 7,769,292, forward strand.
CTATTATAAGATCAGACTCTTCAATGTTAACTCTGGAAACACCAAACTGCCCTACAGCCGAAGCAGCTATGGTCAGTATTACATGAAGGTTTGTTTGCTCATGGGAGGTTAAGAATTTAAGGGCCTTTCTGTTCAAAAATTACATTCAGAAAAGAGCTCAACGCATCTTCAGCCACTTCTTTTTTAGCTGCTAGGGCTCCCTTGATGTTTCTCACAATTTCACTTGGCTCCCCTGAGTTTATGTAATTACGGGGACATCCCTTGATGTAATAAAATGACAACAATGCCCTTCATTTAATTGTCAAATCATTGAAAAACTCTACCAAAAATTAGTTTCTCTCATCTATTCAAAAAAGCAAAAACAATAACTCAAACTACAGCCTTCCACATTTAACTCTCTATTCTCTCCCTCCTACATCTTATTTTCTTCCAAATTCATTCACCTATTCCCATTGACCAAATGTGAATTCCAGCCATTGACAAAAGCACCATGCATACCAACCACCAATGCTTACCCATCATGGTGTCTATTCCCAATTCTCTCTCTTTCAATACTAATAAAAAGCTTTCTTGCATCCATTTTTGTTTTCAATTTTTGGCAGGTATTAACAAATTGAAATTGTCAAACAACAAGTTGAGTGATGATTTCGTTCCCAAAATAGATGGAGATAAAGAAATGAAGATAGTGGCAGTGATTAAAAAAATTAAAAAAGTAAGGGTAGGAAATGGAAGAGTGACAAAATAAAGATTATACTATCATGGTTGTTATGGGAAAAAATGTTCCTAGCATATTTATAACTACATTGAGTTTTTATTTTTTATTTGCAATTATTAGTGATGGTCCTGGAGAGAGATAATTTGATTGATTTTGAGCTCTGTGCCAATAAAGTATATTGAGCGTTTTTATTAGTAGTGATGACTTGGACTATTTGTATTAGAAAGGTGGCAATCATGAAATTGGAGTTTAGGGATATTTCAGGATATGAGATTGTAGGTAAGATTTTAGATACGTGACACTTGCATTTTTAGTTGATTCAATGGTTTGCATTGGAAGCCTTTAGATAGAAGAGGGAATTTGGAGCAAAAGTGAGTGTTTACTTAGTGATAATTTGGATGTTGATGAGTAGGCACTAGTAAAAGCAAGCAAGGATGAATGAAAGAAAGATAGTGAACCATTTTTCCCTTTATATTTTTGTTGTGAATTATAATCCAAGGGCATTCTAGTATTTTTGAGAAAAAGCAGTCTTTTGGGTCTACAAATGTTAGTTACATAGTGAAAACAGGGGAAGTAGGCGTAATTTCTAAAACTGGAGGGAAGCTTGCTGCAATTGTCAAAAACTTCAGGGCTGGTATGTGAAACTATCCCTTTTCTAAATGTCATCACACATTACACATTTTACTTTATCAAGGGTTCACAAGCTTATTGCCAAATCTTATCTGTTTATGGGGCATTTGGGCATATTAAGGACCATTACTGGTATTGGCATGATATGTATCCATAAAGTCTTTATTTACCCATCCACCTACCTCCTAAAATGAACGTACTGCTGCTTTTTAGACTGTCCCCGTGTAATATCCAATCTGCTCACATAAAAAGAATATGGATTTCTTTGGTTTGGAAGGAAAATGATTTCCACTAGAAGACATTTCTCTGAAAATATGGTACACGGAAAAACTGATCTAGGGTAAAACATCATTCACATCATGTGCAAGATGCAAATAAAGGAAATAAGGAGATAAGTAGCCTTCAGGAATTAAAGATTAGAACTTAAGGCCCATCATTCTCTAACAAATCCAACATAATCTGTATAACATTCAGAAACCAACTTTAAGAAATGTAGTGCATCAGCCTAATCTTATAGACCTGTTCCATAAGAAAGAATCACTTCAAATTCTTAAGTAGCAGAATTAAATACAACCACTAAACCTATGACACAACGTTTAAGTGCTAACAACAATTCGAGTTTGAAATTCATTATTCAACATCTAAGCAACAGAAAAGCAACACGTGGTTATAACTATACTGTCATTGCTATTCACACCATCTACAGGCATTTTAAGATGAGTTAATCAATGATCACTCAGGCAATATGGATAGCCATAACAGTACCTTCGAGGAGATCTCTGTAGCCCCTGCCTGAACGACGTTAGCTGCGGACTGTGCTGCTGACGTAGCCACCAGTGATAACTTGCCGAATCCCTGTTTAAACCACGACCACAATTTCATCAGCTGTACGCTGCACCCGCTGATAGGCATCAATAACCTAGAAGAAAAGTGTTATAATTGCAGGGACACGCATCCAAAAAAGTGTACCTGAGCAACGGTAGAGAAAACATCCCCCTGAGAATTATTCCTGGGAACAGGGGCAGGGCTGGACCCAAATCCAACGTACTTTCCCCCTTGGGAGGGCGGAATCCCCTCAGGCCGCAATTCATTTTCAGACATCTTCCTCGCAAAAAAGCCCTCTTTATTCGCAGCCGAAGCCTCCAGCTGTGCCCGGGAATAAATATCCTGAGTGGACTTTGATCGAGCAGGAGTGCCACCGGTGCCACCACCACTCCTAAAATCCCCCACCGTCTGATTTCTCCTGATATTATTACTAGTGTTGCTACTACTAGACCCACCATCGTCATAGTTATCCCAGCAATCCCACCCCGAAGAGGTTGCAGTCCGACTACCCCCAGACGCCGCAGCACTAGTGAGGGGCGGCTTACCGATGGGGCCGCCCCCGTTGAGGGTTTCCTTGAAGGGAGGAGGATCCCTCCATGGCTTACCCTCGGCGAGGGCTTGGATCCTGTCCCTATAAACAGAGGCGGCCTTGCTGTTGTACTTGGTGACGATATCGGTTTGTTTAGGGATCCCATACTGGGAAATAAAATTATTGAAATTGTCGTTGCCGCCGAGCTCCATTTTGCGCAGTTGGATCTCGGACCAGGAATCCATGGTGACGGATCGGACGAAGGAGATGTGGACGCCGAGGCCCCGGTGCTTGCCGGAGCACTCCAAGCACATAAAGACGCCGTAGGAGACTGAAGCCCATTGTGGATTTTTCTGGGAACAGTCGACGCAGATCTTGTTGCCAAGCTGAGATTGGAGCTCTCTGAGGCGCCGGGATGCCGCCATTAGGGATCAATTTGGACGGCCGGATCCGATCTCCTTCCTCTCCGATGATGGGGCTTGGGAGTACCCGATCCCGAAATGCTGCGAACGCGGATCCGCGTAGATCAAAAGATAGCTAAAGAAAGGCGACAACTATGTGATCGAAACATATGGACGAAAACAGACGGAGAGAGAGAAAAGAGAGCAGGAATTCCAATTGATCTTTGTCTTTTATTATTATTAATAAGAAAAAAAAAAAGAAACAAACTTACTGGAGAATTGGGAAGAGGAGAGAGAAGGAAGATGGCCGACACCGTCCAAAAAGCGTGTGATGTGGATAATGGCTGGTATACAGATGCACTGTGTTGGCAACGCAGGGGAGCTGATTGTGCTGTTACTTTTTTATGGGGGGGCCCGCAAAATTCCCCAGGTGTGCAGTATTTATTCGAGGGAAAAATCTTTTCTTTTTTCTATTTCTATTTGAGTCATATATTTCTGGTTACTAGCAGTGTGTTCGAAGCGTCCTTTAGTTTAGTACCCAGTGCAGTGCTGCCAACTTCACACGGTCTCCTGGTTGACTCTCGTTACTGAAGGGGTCCCCTTCTATTCATTTCTGGTTGCGCCAAGAGGTAGCTGGCGATAAGCTGCCCACAAGAGAAGAATTCAACTAAAAAGTCAAATTCACCTAGAATTTGCTTGAGAACTCATTCTTGGTAGTATTAGGCTATAGAATAGATCAAACATACCATGGTCATGGCGTATAATACTTAGGACCTGTTTAGTAGTTCGACTCGATGCATTTTTTTTTTTTAAGTAGACGCAGAACTGCAACAATTTGAACAAACTCCATATGTTTTAGGAAGATGCACTTTTGTATTTGAAATGTTTTGTTGAATTTGTACCCTTAAAACCTAACACTAACTAGCAGTGCACACACAATTTAGGGATTTTGATAGACTGCCACTACACCATTTAACATCGCAATCAACTAATAAACACCTCATCTTAACGTTTATTTGTTGCTTTTTTTTTTTGGGAAAAAAAAAACGTTTATGTGTTGGTAAACTCCATAAAATGTCAATTTCAACTTTTTACACCATAGTTCTTGTTCTTTGGGTGATTGAGAAAAAAACGATCGCAATTGGATTTCTCGTAAAAGCTATTTTAATTATGTCCCATTAGAGCATAAAAAAAGTGCACCCAAAAAGAAAATAAAAAACTATGGAACCACCACAAATTTTTTACGTTATCCCTAACTTTTATTTTGCTTATACTTTTGTGTAAAATTTTAAGCTGTTGCATACAAAATATATATTGGGTATAAAATAAAAGAACACTTGTCGTATTATTGTGTGTGTACACTTTGAGTTCGGATGATGGGATTTGGATAGAAAAGGAAAAAAAAAATTTTTGTTTCTGAAGCAAAGATGGTTTTTCCTTCAGTTGGGAGTTTGTTCAAGTCAGAAAAGAAGGAAAACAAAAGATTTGCATAGATATGCTTTCATACTACCCCCTGGTGAAGTTTTCTGACCATTTTAAACTGGTTTGATTTGGATAGAAAGTTGGAGAATATCTAATAAATTTTTTCTTTTGTCATCAAATGTCCACTAGACAAAATTTTAGTGGTGTGTATATCTATATTGTACATATTGACAGTGTGTACACTATTTCATTTAAATGCATGATAAGTATATAAAATTTAAATTTAAATTAGTTGTTATGTATCTAATCATGATAATGTATCCAATTTCAAGATGATTCCTATATTTAGAATAATTCCAATTCCTTTCTAAACTACCAAACAATAATATCAAAATCTCTTCCCTTCTTTTTTCATCTTTTATTTATTTTTTCCATAACTTTGGGTTTTTCTTCTTTTCTTTTCCATCATATGTTCCCAAACTGGCTATTACAGATCCATTTTCGGGGAAAAAAATTACTGCAGTAGAAAATTAAAGCCCACCATAAAACTACTATCCAGACCAAACTTTGGCTATGGTGAGATCACTCTTTGAGGCTTGGTTCAATTGGACGGAAAACTCGCAAAGAGCCCGCATAAGCTCCAGAGATGTGCCACGTTAGTTATCCAACAATGTGGCGTGGACTGGACCCTATCGTAATCAGTGCTGAAGTTGGACCTCTTGGGCCGGCTGGAGCCCTTGGAAATTCTCAATCTGTTTCACAAGCGACGATGGTCCATCAAACTGGCTAAAGAGGTCTGCTCGATTGCCAAATTATTAGGTCAATGTTTTAATTCAATATTGTGCTTTTATTACGTTATTTCAAAGTTAAATAAATATTCCACTTCCGGGACCAAATGTCATCAGAATTCTATTATCGAAAAATATAAAGAATTAATTTTTTCTATACTGATAGTGTATACACTTTCATTATTAGATGAATGGCAACTATGCAAAACTTGAATCTAAAATCCAACTTTTGCACATGTGTTGTGGATCCGACGGTGATAATATATACACTTTTAGTGTAGGAAAGATTTACTTAAATACAAATGAATTTCTTAATCTTCAAGGCTTTGTTTGGATTGAAGATTTGAAATTCTCTCAAATTCCTGTGATTGTTTAGATTATTTAGGAGGTATTTTGAATTTGTAACTCACAAATTATTCTAGCATTTGAAAATATTTTTGATAATTGGTGAATAATGAATTCAAAGGCCTTTTTAATAATCCAAACAACTAGAGTGATTTGAATGAATTTCAAGTCTTTCATCAAATCTCTTATTCCAAACGAAGCCTGAATGAACTTCTTCCACAAAATCCAAAGCATGTAACGAGAATAATTAATTAGAAAAAGTCCACCTCTACAAGAAAAAAAGCCTATTTTTAAGGGAAAAAAATGGTGGTTTCCGATTGTTGTTGCCTGTAGTAATGGTCTACATTTTTTAAAAAGCATGGTAAGATTTTAAGTTCATAAACATCCGTCACGTCTCAAGGGAAGCATGCTTAAACGTATTATATGCCATAAATGGAAATTGAGTTCCCCAATGCCCCCACCCCCCAAAAAAAAAAAAAAAGTTCTCCGATTCCAAATCTATGTAAAAAAAAAAATGTTGAAAATGCTTTTAAAAGCATCTTGTTTCAAAATTGCAGTGGTACAGATATAGATGATGCAGAGCACGCATGATGATTAATGGTGGTGGAGGTGAGAGTGGCAGTACTGATTTTTCTCCTTCCTCAGAAGAAGAAGAAAGAAAATTTTCCTCATCTGACCGGTAGACAGTAGTACCAGAAGTGAATTTTTCCATGAAAGATGGAGCACAAAAATGGGAATTAGAGACCCAAGTTACCTTTCTACTTTTTAGATCGTCCAAGACGGGGATATATATGTCTATCAACAGCTCTGCCTAAATTGGAGTCTGCCGTGGTGGGATGTGGACATTTTTTTATAAAAGTTGAAAATGAAACAAAAGATTAAAATAGAGAAAGAGGTTAATAATACGGTAAATCAACAGCCAAGTCGTGAGTGATCAGCATCAGCGGAGCAGCAAGTCAATTCAATCGGCATCCAAGTAAATGAATGAGGTGCGTGGGAACCCATCCTTAAACAATTACTACTAGTACTACTACTACTTATTGATGCTCTGGTTAAGATTTCTTCATTCGGCCGCCTGCATTTTTCCAGCCAAAGCGAAAGGACAGGAAAAAAAGAGAGGAGGCCATCTGAGGAAGGAAGTGCCCCAATGGCGTACGGACCCATAAATGTTGGTACTCGTACCAAAATATAAATACTATATTACTAAATGTCAGTAGGTGTAGCGAGCATGACGGCCGCGGTGGTGATGGCGGGACAAAAAATGAAAGCTAGCCACTAGGACCATTAATAGTTGGCAAGAGTCCAGCGTGTTCATATTTCAGGAAAAAACTGAAAAACACCCTGATCCAATCTAGATCCGATTTCAGAAATATGGAACTCCAAAAAAATCAAAATAAATAATTTATGAACAGATATTAGAAAAAAAATTACCTAATTTACCAATTGCCAATCCGATTATCAAAATTTTATATATATATATATACGTATCCTATTGCTAAATACTAACCAACAATCACTAATTAGCTAACTCAACTATAACTATATATGAAAGTCAAATTTTGATGGAAGTTGATATGTTGGAATTTAACTTGACAATTAAATTTGAAATTTTTTATTATTTCAATGTTGTTTAAGAATTGAGACTATGGTTTAGGATCTAGGATTATGAACCCCTTTTTTATGTGCATATCATGTTTGTTTGAATTGAAAAACAAATGGGATACTAATTTTGTTACGCTAAATTTTTAGAGAAAATTAAAATATTTTAACCCACAATTAACATTTTGAATTCCAGATATTATTACCAAACTATCAGTTCTTCGATCCAATTAACCAAACTAAAGTTTGGACAATAATCAGAGATATCAGTGTTATAAAACTAATTCTCGAATCACCGAAAATTTTTTTACCGTATTCCTAATTACCGGCCAAGGAACAGCCCCACAAGAGCCAACCCAGCAAAATGTCATCTTCATTCTTCATAATCTCTTGTCATATTGAGCATAGAGCTCGTACCCGTCTACCTAATTTCTCTCTTAAGTTGGATTTTAAGAACATACTTCAATTTAATTATATAAGTATTGGCCCTAGATAAGTTTTTACCGTGCTGAACATGAAAGCATCCCTGGCCAGCAGATTTTGTTTGGATAGGAGATTATTTGAAATAATTTTTTGAAAAAAAACACTGCAGCACACTGTAGTACTTTTTTGATGTAATGTGTGTGAGATAAAAAGGTAGTTGAAAAATGTGTTGATGATGCAAGCAAGTAAATTTTGGGAGTAAATTTCCTATCCAAATTTCATGTCCACCAACCGGACATGCAACTCCAAACGTATTACCTTTGCCTGATGAGGCAATGGCAAATTATAATGCATGAGATTTGTAATATTTAAGATAATTCTGTTTGGATGGGTGAGTTTTTCGCTAGTCTTCAATAGTTAATACTATTTCTCCAATTTTGTCTACTTCGGGAACTAAAAATTAATAAACTCTTGTTTTGGAAATTGGCAAGTCGTCAACTTGCACCTCTGCGGTCATATTAGTTCCTTTTAGCTTCTCCGCCCCCTCTCCCCTACCCAAAAAAAAAAAAAAAAAAAAGGTCAACAGACTTAAATAATATACTCGCTAATATTCATTTGGTTTATGGAATGATACAAAATTAGATTAATAATGATATAAGATTGAATTACTAAACCTATATTATTCAATGTTTGATTGTGTTTTACATATGAGATAATACACCCCATCTAATTGAATTAATCCCCTGTATAGGGATAAATTAATTCCACAGGAAAAGGTAGTATGAATTATGCCGAGATGAATAAGAGGTGGGATGATGAATATGATTGAGACTTATTCACCCCTATTAATAGAATAATGTTTTAGTTTATCAATTATATAGACCTGCTATTTCACTATATTATTATCCAAGTTTTGACTAATTTGCCTTTATAAAAAATTTACTCACTTGTCCATATTCATAAAATAACAAAACTTTTGGACAAACTTACCATTACTAGTAAATAATTTTATGTTTTGAACTAATTTGAGCATTTTAATGAAAGAACTAAATTTTGGACTAATTTACTCTACTATTAATAAATTAAAATTTTCAGTAATTTGACCCTACTAACATTTTAAACTTATTTATCCCTACTAAAAGCAAAAGTAAAATTTATACTAATTTGGCCCTACTAGTTCATTATATAACCACATTCTTTTAGTCAAGTTTAATGATCCAACCTATACCCTATTTCCAACCAAATATAGGACGAGAATTTTTTAAGACATCCCATCTAACACAGGGCTAACCCAATTTTGGATAACAATATTACTTATTTGAGAATGATTCAACCCAAAATGAATAATCTGAAAACAAGTAATTCTCTCCTATCCAATCCATGAAACAAACGCACCATCATGTGTTGGATGCTTTATCTGGGCAAACTAGAAAATTTAATGCGTGGAAAGTTATTGTAGAATCGTATTTATTATAACTTCTATATTTATGCATCTATAAGGTTACATCTAAGACAAGCTAATACATATATATTCCTCCAGTTTTAGGGTAAAAGTGCTGCCAATTAATGGATGCAAAACTAAACAATGTCGTACTTGTCGAAGGAAGTAGTAGGGTTATAAACCTCACCATGGACCGTTAGCCAGAAGCAGTTAGATCTCGACCGATGGCCTTGATTACGTATTCATTATGTTAGTCAGATTCACTCTTCAACTAATTTCGAGAGTTTCAGTTTTTGTTTTATAAAGAAAGTTCACAAGTGTTTCATTCAATTGGTGATTCCTTCTACCTATATATACTCTTCCGGGCTTAAAACAACGGTAACGGCCACAGACAGTGTGTTTTTCGTAGAGATGGCAAATGGGCGGGATTTATTTGGCATTGAAAAATATGGGTCATACCCAGACAGTCCCATATTAGCCATGAGACTAATATGGGCGGGACTAAAATGGGTTAAGCCCATTTGATCCTGCCCAAATACCCAAATTAATCCCATTTTATTTATTTTTTAAGAAACACTCTTTTGTTTCTCAATCAAATATCTCAATATTATCTTTTCTTTTTATATTATTTAGTTTGTTTATTTAACTTCATAAAAGTTCTACACTCTTCTTTATAAATTTTGCGATAATTTTTCAAACTAAATAAATTTTTCTAAATATGAAATTTATAAAAGACCAACTTCATATAAGTGGATGATTCTTTTTGGGAGTTCGTGTTGATTAAATAAAAATCTATTGATCAACAAAATTTAATTATCCCCAAAGTCCATCTACTCATGTACGTTATTTTATTTCTTAACTTTCAAGACCTAGTCTAAAACTTTTTCCAATTCTAAGGCCATCCTAATTCAATGAAATTCTATCAAGAATAGAATTTTGCAGTGATGGAATTTTGTAGTTACGAGAGAGCATCTGATGCATAAGTGCTAATTTACCTAACTTGTACTACAGCCTTATAATATTAATTTATTAATGTTGAGAAGAAAATGAAAAAAAAAAGCTTGTTTTTTATTTTGTTATTATTTTAATGAATACCCATGGGAGTCCCAAATAAATCCCATACATACCAATATTTTAAATGTGTATTATTGGATATATCCCAATAAGGCCCAAAATCTATATTTTAGATATCCATCCCGCTCAAATTAAATTTGGGTATGAGATTCCAATGGATTTTGGATATTTTTACCACTCTAGTTTTTCGTGTCTTCATACCGACCGACTAATTTAGTGCTACTGCAGTAATGACCTGCCTATTTGTTGAAACGGCCCAATAGCCTAGGATGAAAGGCCTATAAATCTATAAATGTACCATATTTATGGCCTCTAAAGTTAGCGGAAGTGCATTTAGACAGATGTAATAATATAACTGCCTGGTTTTGATTATGCTGAGCCCACAGAAATTTTGTCCATACCTCCCGGTTCTGGGGACTAGAATGAAAGGCCCGTGCATCCCCACCCGAATTTTACCAATTATCGACTTCAATTATACTACGATATATTGTATGTATGCATGTATCCTGATTCCTGACAACAAACATAGCCATTATTAAAACAAATAAATATTAACACAAAAGTAACAATATGCAAAAACATGGCAAACTTAAACAATGATAGAAAGTTGGGTCCACGCCTCCCGGTTCTGGAGACTAGAAAGAAAGGCCCTTGCATCCACACCCTTTTTTTTTTTTTTTTTTTGTTATTTAAACCAACCGCCTTTGAGCTATCTTTTTTGACAAGCAGATAAAGCACACACTCATTAAATTACACCTAAGGCCACTGAAACACTCACCTAAGGCCTTTGAACTATCGACCACCACAAAAACTTTAAGAGTTTTGTGAGGTGGGCATTCAAGGGTTTAAACATTGACTTCCATTAAGTACCACTCGATGTGACTTATTATTTTAAATGGCTTCTTCAAAATCCAAACAAGTGCATAGTGTGTCCATTTGGTCCGATGGCGATTCAATCCCCATCGGTTTTCTAATGGTCCAATTAGGTCTTCTCCTAGTTAGGTTACTCCCACCCTTAGATAGGTTAAAATAAAAGTAAATTATAAATGTTGCCGTCTCACAAAAAAAAAAAGAAAAAGAAAAAAGATATGTCTCTCTATTAAGTATAAACTATGAATTGCGCCATACAGCAATTGCATAGTTGCTCAATGCCTTGCATCTTTTTTTGGAAAGACGACATAGTAGTGTCTCATCAAATAGAAGCAGTACCATGAATCTAGTGGAATCTAGTGCTAGTATAAACGGTGCACCTGCGAACAGACAACTGCAAACAAACCAACCAAACTAGGTGGACGACAAGTGCGATAAAAAGTAGTTTCATTTTTTCATGTATTTAGTTTAACTTTTCTTGATGAAAACCGCAAGCTCCCCCATTTTTTCCCTTTCAGCAGCGGTACATGCATACGTAGCTTCGGTTTAATTATGAACCCTTGAGTGGGAGACCACAGGGATTTGTACAACAGTAGTGTAGATTACAGTTGAAGAGTGGGTGGAAGTATTTAGGGATAGTCACTCACCAACGCCAACTGGGTATTAAATGTGTCCATGTACAATCCACAAATGTGGTAAACACAACCAAATTTATCACCTGTATCACCACCGAATCTTTACTTAGCTGTTTTTTTTCTCTGTCTCTCTCTCGCTCCGTTTTCTTCCTTCCATTTCTATTGCTTTCATGCATTCAACCGCGGATTTTCCTCCCCTCATTCTTTCCTCCCTCTCTCTCTCTCTCTCTCACACGCACACACACACAGAGTCACAACTCAAAAGACTCCCCCGCCCACCCTCAAAGTCACAAGTCATAACTCCCCACCTCCCAACCCCACCATAACTTCTGGTTGCTATGCTTATATAACCAGGCCCTTGCTATGTGCAGTGTAAAAAGGAATTAAGCACTAGCTTGATAAGTATTTTCCTTGATCATAGATTGTCAGTGCGGGAAGATGTTTAGATTAATAACAGGAATACCAGGGCCCAGTGGCTTCGGATCGGCTTCCACCGCTGAACAAGTTACGGAAGGGATTGATGCCACCAGCCTCACTGCTATTGTTACAGGTGACGAGCCGGTTGATTGTTGATACATATAATCCGAAAAAGAAAAAGAAAGAAAAAAAAATTGTGGCACTCTTCATGATTGCGTTTATGCGTATCATTATATTGCATATTAGGATAGGATTGGCAACTTGACTGACATTGCATTTGTAATACTACTTCTTTTGTGTGCCCGCGCGCAGAAGACATATGGTTGATCTAGCAGAAAAGAAAAAGAAAAGTGTCAAGAGACTAAACCAAAAAAAGGACGTGGTTGGATGGTTCAATTTTATTTTAATCCCGACTTGTGGTTCAAGGAAGTTGGTAATTTTTTTTTTTTTGGTGGGGTGCTTTTCTTAATTTCTTTCACCCAAAGAAGAAAAATGATTAAATAAATTTTAGCCGCCATGCATCTTGCTAGTTTATGTCGGTTGACAACTCGTGGCAATAATTTTTTTTTTTTTTTTTTGGGGTTTGCGCATCACAATTGTGGCAATTCCCGACATGTTTCGTAGTATACTGATATCCAGTTGACAAGATTCTTTTTCCGATTATAGTGTTCAAGTTTGCCACCCTTGCCTGCTCCTTGACTCTCCCTGTTTTTCCTAGATGTAGTTCGTTGGTTTTCTTACACCAGTTGATTGAATGGATTGTGTACCCGTATTTTGTTTCTTTGATATGTTCAAGTCTACATATGAGTCCATAACTACTTCCTCCTGTAGTCTGTGCAATATACGGTTCTTTGGATTTCAGCCAATGCTTTACCTCTTGTGCTGCACTGCTATACATTAAGAGGTTCTTAGGCTTAAATTTGCTGTGGAGGATCGGCAAGGGGTCTTATGCTCCATCCGTTCATCACAAGTAAAGATAATGCCCACACGAAGCAAATGCAGCTGAAGAAAGTTTACTCATGAAATACTATTATTAAGTCCCTTGGATGGTTTAAAATCAAATTGAATACAGGATAGGAGGAAAAACTAGAAGCCGCAAAAATTCAGTTAATATTAACTAGTATATGCCATAATTTCTATGCTGATTCTATCCAAATTCACTGGTGAGACAAGCTTCTGAGCTTTCCAGGCCGGTAACAAGCTAGTAACGAGAATGACTTTGTTTCAACTCAACTTATTCGATGCCACTTTGTGCATTTTCATATTTCTGGCTGAAAAAAAAAAAAAAATCCTGCAGGTGGTGCAAGTGGGATAGGCTTTGAAACAGCAAGAGTGTTAGCCCTGAGGAAAGCCCATGTGGTTATTGCTGCAAGAAATGTTGAGGCTGCAAATGAGGCAAAGCACAATATTCTGAAGGAAAATGAAACTGCTCGCGTTGATGTCCTAAAACTGGACCTTTGCTCAATCAAATCGATTAAGGCCTTTGCTGATGACTTCTATGCCCTTGATCTTCCTCTCAACATCCTAATGTGATCCCCTTTTCTCCCTCTTAATCTCTTTCTCTGTATTCTCATATGCAAATTCTAGTGAATGATGTCAAACTTGAAGGGTATTGAAGTTATTAAGTCTAATCTAAAAATGACATGATTGAATCTTCAGCAACAATGCTGGTGTCATGTTCTGTCCCTACCAGCTTTCTCAAGATGGAATAGAGATGCAATTTGCAACTAATCACCTTGGTATGTATTTTTATCAACTAACGCATATGAGCTTATAAACTTAGCCACTGTCACTCTCATATCTTTGATGTTGGGTAAATGGTTGTTCTCAGGTCATTTCTACTTGACGAATCTTCTTCTTGACAAAATGAAGCACACTGCAAAGTCTACTGGCATCGAAGGTAGGATTGTGAATTTGTCATCCGTGGCCCATATCCATACTTATAGCGGAGGAATTCGATTTGATGGCATCAACGACAAAGACAGGTTTTGTGCTTTGCCAGTTTTCTCCCATCAGCAGTCTGTTGAGTGCATGTTGTTTCCCCTTATTCTTTCAAAGAATGACTACCATTACACTTTTACATGCCCTTCCTATTCTCTGTAATGCTGCCTTGTACCAGTTACTCAGACAAAAGGGCCTACGGGCAATCGAAGCTAGCCAACATTTTACATGCCAATGAACTCTCTCGGCGTCTGCAGGTGACCTTGATGCTTCTGTTTCTATATTTCAGAAAATCACTAGTATACCAAGTGTGTATCTGTTACTTTTGTTGTTCTGTGGAAAGCAAAAAGATGTGGTTACCATGACATTCTGCTTGTTTCTTCATTCTGTTGGGTAAACAAGTCAAGAGTATAGAATGTGATGCTTTCATTTGGAAACTGTGATTATCAATTAAGAAAACGTGAAAACATAGTAATTTGTCCATCTCTGATGTAACGTCCTATGTTGACATCATCTCCCTGGTTAGTCAAAGCCAAGTTGACTGTTAAGATGTGCAAAAAGTAATGTTCATCAAATCTTGAAGGTCTTTAACAAACAAGGCATATTCATTGGACCTTCACATAGACCCTTGTACTTGATTCTCCATCTCGAGTATGTTTCAAACTTCTGCTATGGGCAGGAAGAGGGAGTGAACATAACAGTCAATTCAGTGCACCCAGGATTGATAATGACTAACCTCATGAGATATTCTGCGCTGCTAGTTGGTAAGTATTGATTTCTCAAGGAGGAATTTTGATTCTGCCATATTTTGTTTTCCAGATATTAATTGAGGGTCATTGGCAGGAGTTTTCCGGGTGTTCACCTTTATCTTGTGGAAGAATGTGCCTCAGGTAAATCAAGCAAACATCAATGCATAGAGCAGTTGACTAAATGTTTTAATTTCCCCCATTCCAAATTAGCTTAAGACGCAAAGAATCAGGTGCTTGTGTGTTTTTCCATTTTTCTCATTTCTGAGGTTTCCTTCAATTGTGATCACATAGTTTCTCAAGGACGCATGTGGGGTTATTAAGAAACACAGTGATTCAGCTCCGTCGCTTCTTGTTGTATATAAAAAAGTGGTCTTTAGTAGAATTTATCAGCGCGTTTAACTCCCTAAAATTGAACGCAATTAGTCTGGTTTGCTGAATTATACACGCATGTCTAAATTAGGTGGAATTTCATCTCTACTGTGTATAAAGTCCCCATCCAGAAGAGCGCGAAGCCACTGCCTCCCATTCTCTACCAATCCGGTCATCCATTCATTTTACCAGTAGAAGTTGTGTATAAAGCATGAAAATTTCAGCTTGGGAATTCGTTTTGCAGGGGGCAGCCACAACATGCTATGCTGCACTCCACCCGAGTTTGCAAGGTGTGACTGGAAAATACTTTGTTGATTGCAACGAGTTCGTGCCAAGCAAGTTTGCAAGAGATGAAGCTTTAGCCAAGAGACTCTGGGACTTCAGCAACAAGTTGGTGAATGCAGCTCAAAACCAATGAAATGTACTATTGTATTTCCTAGTTCGCTCCTATGTCAATCAGTTACGCTCTCTCTATATAGCTAATCTGGCTGCCTGTTTGAGACCAAATTCAGAAATTGAGCACAGGCAGAGAGTTTTTACTTTGGTCGTTGAAGTGATTGCGAGACCATACCACTATTGATACAAAAAAATTTCAATTATTTGCAGAGTCTTCCATACAACATCCAATTTCTCCCCCCTCTGAACCAAAAAAAAAAACTTGAAAAAATTTCTTACATTGGACTGATTCGCACGTGGCTCTCCGTTTTATGCTTTTCGCTGCTGAAAGAAAATATTAATGAAAAAGGAAAAGGGACCTGCATGCTGTACTACTAATCCTCTGTAACTGCAAACAACCTGGGATCCGAAGGAAGCAGAGTGCAGAGACACAAGTCCACAGTCCACAGTCCACAATCCATAGTCCATACTAAAGCTTAGTACGTAAGACTAATCTCTGGGATCCTCCATCTCCCATAAAGCCAAAGCTTTAACTACGTAAGCGGAGGTAGCTACAATGACTGCCGCGAAAACGGGGGGGACCAGCAAGTCCATTTTAGACCTTTTGAACAGCTGAGCCGGCAGGCAGAGGAGTTCCCCGGGAATGTCGACCGGAACTCTAACCGTCATAGACCCTCCTTGTCCCTGCCCCTGACCGTGTTGCTGTCGTTGGAGTCGACAGGCCTGAGAGAAGGAAGAAGCGGGATTCACCGCAGAAACAAAAGCCAACTCAGGGGAGAAGGACGCCACCGCCACTATTATGGACAGGATTGTGGTCCATGTTGCGGCATAGAGCAGTAGAGGCCACCGCGGAGAAAGCCTCTGCACTATTGCCTTCCACAATATGAAAGTAAAGCTCATCCCGTACTAACCCAAAAAAATTAAATAAATAAATAAAAAGATGGGTGCTAATAATAATATGAACGAACTTCTTGTGAGAACAAGGATGATTTATTTGCCCAGTTTCCTTTCAGTACACACATAGTGTATATAGATGGATGGATGGATGGCCGGAAGAGTATTGGGTAGTGGATTGGACCTAATCTCAACTACTTTGAAGACGGGTTCAACTTTCAAGTAGTTTGGTTGTCGTTCAAAGCCTCTAAAGTGGAAGAAGAAAGTAACTGTCGACTAACTCCTCCCAATTTTCTAGTCCGACTCTGTTGGTTTGTGTTAGGAGAGCTACAACACAACCGAGCGAGAACAGGTTATTTTGGTGAACCGTGGCACCATTACCTATTAACTAATGGGCTGGAGCTGATTTGCAATTTGCATAGGTACAGTTAAGTTTTTGGGGAAAATGATCGATCTGTTTTGTCAATCCGGCTCCCTTGATTACCAAGATTATCAGGTAAATTATTTGTCTACGATATCTTTTGCACCTTTTTTTTCTTTTTTTCTCTCCAAGCTATCTTGACGTACCATTCAAGAAGTAAGAGCACAAGACGTTTTCATGCTAGCATACGTTTTAGGTGTGGCTTTTTTGATCTTTGCTTTCAACTTTGAAGACGTTTCCTCTCATTTCTGTTTTACCACCGACCTCTCCGCAACAAGAACCTTCAACATGCCCAGTTTGCTCCTTGTTAGTCTTTCTTTTGTTAAAAACAACTACATAATTTTACCACTGAGCCTTCCACAACAGATTGTGCCTGCGAATATGGAAACTGTCATTTCGGCACTCTTAACAAATGTAGTTCCATGACATAAAATGAACCACAGAACATTTCTTTTCACGACCAAATGCACAGTGGAAGGCAAAAAAAGAGATAGAGAGAGAAAAAGAGGGGGATTACAGCAAACAACCACTCACACAACCCCTGCTCCCTCGCTCGAAGGTTTTTCCAGGTCGAGCCTTTCAAGTTCAGCTTACAGATACAGACAGAAGAAAGACACCAATTTTATCTTGAGGATATTGTCCACGCCTTCTTTCATAATTACGTGGGGAGCCGAAATTTGCTCACCAAAATGGTAAGAAATAAAAGAAGAACCAGTCGTAACTTGAAATCCTCCTAAAGGGTATCGCCCCCTCAAACGCCTGTTTTTCACTTGATTGAAATCAACCCAATTTGGAAGACAGTAGAACCATTCCAAGAGACGGAAGATGAACTTCGAAAGCGACTGATCCATGATAACCTCAGCAGCAAGCCCACAACCGTCTTCTTAAAAAAATTAAGCAGCAGTGCGGAAGGAAAAAGCTCTTTCTACCTTGAGTATAAGGAAGAGAAAAGCAGCCACTGAGATGCAGAGTATGACAAGCACGATTACAACAATTATGTGGAGTGCAACGTGGGGGCTCATGAAAAACAGAATCGCAATTGATAGACTCTGCCAGAACTTAAGCTGTGCAAATGCCCCTTCCTGTACAAGACCAAGACATTAGATATTTGCTGCACCGTAAGAAATTCAGCGCATGAGCAGTTCAGCAGAGTGCTTGCAATTATCAAGCCAATGAGAATGTTCTGACATCTCAGAAGAAAAGACTCATGAACCAAGACATGAAGACCATTTCTGACTAATCCAGCATTCAAAGTTTGAAAGCAAAAATGATTGAGAATTTCCAGAATAATCCAAAACAATTTGGATTAAGAAAAATGAAATGACAGAACTAAGATTTGGTTGGGCCAAAGCCAATTTTTCCCCTTTTTTTTTTTTGGGGTGTTGTTGTTGAAGGGATTCCCTATGACACACTATATGTAAAAGGGAGAGGTGGAGGTTTGGGGTAAGCAATTGTTGTCACTTATAGACTTCGAACTTCCCCCTTATAAAAATTACTTGTTACTCCACTACCTAAACAAATGTTGTCAGGATAACCACCATTAACCATTTTTTAACCTTGACTATCTATACAAATGTTAATAACATAATTGCCTCTAAACATTGTAACTACCAAACTTACAATCATTTAATAGAAGGAAGATCAAATTATCTAAGTTAGCTTTAGTAATCAAAATTTTATATAAAATAATTTGGACAAAACATTTATGCACTTTTAAGTTGCACATACATTGTGTGTGCTTTTAGCACTAGTCTACTTTAAGGTTATTGCTAAGCCATGTAAACTGCATTCCATCTGGTTTTATCCTTACTGCTCTCGGTAGGTTTGCTTCCCGGTGTTGAATCCCATAAGCGTAACAAGTTGTTCCACTACAGATTTAATACTTCCTAGCAGAGAAAATACTAAAGACTTCACATTTGAACGAGATTGGAAGAGTCAGCTCTAATTCTTGGAAAAATCCAGAAAAATTGGGTCACAAAACACTCTGACCAAGTGAACAAATTTTACAAGCTCGTACTCAGTGGCAATTGAAAAGTCACCATCTTATCACAGACTAGGCATGCGCTAACTTATAAATATCTAAAAACAATTGTCTTTATCATATGATTAGACCACGAAAATTGCCAGCTTAGCAACAGATGAAGAAAATCATTACCAGATTGTGCTTGAAAAGAATCCCAAGAAATGCACTGAGCTGCGTATTAAGAACTCCATCACCAATACCCAACAAGGCAGCTATGAGGAAAGGATATAAAAAGCCAAGTACTCCATGAAGCATGCTACATCACAGACCAAAAAGAAGTAATAGCAATAATAAGATTGAGAGAATCAATCATGTCAATACAGAACATCAGCTTCCGCAAAAGAACAAGGTGTAATAGTAGAAGCAGACCTGTAGTTCACAAAAAGCAACAGGAATGCAATAGTCTGAATGAAAACCCCACTAAGAACTATCACGGTAATTGTTGAAAGACCAGATGTGAGTTGACCAGCACCAAGCGAACACTGAAAAATATTTCAACCACCCTTATTAGAGAGCATTAGGAAACTATAGCATCTACCAAGCTAAAAACATTAAAAGCATTATATGTTACAGTAAATGTAACTTTTAGGTACATATCTAGCACAATAACCAATAAGAAAAGCAATGGATTGGAAATGTATATCTCGTTGAAGCCAAAAAGCATGCTAAGCAGCATGGCATCGTAGAAACTCCTCCAAATTATTGATTTTTATGGCAGAGAATTAATGTGGTGCTAAACGAAAGCATGGTGAGTAGAAAATAACATCTACAGGTCATAACATCAAATTTGAGCCATTCTATATCTCCATTTGCATACTCACAACCGCATCAAAGACTCCATAGACTGCCATTACACCACCAACACCAGGCTCACCCAATGTAGGCTGAACCACATACTTTGTGAATGCAGCCCTGAAATAGAAGTATTTCTGAGCTCAACAGAAGAGATAGAAAGAGAAATAATAAATTCCATCTGAGAAAAACTGAATAGAAGTAGAAGGATTAGAGCAACATAATGGGGTTATTAATTTACCACACAAATGATTGTTGAAAGCCTGAGTACGCGATAAGAGGGATGACTAAGAGAATTCTTATGTCAAGTAAAAGAGCCAGGACAGCCTTAAACAAGGACACCACCGAATTACAGAAACTAACCAAAGAGTTGCGTTCCTCCTCTTTCTCTGTGGCATTTCTGTTACTTAAGAAGCACATAAGAATGGTACCTATGGTCATGATACACAGAAATACAATGAACAGTAAAGTTGTGCTAGTGGTACTCCCTTCCTGCAGTTAAAAAATAACAGATCATGAACACCTGATCTGAATGCACTGAAAAGGGGGAAAAACCAAACAAGGGTCATTTGACAAACAACTGAAGGTTTTGCATATCATCTCCTGCCACTAAGCCAGTAACATCCATTTGAACTCAAGGAAACAGCATATTCTGGTTAATAAGACTCCACCAGAAACAATTATAACATGTTTTCTAAGAAGAATAAATTCCATTCAAATGCGCTTTGAGCAAAGCTTCAATGGGAAACAATCTTAAGATTAATGAAAACTAATGAAATGAAAAGGATTTGCAACAGTAACGTAGCCTAAAAAATGACTTATTCGCATACCTTTCCGCCTCTCAACAAAGCAAGAGTGATGAGATTCCCGACAAACTGTAAGTTCCACATGAAAAGCGACTTTTTGTTACAAGAAATTAAAACTCAAAAAACTGATAGAGATTTGATTTTAGGAACTTCAACAACATTACCTGATGGCTAGCAAACATCCCCCAAAATTCACCATTGAATTTACCAATGACAGTTCCTTCAGGCAAGTCATTATCCAATGCGTGACCGCGTGCAGTTGACGTAAGATATGTTCCCTAGTAAAGCAAAAAATGAACAAGGTACGTATTTTTTCATGAAGAGCAACGGATCAACATTTGGAGTCATAACAAATCTGAAATTGCACCTGTGCGACCCATATTATTGAAGCAGTAAAGCCAAGATACAATGAAGCTGGCACCATAGTATACCTACAAAACAATAGTCAATCAAGGTAATGGGATATCCTTTCCTTTATTATTATTATTATTATTGATCAAAGTAGGGTGGATGGGGGTGGATTTTATTCATGATCATAACTAATTGTAATTTTATGAAAGCTTACGGCATAAAATCAAGTCACGGATGCAAGAAAAGAAAAAATGACGGGGAAAATGGTTTAGGCTAATACAGTAGTTACCAGGTAGGCTTCAAATTGGCAGCTATGAACAACCAATAGCCAGTGGTACCAAGAATCAGAGAGTTCTTGGAACCAAGATTCCCAACGACCACAGAAGCAATCACCGAAAAGAACGTAAAAGACAAGTACAATATCCCCAGTGAAATGGTCCCCAAATCTCCCTCCTTTTTCAGCATACAACAAAAGATTAAATCAAAATTGACCCTTAAAAATCTGTATGATAAAGCTAAAGAGAAAGAAAAAGAAGAAATGGGTTTCGTTGAAAATGAAATTAGAAGTTAAAATAGTACTGACAGTATTAATGGTGCTCTCCAAATTCTGAGCAGCCCCATAGGCCAAAAAGATCAACAGGAAGGCCCAGCTGAGGATATGAACTTCTCTTTTGTAATTGATGATGGTGAGGTTCTTTTGAGGTGACGAGCCGACATGATCAACCACCAGCCGTGTCTCCTCATCCATGGCCATTAAGCTTCTTGACAGAGACCAACAAAAGACCCAAACCCAATTTTAATCAAAATTAAGTCAACCAAAATTCACACAAACCAATCGCAACCTTTTTTGGCTTATAAACACGTGGTGTGTGTGTGCGAAAGTGCAGACCAGGTGATGCATGTGTATCGTGTAGAATATAACAATTATTTCGACAAAGGGGCAACAATTCTTATTACATTACATTATAAAAACATATAGTGCCGGCGGAGCTAATAGGAAGAAGGCGACATGAGAAAAGGGATTGGATTGAGGCCAAGGAAGGACCTGCAATTTGAAACAGCCAAAGGGGTTTGGGCGGCCAAAGCGGTAATCATCAACGGGTCATACTCTCAGCTGCATCTTCTAGTTCTATCATCTATGGTACGACATACAAGTAATTCTATACTATAGCACTAGTTGTAATGCTGCTAGAAATATTTTATAGTCAAATACAGCCTTGTACCTCAGTCCTAGCTGTTTTCTTCTTTGTCGCGTTAAGAGGACTAGGACAAATAATGAGTAATCTCGGGAGAAATGCTTTCTTTGTGCTGTCGTAGATACGTTGCCCCCCGTCCTTGCCTGTGGTGGTTGGCCCTCTTCGCCTCCTCTACGAAGAGTATCCGTAGTTGTTAATATCAAATTAGCGGTCTTTTGTTCCTCTAAAAGTTTCTGCCGCACTCCGATGCATACGACAAAAACTAGGTTAGCAGGTGCAAGCATGGTTCAAAGTCTCGGCCGAGTCGGAACCGGAACAGAAGGTAGCGATACGAGACCGTTCCGATTCGACGTCGAAACATGCGACTCGTCGGGAAATCGTCGAGACTCGGCCAACTCGGACCGAATCGTCTCCGAGATGATGTGAATCGGTCGAGACTCCTGAGTCGTCTCGTGTCAACTCGGCGAGACAACCTCTAAAAATTTTGTTTACTAATTTTTTATTATTTTTATTTAGCATATTTTTATTTTATATTTTAAAAAATTATTTACAATTTTAAAAAAATAAATGATTAAAAATATGCGTCTCGCCGAGACCGCGACCGATATGCCGAGTTCGATATGGAACGGTACAGGGCGCAACCGCGACCGTGACCGCGACTTTGAACCATGAGTGCAAGTCGTAACCAAACACCAAGTATTACAGTAGTGACACACTACCAACTTAGAGATTAAGTGGACTCTCATTTCACGTGAACTGTTTTCTTGCTGCATCTTAGATCATGCTTGGGCTTCTGGAGTTTAGTTTGATGAAGTCGGGGAAATATATAGTAATGGACAAATTTTATTCGTTACCCTTCGCTCTTCTTGCTCCCTTTTTCCCCCCGGTCCTTTCCTCCTCCTCCTCCTCCTGTCCGGTTGCTTTTTTTCTCCTAAGGTGCATCTTTTCAATTCCGAATTTTAAAACCTTCTCCATCTTCAAATAAAGCGGGCAAGATCAGACATCTTCAACTTTTATTCACGTCAACTCTCTCTGCCTCCTTACCTTGGTAGGTATCTGATTCAGAGGATCTTCCTTTCTTTTACAATGCTTCGCCCACGGGGAGGATCTTGAACTTCCACCGCTTTCGTCTTGCATCTTAAATCAATCAAGGTTGCCCTCATGCGCTACCCAAAATAACTGGCTGGCGTGAATCAACTCGGGGAAGTCGGCCAGCGTCTCACGTTATGTTCTTCCCTTTGCAAGTTTTTCCAATACCACAAGTCAATTTCGCAATGATATGTTCTTTACCCTTGCAAGATTTTCCAATAATACCAGTCAAATTGCGTCTTGGGATAGTCTTTTTCCCAGTATCACATTGATCTTGGACAAGCTAATATACACATAACAATTAACAGCTGGAGTCATGATCCCAAAGATGCGCAGGAACAGGCATGATCCCTGAAACACCCCATACTCACATCCCTAAATTACCAATCATGTTCATGTGATTTAATTATACCTACCAAATCCGCCATAAAAAATAAAAAACAGCCACATGAATAGGCAAAATTCCCAAACCCAAGAACGTACGCAACAAGCATAATACGCCACAAAATTAACAAAGTTGATAAAATTCCATGTTTACAGCTTACAACAGGCAGGGAAAAACGCACACATTTTAATACAAAACCATATAGCTGTCAATAACGGTAAGCAACAGTGCACAAATGGAAATGGATCCAGCAATGTCCCTAGGTTCTTGGGCATGAGGGATAAATTATGACGTCTCTTGAAAATCCCAAAATAGCTTCTGGTGCTCAGGATGTAAGTTTACTCGAAACACACCCGCTCCCTAAAATTGACAATACAATAAAATCCAAAAATGACGTAGCAAATGTCTCTTAAATAAGCTCAAATAGATAAATCACGGGCAAAAATCCTTGAAGCCAATATGTTGCAGAATCAACGTTCACGATTCCTATTCAATGACCAAGTAGACCTTGAAGGCCCCCCACCATAGGATGGCCTACGATCGTCACGCCACCGATCACTGGTTTGTGATGTTCGATCATCCACTCTGCTTCCACCAGTTTCAGGAGGTGGGGATTGCCCAGCAGCATCAGCTTGCGGCCTTTTGAATCTGGGCACATATTTTCCAGGATTTTGTGCAGCAACAGCGGGGACGGTCGGCACTTGGTCTGATGGGCGTGCAACAGCAGATGGATCAGCATGCCTAGGAGCCACAAAAGATGATTTTCCCAAAGCCTCTTCTTTCATCTTCTTCGCTTTTTCTTCCAGCTCACGTTCACGTTGCCTCTGAATTTCAGCAATCTCATCCAACTTAGCCTTTCGTTCAGCTTCCTCTTTCCTACGTCTCTCCGCTTCTGAAAATTTCCCCAATTAACAATGGGCAAACATCAGCAGTTACACAAAGATTTCATACCATTTAAGACACCAATTTTGATAATCCGGGATTGCCATTTGGATGAAACTGTTCACAACTGATAAAAAAAGCAGAATACAGATACCACTTGATGATGCAACTCAGGTGAGAGAAGCAAAATCATATTTGCAGTTGCATGTGAAAAAGACTCAGAGCAAAACTAGAGCCATAGAAAGCAGTAGCAATTAGTTTCAACATGTCCGCTGTAATTGTTACTGCCTCTGTAATAGCAAAGCAAAGACATTCATGTGTCCTACAATGACTACAAAAATATAGGGGCTAGGGGACACAGAGTTGCTTCCATCTGAAAACTTCAGGAAACCAAGTAACAGGAAAAATTGAATCAGACGCATTTAAATTGCAGAAGTGTGTCTCCATTTGTTACTGCCATTTAGTTCACTGCAAATGAGGAAGATAGCATGATGATTGACCTTAATTTGCAGAGAAACTAGAGTCAGACAAGTACATATTCCAAAATTGGACCAGAAGACACTAGTTCACTGAAAAAGAGGAAGACATTGACCTTATTTTGCAGAGAAACCAGAGCCAGATAAGTAGAAATTCATGATTGGACTGGAAGAAGTTATTAGTCTTTGCCAAACTACACACCACAAATTGTTACCAAATTTTAAAAAATGACCAAGTTTCCTCCTCCATTGCAACCCCAAAAAAAAAAATCCAGGCCCCAAATAGTAAACTTAATTAATTAATGTCAGACAAGTTACCTTCACGCCTTTGCGCTTCCTCCTCTTCATGTAGTCTTCTTAGTCTCTCCTCTTCAGCTCTCACGTAATATATCATCTTTCTCTGTATCTCCCTCTCCCGTTTCCGTGTCTGGATGATTTGGTTGATTCGATCTTGTCTCTCCTTCATTAACCTGTTGAATTCAAATTCCCTGCGACTAACAACTCTTTCCTGAAATAGTTTCTGCAAGCATCAATTGACCATGTGGACTCAGTTTCACGCACCAAATGCTCCAGGATAAAACAACTTACGATGCTTATCTTTAACCAGGAAAGTGCCAATTTAAACCATTAATACTACAACTGACATGATTGAACAAAATTAAAGCACAGCTTTCAAGTATTAATAAAAAGCATGAGTTCTTTGACAAAAGCCCCCCTAGGCACTGGTAAGTCATAGAGCTATTTAACCCAACAACAGATATGTGGTGCAATATTTGCAATCACACACTTTTTAACCAGTTTCACACACCAATGCTCCAGGATAAAACAACTTCAGATGCTTATCGTTAACCAGGAAAGTGCCAATTCAAACCATTAATACTACAACTGACACAATTGAACAAAATTAAAGCACAGCTTTCAAGTATTAATGAAAAGCACGAGTTCTTTGACAAAAGCCCCCCAAGCACTGGTAAGTCATAGAGCTATTTAACCCAACAACAGATATATGGTTCAATATTTGCAATCACACACTTTTTAACCCAACTTGTGACGTCCAGATTTATTCAGGTTGGCCCAAATTGACCTGAACCTGACCTTTAGCATACACATCTTTATGCACTTTTGTAACTGAGCTATTAATGATTTTTCATCTAATTCCAAAAGTTTTTCGAAAACAATAAACAATCACTGGACTAACCTTGTTTTCCAACATGCGTCCAAGCCTTCTTTTTTCCTCAAGATCTCCTGCATGCCGTTGTCTGCTGAGCTCAGTCTCTTGCTGTAACCAAATAAGTAAATTCCGAGTAAGAGAAATAACAAATTCTTTGAATATCCAAGTTAATACAAGTATAGAAAGGGAAACACTTGAGGAAGTAGCTTTGCTTCTCCCGGTTTAGACTGACATTCCAGAACAAAATTAAGGAAACATAGAAAGAATAAGTCCACACCTGTTCCTCACGTTCATGAATAGCAGCTTCTTCTACTAATTTTTGCTGAAATGCAGCTTCAACCAGGGGTGCAGCCTCTTCCCTTTTGGCTCTCTCCAAATAATCCATTGTTTTAGCAAGCCTCTGTAACTTTTTCTCCATCTCTTGTCTCTCCCTCAGTTGTTCAGTCAGGGCCATTTCCATCAAAGTTTGCTTGGTAATCTTTTCCTGGATCCATAGAAAGGTCAGTAAAAAGTGCCTACTGTAAGCAAAGTTAAGATTATACCTTTTGATACTTACTCCCTCAAGAACTGGTTTCTTCCCCTTCTTCTTGCCGCGTTTTTCAGCTTCTTGCAGCAAAGCTTGGGCCTCTTCTAGCTCCCTCTCCTCTATTTCCTTGAGGATCCTCTGATTCTTCCGTTGCTCGTACTCAGTAGCAAGCCTTCTCTGTTCTGCCTCTTCGGTAATCTTTTGCAATTTCAACCTCTTTGATTCCTCCTCCCTCTCCTAAATGTATGTTTGACAAGAAAATGTTTCACAGTCCACAATGATCAGAAAAAAAAAATCATCTTATACACAGATGGTTAGGAACTTACCATCTCCAAGAGTTGACGTTCTTGTTCTTCTTTTCGTTTCTCAATTATCGATTTACGTGCAAGAAGCCTTTTGTGTTCCTTTTCCACAATCTCTGCTAAACCTGATAGGGCTTCCCCAAGTTTCCGTGCCTTCTTCACAGGAGGATAAATCATGACCCTTGCTTTGCTCAGTGATTCAGTAAAGAGGACTACGTGATCCCGGAGGCCATCAGATTCTAAACTCTGAATGGAAACATTATTGTCACTCCACTATGACCTCCATCGTAATAAAAAGTATGTGGCAAGCTTAAGAAAATACAAAAGGCCAAGCAACAAGTCATACTAGACCATGATTTTCCTGTACAAGCATTTTTAACCCGTACAGGACAAGATTCTAATTGTTGCCTCCTTGTTAGTTGGCAGAAGCATACAGGTCATAACAAACCAAGTTTGTACAAAGTCAACTGGATGGAAGCTATAAACTTTTCCTTTCCCATTCAATTCTCAGAGGCAGGTAAATGTCACAGCACTCCATTCAGGTTTTTCACAAATTTAAGGGAAGAATATTACAGATATATTGTGCACCATGAGCATTTCCCGAAATACTTTGAGCACAACTGGAAAGTTCAAACAAACAAATTGCAGATATTGATGAAGCTTTAGAATGCATAAAATACTTGGCCACAAAAGAATAGAAATTAGGCTAGTGGTAATGGTATCCACTTACATTTATCATGTTAATAATCTTTATCATTCTGCAAGTTATGCACATTGACTAATGAAGTTAACCCATTTTACTCAGTGAATTGTTCCTACAAATTGCAGTGCTCATGTAATTTCAGAATCACTTATCTGAAGCAACCAAGAAACTCACTTGTTGACCAAAGAAAACAGCACCCTTCATGTGATCAACTTTCATAGAAATAAAATTGTGTTTAACAGCATCGACAGATATCTTCTCGACAGCAGCAAAATCAAAGAAAGAGATCATCTTAGATAAAGTTCCAATCTTCATCGTCTGATACACCTGAGATACCTGAAAAACAGACAGAAAAAGAAACAACCATCGAACAATCACTGGCAAAATACACATCAAAGAAATCAAATGAAATAAATAGACAAGAATGATTAAATCAAACCTGTTGCAGCAACCTCAAAGTGGCAAGCTTTTCAAGAGCAGGAACATATTGAGACAGCTGGACTTCTGGGCCAGAAGAAGCTGAAGAAAGCTTACCCCCAAGCTTCGAGATTTTGGTTAACAACGGCTGTACTTTTATAGCCAAATCTAATGGGATAAACTCATGCTCTAGTAGATGGTAAAGATCTTTTACTTCTTGTGTGACACATGACATTACTCCTTTTGATGCCTGTGCAGGAAAATCTAGATTCTTAAATCATAAAGATAACAAGTGCAAGCATTATGAATACACTAAGACATGACCCTGCTTGTTCATTCTAACATAACAGACACATGGAAGTCAAGAAACCAACTCAGTAATCAAATTACCAGTTCTGCAAGAAGGCCAGCCCGAGATAGCTGGGAAAAAAATAAAAAAAACATCAGTTAAGGGATAAGTGAACTGCAACAGTTAAATGGAGAAAATGTAGTCATCATTTTGCTACCACTTCTTTGCCATCAGATCTGGGTTCAACGTCAAATCCAATAAGACTAGCAACTTTCAAATTCCTTTCTTTCTCATTCTCAAGCTCCAAATGAGACGCACCCTGCGAGTGATCATAAGGAGGAACTGACAGTGCAGCTAATACAACAGATGATGCTATCAATTGCAAATCCTTCTGGCTCAGGTTCTTATTAAAGCTCTTCTGAAGGGAGAAAAGCTTAAGCCATGCATAAGCATGATAGAGGTGACTGGATGATATCCAAAATATTTCTGTTAGCTTGGCATAATAAACCACCATCAAAGATGCTTTTGGAGTTTTCTTAACCAAGCACATTAATCCATGTATATCCTCAATCGAACGGAAAGCTTCCTACAGGAAATATTAGGGAAGGCAATAATCAGCATGCTGATACAGGTTAACCATATATTCATCTACTTAATGTCCTGAAAAGAAGATAAGTCAGACCTGCCAAAGTCCTAGTTCAGTAGCAACTCTCAATTGCTCAAATCTGGTGTCAAGATACAACTGCAAGCTTTCCGGAGCAGAAAGATCTGGCCGGTCCCTTTGGTCTCTGTACTTGTTGAGATTTGCAAGATGATTCCTGATGATTTCACACAACCGTCTGAACTCAGTTGCTCGCTTGTATTGCTTACAGAATTGGAAGGCACGGTGAGCTGTCATCTATACACAATTATGAAGCCAATCAGAAGTCATTTCTGGCATGGAGGCTATACACCAATATACTCAATTATGACTTAAAGAGGAAAAACGTAACACAGAAAAACAAGCAAATAACCCCCCCCCCCGGGGGACAATGAATGACAAGAAGACAATCATATTTCCTTCTGACAATAAGCATAAGAATGAGAATTTCAAGTCCCAAATCATAATATCATTTAATAAATATGTCCATCTGTATTAGATGGAACAAAAATGAAGCACTAATTATGCCTGACTCAAAAACTCACAATCAGATAATGACAGTAACAAGAGGTATACCGCACTAACCATATAAGTAACAACCAAGCCTAAAAGCCTTTAAGCGTATATTGATATGACAAATCCCACTCTACATCATATCCAAAAGAATATTTTTAGTAAAGCCACCAAAGTTTTGAAATATGATGTTTTTAGGACCTTAAATTCATTATGAGATGGTTGGATGACAAGCATGTCAACTCTTGTGCATAACAGAATTTCCTAAGCAAAAACAAGAGAGCAGTACCGCATAGAGTCCCTCCAACTTTGAGTTGTTTCGTAGAATTTCTAAAACAGTTCTGTATGTCTCCCACAAAAATTTAAACCATGGTGTAACAAGTTCTCGATCAGATCTATCCTTTCCTTTCTCACCACTAACATAACTCAACATAAGATCTTCAGGCCTTTTATCAGCTTCCAGGTCCTCTACATCCAAAGCTTCTTCTAAAGCTTGTGCCTGACTGCGTGCAAGTTCAGCTCTTTCAGTAGCCAAATGCATAAAATGCTTTATCACCTCCTCCAGTGAATTAATGTTGACTTGTTGACATACGATACGGTACTGAATTAAACCATCCTTGGCAAATCTCCCTCTCCTCATGTCAACACATAGCTCTACATACTTGAACATAATTCTCTCGAGAGTCTTTTGCCATGCTCTATACCTCCTGGAGGTAATAAGGTCATGGAGAGCTTGAAGTGCTTCTTGCTTTTGGCCAACAGTTATCAGCTCTGCATCAGAAGACAACAAAATCATGCATAAATCAAGATGAACAGCACGATTTTAGGATATATAAGCCAAAGATTATGTGATAGAGAACCAAAACCTTTAGAAGAAAAGTATCATTCAACAATTAACCCTCCAATGCCCGTAAGGGGTATTATAACAAGCACTTCATCTGACGTCTCAAAAAGCATAAAATTATGAGGTCAAGTCAATCATGAACCTAGAGAGACAAACAGACAGACAGGCGCACGCATGCACAGAGATCTTGAAAACCTCTTACAATAATTACAAGGAGACAACTAACTAAAATTTTCAGCCACATGAACAAAAAGAGTCAGCCAAAGAAGAAAAAATACATGATGAAGACATATATCACCGAGGCTGTAAGCTTAAAGATGAAAGAAGTGTAGTTTGATATCACTAAGGGTGAATTCCAATTGTTTGAGAGTGTAAAACATGAAAGTATTAGCACTAACCTTCAGCACGCTTCAAAGCATTCTCAGGTTTGGCAAATGTCGACATTTCTGAAAATCTAGTCAATGAGGTATAATAACTGCACAACATATGTACACCAAAATTAGCTAGAGAAAAACAAAGCAAGCAAAGCTGAATTTCACACACGAACCTATATTCACCAAGGATGGAGCAAAAAACTCCAAAATTGCTCTTGATACAAGTAATATAACAGACAAAAAGTAAGGATTCAGCCAAAATTTTGTGGCAAAGGAGAGAAAGGCAGCTGGGCAAAAAGCTGGGTGAAGGGGGGTAGAAACCACATGCCCTACGGAGTTATGTAAAAAGCCAGATTAATGCCCTTAAGATCAATCTATCACATTAAAGGTGCTAATGCTACACCCACATAACATACTGTAAGATTAAGTTTTCATGGTTTTACGATCTCCTATTCATTTTACCATGAATCTAGTATGCTCATATGCAATGTCTTTCTACACAAGAATATTTTCCGTGCAGCAATAAAAAGGGTAGCTTAGAATTTAGGAACACTATCAGAAGAGCGTTGTCTGAAACGTATGCTTAGGGTATAGAGACAATTAAGCCCCCATGATAGGTTGGGTGCACTGTGGTATAGGTAAGGTATTCCAAAAAATTTGTGAATCAATCCGAACTTCATACATAAATCCCCTAGAACATGGC
Organism: Gardenia jasminoides; assembly: GCA_013103745.1. NCBI lineage: Eukaryota > Viridiplantae > Streptophyta > Magnoliopsida > Gentianales > Rubiaceae > Gardenia > Gardenia jasminoides. Next base: position 7,800,658 of record CM023103.1, read on the forward strand.
TCAAAGTCAAGACTCAATTAAAAAACATGGTCTAGGGTAGAAAGCAACAGAAAATCACCAAAAGCAGAGATACTTCCATGAGGCGAAAAAACAATATAAAGCACAGTTATAATCAGATGTAAATCTTATCTCCACAAAATTCTTACGATTTATAAATCAGAATACTGCTGGAAGTTGTTGATGGAAAAATAACCAATAAAAAGGGGATAAGTCGAAATGGTAAAAGAACGAAACAATGATAACTCTAAACCCTATATAGGTTACAACCAAGGATAGCATAGAAAAACCAATAATTAAGGCGCATATATCTATGTGATATCTATCGGTTTCCTTCTACTCCTCTTCCTGTAGTCAATTAAATTTGCCCCTCGCGGCGGTTACCGCACAGCTATCTCTAGCTGCCGTGCCCCGATTTTTTTCCGAATATTGCGGAGGATACCTGTGATAGAGTGCTTTAATGGAGACGTCTACGTGGTCGATCTATTCGTGCCGGGGGTTGCTGGGTGTGGACACCTGCAGCCCACGGAAATTGCAAGAGGGAAGGAACAGTTGGTAGCGGCGTTTGATTTGCCGGTGTGTCACTTAATCGGCCTCGATTTCTGGTTGCAGCGGGGGCGCCTCTTTTCTGCTTGCCCTAAAACCTGAGAAGAACCAAGAGAGCGAGCTGATGATGGATGATGAAACGATGTAGCCTTTGGTTCCACTCCCAAATACCCTTGCTACTACTCTACTGGCAAAGTTTAGACCGTCTAGCATTCCGGTTCATCTGTTTAAATAAATAAAAAAGCTTTTTTTACCAATATAGCCTTTCTCTTATTCTTACTTTAATTTTCCATTTCCATTTGTGTGTGTGTGTGTGTGTTTTTTTTTTCTTTTTGTTTTTTCGCCTTTGATATGTGACAATGCTCCTGCGGTGATCTTCTCTCCCACTCACTATTCCACTCTTCATCTCGCTCTTTATTATATTACTATTTTTTATTCATAAATATCATATTTTATTAAAATAATTTTAAAAATCTCCCTTAAGATTTCTAACTATTTCATTGGCCTCCCTTAAGGTTTCAGTAATATCACTAATCTGATCTTAGATTAATAATCTTATAACATGTCAGCTTATTTGATAATAAAAAATGGTATCATGAGAGAGAACATTTTATGATTCCATCAATGGCCCTCATATAAAACATTAGTTAGTTTATTGAGTATAACAAGTAATTAGATATTTTAATAAAATAAAACTTCAAGGGGTGTAAGTATAAATTTTATTGAATTGCAACTGAGAAGTAAAAGTTATTGAATAGATAGCAATATTTTTCAATGTTTCTTATATTGTAACTATATATAACAGCAAAACATGGAATTTCAGTACATTTTGTGAGTTTGATTAATAATTCTATTACTTTTCTACTCAGGAATAATTCTAATTATATTTAATGACTTTTCTTTCTTTTTACTTTAAAATAAAATATTCAATTGATATTTTTAATATATTTTTATTCACAAAATTAGATTATATAATAACATTCATTAATTCAAACAAACAATAGCATGCTAAAATACAATCATATGAAGTTAAACAAATTTTAAAAAAATGAAAGAAAAGAGTAAACCCACTGGACCATCAGCTAAAGTACAATTACATTCTTCTATTTACAAATAGTTCTTAAAACCCTTTAGAAGCAAATCAAAGGTAAAAAATTTAACGTGTATGAATGACAGGTTTAACATGCATGAGAAATACATGGAATTCAACATGTAATTTAAAATTTTAATTTAGTTACATTTGGTATTCACCTGTTGTAATTGTATTACAATTAGTATTCGCCTATTGTAATTGTACGCTATTAAAAAAATTATGTTCTTACTTAATAAATTATTATGATTGTATGCTATTAAAAAGTTCTATATTAATTAATAATTCATTTGTCTCTAAATCAAGGTGTATAGAATGTTATATATAAGCACAATTAAATCAATATATTGGAGGTTTTCATTCCATTCTGACTTCTCAATATAATTATATCAGATATGAAAAAAGAAATTAAAATTCTATTATGATTTGATTATCAAACATTAGAATGAAAAATATTTTCATATTCATTTTGGCACGAAAAGAATTCATAGGTGGAAAGGCATTTTCATTCAATACTTTTCCAACTTACCAAATGAGAGGATATAATTTTTTGGGCCAATTCCTGATTCTTTGGCATAAGAAAACTGCTGCTTTCAGTACACACATTACACTGTGGAGTTATTTGTCGAAATCCACACCCCTCTATCCTGGGGAAGGAAAAGGAAAGGTAGCCAGCTCCCTGCCCCGTTGTTTGGCTTCATCCAGTAAGCTCGTGCACTACATGTTCGTTGAATCGCCTCAATGGCGTTCAGCTGGTGCCTAAACTGCCATCCCTGGATTCACTTCCAGAATCTGAACCAATTATTATCCATTTATCCATCTCCAGAATCCACTAGATCCATTTCTTTCATATCTTCGGGACTAACTTCTCTCTCAGCCTCCAAGTCATCTTCTCTATCCTCTATATCTCAGCAGCAACTCTCGCCGGATTTCAGCCCAAAGCAACTTCTCGACACCATTCGTCTCGAAAATGATGAAACATCAGCGCTTCGGCTCTTTGAATGGGCTTTGGAGCAGCCTAATTTCACACTCGCTTTGCCAGTATACGAGGAAATTCTTCGTAAACTTGGGAGTGTAGGGTCTTTTGGTAGAATGAGGCAAGTTTTGGATGCTATGAAGAGCTCAAAAACTGAAATAACAGAAGGTCCTTTCCTTATTTTTATTGAAAGCTACGGGAAATTTGAGTTGTATGACGAGGCTATTGGCGTTCTTGACATGATGGAAAATGAATTCGGTGTGAAACCTGGCACGTTTAGCTACAATATCTTGCTGAATGTTCTCGTTGATGGGGCTAAGTTGAAACTAGTTGAAAATGTGCACTCTAGGATGTTGACCAGAGGTGTAAATCCTGACGTTTCAACCTTCAATGTATTGATAAAGGCCCTCTGCAAAGCTCATCAAATTAGGCCAGCTATTCTGATGATGGAGGAGATGCCTAACCATGGTTTAGTACCGGATGAGAAGACTTATACAACAATAATGCAAGGTTTTATTGAGGAAGGCAATCTGGAGGGGGCATTGAGAGTAAGAGAGCAAATGGAGGCCGCTGGGTGCGCATCTAGCAATGTAACAGTAAATGTTTTGATACATGGCTTTTGTAAAGAGGGAAAGATTGAGCAAGCTTTGGAGTTCATTCAAGAGGTGGCGAGTGAGGGGTTTCATCCTGATCAATTTACATACAATACTTTGATCAATGGTTTGTGTAAAGCAGGGCACGTGAAGCATTCTGTAGAGGTGTTGGACTTGATGATTCAAGAAGGATTTGATCCGGATGTATTTACATACAACAGTTTGATTTCAGGACTTTGTAAAATGGGTGAAGTTGAAGAGGCAAAGGAAGTTCTCAATCAGATGCTTTCAAGGGACTGCTTCCCTAATACAGTAACATACAATACTATCATTAGCACCTTGTGTAAGGAGAACCGAGTGCAAGAAGCTACTAATCTTGCTCGTACTCTTACAGAAATGGGAATTTTTCCTGATGTTGGCACATTCAACTCATTGATACAAGGTCTCTGCTTGACTGGCAACTACCATAGTGCAAAGGAACTGTTTGAGGAGATGAAGGACAAAGGGTGTCAACCAGATGAGTTCACATATAACATGTTGATTGACTGCCTTTGTAGTGGAGGGAAAATGAATGAAGCTTTCAACATGCTAAAGGAGATGGAATTAAGTGGTTGTGCAAGAAGCGTTATAACTTATAACACACTGATAGATGGTTTCTGCAAAAATAAGAAACTCAAAGAAGCGGAAGAGATTTTCGATGAAATGGAGCTTCAAGGTGTTTCAAGAAATTTGGTGACTTACAACACCCTTATTAATGGCCTTTGTAAGAGCAACAGGGTGGAGGAGGCTTATCAGCTCATGGACCAGATGATAATGGAAGGTTTAAAACCTGACAAATTTACATACAATTCCCTTCTTTCACATTTCTGTAGAGGGGGAGATCTCAAGAAAGCAACAGAAATTGTTCAAAGCATGACTTCAAATGGGTGTGAACCAGATATTGTCACCTATGGGATCTTAATTCAGGGCCTTTGTAAAGCAAATAGAGTTGAGGTTGCAAGTAAGATCCTCAGAAATATCCAGATGAAAGGGATGATACCAGGCCCGCAGGCGTATAATCCTGTAATTCAGGCACTGTTCAGGAGGAAGAGAACACGAGAAGCCATTAGACTTTTTAGAGAAATGGAGGAAAATGGACACCCTCCTGATGCTATTTCATACAAGATTGTTTTCAGAGGGCTCTGCATGGGAGGAGGACCAATTGGGGAAGCTGTTGAATTTGCCATGGAGATGACTGAAAAAGGTTATATTCCAGAAGTTTCTTCATTCTACATGCTGGCTGAAGGCCTTTGTTCGTTAGCCATGGAGGATACTCTAATCAAGCTTGTTGAGAAGATTATGAGGGTAGCAAACTTCTCAGAAAGTGAAAAGGCCATGATAACGGGTTTCCTCAAAATTCGCAAGTTTCAAGACGCTCTGGCCAGTGTTGGCAATATGTTGAATAAGCAAAAACTCAAGAAGAGTTACTGGTCAAGATGAAAGTGCCTGATTGTTTTTTTTTTGGTTTTTTTTTTGGGGGGGGGGGGATTCGAAGGCATGTTCCTATCTTCTTCTTGATGGGTTATACACAAGAAGAGAGCCAAGTTGAAACAGGTGGAAAGGTTTACACAAGAAGAATTCAGTTCCTTCAAACCCTTCCTGTTGTTACAGATTAACTCCATCAAGAATTCTAGTGTAGTAACACTAGTTCAAACTATATCATTTCAGGGTGGCTTAGCGATGCACCTGGCGCTTCAATGATGAGTACAGCGACGACATTTTGCTCTCATTCTGACCTGAGAAATTGTATATGGGCGTTTACAATTTGCTGTAGAAGTTATGTTCGCATTACTTAGTTTCTTTTCTGGAATTTCAGTACAACTCTCTCCTTGGCCATTACTATGATCTAAGGTTGAAGGTCTTCCGAATGAAAAGGACTTGATAAGCGATTTGTTCATTCTAACTAATAATACTATTTATTCAGGCATTCTCACGCATGCCTGTGCATGCTTTCTCATAACTACAGACATGGCTGTGCAGATTTTTTAATTTTAACTGAAAACATGCCTGTGCAGCTCAGAACATTGGTCACATGCTGTAATTCAATCTATAGTATCTTAATATGGTAGTGACTAAAAATAAACAACATATCTCATGTCCTAGGTTTGTAACTGCAGCAAGCAGGAAACTATCGTGACCCAAAAATAAATAAATAAAAGCAAGAAGGACATTAACAACATAAGTATGCTTCCTGTTCTTATTTTTTGACCATGGCACAGAAAACCTCTTTCTGCAGAGTGCATACTGCTCAGAGAAATACCTCCATTAGATAGCATGTTTATTATATTATCCTATAAATCCACAATTTTAAATTTTGTGTGATGTTGATAGAGCAAAATAACGTCATATCATTCCAAACATACTAGTGGTTAAAATCGTGAACTTGGGGAATTTAAGAAAAAATTTACTTGCTTGCATCGCAACACATTTTTCAACCATCTTTTTATCTCACACACGTTACATCAAAAAAGTGCTACAGTGTTTTATTTCAAAAAATTATTTCGAATACTCTCTATCCAAACAAATCCAGTAATGTTCCGATCACTAGTTGTCTCAAGAACCTTGACTTGAGGATGGTCCTATATAATATAGTCCATTTTTCACTAATTTACCAGCAGGGGTGACAGCAGTCAGCGAGTTTCCAAAGCGTCAAATTTAGATGACCCCCATTTAGGGGTGAGCAACTTCGGTAATTACTGAATTACCGACCGAATTCGATTTGATTTCGGTAATTCGAAATCGGTAATTCGGGAATTCGATCGGTAATTCGGAATTTCCGAATTAAGATATATTGAATTCAATTCGAAATCGGTTTCAAGATTTTTCAATTCGGTAAGACCGAATTCGAATTTAATTCGGTAATTCGGTAAAAGTTACCGAATTCACATTTGCATATCCGAATTCACATTTGGAAAACAAGTTAAAGATTTGTCTGCTCTTGTACCAATAGGCAATAGGAGCTTACATCCACGAATGATGAAATGGCAGAGGACACATGTTTCCAAGGAACTTATTGGTCTTGACCAGTGAATTTAATGATCATTGATCGGGAAACTTCACCAATGAACTACAGATTTATTTTTGAATAATTGTTTTATTTTTTTTTTGAATAATTTTTTTATGAATTCAGTTAAATCGGTAAAATACCTATTTCGAATTGAATTCGAAATCGGAAAATCGGTAATTCGAATTCGAATTCGGTCGGTATTTTCTAGAATCATTTATTGAAAAATACCGATTTCACCCTACCGAATACCGATTTCGAATTCAAATGCTCACCCCTACCCCCATTTTTCACGTCCGCTTTTTTCTAATAAATTCCGTCTCTTGGGGTCAGCAATCAAAAGTAGCTGGGCTGGCAAGTTGTATGCGCCGTTCGACCAATATTTTCCCATCCCTGTAGAAAGTTAGCTTGCATTTTTTTTTTTTTTTCCTTTTTTCCGGAATGCAGCTTTGCATAAGCAAATCCAGTTAAGCTTCTTTCTTCATTTGCTTTTTTGGCTTCTCAACACCTTTTTCATAGGCTGTCCTACGAAGGTCGTAAGTTGACCATACTATTCAATTCAAGTCGTCAAGTAGATTAGTCAACTATTTCTTTCAAACTTGATGTTCAATAAGTTTGAGTAGAGTTCCAACTACTCAATACTACTCAAGAGTCGAGTTCAAGTATTATTTTATTATTAAACTTCTAACCTCATACATGCATACATAAATATATATATTGGTGTGAAATGTTAAATATATCCCTCTTTTTAAATTATATAGAATACTCTCTCCATTCTATTTTATATGCCATGGTCATTTTGCACACAGTTTAAAAAAAGTAAAATTTGACCAAAACACATAAACTACTAAAGATGCCTTTCCATTATTAATTTATTACCTCTCAATTAAACTTTAACATTTTGTTTGTTGGATTTGAAATTTTAAAGAAGGCACAACTACCAAAAAATAAAAATAAAAATAATTTGTAGCATGATTTATTAAAAGAAGATGAATTAAATGCTTCTCCTTGAAAATTGTATTAAGGGCATAATAGAAAAGTTGAACTTCATTTATTTCTACTATAAACCATGACAAATGGTTGGGGATAAACCAAAACATATAAAATGGGATGGAGGGAGTATTATTTTATATTATTTAAGCTTGATATCACTTGATTGAGCTTTGATTAGACTTGATTAGGTTTCACCGAACTAGATTCGAATTCGAGCGAGTACTGCAAATTAAAGTCGAGCTCAAGTTCAGTGACTACTCTGCTCGAATGCATCATCTCACCCTTTTGATATGGCACCTCACGAGACTACATCTATTCTATTGGGAAAGCTGGTTAGAAAAAATCAACAATGCGCTCAAGGGCAAATCCACTTTGGCAAGTTCTACAAGAGGTAGTACGAAAAGACTCGAAACACTGCAGCTTTTGCCTTCCCAAGCAGTACATGATAAACTCCCTAGTTCATGACCATGGTAATTCTTTCTCCACAGAGCCCCTAATTCTCAGAACTGCTGCACACGGACACACCCCACGAAAACTACTAAGAAAATTAGCCAATGGACGCACAAGGATATTCTGATATGGAGCCAACTGAATGCCGCACCATCAGGTTGATAATACTGCCCTCTAATAACCTCACTAGTATGCTATCACAGCAGAAGAAAAAGCTCACAAGTACACTGAAATATACAAATCCAGGAAACACCAACAAACTGCAAAATATCTGCCTGGCAATAGCATGTGTGATGCATTAAAGATAATATAATAAAAAATTGTCATGTACATAATGTTATCGAGGCAAATATTATGAGTATCAGACGACTAATATGCTTTCATCCATCAATTTGAAGATTTTACAGCCACCAACTCACAAGTTGGACTTCAAGTAGCGCTAGCAAGCAAACCTGTCCATACAGGAATTCCAAGAAGCCCAGGGAGTCAAAATCACATTCCATTAACTATGAATTCAAAAATCCCAAAACCAGAAAAGAGCTAACGTGTTCCTATGCGTTTAACTCTTATCCTGATCTTCACAAACAATTACATGGTATCTTGTAGACATCAGACTACAAGTAAAATAGCACTCAATGAGTACATCCTAAAAGTAATAGTAAATCACATCATTTACTAACATCATAAATGTCATTCAACGTAAATAGAAGACTGTATGAGTTCACTTCACTTGGTAGCAAGTATCATCTCCAGCCAATTTCATACCACAGGCTATAAACATCTCATCCAAGAAAAGACAAGTAACCCAAGCTCTCCCCCACAAGGCATCTGCAATTCATATTTAGCTGGCACGGCTTTTTATAACATCAAGCCCCATTTCAGTTGGGTCGGTAGCTTGCAATTCAACCTGGATTCCATCCAGCTCTCTCTTGAACCTATCTTTTGAGCTTGCATAAATCATCTTGCTTCTCACCCTTGATGTGTCAGGAGACCTTAGACAGGGAGAAGATATAAGCAAGTCATGAATAAATTACATTCACCAAAAAAGTGATGATCAGTTTGTTTTGTATGCAAGAGATGCTAAATCTACCATGCAATGAAGAAAATCTTGCTTTTCTGGCAATTCTCTGCAGTCACAAAATCAAAATCATAGACAGCATAGCGACATTCGTCCACAGGAAGACTTGCAGTGAAGTCCTCGTAACTTTTGGTTGGCTCACCAATCTTCTCAACGACCACCTGCTTCTGTTTCTCCTCAATCTTGTAAACAATGAAACGGTAAGTTCTTTTTGCTTTCAGCTCCAAGAACCTTAACTTGCAGTCATCATGCACAGCCATCCCAGATGCTGCATTGGCCTGTCAATTGGTACAACCTATAGATTAAAACATGAACAGCAGCAACCTATAGTGATCTAGTTGAAACATGAACAGCAGCACTGAAGAACATCTCTAATATGCAGGTGAGAAAACATGCAAAAACAAATACACAATCAACCACCCAATTAGCTTCCCAACAAATATGAGCTTCAATCAACAGAAAATGATAACTAAAAGTGGCCAATCTGCATAAGTATTGTTCCGCGACATGAGCATTTTACAGTAAACAATGAAGAATCATAACACCACATACAACTTAGAACACAAATTTGAGTCCCCCAATAGTAAATCTTGCACTTAGTGCTGCAGGGAACAGCTAAATTGAAAAATTCAGCCAGATCTTGGGCACAATCAAGAAAATGATTCCGTCACAAGCTCCATCGTTTACATGACATGTATATGGTTGCTTCAGTATGTTCTTCTATAAAGCAACATTACAGTCAGTTTGCAGAATTTACATAGAAAAAGCAATCAAATATAACGTATACTAACAAACTTCTTTGGCAAAGTGTAGAACTTTTCCGGTTTGCCTTTGCTCCCTCCAGGATCATTAGTTATCTAGGATCAAAAGGGATCCACAGAAAAGATTATAATGGAAAGCCCAGAGCCAGGAGCTGCAGTCAACGACGCTTTGAACTTAAGGCATTATTTGCTCAGTATCAAAGGATCGAAAATTACACAAGGGTGCGACGATCTAACAAAAGCATTACGCTATGTTATTATCAGCAAACAACAAAATGACAACGAGAAGGGACTTGTGGAATGAGATGGATAAAGTCGGGGGGATTAGTAGAACTTGTGTCTGAGCAACTTTAGATCCGTTCTTCCTATCTTTACCTAAATCTGCGCAACAATGAAGAGGTGCATGAAGTAATTGCGAAAACTGGACCCCTGCCATCACCTCCAAATCACAACTGTGCTAGCTACGTAAGATCTTAGTACAGGAGAAAATTGTAAATACAATGCTAGTCCTAACAACGATTTTACATGACCCAGCTTAATATCTGAACCAAAACTGACCTGCGATTATCGGATCAGTCACAGATCAGAGACTAAGATCAAGTCACCGAGATATTATTGTATACCATGTAATGCGAACTAAAGAGGGTAAACTGGGGATAAAAGTACTAGTACTAATTTAGCATCAGGACTTACCATTCTTTCCTAGTAGGAGTAATCGGTAGAAGCAGAGAGCCCAACTAACAAGAGGACTGGAGGAAGAGCGAATTTAGAGAGCGAGAGAGTGCCGATCCGCCGAGGCAAGGAGCTCAAGTTTTGAAATCAGTTGCTTTGTATCTGAATGCGGCAGGTAAATGTTACCTTGCCTTGTGTGGCACTTTATGTATGTGGGTGGGAATTCAATGTGCAGTGGCGTGACGCCGCGTATGTTTCAGACTTTCAGTATCTTAGATTTCCCAAAAAAATAAAAGCGGCAGCTGCAACCAGGACGGAGCGGCTGGCTAGCTCAAGTCGACTGCTGGATGAATGAATGTGCGAATATTACCCCCACAAAATTCTTCAAAAAGAAAAGAAAATAAAAGAAAAGGGGCAGTAAAAATTTATGTTTTATGGACAAAATATTAAAGACGGAAAGACTATTTAGAGATTAAGACAATTTACTGCATAATTGATATATTGGGTTTATTTCTATCGGATGTGAAATTTCACATGAAAATCATAACATGCCAAAATTGTGAAATGTGAGGTTTACAATCTAAAGGTTTTAACACATAAATATATTATGCTAAATAGCTTTTTTGAGATATGTAAAAAGGCCAAATTGTAAGAATTATTTTCTTTCTAATGGAAAAATTAATTATTGTAACGAAATTTAGTTTGGCTAGTGCATTGGTCCGTCATACTATCCTTTTTTTCCCCTTTTTGTTTTCTTTTGCCTTTTATGTGTATATGTATTTTGAACTTTTCTGGATATAACTCAATGTTCAAACATAAAACAATAGGGGGGAAAAACTTTGATAACTTTACAAGGTACAAAATTTTGATTGCCTCTCATTTGTATGATATGTACCCCCAAAAAAAAAAATCTTTGCACATGTAGTTTGAACATATCTCATTGTATGATGTGTATAGAAAACAGTTTAGGGATATAAAAGTAGTTATATGAGAATTTAGAAACTTTTTTTTGGTAGGGTATAGAAATTTTAAAAATAATTGAGATATTTGGTGACGCAACATATTTATGGATCACTCAGGCAAAACAAGTGAATGATACTATTACCAGCATTCCTTTAAAAAAAAAAAAAAAGAACACTCTGTACACTTCACTCTTACTTGTTATTGCTGAAAAAATATAAAGCTTAACCTAAATTATCTAATAATCTAAATCCCAAAATTAGCCCCAAAGGCATTGTTGTATTTCTCTTATGCTATGATAAAGGACATTACGTAAAATTGGCATTGAAATACTAATTGAATATAACTTGCGAATGGTAGCAAATTCCACAATGTCAAATCTATTAAAAGTTAAACCCCATTTTCAAAATTTTAATCTTCATACCACTATATTCCTAATTCTCACATTATTATTGGCCATAAAAAATTGCACACTGTCCTAATTCAGTAAGGTTTCGATCAAGCAGAGGGAATGTTGGATAGGATGATAACGGGAAAGGATTATAAGTAGGAAGTTATGAGTTCAACAACTCCTTACCAAAAAATAAAGGCTAATTTCTAAAAAAAGTGGTAAAATTGGAAATCGTTCAAAAAGTGGGGTTCCGGGAGGATGTAGTACAAAAATAGGGTCGCCGATTTTCAAGAACGCGGTTTCTCGGTGAATTTTATTTTATTTCATAATTTTTTGTTCGACTTGTCAGAGATTTTTTTTTTAAGAAACCGCAATAGAAACCGCATTTACGCATTGCGGTTTCTGAAAATTAATTTAAAAAAATTCGAGGAAACCGCAAATGCAAGCTGCGGTTTCTTAAAAAATATAGAAACCGCAACTTACATTTGCGGTTTATTTGGTAAATTTTTTTTTTTTTTTTTGGTTTCAGCAATTGAGGTTTCTGAAAATTAATTTAAAAAAATTAGGAGGAAACCGCAAATGCAAGCTGCGGTTTCTTAATCAAAAACAGAACTCAACTTAATCAAATCTTTTTTCTTCAGTTCATAAATGATTGATATACATACAAGATTCACAAGCTCACAAAAATCAGATTTGCGAGGATTTAAAAAAAAAGAATCCAATTTCATAATGCTGAAACCACTTGAATGACCAAATTACACTGTAATTACAACATCCTTGATTCGCCATGGATTAAACTTCCATAACGCTGGTCCAGGCTTCTCTTCCATATCCATAGGACGGCAATGGAGGCATAAGGGGCCAATAATTCTCATCCTATCACATTTCAGTCCACTAAATACAATAAATTTTTTTACTTAACAAATGCAATGGTGAAACAACAAAACCAGCAAAATATAGTCGCCTAATATGCTTTCCGGAAACAAAAACAAAGTAGGGAAAAATGGCGAGGGCACTTACGCCAATTCCAAGAATGACAAGATTCTCGAAGGAACAATGTCATGTGGGTGAGATTGAAAGGAGCGATGAGCCAAAGTCCAGTCCAACATTCACCGTCAGCCATGAATTGCCGAGATTACCCTCGAAGGCCTTAGTGTTCAAGTAGACGCCATCGCCAACAAAGTCGGTGAGGTTGAACACCGATGCCTTAGCCTGGAATAGGGCGGGGAGAAGCGCTGGTGGTGGTAGGCTAAGAGGCGATCGACGGCGGTTTTTTGCCAGACGGCGACGAGGATGAATCCGCAGTGCAATCACGGGAAAGCGCACAAATATCAGCAGTGCAATCAGACTTCAGGCACTGAAAAAGCAGGAGAATCTCTGCAAGCTCAGTTCATGAATTTCAAGTGCAACATTCCCGATTTTTTGGGCAATTTTTTTTTTAAAAAAAATCGAAGAAACCGCAAAGCTGAGCTGCGGTTTCTTCAATGTTTCAACTGGGCAAACTTTTTTTAAAAAAATCGAAGAAACCGCAGCTCATCTTTGCGGTTTCAATTGGGCAAATTTTTTTTTTAAAAAAAATTGAAGAAACCGCAAAGCTGATCTTGAAGAAACCGCAGTTCAGCTTTGCGGTTTCTCTATAAAATTTAAACTCCCTCCTCTGACAAGGGAAAAAATTGGATATAAAAACAAAATTAACGAGAAACCGCATATATGAGTTTCGGCGACCCTACTTTTGTACTCCCACAACGCTGAGCACTAATTTCTGGATGATTTTCATTTTGGACCTTTTTCTTAGAAATTAGCCAAAAATAAAGGGTTAAATACCTAAAAACTCCATGTGGTTTACGTAATGTTCAACTTAACTCTCTAACGTTTGGAAACCTACATTATAATTCCTTGAATTTTTAACTAAAGTGAAAAATTTACAGAAACCATCCAAACTAACTGAGTTTGAGAGACACGCGCTTTTTTGATGTTTAATTAACTCCTTGTGGTTTGAAAATTTACAATTTAGCTCCCTGTGGTTCTAACTAAAATGTAATTTGACAGAAATCGTTCAAATTAGTTGACAATTTTACCCAAATGGATGAATGAAAACTCAATTTTAGGATTTCAAAACTCCATTATTTGACTCTTCTACAGTAGCAAAACGATGGATATATTCTTTAAGTCATTGCATTCTCCCGAGTGTCCTTTAGGTCCTTAGGTTTGGATTTTAGTGAAGTTACAAAAATTATACAAACCCAATTGCACTTCTAAATTACATAAGAAATCTAGGTAAAATTAAGGACAAAAAAAAAGTCAAGGTTTGAAAGGACATTTGAATGTCTTTTTCCTTCTTTTCTGAACTAGAGATGTTATCAAAAATGTGGTTATTCATATTTGGAAAAATCATGTAATGATTCGCATCTTTAGTTCTATCTTTATCATTCATTATTGTTTTTTTTTTATTTTAAAAAGAAGAAGAAGGGGATGGTGTTGATTGTAGTTATGGTAATGGAATTGAAATATAGATACTGTCAGAACGGAATAATAGATTTTGAGAGTGGGGCGCTACAGAGAAGAAGAATGCAACAATTATGGCATTTTACATATAACTATTAATTTAGATGTTTTCTGTTAATTTTTCAATTTAGTTAAAATTTCAGAGAGTCATAATGTAGGTTTTCGAATCTCAGGGAGTTAAATCGAACATTAACTAAACTACAAGGAGTTTCTCAGTATTTTACCATAAGGACAAATTTGACATTTTACATCCTACCGTCAGTTTAGACGGTTTCCGTCAAAATTTTATTTTGGTTAGAAACACAGTTAAATTGTAGATTTTTAAAAGTCAGGGAGTTAAGTTGAACATTATGCAAAACACAGGGATTTTTTAGGTATTTAACCCAAAAATAAAATAAAATAAAGGCTTTGATCAAGTAGCTTAGCCGAAGTCAAACTAAAACATTCCGCTGAGCCGTCGATGACGTGGTCGGACGTAAATTAAAAGTCGTAGCGTCGAACTTTAGTAAATGCACCATACTTTTTCGATGTCCAGACCGCCTCTTTTAATTTGAAAGCGACAAATGTCATACCACTCGGGCCTGGGACGGGCCCATGAAGATTCTTTTGCTGCACCGCTGCGTTAATCCAACGCTACCCTCTCTTGGGATTTCTCGGAGTTGTGGGGCTGTCATAGGATCAAGCTCTGGATAATGAGGAGGTTCCTCCCACACCAACAAAAAATACACCAAAAGGAAAAAAAAAAAAAGACACAAAAGAAAAGAATGGAAAAGTGCGACCCGGAACATCGTAGTAAAAGATTTACAGTCCATTTTTAACTGCATTCGTTTGAATTTTTGAGAGTTTTTGTTAAAAAAATATAAAATCATAACAATTTTTTTAGATGGGATTCTGTGATGTATATTACTTAGAAATAGTAGAAAATATATTTAGAAAACATTTTCAGAAGACTCAAAAGGAATTTTTTACAAAACTAGCGATGCAAGGCTTGACATTTTACCCATTTGCTTTTAGAAGGAACATTGTCCACACTGATGTTGTGAATCTCTATTATTTTGTTTAGGAAATTTACTCCCAAAATTTACTTGCTTGCATCATCAACACATTTTCCAATCACCTTTTTATCTCACACATATCACATCAAAAAAGTGCTACAGTGTTTTTTTTCAAAAAATTATTTCAAATAATCTCCTATCCAAATAAACCCATAATCAACGGGAGTATGGGTTTGAATTAAGTAAGGTGTGTCACTGCATGTCATTGCAATAAAAAGGTCATTCTTCCGTTGACAATTAAGACGATAAAAATAAAATTGAAAGAATGATGCTTTTTGTTTGCCTAAAATTGATAAATTTATGTTTTGTTTATTGCTAAGAATATAATTATTTTTTAAAATAAATCAACACAGCACATTCTTCAGACAAGAAAGAAAGTGAACGTTTCTATATGCGAAGTCAATTAGAGTAATGGATAAATATTAGCTTGGTAGATGGTAGAAAGTAGAAAGCTACTTCATTTTGGTCCCTTGCCATCGAGGGATTTGAATTTTGATAGTGGGTTTGAATGGAAGCAAATTGACATTCGAGAAAGCTTTTAGCAGGGAGGGTCGGACTGGATTATAAGACAGGCGAGATTACTCCTACATTCAAAAAAAAGAAAAAAAAGAAAAAAAAGAAAAAAAATAACATTCGCGATCTAGGGGCTGGATCGTGGACATACTACTTACACTCTTTCCTAACGATTAAAGAGCTTGAACTTGGGCCTTCCTACATTGTCATTCCAAAGTGTGGCCAGGTCCAAAACAATAGCACATCCAAACAAATGGATTGATTACTCGGCTGGGGGCTTGTCACAGAGATGCCCAGGAAGGGCCCAATGTCTGACTGCGTAAATATTAGGGGAGTCGAGTTTTTCCAAAATGAAAACCAAAAGTAATAATAATAATAATAATACCAAAGGACACAGAGGGAGAAAGAGAGATGAGTTGCCTTGATTTTGTAAAATTGATGAAAGGTTTGCTACTAGCAAAAATCAAGTGACTTGTAACTTGAGAGAGGTGTGATGATCTCCAAATTTAAGATCCCAACTTTAATATTAATGATCATAACTGGAGATGGCAAATGGGCAGAATGGGCGAGACTTGAGCGGGACTTATTTGGAATTAAAAAATATAGACTTATTTAGGAATGATCACACCCAAACAGTTCCATATTAGCTGTGGGACTAATTTGGACGGGACTAAATGGGCTACACCCATTTGATCCCGCCCAAATACCCAAATTAATCCCATTTTATTTATTTTTTTAAGAAAAACTCTTTTTTTTTTCTCAATCAAATATCTCGTATTGTATTTTCTTTTTATATTATTTAGTTTGTTTATTTAATTTTGTAAAAGTTATACACTTTTCTTTACAAATTATACGATAATTTTTCAAACTAAATAAATTTTTTTAAATATGAATTTTATAAAAGACCAACTTCATATAATTGGACGATTTTTTTTTTTTTTTGGAGTTGGTGTTGAATAGATAAAAGGGATAATTTCAAAAAACTCCCCTGAGGTTTCTGACTATTTCACTGACCTCCCTTGCAGATTTCAAAATTACACTTACTATCCCTTAGCAAAGATGTGGGTCTAGGTCCTTACATCACATGGGGCGAAATTACTACTATACCCATGAGTAAATGAAGTATTAGAAAGCTAATGCATAATAAATTAGTACTTAAGGCACAATTAAGTTGTGTGGACTTTATTAACGACTAAAATTACGATTAGAGTTTACATTTTGTACAATAAAAATATAGTTTGTCTAGATTTTTTTCACTTTATGAGATTCTTACTATTGCCTTCCTATTACAACTACAATACTTTTTTTTTTATGCTGAATGATGTGGGGGAATTCCATGATTCCCCTTTGCAGCTGAAGAGGTCATAGATTCTACAACTTTATTTCAATGTTAGCTTGCAAACATGGTTGGAACACATCACTTTTTTCAACTACAAAATGTTGATACTCAAACACAAAATGTTTTCTTCCTTGAGGATTGTTTATATCTTTACATGATATTGCAAATATGTGTAAATATAACTGTTATAATTCCAGTAGCCGTGGCAATTCTAGCCGTACTGCACTTAAATACTGACAACTTTTTCTCAATTTAGAAACCTCCCCTCACCTTTACTATTTTGTTTCATAGTTTTTATTAGTTTTTCATTGGTTTACTATTTTGTTTCATAGTTTTTCATAGTTTTTCATTGGGTTTACTAAATATTTGTTTCATAGTTTTCATAGTTTTTCATTGGGTTTACAAATTTTTATCTTTATTCCTAAAAATATTTTTTTTAAGTGTCATTTTTTTGACTTGGGTTGATTGTGCAACCAAACACTTAACCTCAACGGAGGTAAGTGTAATTTTGAAACCTATAGGGGAGGTCAGTGAAATAGTCAGAAACCTCAAAGGAGGTTTCTGAAATTATCCCTAGATAAAAACCAAAGCTTCCACTAGTTTTTTTTTTTGGGTGGATGCTTGGAAAAATTCTTAGTAGCAGGTGTTCTCGAAAAACAAATTTTAACTCCCAAATGTCATCTTCCAGTCAATAAATAATCATCAAAGTTTCACTTTTTAACGCCAAAAGGACTGATAAAATTTGAATTTAATACAAAATCATATTCAAAAAATACGCATTTGTAAAAATATGTTGTCGGTACGCGTCTCCAATACCTTCTTAAGGTTCCGAGGTTTGGAGAAGGAAATAAAAAAAAAATTATTTATTATTTTGTTATTGTTTTAAAAAATACCCATGGGATCTCAAATAAATCCCATACAATCCCATATTTTAAATGGGTCTTATTGGGTATATACCCAATAAGACCCAAACCCATATTTTATATACCCATCCCACCCAAATTCAATTTGGGTATGAGATCCCAATGGGTCTTGAATATTTTTGCTACTATTCATAACCAATGGATGTTGGTGCAAGTGAAAGGAACTTGCATCCCTTGATCATAAAGTCTTTAGTTCAAAACTCATAGAAATGAAAAAAATGCTATTAGGAGAACATTTCCCCCGCAAAGGAATCTGACGTGATTTGAATAGAATTAGTTGCAAATTGTAAAATGGATAAAACACCCGAGGTTTATTAAAAAAAAATGATCATACGGTTTTATTGCTAAGAGACACTATTGTGCCAATGCTTTAGACTAAAATCCTGTAGTGGACAAAATTATCTCTGTTTTGATTTGGTTCAACTATCTATTCGTTTATTTTATTTAAAAAAAAAAAAAAAACATCCATTGGGTTGACTCAGAAACCAGTGGAGGAAACAGGATATCTTCTCGTTTCCAAAAAGATGACGTCAACGCATAATTGGATGAATAACTCCATTGCATATAATAACAGACTTGATCGCTTTTAGTGATTGATTAAACTAATAATCCAAGTAAAGTCATTCCACTGAATTCACCCAACATCAAACATCAAACTTATTTATTTTAAAATAAAAGCTTTGAGTAACATGAAGTGGTAAGTATAGATAGAATCCAGTCCCGATGCAAATGAAAACATGGTGAGGTAACGACATATAACTGGACCGGCCCATGTGTAACCCACACTTGGTTACCAGAAGCTACAAAATTATTGTGAGCTAGACAGATTGTTCTGCTTAGTTTTTTCAGTACAAGTGGAAAGGTTCGAGACCTCTCATCTGCAGTCTCTCATCCTCTAAGCTACACAATCCAGCCCCCGAGTTGTAAGCATTTGGTTGATTTTTTTTTTTTTGGTCAGAAAAAAGGACCTGCCCACTGCGAGCCCCAACCCATATTTGGGTTGTTGGGGTAAACCCCATTGATTTGCAGGGTTAGTCTAGATTTTCCTCGTAACTTTCCTCCAGCTTCCGCGCGAGAACTCGGTGCAAGCACCGAATTTCGAACCCATGACGTCGGGCATTGTGCGACATGCTCTTAGAGTCCGCTGGCTGGACCATCCGACTAAGCCCGGGTGGCGTAAGCATTTGGTTGATTACCCTCAGAATCTGGGATCTGGACCATCCGACTAAGCCCGGGTGGCGTAAGCATTTGGTTGATTACCCTCAGAATCTGGGATGTAGCTTTTCCACTGATAGATTTCATAGTTGCCTAAAGTCCTTAGCTTTCAAGACAACTGGGAATTTTTTTTCTTTTTCTGGGTAAAAAAGTGAGTGCAATTAGAAAAAAAAAATGGGGAGAAAAACGGGTCAAGTGGGATATGTTACAGCCAAAAACACATCACCATCATGAATTAATCAACTACTACTATAATCAAAATCTGGAAAAAGAGAAAATCTATTGTTGCTCCTCGTATATGCGTACAACCACCATTTCGTCTAATTTTAAATTTTAATTTTCAGAATCAGTTATTTTATGTTTACGTTTGACTTTGTCTAGATTTCTAAAAATGTACTAAATCTACGAGACACTACTCCAATTAGCAAATAAAAATCCATAGCTCGATCAGCCCCCCTTTTTTCTCCAGACTCTTTTGCTCAACTTCATCTCTCACTCCAAAATCTATAAATGTACACAAGGCCAAACAATAATCACACCCACCGCAATCTTTGTGTTTTGAGTATTTTTAACAGAGATTGGAAAGTAGCAATGAAAAATGAGATGAGGTCAGCAACAGAGAAATGTGTGATTTAATTAACTAGCCAATATTTTACTAAAACCATGAATTGCAAAGGGTTGTAAGCTACTCAGTACCGCGGAAAATAAAAAAGAGTACTAATTTGTCGACATAAATGAGATAAAAAGCTCGCCGATTTGTAGTTTCAACACCAAGAAGAAGGCATCCATCCAGTTATTTTTTTCCCGCATATAAATGTGTACCAACATTACGCGTAGATTTTACTCGATGCTAGGAACATTGGATGCTTCGGATTCGCGAGGAGGATTATGAGTTGACATTTCGTCCAAAGCCTTGGCAGGCGACGGTGGTAGGCCGGGAACGCCACTTTTGTCAGCCATTAGCGGCGGATGAGCTTCACCTGCAGTTGAACCTGGAGGAGCAGGAGCAGCTTTGCTTTCTCCGGCATCGTTCTTTGGAAGCGGATCCGACAGGTTGTCCGGGAGCACAAAGGCGCCCTGAGAAGGCTTTCTGTGGTGGCGATTAGTCTTCTGCGACATCCCCTCTCCGTCCAGACGACGACGAAAAGTTGACGATGAGTGATGAGGGAGCTGGGTACGGTGAACCTGAAAGTGAATGAATGCGCTTTGGAAAACAGGGAGAGTCGAGTGGTAGACTGGTAGTTTGAGTTGAGTTGACTGTGTTTGTGCTTTATATATAGGCCCGGTGCTGAATTTATCCATCGACATTGGGATTCCACGATAAATTTGCTTAAGATTCTAAAATCCACTTGGACGGCTGAGCGACGAATACATGTAATTACCAAAATGGGTTTTGGTTTCTTGCTATACTTACGATTTTAAGTTTTCTTTACTTGATTATTTTGGTTTCTTTTTGGCAGTCGCTAATTTAAATTCAAGTTATTTATAGCTTACAAGTTTTCGTAGTATCTCTGAATTTTATCTAGAGTTGCATCCAACGCCTCCTTTTACTTTATAATTTCTTTAATCAAATAAGTTGTATTGACAATTTATTTACACACCAAAGGGAAAAAAATAAAATATTATTGTGGAGTTTATGTTCTCTTGTTTTCCAACCTGTGACTATCAATACATTCACTGTCTTTGAATAGGTATTATTTGTCCAAAAATTATTTGCTTGTATCGTAAACATATTTTTCAACACACATTTTTATCTTTTTAATCACTTTTTTATCTTGCATTCACCGCATCACAAAAAGTGTGTTGCACTGATTATGCTAAATAATATTTCAAATAAACTCCTATTAAAATGCTCTAATTATTTCTTGTATGTATGAAAATTCTAAATGTAACACATGCCCAAATTTAAGTTTATGACTATGAAGAGATCGGTTGATATTTCAAGCGGTGAAGAATGTGTTGTTCGCATGATGCCTAATTATTACTCGTTAACCAAACACCTAGACATTTGGTTGAAAATGAATTTTTAGATTTCAAATATACACACCATACTTAGTAATTTGAAAGTATGATACGAAAATAGACAATCATATTTTGAATCTTGAGAATATGATGCGGGTTTATAGGGCATGTTGTGGGGACTGAGGGTGCATTTGGTTCGTGGACTAAATGAGAGGGGTTTATTTATCCTGAATTGAGTCATCTCAGATGAGTAATCTTATTATCCAGTGTTTGGTTTGCTTTTTGTTGGGTAGATTGTTTTATAAAATAATTTTATCCTGCGTTTGATTGGAAATAGTATGAAGTGGAATTATTTATTTATAAATCAAAATACGCTTTTTACTAGACCTACAACTAGGGTTATTCGAGTTTTAATAAACACAAATTTGACTTGCATATGCACATACACACATATGCGCGTGTGCGTGTGTGATTGTAAGTAGAGTTCAACCATATTAAATGCGTTCACAAGTCTTAATTTACATGTCTAACATTTTATGAGTTAAATTTAACCAAGAAAATATGATTATATAATTAATTAATAAGGCCAAAATAAGATAAAAACTTACTCTCATTTTTAGTCGGGGTAAACAAATTTATAATTTTAGTATGGCCAAATTAGCCAACAATCTATTTATTAATAATAGGAGCAAATTAATTCAAAATTATTTATTTCAACAAAATGGATAAAGTAGTTCAAAATATAAATTTTTTATTAGTAGGGACAAATTTGTCCAAAATATTAGTTATTTCATTGATATGGACAAATGAATAAAAAGCCTACTTCTGTTAATAGCATACGCAAATTAGTCCAAAATTATGACATGCATTAATATGGGCAAATTAGTCCAAATATTCATTTTTTATTATTAAGGCAAATTTGTCAAAAACTTTATTAAATGATTAATAGAGACAAATTACTCCAAAATATATATAATATTATAGGAATTGTAGATTTATATACTTGTTTGAATAAAGCATTATTCTATTAATAGGGTTAATAAGCGTCAATTATCATCATCCTACTTTTTACCTTATTCTGGATAACTCGTACCACATTCGCTTAGGATCATTTTATCCCGTATATAAAATACAACCAAATATGGGATGACACATAATTAGTAATCTAATCCTGTGTCATCCCATGTACCAAACGCAACGTGATTATCAGAAACAACTGCTTGTCTAAAAATAGGCCAACTTGAAAATTTTGTTGTTTTTGGTAATACGTAGAAATTAAGCATGAATGACATTTCCAGAATTTTTTCAGTGTCTTTTGCTCTTTCTTTCAATTATATGGATTTTGACAAGGGATAATTTTACAAACCTTTCATGAGGTTTCTAAAAATTTTACTTGGCATTTTCAAACTTTAAAAAACCTCACTTAGTTCAGCCTATTTTAAACTTTTTGTAATATTCAAAACCCATTTCAATATACAATGCTAAAAAACTCATTTTGGAAAAGTGAATATAATTTCATTTCAAATTGCCCCTTTTTATAATTTCTTAATTACCATACTATACCAAATTTGTCTCTTCATTTTTGTAAATAAATAGATATATTTCATTGACGAAAATTTAAAAATTGATAACGATATTGAAAAACTCTTTAATAGTTTTATGTCATTGGTTCGGATAAGTTATGTTAAATTATTTAAATTTATGAATGATTTATAATACTTTTAAAAGTAACTTACAAGAATTCATAATCATGATAAATCTTTTTGCACTGACTTAAAAACAATACAAATAAAACTTATGTGTATTTTTTAGCATGTTGTATATTTTTAGTTTCAAGCATTCCATTTAGACAAAAAAAGAAATTCAAATATATGTACATGATTTATAAAAATCCTCAAATTAACTCATAACACTTTACAATAAAGAAAAATATTATCCTTGTAACTTGCAAAATTTAAATATTAAATCTAAATATATAAAAATACTATATTTTGTCAATCAGGATAAATTTGCATACTTTTTTCGTTTATTTTCTTTTGCTATTAATAGACTCGTTTTTTGTAATAAAGGTAAGGCAACAAAAGAAGTAAGATGACAAAAGGGGAAATTTAGAATGAGATTAAATTTAATCTCCCAAGATGAATCTGTTAATATTGTATTTTTCAAATGGATTATAAATAATATAAAAATCTTAAAGTAAGGGAGGTAAGTGATATTTTTCAAAATTTAAGAATGCTAAGTGAAACTATTAAAAACCTCAAGGGAGATTTCTAAAATTATCAATTTTGAGAGTTCGATCGAAAGTACATATTTCATCCCGTGAACAATAAGAGGAAATACGTATACATACGTAGTTTTGAAAGAACAAGTAAAAAGTGGTATTTTAGTGTAGCTCTTGAAATATTTTTTTTCGAGGAGAGACAGAGAAAAACATGCAACCACAATTGGAGATATGTTGTACTTTTAGTGTTAGTATTGAGAAAGGGGAAAAGAAATATATGATTCACCATTTTTTAGAAAAGAAACATATGATTCACCATTAATTAGGGAAATGTTATTTGCATTCCATTTTTTGTTATTTGCACTGCCACCGTTTGTTTTATCATATAATCTAATAAATGAAAACTATTTGATTAAAATAATAGTGGAAGTTTGACTAACAAAAATATAAGTACAAATAACATTTCTCATTAATTATGATTACAAAACCACTCGATTAGTAATATGGATTTTATTAGTGCAAATAACATTTCCCTAATTAATAATGGATATTGATTAACAAGGTTTTTGTATTATTGAACATTTAAAAGCATTGGTTGATGCAAAACCAACATGCATAATTTGTATTTAAATAAACTAAAATTTATTGCTATAAATTGTGTTTAAATCAGGGAAAATATTTTTCTTTTAGTGCATTATTAGTGGAAAGAAAAAATATCTCCTACATCATCACAATTTTACCATATAAATTGAGGAGATTTTTTTTTTTTTGCATTATTGAATATTTTAAAGCATTGGTTGATGCAAAACTAAAATGCATAAATTGTATTTAAATAAGCTAAATTTGTATTCCTATAAATTGTGTTTAAACCAGGGGAAATAATTTTCTTTTAGTACATTATTAGTGGAAAGAAAAAATATATCCTACATCACCACAATTTTACCATATAAATTGAGGAGAAAATAATTGACTTTAACTAATTCTCTCGTAGAAATTGGTTCAATAAAATCATGACATGTAGATTGAAGCATGCATCAAAAGTGAAAAAATAAAAAAACTTTCTAATTTCTCAAAAAGAATAAAAAAAATTTCTGAAGGATTCAATCATGTTCTATTGATGATTATTCAAAGGGACATTGGCAAGACTCACCTTTAGAAGAAGTGAGGGTCAGAATAAAAGCAGCATTTTTAGAGGCTTGGACGGATTAAATCGCAGAACAGGAAAATTCACGTAGACACGACGTCAAAAAATCAGATAGAAATGTATGGAGCCACGCGGCAGTAGAGCAGAGGACACCTGGAAAGTGGACCCTACCCAAAGATATAAATCTCTTGGCCCCATCGAGTTTTCTATTTTTCCAACCCTATCTTGAAATCTTGATCTGCCTTCTCGCTCCTTCCTTAATCTCTCATCATTTTCACTTTTCTTTTTAATTAAGTCTCTCTCTCCCTACCCCCTCTCTCTCCTTGTCCCTTCAAATCCATACCGCGAATCCAAATTTCAGTTTCGTCCGTTGCCGCTCTCTTCGTTCTTGTTCGTAAAGCCAAGGAAACCAAGATTTGAAAAACCCTGAACATAGTTCTCTCCCTCGTTTATTGAACTAAATCTCAGATCTACATACTCATGTGTCGAAAACCGGAATGAGTATTTGCCAAGCTTTTTCCTCCTATAAATTTTCTATACAAAGTCATCAGATCTGTCCGAGCCTTCCTCCCTCAATTTTTTGAGATTCATGATCGATTTTTGGAGTTTTGAATCCCAGAGGTAGGTCGAATAATATCTTGTGTCATTCTCTTTGTTGATTTTCGAATTCGAAACCAGTACATGCAGTTAAGTTATTCAAATCACACTACTATTGTGTATTGTTCCAATTTTTTGGCCCAAGATTGCCTAGTTTCTTCATTCATTCGTTGACTGCTGTAGGCTGCTTATAGCACTTTGGCATGTTTTGGATGCTTTTTCATTAAAATTGGACACTGATTGTGTTGCTAATTTATGTATTTTGCAGTGGTTTCTACGAGTAAAGTTATACCTGGAGGTTTGCAGATTGAAGTTCTGTTGTCATTGTAGTTCTGTATTAGGTTTTGAACTTGCACTTGAATGCTGCAGCGTAAGGTGGTGGAAAGGGTATTTTTGGATGGGGGAAGCTGAAGCCGTGGTGAGTGATGGGATAATGGAAATGGAGAGCTCAGCGAGGGCTGAACTGAAGCGTAATTGCGAATGGATTGTGGATGGTACTGAAAATGTGCCACGTGCAAAGAAGCATTTAAGAGAAGCTTCTAATGACGCTGAATCTGGATTAGAGCCTAGTGCTGAGAGTCCAACAGAGGATGCTCTGCGCAATACCAGTTTAGAGCCTATTGCTGAAAGTCCAGTAGAAGATTGTTTCAACAATGCTTTGGCAGAGCCTTGTGCCAAAAGTAACGAAAAAAAGGCTCTTGACGGTCAATGGGAAAATTCTGCTCGAGCTGTGAGAAAGGAGGATTCCAGTGACACTAGCTTGGGACCTCATCATGAATTGGAGCATTGTGATCAAAGGCATGCAAAGCAAGCTTCCAGTGATAGTAAGGAAGTAGTTTTAAGTGATAGGAAACACACCAACGAGGCATTGGATGATAATGAAGTGGAGAATGGGATAAAGGAGGCTTCTAATGAAGACATGTTGTCGGAAGTTTCGAATCCAAACCTGTCTCCTAGGGAAATAACTTCTAGTGGTCAAAAAATTGGTAGTCAGTCTACTGAACTGGGAGGCATTAAAATACAAGGTGGTTGTGGAGAGGTCTCATCTCTTTATTCTGGGGATTCCAGTGCCGAAGAAAGTTTGAATGAAGAAGAGCATAGTGGGAATGATGGATCAGGAGAAGTTTCCACGTCTCGTGTTGTACTTGAAATCCCTGAGCACGTCAGTACGACTGGTATCAGGAAGATCACGTTAAAGTTCAGCAAACCCAAAGACGAATACGAAAACATTTCATATGTTTCGGCTGCTAAGCCTGAACCTGGGAAATATGGTTTTGGATACCACGAAGTCCATGCACATAGTACCTCTACAGTTGCTAGTGTGAATAGAGATATGTATCTTAACACGTACAGGGGATCTTTCCATGAAACAAGAGTTCCCTGCTTATCCACTCCCAATAAGGAGTTGAAAATGTCCAAGAAGGTAATTCCAGACAACTATCCAGCAAACGTAAAGAAACTTTTATCTACTGGAATCTTGGAAGGAGCGCGAGTAAAGTACATTTCAATGAATGGAGAGGTAAAGAGATGGTTATGCTTTTACTTTTCAACATAGGAGTAGTAAATCAATTTTGCCTGAAATGCGTTTTTAATCTCTGCCAGAGAGAGCTTTCAGGAATCATTAGAGATGGTGGATATCTGTGTAGCTGTTCTTTGTGCAATTTTTCTCAAGTAAGTTGTCAATCAGCAGTTTATTATTGATCATTCAGTTTATGCTGCATGATTGGTTTAAGGAGTGTATGAATGATGCAAACAGGTTTTAAGTGCATATGAGTTCGAGCTGCACGCAGGTGCAAAAACTAGACACCCTAACAACCACATATATTTGGCGAACGGTAAACCTGTTTATAGTATCATTCAGGAGCTGAAGACTGCACCTCTCAGCATGATAGACGAAGTGATAAAAGAAGTCGCTGGCTCTTCAGTAAATGAGGAAAACTTCCAAGTTTGGAAAGGTATGCTTTTTACTTGGGATGATGTAGAATTTTGTGCAAAGACATAAGTCATGGATAACTCTTGTTCTTCAAGTAATTTAGTTTCTCTGAGAAACACTTGTGCTAAGTTTAACTTAAAGATTTTGAAGGGGCATAGAAGTGTAGATTGACATATAAGTCTTTATCAAGAACTTTTATACTTTTTTCATTTAGAAAAATATGATTAGTCTTATTATTTGTCCCTGGGTTCGGCCAATCAGCATATCACCAATTTGGTGAAATGCTGATTGTCAAATGACTTTTCTACAAGTCGCATCATTTCTTAGTCACTTAGGAGTTCTCGCCTTGGTGGATCAAATGTACATGTAATGGGCTCTTGTTCAGCAGCGTCACATGATAAAAATCTTTTGCATTTTCCAGCAAATCTTCAACAAAACAATCTGGTGGTCACTACTCATGCGAATACAAGCGATCAGCTTTCTGACACCTACTCTGATACAAGGTACTTCTTGCCTTATGTTTTGTAACTTTCTGCTGCTTCCTGCTGTCATTCTGCAAAAGATGCCTGTCAGAGAATGGTACAATACGTACTCAATGCATCTACCTTTGTTAAAGTTGCCATATTTGTGGCATATGTTTCATTTTTTTTTTAGAAAAAAGTGATCAGAATTAAAGTAGTTAAAGGTCGGATTTTGCTTGGAGCTTGCTTTGACTGATTGTATCACTTGAAATAATTGAAAAGCTTGAAAAGCTTGGGGGACTTGTTTGATCCATTTAACAATGAGGGGAAAAGTGTGAAATCTATGTCTTTTGAGGGGTATCTTGTAACTAATCCCTCCATACATCACATCACTACAATACATTTTTCTCTAAAAAATCCAAAAAATAGCAATCCAAATGGGCTACCTAATTTTACTGTATTGCCTTTTTCCTAACCATTCTGCTGTGTTCAAACTTCAGTTGGCCGAACCAAATGGTAAAAGACAGGCTTACTCCAGCTTCTGGTTTCTGCACTGCCAACAATTACTTATATCTGGACAGCCATACAGAGACAGAACATCGGAAGCGTGTGATCAAAAAGTTAGTTGCTCTCTCTGGTTTGATGGAATACAAATAGGTGAAAGAAAAAAAGTCAGTCCTTCATTTAAATTGGTGGTTGCTTATTATTCACCTGTTATGCAGACCAGGATGGTTACTTGCTAGCTCCGATGTTGAGGATAAGAAATGTAGTGAAGGTGGTTTAAAGAAAAGGTAAAGTTTGGCATTTTGAACACACTTTTGTTGCCTTTATGGTGAGAAAGTCTTCTTTCCTCCAAAGACTGATTTTGTTTAGGTGTTTCTGCGTTGCTTGACATTGGATTGTGATATTCTTTATGACAGGGATAATGACCTACATAGACTACTTTTTATGCCAAATGGACTTCCAGATGGGACTGATTTAGCTTATTATTCGAAGGGAAAGGTTGTCTGTGCTGAATGTTTTGTTATTATATAGTTTGCTTATCCTAAATGTTTATGACTGCTGAACTTATATGTCATTTTCTTGCAGAAAATTCTTGGGGGCTACAAGCAGGGGAATGGAATAGTCTGCAGTTGCTGTCATTCTGAGGTAAGAATACTTGATTGAACTTTACCCTCTATGCAACGTATTTCATTTTGGTGCTGGGTGTCTATCTGCTTTCTGAACTGCATTCTTTCTCTAAATCTGACTCCTGGTTTTATTTGTGTTAACAGATTAGTCCATCACAGTTTGAGGCTCATGCTGGTTGGGCAGCTAAACGACAACCGTGAGTTATTTATTAAAAGTAGTAAGTTTGGCTGAAATAAGTGATAGATGTTGAAATTTAAACCTGTTTTTTCCACAGATATCGCCATATTTATACTTCAAGCGGTTTGACACTTCATGACATAGCGCTGATGTTGGCAAATGGCCGAAACATTGCCAATAGTAACAGTGATGACATGTGTGCTGTTTGTGGTGATGGAGGAGAGTTAATAATATGTGATGGATGCCCACGTGCTTTTCATCCAGGTTGTATTCATGTTAATATCGGCTTAGTAGGTCTCTTTCTTTACTTTTCTTTCTTCAGAGTCCCTACATTTTTTGAACTTTGGAATTGTTTGAGAATTTTGTGTTTTATTGACGTGATTTCTGCTTGATTTACTAGAATCAACCTCATGATCACAGTACTAGTCAATCAACAATTTTTGAACTTTGGGATTGTTCAGGATTTTTGACTTTTATTCATTTGAATTTCTGCCTATTTTACTAGAATTAATCTCTTAATGACCTACACAGACTACTTTTTGTTGTTGCTGTTGTTTTTATTAAATGGTTTTATTTTTTTTATTTTTAATTATATCTAAACTTTCATATAACTTGTGTTTGGCTGATACATGTGTGGCTTGCAGCTTGTTTGTCTTTGCAGTCTGGTCCTACTAGTGATTGGCATTGCCCATATTGTTTAGACAAATCATTCCCTGCTAGAAAGGCTCCGGGCAGACCTTCCATTGCACGCCAAACCAGGGTGGTTAAAGCACCGCAATCTGTTGGTGGCGGTTGTGTTGTTTGCAGGTATGTTGCTGTTATTGCAAAATCTCAAATATGTTTTTTCTTAAATTTATTAGTTTTTCCAGAAATATTTGGAGTATGAAATTATACTCCTAGTTGGCAGATTTATTGACTAGGTACATTTGTTGTGTTTGTCGTGTACATCTTTGACCTCATCTAGAAATTAGTACTGCATTATACTGATGCTGTTAACTTATGGTGAATTCCTGTTGGTACATCTGCTTTGATGTGGCTGTTTGTTATTCTTAGTTTTGCAGTTTCATCTTTTAACGTCCAAATCTGTTTCTTTTTTTAGCTCTGTTAATTGTAAATTTACTTCATTTGCCTTTTCTTATCTTGCAGGACGCCAGACTTCAGTGTTGCTAAATTTGACGACCGAACGATTCTGCTATGTGACCAAGTACTAATTGTCAATATTATTGTTTATTCTTTGTTGCCACAATTATCCTTGTCTTGCTATTAGATTTTGACCTTATTGTTGGTTCATTATTTTTTTTTTCAATTTTTGTTTATCTTTCTTGTCTAGTGCGAGAAGGAATACCATGTTGGTTGCTTAAGGGGAAGAGGTCTGTGCGATCTAAAGGTAATTATCTGGTGAGACACAGTAAAACTTCAATTTTATATTGGCTTCGTTATTGATGTTTTGCAAAACTATATCAGGAACTGCCTAGGGATAAATGGTTTTGTTGCAAAGAGTGCCATGTGATATATATGGCACTTCAGAATTTTGTTCTGAATGGAGCTGAGGTGGTTCCTTCTTCAGTGTCTGCTAAAATAAATAAGAAGCATGAAGAGAAAGGCCTTAGTAGTGTGACTGCCAATGATGTTCAGTGGCGAATTTTAAGCGGCAAAAGTCGTTATCCAGAACATCTACCGTTGCTTTCCAGAGCTGCAGCTATCTTCCAAGTAAGTTTTTGCTTTTACCTCCTGAATTTTGGGTATTGAAGGGGCATGACCTAATTTAATAGCTATTTCATGCACTGCTTTTATTATGTTTGGTGCTTCTGCTTAAGTTGCTAAAATATAGATGTCACAGATTTGAGCAATTATGGCATGGTGATGAATTCATTTTAGGGAACCTTTAACATAAAGGTTGCGTCAACTTAGTAGTTATTGATTGCATATCATGTAGCCTAAGTTTTGCAGTCAGTCAGGAGGTAGACATTCTCGAATTGGTGATTTTGATTCTTCTGCAACAAATGCTAGAATAGTTTCTGGATCTGTCCGATCCTTGCGAACTTTTGATTGAAGATTTTGTTAGCTGCTGAAAGTGCATCCATGAACCCTTATGGCAAAGTTGTGGAACTGATTTTTAATAAGAAGTGTGATAGAAATATGACTAGATGATGTCTAAATGCGAATTGTTTATGCTGGATTTTAAGTTCATCTAGCCCAAAAAGGGCTAGCGGAGAAGTGAGAATGCCATGTTTACTAACCTTTGATTCTGTATTGATCCTATCTATTAACAATAACAAGTTTGTAAAATTTTGCAAGTATAGCTTTTAGGATATGAAGTATTGTACTTATTGCTGCAAGATGCTTCAAAATCTTAGAATACTCTGGATATCATTAAGGATGTTTCTTAAAATATTGAACGTGAGCTTTGATTGTTTGTGGTCTGCAAATAGTGTCAAGTTCAATATCTGCTGCAACTGAATCGGTAGCTTGGTTGTTTGCTTGATCTATCTGTGCAGGAGTGCTTTGATCCTATTGTTGCCAAATCTGGTCGAGATCTCATTCCGATTATGGTGTATGGGTGAGTTATCTTGCCTTTTCCCTTGTTGTAGCTGTAGACCTGAAAAGTATTAGAAGGAAGCTTTATTGGTTAATTCACTTGCAGATTTTCAATGCATATGGGACATCAAAGTTATTTGAGGGTCATATATAATGTCATTTAGCTGATGCCATTTGGAAGTGGATGCCCAGTAAAATATGATGAATTGTAAAAAGGGTAATGGGCAGAAAGACTAGTAACTATATGGGGAGCTTGTTTTGAGGGTAACAAGTTTATAAGTGATGTGAGATAAAGAACATGTTTTACATCAAGGATTTAGCTATTGGGCTGATAATGCATTGCATTTGAAAGATTTTCTGTTAGTATTACTCACTCCATTATTAGTTGCATAAGTAACTTGAGCTTCTACATTATGGAACTGTTACATAGCTTTGTCCTTGGGGGTTTGCTTCTTTCATCCAGGGGAAGAGTCTATAGTTTTAAGCTTATTGCGTTTTATATTTTTCAGAAAGCATTTAAAGCTTGCAATGGAGGGTTGTGTAAACTTTGTGCAAGTTTAGTTGATCAATATGCTAAGATTGCAATTTTACAATTTGTACAGGAGAAACATATCTGGACAAGAATTTGGTGGAATGTACTGCGTTCTTTTAATTGTGAAGTAAGTCACTTGATTTAAAGCTGCTTAAAACTTGATTTAACTGTCTCCAACAAGTCTGAATGATCCTTATATTGTTTAAACTGCTTGTGTGTTAATTGAGTGGCACTTCTTTGGATAAAATATACAGGTCTATTGTGGTTTCGGCTGGTCTTCTAAGGATTTTTGGACGAGAGGTTGCCGAGCTTCCTTTAGTAGCCACAAGTAGAGATAACCAAGGAAAGGTAAGTTATAAGGATTGCGCAAGACAACATTGTCCAACTTCAATTTTTTTTAACTGATTTCCTTTTCTGCTGAGCTGGCTAGATATTTGTTGGTCTCTCTCTCTAGACCTGTCATCTCTTGCTGTTGTTTGCCAATTTGAAGAAGAACTATTTATTAAGAAGCAGATTGACTCATTGGTCCATATTACCTCTGTGTAGGGTTATTTCCTAGCATTGTTTTCTTGTATCGAGAGGCTACTCTTTTCCATGGATGTTAAAACCCTGGTGCTCCCTGCTGCTGAAGAAGCCCAGTCAATCTGGACTAAGAGATTAGGCTTCAGAAAGATGAGCAATGTGCGGGTAGGTGCATTTTATCAAAGTGTACATTTGAGAACTTAAATGTGTTGCAACAGTATGCATGGTTAGATTCTGTGGAGGATATTTCTAGGTTGAGAATAACCTGTTTTAGATTGTGATGGTCAATGTCTTTCCTCAGAAACATATACACTTGCACAAACATATGTATATGCCCAACGGGATATTATCTATGTGTACAAAGCGATGTTATATGGTGTGTCCTAATGTACAAGTACTACTACGAGCAAAGAGCCAATAGAGAGACATTCTGCATCCAGGAAGGTAGAGAACAGTAAAAATGTCCGGCTCAAAATGATTGTAGAGGCTGTAGCAAAAGTACTTGCATGTTGAGCAGATCTTATCACAAAGAGATTAGGTGACATGACCTTGAAGCTTGAAGGCTATGGCTCAGTTCATATTAGAGTAGGAGGCTAAATACTGCCTGGCAAGGGTAAACCATAGTGAGGAGAAAGTTGTTGGCTTAGATCATTTGAGTCAATGTGGTAACTTGCCTTCCAGCTTCCACCAGAAGAAAAATATGCAAAGTTAGGTAGCCTAAAGCCTAGATTCACTTGAATTGGAGAAGCAAACAGCTCTTTGTCGCCCTATGTACAGTATCCTGTTGTACAAGTACTGCCACCAAAAAAAGAGCCACTAAAGAGACAAATACTATGGCCAAGAAGCTAATTACTCTATAGAACTGCTAATCCAAGCTGAAGAGAGTGATGAGTCTGTCGCTAGAACTAAATAGAGCAGCCCTATTTGGCGGCTGGTTCTTTTTCTCCATTTTTTCTAATTCATTTTACTTTGGTAAGCAGGTGTCAAGGTATACAAGGGAACTCCAGTTTACAGTTTTCAAGGGGACAACTATGCTAGAAAAGGAGGTACAGTGGGCTGGAGAGTAATTGAGTTTGTCTCTCAGACGTACATGGAGCTGGAAGATGAATCTTGTCTTTTGGACTTGGGGACATTTATGGTCATACAACCATGGTAATATATGGGCATACAACCTTGTTCAATTGATATTTATGTTGAAAATGGTGGTGCAGGAAGTAACAGGTTAATCTCATATGTTCATCCTGTACAAAGCAGTGTGAAGGTCTTTTTTGTTGACCCTGACAATGTACCAACACCTGGGGAAAGCTGCTAAACAGGGGACAGGAACAACGATTTCAGGGGCAGGTTGAAGCCCTTAAAGACTGATCTCGGGGTTATATTATTTTGTAGTTTGCTGGGAGATTTAGGATCAGAAATTTTGTTTTGCATTTTGCTATAAGAATTGGCCTTTTTATTGTAATATTGCGGTTCGTTTGTCCTTGCCATTATAGCTCTTGAGTTTTGACTCATGGAGACACAAACAGCAAAAGAGGGGAGTTCATTCAGAAAGTTGGGGCATGCTGACCTTTTAATATGCATGCCCTTGGCTAACCACGCTTGTTTTGGTTTTGGTTTTGGTTTTGGTTTTGGTTTTGGTTTGAGCATTGCAACTACCTTGTGGAGATGTACATAAAAATATCACTTTGGTACTTCTTGATCTGAATTCGTATGCTAGGGTCTAGGATAGCAAATGAGATGAGGGTGGTCTTGTTGGAAAGCCTATGAAACCTTTTTTTTCCTTTTTGGGTAGGAGCACACATGTTACTTAGCATCTTCATCAAAGTCTTGAATAATTGATGTTCATTGCCAGATTGTATTGAATGCCTTCAGCAGATAATCACTTTTCAAACAAGGAACCTGGGGAGTTCCTACGCGTAGCGCATGTTGGCAAATGTTTGTATCAGCATTCCGCATGAAATGTCCGTCTTCCTTGTCAATATTTTGTGCGACAGCTTAATGTCAGATTAACTTGTGGCAATAAGACAGTCTGCGTCATGTTCAAGACGATCAAATAATTGGGTTGAAAGTGTGATTCGTTTGGAATTTCTGATTGATCAAATAGTTTAGCCTTGGTATCATCCTTCAGGAGAGTTTTGATATCAGCTCGGTGTTGGTTTTTGTAGATATTAAAATTTTTTTCTTTCTATACAAAAGATGACATGTAAGATCTAGCTATGAATCAATGCAGAAGAGGAAACAGCTGGATTCATGACAACGCTTATACAGGCTTTAAGGGACCTGAGTGAGTGAGTGATCCGAGTTGGGTCGATCTCAAGTACATTCGTTCCGTCTCAAGTTATGCGTGCACCGAGTTCAATTCAGCATACATAAATCTAAAAAGAAAAACAAAATGACATTTTTATTATTCTAATTAACAAGCATTAATCAAGGCAATCTAATCTTTGGGAGGAGGGATGGGTTGCATGATAGAGGTGAGGAAATGTAAGTAAGAGATTTTGAATTTGAGATTCTTCACTTTAAAAAAATTAAGAAAATGTGGTTTAATCTTTAAAAGAGAAATTAAGTGACAAACGCGGTATCATACTTCTTGCAACACTTACATCCATTGATTGAGAAAAACTTGAAAAATATCTACAATTTGGGTGGAAATATTTAAAACATAGAGATAAAGATAAAGGATACTTATAAATTAGCGTGTAAGTATTATAATTACAGCCTCTATTATCTTCACAAGTGTGTATCGTTTATTAGATTTTATTTGCTTATATTATCAATTCCATTTTCTATCTCTTTTTCATCTTATACAAATCACATCAAGTATTTTTTTTTTAATTATCTCAAATAATCTAACTTTCCTTACCATGTAGAAATGGGAGCGCGCAATTCCACGCGGCAATATCTCCTTTCCTCTAACTATGATCAAGGGTTAGAAAGGGTCGCTGTCACCTTCACGTTTCCTAAACGCAAACCCACGTGGTAACATCTCCTTTCATCAAACAATAATGAAGGGTTAGAAAAGGTCAGCATACAAAACTACTTAAAGTCGCGCCTGCACCGAACCACGGTATCATTATAGAAAGGACGTAGGGCTTTTCTAGGGTTTTTACGACCTCTCTCCGGTGCAACAAATTCTTACGGCTAAGTTTTCACTCATTTGATACGAATTGGAGATGGCATTTGCGTCTGGCTTTCGTCGGATTTTGAGCTTAGCGTCGTCGACAAATTCGTCTTCTTCTTCAATTCGTTCATCTCTGTTAGCTTCAACTCGTCTCAATTCGACCCTCACTTCCCCGAAACTCTTCATTAGTGGTGCGCTACAAAGATCCTTATCTTTATATTGCTTTGCTATGTCTGCGATGGTTTTCAATACTGCTGGTGGTAGGTTTTCCAGAAATAGTGATTATACAATTTGGTTAAAATTAAACTTCAATTTGACTTGTATTTTCTTTTAAAACAAAATATGTAATGTGTCGGGGAGTGTTTGGAAACAGATTCAACTGCTAGTTTTCTGTTTTCACCTTCCTTTTTTTCCCCTTCCCTTTTACTATTTTAATTAGAGAAAGAATGCCATTTCTGAGGTGATAGATAAAAGGATTCACTTAGTAATATATTAGAAAGTGCTTGCAACCGCATTTCTATTCTTGGTTCTGCAACTACCCCTGAAAACGGAACCTTTTTTCTTTTTCGCTTTTCCCCCTTTCTCCCATAGGGGGGAAAAAGGATTCTGTAAGTAGGGAAAAAAAAAATAAAAGCGAGTTTTAGACTGCCATTGGGCATTAACGTGATGTTGTGCATCCCCTATATGAATTTCATCTTGGGTCTGTAACTTGTTGCTTCATCTGCCAAATTTTGTTTGCTATTATAGTAGAAAGAAGGAAGCAACAAGTAAATAATACAGGAAAAAACCATATACCTGACCGCATTTGGGTTTATTCCATTCAGTGTTTTATTCCTGTCTGCAAGTCTGAAAATGACTGGTTTTTTCGTGCTCAAACTTGATGTAAGCACTCAGCTGCGCTTTGCTCAATTTTCAGTATTCTAACTGTGTTACATTATGCTAAGTACAATATATATATATATATATATATATTTTTTTTTTGTAGCCATAATTTGATTACTTGTCATTTAAGATGTGTTATCACGGTGCTCTTCTAGATTGAAGTCGGGGATTTATTGATATTTTTGTTTTGGTGGCGTTTAAGCTGGAATTGCTCATCTGTCCTTTTCTTTGGATCTGGTGGTCGTTCATATTGGGTGCATTTTGCCTTCATATGTATTTTCTAAGTATAAAATCTTTCTAGCTTCTAACTGAGCAGCATTATGCTGGAAGTGTTGTGGAGATATCTTTATTATTTGAATTTAGATATGAATATGCCCCCTTTCCTTTTCTGGTATTTTAATATTAATTCAAATTGAACTGAGAGGATGTCCTGCTTTGGCTTATACATGACTGTTGATTGTGTATAATTTGCCACGATCTAGAACCATTTTTTAAGTAACAATGGTCTTGTCTTTTGATACATCTTGTTAAACCGGAGTGATGAGGAGGATTACAAAGTGGGAAGCGAAGGAGGCAGATGTAGAGCGTTTGTTTTTGTAAATTGCAGTAAATGGAAAAAGTCGTTAATAATTTGTGATTGCTATGATATCTTAATAACTTCTGTTGGGGTGGTGACAGGGTCTGTCTTATCCTTGCTTTTCAGTGTGTTGAGGAGTTCTTTTTTTTTTTTTGGCTGCTCCCTTCCTCTGTTTGTCCCCTTGGGGTTGGCTGGATTTGAGTTGCCTTTGTGAATTGACTGGTCAAAGCAACATTTTTCTTTAACACGATGCAGGCCTTTCGAGAACTACAAATGATGAAGCACTCAATAATGCATTTTTGCAATTTGGCAAGCTTGTCGAAGGTAATGTGTTTTCAGCCTATAACACTCCACTCCATGTGAGTTTGTGGCAATTGTGGTAACATCAAATATAAACATCTGCTATGTCAACCTGTCTTTTTTGCAGCCAAAGTCATCACCGATAGAGCGACTGGAAGATCAAAAGGATTTGGGTTTGTTACTTATGAATCTATAGAAGAAGCTGAGAAGGCTCGGCAGGAAATGAGTGGAAAGTTCTTGGATGGCTGGGTTATTTTTGTTGACCCAGCCAAGCCAAGGGAGCCAAAACCTCCACCTCCAGCTCAGTCACAAGGGCAGCCTTCTCAACCTGGTTATACTGTAAACAGAACTATTGGTTGGTCTGGCTAATCCTGTGAGGAGGGTTTTACGGGTTGTGATTAACATGTAGGATGGATTATTTTTTTATGAGTGGATAAATTGTTTGAGACAAAACTCCTCGTAGATCTATCTAAAGTCTATTTACAGTTTTGTTAACTTGTGAATGTGTTGTGCCTTACATTCTTACTTGACCTTGGTATGCATCTTCCGAGTGGACCTAAACTCGGACCTAATTTCTTGTAAAAGCTTCCTATGCTGCAGCGTTCGAATGTACCAACGGGAAAGGAAACTAAAAAACTTTAGGCGGAAGTACCTGAATGCTGAAGAACTTGGGAGAACTGTTTGCACCTTTTACCCGGGTAATAACTTCCTATCCTGCTGAGCAGCACGGGGAAGAGACAGGGAGTGTACTGGGCCAGGTGAGCTGGTTCAATCGAGGAAATCTGTTTGGGCTTTATGGCTCCAAAAGATGTTTATCACCTCTCTTATTGACGTCTTGTTCGTCGGAGAGGAAATTTCACGAGTAATATTAGCAAAATTATGGCTCCAAACTGTTATGCAATCCGCAAGACGCAAATACTTAATTGATTTTATGTGTGCCTGTATTCAAACATGCTAGGATAAATATGGTGGCCCAAAAGGTCTTTTTTTTTTTTTCCCCCAATTTTAAGGTGTGCAAACAGTTTAGATAATACATGAGCACGAATTTTGTATAAATGCGATAAAGTTATAGTATTTGGTTTGCAAAAACAAGTACAATGAAAAGCATGGCTAAGTACAGTTAATCTAGTATATTTTGTAAAGTCGTATGAGAAGAAATTTGTTACTTCAGCGTGTTTTAAACATTTTATCTCACGAGTACAAGTTACAATTAATTTGTATAATTTGAGTTTTATAGGTTTGTATCGTTTGATGATGATTTCTTACAAGTGGTAGTTTTCGGACCTGTTTGATGACTATACCTATTGTTAAAAATTAATTTATTTAGATTTTTTTTTTTGAATTTAATGTGTTTGAGAACAGCGATGTCTTACCAATTAATGTGAGCATCATTGAATTTGTTCAGGTGAAATTTTTTCATTGAATCTGAATTCCCTACGATACCAAACCTCTAACACATATAACACACTTTCATGCATGCTTTCCACAAAATATACATTTATCTTCTTTCTAATTGAACAAACATATGCGCACATGCATGCTCATATAGAAATACATACTTAAATACCATCTCTAAACTATTTCATTATTTTCCTTCTCTCATAGACACACTTTTTCTTTAAATACACAAATAAAGACAATTTTTTAAGATAAAAATATATTATTTGTAATGATATATTTTAATTCAGGCAGTTATCAAATAAAATATAACTTAGTCAATTAAACAACTTAATAAATTTAGCATGCAATTTTCAGGTGTTAAAATTCAGATTTTTTGAGACAAATTTAAGTTTTATCAGATGGGCCCTAATAGGAAGAGAAATTATGTACGGTCATAGGCATATAATGCGTTAACGCTCGGAAAACGCTGATTTCAGCTACTGTAGTGTAGTAATCCCACAATTAACAAAACACAAATTACTACAAATGCAGAAGGCGTGGGACCCGGCCGCGTATGCAGAAACTAAGAGAAGAATAGAAGTATAACAGCTGAACCCTACTAACTAATCTCAGTAGCCATTAGCAAAGAGGAGAAACCGATAGCTAACTTTTATATTTGGGCACTCTAAAACCCTAAAAATGAATCTTTGCGTTCCTCACTATGCCTCCATCAAATTGTCACAACTCAATGAGCTGAAGGTCAGCAGCTCTTTTGTAAATTTTTGTTTTTCAACTATTTGGAATTCTAATTTTATTTTATTTTCCTCATTTACTTTTTTTTTTTTTTTTGAAAATCCGTCTACTTTCTTAGACAAAATGTATGTCTTGCTTGCAGTGGAAAACTTCAAATTTCTTAGAACTTAGTCCAATTGTGTGTAGTCCCCCCCCCCCCTTCTTCTGTGTTACAAAAGATTGTGTCGAAGCAAATTTGATGGTTTTGTGCAGAATGTTGGAGTGGTGGGCAGTAGTCGGAGAAATTTTAAAGTGATGGCAGCTTCATCAATCGTAATGGAGGCCCCAGATTACATTCCAGCAGCACCAAGTTTTTTACCTGAAGGGCCTTGGCGGCAGGTCAGCTACTGTAATAATTCTCATTGCTTGAGGTTTTCCTGCATTGTCTTAATTTTATAATTTAGTGGAGGAACTTAAGTTTTTCTGCTCCGTCAGAGCTAGAAAGAGGACAGACTTGGCCGGTAGTGTTTGTCGGCGGTTTTGACCTTGGTTAGTGAGGGTTGGGGTTTGACTATGTTACCTGCGAATAATCAGTAATTTGACGAGCCTTGGGCTTTGAATGGTATAGATACCAGGTGGAGTTACGGCTGCCAAAGGTTTTAAGGCTGCAGGTATGTATGGAGGACTTCGTGCAGTAGGTGAGAAGCCTGATCTTGCGCTTGTCACTTGTGATGTAAATGCCGTAGCTGCAGGTGAGTTCTGTGGTGTTCATTTTCAACCTACGTTTTGGGACTACAACCGACAGAATTTTTCTACTTTTCCACATTTAAGGCCACGGTTCATTTTCTAGAGACTTTGTTAATTTTGTTCTTTGACTTAGCATATATTTCTGCAGGGGCATTTACCAGGAATGTGGTTGCAGCTGCACCAGTGTTGTACTGCAAAAAAGTATTAGAAAGTTCAACAACAGTATGTAAACACCAATTGATAGCTAGTTCTCAACTTCCCTACCGCTGATATTGGTGAAATGCTTAGATAATCAATAGAACAGAAATCGTGATGTCAAATGAACTTCAAGTTACAAGAACTTGGCCTCCACATTATGCTGCTTTTAGTTTCCATTTATTGCTTAACTCATGTTCTGTTATTTTGATCTGTTGCTTTTTTCACATTTGCATGAGGGATACAGAACTATTACTATCTTTTAGATATTTGTATCCACCAGTTCCAGTCTGTCTATCATACTGATATATTCAAAGTGGTATTATATTAAGTCACTAGTTGACAGTATAGGAGTATAGTCCAAAACATTGAACTTCATCCTGGTTATAAGTATTAAAAGCAGTCGAGAATTGTGCTGAGGAAGTGTTTGCATGTGCTTTCTTCCACTTTATCATCAACAGAATGACATGAGAAAGTTATTGTAAGTAGACATCATTCTTTGCAAGTTGAAGCAAATTAGGTGAATCTTCACCCACAGGAAT
Source organism: Gardenia jasminoides (assembly GCA_013103745.1). Classification (NCBI taxonomy): domain Eukaryota; kingdom Viridiplantae; phylum Streptophyta; class Magnoliopsida; order Gentianales; family Rubiaceae; genus Gardenia; species Gardenia jasminoides. Next base: position 7,841,449 of record CM023103.1, read on the forward strand.
ATCTGTCTTTGAGGCTGGAGATGAAAATGATTTTTCTGCACCCTGTCTCAACTGTAGATTAACATGGCTGATTTCCATTTTGGTTGTTTGCTCATGCTGAAGGTGCTTAAATAAGTTGCCTAAGCTTTGCTTTTGCCTTGAAGATTATCGCATGGAACTGCAAATGAACTTGTTCAATGTGTCTAAATGCAATGTGATATTGTTTGGGTTTGGGTTTGGGTTTGGGTTTTTAACCTTCTGATTTACTGGTTGTATTCTAATTTCTTGAATAAAATGTTCAGGCTCGAGCAGTTTTGATAAATGCTGGTCAAGCAAATGCAGCAACAGTAAGTTTATCTGGGTGTTGGGATTCCAGTTCACCAAGGGCTTTTCCTAGTTTCAATAAGCAGTCGACAACGAAAGCTTACATGAACTTATCTTTTATATTATTTCAGTTGATGGTCAAGTGCTGGACATTAAGTTATCTGAATCTAGAGCTAATCAAAAGAGTTTTTTCAGGCCATCATGCCAGCATATTGGATAAAATTGTCCATCTATTACATGTCATATGCTTAAGCTAAAATTCTTTTTCAGGGTGATGCAGGCTACCAGGATGTTATAGATTGTTCAGAATCCCTTGAGAAGGTGCGCAAGTTTCAATGTCTCAAATGTTCCTCACAGTACCCTAGTTTTTTGTAGTGTTGATGTTCGAAATCTTACAGTTACTTGGGCTGAATCCTGGGGAAGTGTTGATTGAATCCACTGGTGTTATTGGTCAGAGAATAAAGAAGGTAAAATCTAATGGAAGTTCTATTTGTTGCTGTTTTCGTTATTCCTTTGTTCCTGAAAAAATGGTCTAGTAAACCATGTGGAATGCATTACATATGCATCCCCATCTGCAAATATTGAGTGTCATACTGTAATTAATTCTTTAGGATACATCCACTGATATCCACATCTTCTACAGGACGCTCTTCTCAGATCGCTTCCTAAGTTAATTAATCTATTGTCATCAACTGTTGAGGGGTATGTACATCTTCGCTTCACTTTTGCACTTGGTTTTTATCTATGTACGATAACTATCTGTTCTTGTTTATTTAGTCAACTGCAAAAGTAGATTTTGTGGCTTTTCTCTCTCTCTTTTTTTAATTTCTCTACTTTCATTCTTTAAAAGCAGATATCATTAATTTATTTATGTGATTTTATTGATTATTTGAAGGTTTATCATTCTTTTTTCCACTATTTGGTGTCTCTCCTATATTGTTTGGGCTATGTTGAATCTCTTCACTGGATTAGCAGAGCAGATTCTGCAGCTGTGGCAATAACCACCACTGATCTTGCTAGTAAGAGTGTAGCAATTGAGTCTGAGGTACATGGAACATTATGCTATTTTTAGTTAGCTGAAACTGATCTATTTTTCACTCTCTCTCTCTCTCTCTCTCTCTGTATTTATGTGTCAATAATAAGCATTTGGTGCCGGGATCTTTATGAACTAAGTTGCTGTTTGAATCTTTATGTTTTAAGATATTTTTCTGCATAGCTTTCAATGGATTTTTTTCCCTTCATTTGCACATTAATTCTGTTGTATAATGAAGAATCATCTTTCCTCTCAAAAAACCATCATTTTGTTCTGAAATGATCAGGTTGGAGACACTCATGTAAGAATTGGGGGAATGGCGAAAGGTTCTGGGATGATCCACCCTAACATGGCAACAATGCTTGGAGTATGTCTCTTAGGTGATGTTTTATTACTGCTCCCAAGCTTTGTATTCTGATGCTGTGTGACAGTGAGAAATTTCCAGGTCATAACAACTGATGCCCAGGTCACGAGTGATGTTTGGAGAAAGATGGTGCAGGTTGCTGTGAGACGGAGTTTCAACCAAATCACCGTGAGTATAGTTGATCTCTGGTTACAGGTTGCTGTAAGCCAGAGTTCCAAAATACTAGGTTCTTGAATTTTGATTGATGATTCTCTATGGAAGTTGAAACTATGGTGAAATATATACAATAGAGCTACTTTGAGCAGGTATCAAGTTTTATCTGATGACTTGATAATAATAGAACCTGAAGAAATATAATTAGGAGAAATCATTTAAGATGGTTAAGACTTGTAGATACAACTGTCTAGATGGGTGATAAAACAAATACTGAAGGAAAAGAAGAGTAAGGGGTATATAAATAATAATTTCGAAAGGGTTACAAATGTTGCAAGATTTAAGGGAATGCAAAGTTCATATGTTGTAGCATACCAACAAAGATAAGAAATTTGGAAATCATGTGCTTGGGTATTTTTTTAGTGGTAGATATGTTTTATAAACCAGTAAAATTGCATATTCTGGCCTTCGTGCAGAACATGTGAAAAAGCAGTTTTATGCAGTTTATTAAGCATCTGAAACTATATTTATTTTTTTAGCTGTCATGTGCATTATCCTTGATTTTCATTACATATTATGGACATTTGAAATTCCACATGCTACGCATCATGCAAGATGCAGTTGTCAGAAATACAACATTTCACTGCTCCCTCAAAGTTCTGTGTCTTGTATTATTTGCCATAGAATAGTTAAAATCTCTCACTTATAATAAAAGCTCCAGAGAGAAAGCATGCAATAGTTACAAATAGCACTCGTATGCTTTCTCTTAAATCTTTTCCTTGTACCCATGCTGCACTTTTCTATATCTTGTAATAGCAATATAAGGTTTTTATAGCCCTAAAGACAGTATTTCCAGTTTGACTAAATATTTTTGGTTCCCTGAAGTTTTAGCTGTGTATTTACAGGTAGATGGAGATACCAGTACTAATGATGCTGTCATTGCCTTGGCAAGTGGGCTTTCAGGTTCCAAAACAATTTCTACTTTGAACAGTCTAGAGGGAGAGCATCTACAACTGTGCCTTGACGCTGTGAGTTCAGCCACCACCTGACTTTTTTCCCAACCATAAAACAGAGAATCTAGTCTAAGCTTGTTTCCATACAATGGTATTCTTTTGGCCCTCAATTCATCACTCGGTCCTTTTGTGTTTTAGACAAGGTTAGCCTTGACGTCCTAAAAACAAAGCTACATTTCAAATAGCTGTGGATTATCTCTTCTCTGAAACACATTTAACCTACCTCTATTCTTTTTAATAGCATTTAGGATGTTGGTATCTTCTTTGATGAAGCAGCATATCAAGAAATTGCATAATTCTTTATACACCTAGCAGTCCTTTTGTCTTCCCCTCTTGAATTTCGAGTCATACATCTGTGGATTTACTTTGGAGGTGTCCATGAATTAGTCAAAGTTACATTACTTGTGGAATTGTCTCCCTCTTCAGCATATGCCTTTTGTCTCTTCAGAAACTATTGCTGCTTGGGAAGTTCATCTAAAATTTGTTGAAACTCTAGTCTTGCTTTGCTGACGATAATTTGGTGAGATTAAGAGATAGTGAGATTGTAACATGATTATTTTTCAGGTAATGCAAAGTCTTGCAAAGTCAATAGCTTGGGATGGGGAAGGAGCAACATGTTTAATTGAGGTTTGTATAGTAAAAGAACAGCTGCCCATCATATACGCTTTTTTTTTCATTTTTTCTTTTCTTTTTCTTTAGAAATGGTCTACTCCACCCTTACACTATAGTGACAAAATTAAAAATATCACCTTTATTTTTAATCCATTTAGCCTATGTGACTAGCTACTTCCATCGATTGAGACTTGAGTCAAAGAATTTTATGCCATTCACTATTTTTATAATGGTTTTCCATTAATGTTTCTAGATTAATGTCCAGAAAGCTGCAAAGTTCCCATCTCTGGAGCACCTGATTTGATAGCACAAATGCCGTTTACTCAAGTTATAGATTTTGGTGCCAGAAGCTTTAGGGTTGTTGGGTAGATTATAGTTGGTTGACTTTGTAAAGGTTCCCCAGTTATAATTATCCTAATTAGTCCCTTAGCAACCATCTGATTAGCTTCTATTTGAGGTCTGTGTCATTTTGATTTTGTGGAATAATGAATCATGGAAGTAATTTTCCGGCGGCTGTCAATCTAACTTTAAATATGTGTAGGTCAGGGTAAGTGGTGCAGACAGTGAAGCGGAAGCAGCAAGAATTGCACGTTCAGTGGCATCTTCTTCTCTTACCAAGGTATGTTATTAATGTATGTGTGTATTCATAAATTAATATATGCTTATGTATATGAATTTTCTGAAAGGAGTTTTTGGATATACAGGCTGCTGTATATGGTAGAGATCCAAATTGGGGACGTATTGCTGCTGCTGCTGGCAGAGCAGATATTCTTTTTGACCTGAACAAGCTTCATATAATGCTTGGCAATTTTCTACTTATGGATGGAGGTCAGCCTCTTCCATTTGATAGGTAAGCAAGCAAAGCAGTCCACAGCCACCCACAGAAGATTCTTGAACAATTTTGCTATTATCACCTCTATGAGCATTGAATCATCTAGAAATTTCTACTTTATGCTTGTGCTTTCATTGTATCTCTGTGGTCTTTCTAGTCCTTCAACTGGCAGATTTTGTTGAGATCATTAGGCAATTGGAGTGTGCATCTTCCTTGCATCTAGCAGCTGCTTCTATTCAGCTGGTTTCCAGTCTTGTTCGTTTGGCTTTTACCTATTTATAGCTATCTGAAATGTGAGACCTTGCAGGCCTGCTGCCAGTAACTATCTCAGAAAGGCTGGAGAGACTCATGGCAAAGTTGAAATTCAAATTTCTATTGGTAAGCTGTAGAAAATTGATGTCATAACCATTCAAAGCTTTATGATCATGTATCTATTTAAACTTTTAGGCAGTGTGATGTACAACTGAGTCCATTGCTTGGCATGTGACGTTGCTCACGCTTTAACTTAACTGCCATTCTAAGAAAATTGAGCCACACATCAAAATTTCAACTGTCATACTTTGTACAAACCTTACTATAGTAAAAAAAGATAGCAGGGAACCTGTTTATGAGATTATCACTGGTCTTTTATTCATATCATGTGCAAAGCCATCATTACTCATCCAGTTTGCCTATTAAATAGGAGATATGGGTCAAATTTGTAATGTGGGTTATTATTTACTCTTAAGCTTTGCATGCTTAATTATGGGTGTAGTAGCTACACCTACTTTATTCACTCTTCCAGTCAACGACTGCTAGAAATGTGCTTGAACTTTGTATGGTACAGTGTCAAATTGCTAATTCATGATGATGCATGGTCGTCCAGTCTTGAAGCTGTCATGATATGGTCTGAATAAATTAAAAGTTATTCTGCTTTCATGTCATTTTTACATTATTATGCATATAGATATCCTTCTCTTGGCTGTGCTACAAATTTCATTTTCACTAGTCTTGCGTTTGAATTTAACACAACGTGGTGCCTTTTGCTATTCTAGCTGCAAATTTGCACAATAGGCTTCAGAAGAAATGATAAAGCAAAATCAAAGTTTGTCTGGCGAATCTTTCTTGCTTGCCACTTCTTCCATTTTGTGTTGGATCTTGTCAATTCATGTAATGGTTCTACTTTTCAACAGGCGATGGTCCTGGCAGTGGTCTTGCTTGGGGCTGTGACCTAAGTTTTGACTATGTTAAAATCAATGCGGAGTATACTACCTAGAACTGCCTTCAGCAGAGTTGATTACTTTCTTGCCAACTGCTGGACAAATTTGCATGTGAATAAGATGCAGCTAAACGGTGGAATCGTGATTCAAGACATCATACGAAGGACTACTGCTAATTGCTGGATTTTTATGGCTCCAGAGCCTTGTTTGGCGATATCATGCTTGTACTCTAGGGATCTAAGAAGTCCCCACTGAAAAATGAGTGAAAAGGATGAATGCATACGGTTTTCACCTTACCAGCTGTAAGACCACGAGTTTGAAAACACGTTGGGGCTTTTTTTTTCTTTTTTTTCTTTTTTTTTTTCCTTTTTTGGATGCGAGTTGGGGCTTGTTATTCTCGCAGGACTCTGCATGTCTTTTTGATTAGTTGCACACTCCTATGCAAACAATATCCGTTTAAATTACCACTTTGGTTCATTCATAGCTGCCACCCTCCAGTGAATGTCATTCTCTTTCATGATCCCAGATTTGAGATGATCTAGAGATTCCATTTCTGTAATATGAGGTATCATTTCTTGAGGTCAAATCATGATGCATACTAAGCTACAGCCGCCTCGAAGCTTGAAGGGCTTAAACGGGGTTGTGGCCTTTCCTCCTTTCTGCTACCTTTTCTGGAGGCTGGAGATAGGTCAAGGACATACAAGAAAAAGGCTGCAATTTCTTTTAAAAGCCAGAAGCGGTCTGGATCAACTCCAAACAACACGAAATTTTGATAAGAACAATCTGCCCATTTATTACGGGGGCAGCTCCTGCGAGCGGGAAGTTTTGTAGCCATGTAAACCAAACTATTTTCAGCTAAAATGTAGTTAAAATTATGCAGTCAAAATTCAAGTTGAAGCACAATTGTATTCTGATTGATAGATCTTGTGGTAGGTGCTATCTAGTTATCTGTGGGATTCTTTCCATCTTTATACACGGAATTCTCAAATCATGTAATAGTCTCTTAATAGGTCCTGGATCAATGATGAGACCTGAGTTCCTTTGATCAAAATTTCATTGTTGGAGGAACCAAGCTAAATTCAAGGATGAACTCTTGATCTCAAGTAGCAATTTATAAAAGTTTACTTGTAAAATCTTTGAAACTCACACAATGCCAACATTATTCGTAAATGTATATTCACTTATAATTTATCTTGACTCTTGCTAATATATTCTCGAGCTCGTAACTTTTATCTTTTTTGGATCAAGAATATAATTCTTGGTTCTCAAATGTTTCAAGAATATTCTTGACTACTATCCACACTTCAAAGATATTAACTTTCATCTATCTAGTGATTCTTACTAGGTTTATAGATAAAATAACCGCTGATGACAGTTACAACAAAAGAAACATCAGGCCTAATATACTGAAGGCATTATTCTAATAAATATAGATAAAAATCATTTCTTTTATAACTCCATATATATTATGTACTTTAAATCAAGTCTAATACATTGAAAAGATTATTTAACCTGACATCGATAAAACGCCCCTTCTTAAATCACTTCAAGTTCTATGTTTTTTTTTTTTTTTTTTTCAAAAAACTTCAATTTTTTATGTACTTTAAAACATATAACAATCATAACTGATCATCATATAAATCTTTCTACGATATTATTACTTCACTTCATTCACCAACCTTGCCTTCAACATCCCCCTCCTTACGGTTAAAGTAACAACTTCAGTCATGACCAACTCCCATTGTCTCATGGGAGGTACGTACAAGGCTCAGAAACGGATTCGCTGCTGTATAGCTGACGGGCGTTGCTCTAAAAAAGTAAATTGCTTGTGCTAAACTTCCATTGAATACCAGTACAATAATTTATCCCAAAATGTTGCCCGCACTGAGAACAATCATCTTACTAAGGTAATCCCACTAGTTATTTATTAGTATTACTCGTAACAACACCGAAGTTAATAGTTTTTGAAAAGTAGGTTCTTGTCGTTCAACAAAACCTGTCTCCGTCTGTCGCTCTCGACTCGCATATCCTAGGCTCAACAGAACCTCGCAAACTACCATTATTTATTTACAGAACTGGTTAAGTAGTTTAAGACAGACTACATTAAACAGAATCCTCAGGTAGCCTCTGTCACCGGGAAGTGGATTGGAGTAACAGATTTCTTCAAGAAACTGTGCCCACAGAATGGATCAGGGCTCCCAACATCAAAATCAATGGCATTGCGATGAGGTCCACTAGAGGAAGCTCCATTGCCCTCATCGTCCACAGGCTTGAACGACCTGTTACTACACCCACCACCCTTCCGAGATTGTTTTTTCTCCTTGCCCCTGTTTCCTCGGGATGTCTTGCCACTAGCCTTCAGCTTATTTTTTCCATTCCTCCTGTAATCGTTCCTATATCGTTGAGGCTTACTGTTTGGTACATGTGATACCGAGGTTGGAAGTGGATCATATACATCAGCAGCCCATGTCACTGTCAGCTTCCTAGGTGGAGCCCCTTGTTTCTCACGGCTACCTTTCATGGCAGATACAAGCTTCAAAGGAGTCTGTGAGAGAATAAAGTGAAGCAGAAAGGAGGAAAAAATAAACTGTCAACGAATTTTCATCAAAAAATAACAGCATGACCTCAACTATCCCTGTAAAGGGTCCTCCAGCACATCTGAAACAAAGTTAATCTTTGTACTTTGCTCTAGTGCCGTTGCCACATTTGTCAGCGTCCATGCAAAATATAAAAACTTTGGAGCCACAAGTAAATTCAAAAAATAGGATGGAATTCAAAAAAAAAAAAAAAAGAAGCAGGAATTGACTGAAGGAACACAAGAGACGCCTACTTCTGTTGGTATAATGTTGGTCAATGCCTTGGATGCCTGCATTACCCCAATCTAAATTGACAAAGCATTGAATTAAAAACACATCAGCCCATTCACATGACAGGGAAACAAAAGAATTACCATGGAGGAATTGAAAAAAAAAATTTTTTACCAAGGAGGTAGAAGGGGCTTGGCAACGAGGATTTGTGAATACATAATGTGCCAAATTACACGACTTAAAACACTATAAAACCATATACAAGTCTTGGCCTATAGGTATTCTATCCCGAAAACAAGAAGATGGAAGATCATACCAAATGATTGCACTTACCTCATAAACACCAAAAATACGGCAAAACAATCATAAATACATTCAATAAAGTTGAACTCAGCAAATCAGATTACAGTATCAGTGTAATGAGTGATTGTCAAGAAGACTTCAATAACCATGCAATTAGTCTGTCAGACCAATGAAAGTAAATTAATTTAATACGTCAAGGGAAGGGAAAAGAAAAAGTCACTATACACCACTGATTGATGCAATACTTACAGGTAAAGATATTGAACGTGGATATGGGCAATTAGCAGATTGAGCATGGCAATTCTCCACAGAATCTCCAGGAGTTTGGTATTCTTTGTGACGTTCTTCCACGTCAAGTACATCAGCAGAGCATTTACTCTCGGCAGAACATGGAAATGTCGCACACTTAACCAAGCACTTTTCATTTGTTAACTTGTCCAATTCAATCTCATGGGAATCTTTATACCCAACTTCCTTAGCTGAAGTACCAATTTGACCATCATTGGGAGATGGAACAGCAACAGATGTTGACTTCTGCTTGCTTTGAATATGTAGAAACTCAGTCAAACGATTGCCAAGATCATCATAGAGACTTTTGTCATAATCACTAGGATTATCAGGCGGACGCGATGACAATGCACAAAAGCTGCTTAAATCTTCAGAAACTGACATATCATAAGGACAACAGATGTCCATCAATTAGAACAGGAACTGCAAAAGAATGTTAAACTGAGCGGATCAGCACAATTCTTTCAGAATACTATGTCAAACAAAACGCAATAGTCAGTATAAAACACTGTTCAGTCATGTCCCTCTAAATATGGAAATAGTTCACAAATGGCTGGAAGGAGAAAGCAAAAAGAGTAAGTGTCCGCTTTCAGAATATTTTGTCAAATGAAATGCAGTAGTCAGTATAAAACATTGTACAGTCATGTCCCTCTTAAAACAGAAATAATTCACGAGTGGCTGGAAGGAGAAAGGAAAAAGAGCAAGAATGTCCACTACATCAATCATGCAGTCACATGTCTGACACGGATATTTTGCAGAGATGCTTTAGAGCCTCATCAACAAACCTCAATCAACAGAATCACAAATTTAATCTACCATTTCTGTATACTTATCCTTATTTAAACAAAGCTTTACAACTCCAATCTACCTACCTTGTATTCCTGTAATAATTAACAAAATGAGCATCAAAAACTGAAATCATTGCTCGGTCCGACAGAATCATAGAATTCCAATCTACCTTTCTTGTGTCCCTTTAATAATTAACAAAATGAGCATTAAAAACTGAGCTCATCACTCAGCCCAACAGAATTGAATCCAGTAAAAGACCCATTACATGCAATTGAGGATGACACACAGGACTCCTCATACCAACACCATGCAGTTCTTTCAACCTGAACTGAGAAATCTAGGTCACTTTAACTCTAAACTTTGGGATTTTGCAACCCTGGAAAATCAGATTGGAATTTATGGAAAATCAGATTGAAATTTATAGCTCCAGGCAAACATGTTATGTGAGAATGAAGGCAGCCGCTCCACCGATTTACCCTTCTTGCTATCCAAGTAACAATGAAAAATACCCATACCATGCTACTAGTTTCCAACCAATTTGACAAAAGAAATATTCATCCAGGCACAGAAAACATTGCGCATCCAAACACACATAAATATTTTTTTGGGGGGCTGTTAAACAGTAAATCCTCATACCACATGTGTGTATTTCAGTAAATGCCAAATAAATTAAGTTGTACCTTTCTGTTGATCCGAAAATATGATAGCTATAGAATATGCAAGCGATAACCCACCGATCCCAAAAGTCACCAAGCTACACCGTTTCAGCCGATAAAACAAAGAACGCAGGAGGTTCTCAAAACCCGATCACCAAATCTCCAGGGAAATTGAATTATCGGCTAAGTATACAGATATTTATACAAACAGGAAATATCAAGTATGCGAATGGAAGCTGGATAAACGCAGTCAACGGAAGAGAAGAGAGAAGTACAGCGATGACTGTGGCAGCGAGGATGAGGATAAGGAGGAGGAGGAGAGAAATGCTTACAGAAAACCTAATGTTAACTAAGATTACCACGCCGATCAGCTTTGTTTTGACGTTTCAGACGATGAGACGAAGATCCGCCATAGAATGACGTCACGTGAGGGCGCGTGAGGAGCTGGAGTGAAGAAGAAGAGAAAAACGAAGGCACCGAATACATTGTTCGATCCGATGCTCTTCCCAGATACCACCCAACCCTATGATTATCTCAACCAAACAAAGCCACGATTGATTTTGAGTAACTAGCGAAACCGGAAAAACTAATTGATAGGGTTACGAGAGACTGGCATTGACTAGAGTATTCAGGCAGCCGGGCGAGTGAGATCAACTAATCGTCATGGATGGCAAGTCGGCATCGTAACCCTAGCTAGGATGACTTTAGAGATGGAGATGCAGATAGAGAGACACTTTTTCCTTTTTTTTTTTTTTTTTTTCAACAGGGAGAAAGGGAGACTGAGAAAATGGGTTAGACTCGGAGACGGAGATAACGAAGAAATTGTCGAATTAGGTTAATACCGCCCTGGAGAGATATATGGTGATGGTCATGATGTGATGTACTATGCATGATAATAATGCAGTTTACGCATGCGTGCCCCCAGGTTTGCTTTGCTTCTTGCCTTTCCTTTCTTTCTTTTTTTTTTTTTTTTTTTTATCCAAGCCATTTCCTGATTTCCATATCCTTTTTTATAATTTACAGTTTTTTGTTGGAAGAAAAATTTTATCGTCTTTAATTCGGATTCACCTTGCCTGCTCAATGTTAACGTTGGTGCCTTCCATAATCATTTCCTAGTAATATAAGTAAAACTCACTACAATTCTACTAATTGATAAAAAGTTGGGAAACAATTTGTTGAAACTATATAACTAAAACAAAATGATATTCTTAGTAAACAACTTTATTTCCTATGATTTCACTCCTCAAAATTATTATTACATGGTTATTTGATTAAATGTTACAAATAGGCTCATATTGTGTTCAATATCAGATCTCTTTATTTTTTTATAATTATCTTTTCTTATGATTCGAGTATATTTGAATAATAGAATTCTTTCTTTCTTTGTCCATGATGTTGAATTAACTAATCTTGTTTATTTATAGTAATAAACGGGGTGCTTTTTGCTTTTTATTTACTTTTAAAATTCAAACTCTAGAGTCTGGACTTACTTTCACTTCAGTTGAGGGAGGAAAAAAAAAACAATTGTGCTTCTATCCGGAAGGTGCGACATTTGCTGTCAAGGAAGAAGATGTATGTGTTGTAGCATCATATATATCATCCATGTCATGCATGCATATCATGGGAGTGTGTTGGGTCAACGAAGATGGCGCAAAGTACAAGTCAGCTTGACAAGATGTTAATCACAGGCGTACACGTGTGATGGGAGGTTTGGAATTTTCTGCCTGGGATATTTTGCTTGTCATGTAAGATTGTGCCGATGTGATGGGCTGGGCTGGGCTGGGCTTGGTATTGGATTTCTCTTACTATTGCTTTTCAGAAGCTGCAAATGAGCTCAGCTGATTACTCGCTAAAATTACATAAGGAGTAATCCAACTGATCATCACTTCTCTGTTTTTTCCCCCCCCCTTTTTTAACCCTCCCACCCTTATCTGCGCCTTTCTCACTTTCAACTGTCAAGCATAGACCAACTGGAGTTGGTTGAAATGGTCCGTAGCTTCATTATGCTTAAGTGAAGTTTCGAATTCGAATTCTCATGTATGTAATTATCCTAATTGGGAGCCTCACCCACCATTACCAGAAGTGCTACCCGGGGCGACCAACGAATTAGTCAAGTATGGTGTGGCTGAAAGATGCCTTCCCACCGTGATGGGACCTGCTTGGATATTGTGGCCGGCGACAAAAAAAAAAAAACCTGTCAAGCATAGAATTTTAATTCTTAACCTAGTAATAAGGAAGACTCTAGAAACTTTCTCCTAACCGCTGGACTTACCTCAATAGTTAATTGATCATTACTTCTTGGTTTTGTGACAAAAAAAAAACTTATGAGTTATGTACGAAATAGGTAAACTTAGAAACTTACTTTGTCTTGTTTGAATTATAAATAATTTATAAAAATTTATCCGCTTGCATTATTAACACTTTTCTAACTATCTTTTTGTTTTATATACACTATATCAAAAAAGTACTACAGTGCTTTTTCAAAAAATTATCCCAAATAATCTACTATTCACACTTTTTTTTTTTTTGATAATTAACTCATTGGTGTAGTGTGAATAGAACCCGTCACCAAAGTACTCATAAATTACCAATTGGTGTCTAGTTTATATTTTAGAATCATAATTATAATCATGAACCCTATTGTGAGTGTGGGTTTTACTTTTAATCATTTATCCTTACAGGTTTGACATAGAAGTGAAATGGATTTCATTCCATTGAAGAAGTTAATTAATCATAAAGGTTCGTGAAGAAGTTAATTAATATCCATTTCCGAACCATTTTACCAAATACTTTATCTCGGTTCTTCCGAATTCCGTTTTACCAAAATCTATTTTTCGATCTAAATTAGATCAGCAAGTTTTTATCATTTTTTTGAAATATGAACACCCCTACTAGTTTTTGTTGTTAGTCTATTTGTTATAGTAGATCTAAGTTTTTTCCGGTCAGTTTTGAAATTTGTTAGAACTACCTTGTCAAATTTCATCCAACATTTGGACCCGAATTACTTTATTAATAGATCTGGAAGAAAGCAAGCAGTATAGTTGGGAGTATGCACAGATGATCTTGGGGCTATAAGTGTTTTATCTTTTGATTTTTCTTTTGAATTTTAGTGTAATATTCTATTGGTTTTCTAAATTTGTAGCATCAAAGCATTTATTCTTCAAATCTATTTGTGGTTGATATAATCTATGCCAATAAAGTAAATTTAATAAAATGATGTGTTTCTTATATTTAAAAAAAAAATATTCTATCCACAAGGTGTAATTTGAAGATAAACAGAAATACGTGGTTTTGGATGCACTCACCATGCCTTGTTGAGGTGGATCAAATTCAAGAAATAAGAGAAGTGATGCATATTCCTCTACCCACAAGTTGGCAGAATTGTAATTCAAAACTTTTCTATAATCATGATTGAAAACAGTGGAGCAACACTGGATCTCATTTAGAATTTAAGATGGCTAATGGGAAGTAAATTAGATATTTCTACGTGTTATGGGATTTATTTCTGCTGAGTACGATTACAACTACCCAATAAAGAAAGGGCCAAAAACAGGAGTGGAAGATTGGAGGTCCATTTTTAAAAATTTCAAAATGGACAAGGTCCAATTTAACGTCAAAAGCGTGAGGCTTATCCTATTCTGCGTGAGAATGCCGTGTCTGTTTCTCCTCCAGCGTCTCTAGCCAATGACTTCCCTGATTGGTGCATTTCAGAGCACACGGATCGCAGACTCAGAGCCGTAGATTAAATTCCAATCCAACGCTTCAAAATACCCAATGCTCCTTCGCCCTTCCCTTCGTAATTCGTACAAATACCTCTAACCCCTGTTTCTGTCATAAAGCCGCTATTTTCTCCCGAGGGGCCAAAAAAAAAAAAAGAAGAAGGAAAAAATAAAAAGATCGACTGTGCTTTTAAGTACCTATTTATATAGTACTAGTCTCATATTTCCCTGCCAGTCCACTAGTACTACTCACGGTCTAATTTCGGGTTGGGGGGGCGATTTTGAGTTGAGAGTTGAGATTTGGGAGGAAATGGAGAGCGCAGGTGGGAAAGTGAAGAAAGGAGCTGGGGGAAGGAAAGGGGGCGGTCCGAAGAAGAAGCCAGTGTCCCGGTCCGTGAAGGCCGGTTTGCAATTCCCTGTCGGCAGGATCGGGCGTTACTTGAAGAAGGGTCGCTACTCTGAGCGTGTGGGAACCGGCGCTCCCGTCTACATGGCTGCCGTCCTCGAGTACCTTGCTGCTGAGGTGCCTGTGCCTACTTACATTTTTATTATGCATCCTATTGGGGTCTTTTTTTTTTTTTTTTTAATTTTTTGGTTGTTTCCTTCTTCTATACATGGTCGTTACTGTTGAATAATTTAACTGCTGTATTTTGTTACTAATTTTTTTTCTTCTTTTTGTTGAATTGCTGTTGCAATTGCTCTAAAAAAAGGGGGGAAAAAAAAAGGGTGGATCTCGAGGTTTAAGTGACCTAGAGCGGGTATAGTTATCCGAGCTATTTTCAATTTGTACTTGTGTTTATGTGAAGCGTTGCTTGGATTAAATCTTTGGTTACAAGTCATTTTCCCATTTGTTTTTATTTGAACTTCCTAGTTTTGCCACATCAACTCAATCGCGAGGCATTTATTACTCAAGCTTGCTGGTGATAACAATTAATCCTGCTAATTGAATCCATGTCATTCATGGCACAGAAATAGTTGAGCCTAGTTTGGATTTTATTTCAAATCGACCGAAAATGCATACAAATACAGTTGCTTGGTGCTAGGCATTGTCAACAATTCATGAACAACTGGATTGGGCGACGGATGCTGATTGAAAATTGAGTCTCATTATGTCGTATGCCTGTAGGGAACAGTTTTATTTTGGGGCTTGATAAATGTTTAAGGCTATGGTTATGAAGTTAATTTTGGCTTTGAATATTTTGGAAAACTGAACTTGGGATGGATCTGATGATTTGAAATGGTTCTGTAACATATAAAGGTTCTGGAGTTGGCAGGAAATGCTGCAAGAGACAACAAGAAGAACAGGATCATACCCCGGCATGTGTTATTGGCTGTGAGGAATGATGAAGAGCTTGGGAAACTTCTAGCTGGGGTGACTATTGCTCATGGTGGAGTGCTTCCTAACATCAACCCAGTTCTTCTTCCAAAGAAGAATGAAAAAGCTGCCAAGGAGCCTGTTAAATCTCCAGCTAAGGCCACCAAGTCACCTAAGAAGGCTTAATCTGTCATTCGTGAATAAGGGGACATGTCGTCCTGTGAATTTCTTTGTATGTAGTTCATGTATCTGCTGGTCGTCTGTAGAAGAGAGTCAAAAGAGATTTTTAGAGTTTAGGATTAACTGTTGCTTCTGATGCTCCCAAATCCTTAGGTTGTGATGAATGAAATGAATTTTTAGCTTATCAGACTCCAGTTCCCTGTGCGTATTAATATGAAAAATCTTTATATTTGACCTCCAATGAAGCTGCACATTTTGTTTGTGCACATGGAATTCTTTAACTGGGGGTTAGTTTCTGGCGGGATATGTGGTCTTTCTTTTGGAAGTTTTGCTTTTTGAAATGGGTAAAAGCATGCCCAAAGAAAAGAAGCATAATTAACGTTGTATAGCAATTTGCAAGTTCACTTGGGTGTTGTTGTACATGGAATGTGAGGTTACAGGAGTCAATTCATGATTGTTGGGTTCATGACGGTTTTATCATCAACGCTTTTGGAGGAAAGCGGGAGGGACGGGAGAGGTGAGGTAGATTTTAATCAACAGATGGTAAGGTGGTGTCATTAACCTCTACATCAAAAGGCATTGTACAAAATTTATTTCTCAAATTATGCAACTCCGGTCACGTTTGAATAAGATGCTATGCTTCAGTAAGCGTACTATTATTCGTTATGAAAATCCACCCACTGTGATCTCTTAGATGCGCGATTGCCAGTTCTATAGAAGATTTGTGTGCTTGCATTGCTTCCTAAATTGATCATTGCTGCGTGTTGTTAGATGGCAGTAACTGATTATCATTTTAGTTTTCTTTTCTTCCAAGGCTGCAGTGGGAAAATTTGGTTAATTACACTTTGCCTCTCTAAACTCCAAACGCATACAGTTTACCTCTTGTAATCAACTACGCTCAAGGGACACTGAAATTGCAACGTGAGTGTATTTAGATATTATTTAGAAATTTTTAAAAAATGATTACTGTAATACTTTTTTATGATATGATATAGACGAGATAAAAAGATAATTAAAACACATGTTTTTTTGTAAATAATGGCCAATACAAATACACACTGGAAACTTACTTTAGGCATGGTTGGGGGCTGTTGGCAATTAAAGAGAAGAAGAGAAAGGAAGAGAAGAAACTCTCTTGTTTGGTACTTTAAAAAAGAATTCAAATGATTTTTGACATATAATAGTTAGTTAGTATCAGACTCATGCTCATCGGTATTTTATCTACGAATTTAGCACGAGGAAAAAGTGTGCTACCAACAGTTCCATTTTCTTCCGTTTATCCGCCTATTTGAGGGACAATGTACAATTCACTCCACTTCTCTCCTTCCACTTAAAGCTCCCATCCAGAAGGAACGTTTTTCTCCAAATCTTTCCATCCAAACTAAGCCAAAGTAGTAGAACGAGAGGTATATCCGGATCATCTATTTGAAAAATCAATCCAACGGCCAGCGGCATTCAAGTAGTAGAGGACAGAATATCGCCGACTTAGGATACTGATACATCGGGACCGTACGTTCATTAACCCAATCCAACGGTTTTCTCAGATGCCAACCCAACGATCCACGGAAAACCTAAGTCACCAATATAAACAGACCACCATTCCCTATATAAACAAACCATCCGGCCTCAAGCCATCACCCCAAGCGGAGGCGGTTACGAATTCCTTCTTTTCAACTCGCCTGATCTAGCTAGAATCCCTAATCTTAATCTCGAGCATCATCTGATGGCACCACCAAAGGCAGAGAAGAAGCCGGCGGAGAAGAAACCAGCCACGGCAGAGAAGAAGCCACCGAAGGCGGAGAAGAAGATCCCCAAGGATGTTGGGGATGGGAAGAAGAGGAAGACGAAGAAGAGCAGTGAGACATACAAGATATACTTATTCAAAGTGCTGAAACAGGTGCACCCTGATATAGGGATATCGAGCAAGGCCATGGGGATCATGAACAGTTTCGTGAACGATATCTTTGAGAAGTTGGCTCAGGAGTCGTCTCGCCTCGCTCGCTATAACAAGAAGCCCACCATCACCTCTCGTGAGATCCAGACGGCGGTGAGGCTTGTGTTGCCCGGTGAATTGGCCAAGCACGCCGTTTCAGAAGGGACCAAGGCTGTTACCAAATTTACCAGTTCTTAGATTTTATTACCTACTAGGATGATATTTGTTTACTTTTATCATAGTAGTAGTATTATTCTCCATTTGTGGATTGATCAAATTGGTTCGGCATGTTATTTTAGGGATTTGGGAATTGTCATGATGTGAA
Organism: Gardenia jasminoides; assembly: GCA_013103745.1. Taxonomy (NCBI): domain Eukaryota; kingdom Viridiplantae; phylum Streptophyta; class Magnoliopsida; order Gentianales; family Rubiaceae; genus Gardenia; species Gardenia jasminoides. The sequence continues at coordinate 7,859,273 of CM023103.1, forward strand.
ATATTTTTTGTTGTTGCCTTTACTCCTTTCGCATGTTTGCATATGGGTTTCAACTTTCGGGTGTTTGAGTTTGGGTTTAATAAGCAGTTTCAACTTGGGTTTCCAGGTGCGCTATTCACCAGTGGCCCAAAAGAATGCGAAAAAAAAAATACAACGAGGGATCACCCTTTGTCATTTAATTTGAAGAGGATCTTCTTGAACAAATAGAGAATCCAACTTTTCTTGAACAAATAGAGAATCCAACTTTTGCTATCCAATTTGATATTTGATATATATAAAAGACGTTACTTTGAGGAAAGGATAGAGAATCTTTGAGGTCCAGCCTGCTAGCCTGAATCATTTATCAAAATTAGAGGGTGAATCTAGCATTTCTATCTCCCTGCGAAACTTCCAGTTTACATGCGAGTGCATAATGACGAAATTCTAAGTAAACCAATAACCAAACAGCAAATGCTTAATGCTAATAATGATGAACTTGTATAGTTCGTATTAGTGCAAAAAAGAGAACTCCGCACTACGAATACAAATGCAATGGATGCGCACACATATTTCTGGTCCAATCAAAACATTTACATACTGTAATTTATCTGGCCGACCAAGGGAAAAAAAGCATGTTTAGCTGCCAGTATTAACAGGTAAGCGTCAAATTAAAAACAGCCAACCTCTGCTGCTTGCCAGCAAATAAGTCTGACAATATTTAGAACGCTTCTTCTACCGTTACTGTTTTTACAACTCTTTTGAGGAATGTAAAACAACATTCTAAGCTCACAGTACAAGCACATAATTCCCATAGTTTACTTCACAATTAACCTTCTACAAAGATTGCCCATCTGAGGTCCTGATACTGTTAGCTGCAGCTTTGCCAGAGACCACAAAACCTGATCTCCATATGAAAGAAAAGCCAATAACCCGAAACAACGAACTTCTTTGGCTGAAGAGACTTGTGTGCCAGGCCAGCTATTTAGTGGAGCCTGTAATCATTAAGTTAAAAGATTTAGAAAAAGAACTGGGGAAAGAATGCTATGCATCCTAAGTATTCAGCAAAACCCACAAACAGAGAATTGCTTACTCAAGTTTAACACGGCTTTAAAAGAAAGATATAAAGTAGTTAGTCCAGAATCAATGAAGGCTGGTAATATACAGCAGGCAAGATGTTTTTTGCGCAGAAAGAAAGAAAGAAGAAGAAGCAGCAAATCGCAAACTTGGAAAATAGATTCACTGTATCCTTTCAAGCTATTCAAAGATCAAATCCAAATTCAAAATCACCATTCCATAGATCAAATCAAATGAAAATTACAATAGCTCTATTGTGGTGATGGCTGTATCGAGCATGTTCTATAGCTATATTAAGCAGACTCCAACGTAGTAGTAGGAAGTGTTTCACAAAAACCTGTTTACCACTAATAAACATCGCTTTTGTATCCAATTCTTATGACGGGGTGCATGATATTCTTGTCAACTTTGTTTATCAATTGAAGAATTGTTGACTGTTTTAAGTGTTTCAGATGCCTAATTGGTACTTGATCAAGTCACCTGATATAGTTTACCAACACTGCTCATGAATCCTGTCACAGTTTTATTTTCCACTTCAAATCAAAAGATGAAACAATAAACTGCAAGGCTATGACTGTGAATGATAAAGCTTTACCTGCATGAACTACCAGAACAGGCATTTAAAGGTCATGGACTCACTAGTTTGCTGAGTAGCACAGATAACTGGGAACAACAAATGCTACTTTTCTTCAGATGCATGATTCACTCGCTAGGAACTCCTTAGGAGCATATAACCTTGAGTATTAGTGCTCTAGTCATTCATGTAAATTAACCAACAAACACTACACCTTTGTCTTTGTTTCAGTGCACCACAACAGCGTGGAAAGCAAAATATGACACCTCCCAATTTGGTTGATAATGTACATCATTACCATATTATCCCTGTCATGCCCCAGAGGATTTTTTAGCAGAAGTAGAAAGACCATCATGAGCAGTTTTACATTCTTACAGGCTGCTGTCAGAAGTGTGATTACTATTTGACAATGCAAATCATTCCTCTGGGTCTCGATGAATTTCCAAGTCAATAGTAAGAGGCTTATAGCTGGTGGATTGCCCAGTGGTTGGTCTAGTTGATTCTTCCCTTCTACTCCAAAACCTGAGCAAAGCCATGCATGATCTCTCTATATGCAATAGAAAAGTAAGAACTGCATCCTTGCACGATTATCTATACACTTATCCCTCAGGTCACCATTTTGCAGTTGAATAATCAAGAAGTTTACTTTAACCAATTTCCAAAAAAAAAAAAAAAAGTAAATCTACGTAGGTATGTACCGCGTGCAAGCGCAGTTGCTATATGATTATCCAAAACCATCAGGTAAAACTAGCAGTTACACAACAGACAGTATGCCTAGTAATACCACAGCTTGCAAGAAGAATCACATTAAACGAAGTGAAACTACTTCATAGCAAATGAATTTCTGACCAAGAATTCATAACTGAATCTTACACATAGATGAAGAAAACTTTATACTGGTCGAGACGACGACAAAAGGTGGATTCAAAAAATAGACCTTGGAGAGCCAGCATTCATGTTCCGATGGAGAATCCGGCCAGTACAGGAATCTCCAGAATCAATCAATTCCCTAAGCCCCAAGTTTAAAACCTTCTCCTCCTTGTCATCAGACTTTTGATCACGATCATCAGCATTAGGCTCCTCATTTTTCTTCTTCTTATCCTTCATCTCCTTCTTATTGACTCTTTCAAAGTAGTTCCCATAAATATACTCAGGCGTATAACCATTTTCCTCATCAAATAGCATTATATGGCCGTGCCACTCCCAAACCCGATAATCAGAATCGGTATCCTCATGAAACCCGACACAAATATGGTGCTCGCCAACTGTAACGGCCTGGCCGGAATTGGGCTTCAGAATTTCGGTTTTGCCGCTAAGGATGGTGCGGATGATCTCTTTCTCGAGCTTGGATTCCTCCTTTGCGAGCTGGGTTTTGGAGGATGATGAGGAGTCGTCGTTATCGTTGTCGGAGTCGGAGTCGAAGTCGGAGAGTAAGTTGTTTAAGAGAAGGTCTTCGAGGGATTGAGGGGGGAGGGAAGAAGGGTTGTGAAGAGGAGCAGGAGGGCGGAGTTGAAGTCTACCCATTAGGGTTTGGAGGAGGAGGTTGTCGAAGTGTGGGGTGGAGGTGGTGGAGTTGAAGGAGCTCATGGCGATGGTGCGAGGGTTTCAGCCTTTGGCGGTGGTTTGATTTGGAGCTGCAGGGTTCTGGGAGTTTTTCAGGTGGGGTTTTTCAGCCTTTTCTGTTTTGGTTTTGGGTGTGGGAGTCTTTGATGTTTAGAAGAAGGGTTTAATGATTCAATGAGGTGTTGTGGGCCACCGAGCGAGTGGGCTTGGATGAGACTTACGAAATGGGAGTTGATTTGTTTCTACGCAGTGTTGTTCTTTGGATTAGGCCATCAGGGGCTTTCTGAGATATTTTGGCTCCTGCTCGTGCCACAAAAACATTAAAAAATAAAATAAATAAATTGTACTACTCTCCCCTTGGCTTCTGTTCTGTAAAAGTTAGGACCTCTCTTCTTGTTTTCAAAATGATATATGGACTTCTATATTGGGTGTTGCTGGAATAATTTTTTTAACAAAAATACTGTAACACTTTTTTTGATATGATATATATGAGATAAAAAAGTGGTCGAAAAATGTGTGGATGATGGAAATAGAAAAATATGTTGTTTGGAAATCTAAACACAAATATGCATTGATACTAGATAATAGAAACAAGACATCAACTTATTTAGTGGCAAAGTTGAGACAATACCAAAAACAAAAAGGCAATTTTTATGTTATCTAACAAACAGTAAAGGAGGCCTGTGTTATTATAAGATCAAGATATATGGGCAGTCCCGAACTTTTGCCAAAAACTAAAAGGAGATTAATGTAAATTACAAAAAAAAAAAAAAGAAAGAAAGAAAAGAAAGAGATCCCGGTAAAAATTAGCGTAAAGGAGAAAGGTTAATCACACGTGGGCACGAGAAGGAATTTGCTTTTTTTTTTTTTTGGTAAATCACGTAGTAAACTAGAGTTAACTATTGATCAACAAATAGATAATGAATCATATCTGGAATAATTAACAGATAGACAATGAATCATAGTTCAGCTATACGATTCAGTGATGAATTACCAATAGTAGGCATCGTGTTGCATTATAATCTAATACTTTATGTTTTCAGTTTGACTTTCAAGAGCCATTTATTTTCATTTTGACTCGAGAACCTTAGACTATTTTTTTTTTTAGGGAAATAGGTGAGCTTGTATTAACAAAAGAAAGATAGGATTTTACATATGTATATACATTTTTCCACTCCTATCATCATCTATAATTTGAGCAAATTCTTGGGAATCAGTGCACATTGTTAAAGAAATGTAGTAGCATTTATATCTCTCATTGCAAACGATTGCTCCTCTAAGGACATCTAAACTCTTCTTAATAATACGAATAACTATATTGGAATTTGATCTCAGGTCAATATTGCACTAACATTTGTTCTTCGCAAAAAGAAAACCATCTCTAATTGCTGCAAGCTCATGGAACAAAATATCTTGACATTTTGCTGCCACCATTGCAACCGCTAGGATATTACCCTATTGGTCATGGGCAATGAAGGTTGAGTTACCCAACCAACCTCTAATTGATCCATCACAGTTTATGCAATAGAAACCTGCCTGAGGATTTATCCACTTACACTGTTTGTGAGTGTGCTTGTAGAATTTGACATGAAGGCTCTAAGACTACACCAATTCTCTATTATGATAAGAATCAACCACCTTAAAGTTCTCCGTGCAAACTGTTTTGTGGACACAATCCACGACAAGTTGCAAAATGGAAGTAGGTCTTCTCTTTTCTCCTCAAAAAATTTGATTGTTTCTCTCTAACCATAGATGATATACAGTACAAGCAAAACAAAGCTTACGAATGATTCCGGAAAGATGGGTATCCTTCACATGAGCATTTAATGAGTCAAAATTTGATCCCAATTAGAGGTGGGTGAATATACAAGTCCCAATATTACCAAAAGCTGACTCCAAATAACCTTGCTAAAATCACATTCAAAGAAAAGGTGGTGCACATTCTCAAGATGCTGATTGCAAAGAGAGCAAATATCAAAATTTATAATGCCCTTTTCAGCTAGCTTACTCCTTGTGAAAGCCTGTCCTTAATTATCCACCAAGCAATAAAGGAGAATTGGGGGACTGCACCTTTAAACCAAATCAACTTTGCCCAATGCACCACAGGCTTATGGTCACAAAGAGCATTTCAGGCAGATGAAGTAGTAAATCTTCCGGAGGAAGAAGCGCACCAAACGATTGTATCATTGTCCATTTGCAGCAATCGGGGAATGCTATGCAAATGTTGCCAAAAAGGAACAAGAGAGTGAAGGGGGATATCAGGTGGTCGCTAAAAGCTTATTTTGGATAATTAAAGATACTCTGTAGAGTTTGTTTGCCATATGCACAAATGGAGCAGCAAAACCAAATGCATCCCACAACAATCCTTTTGGATGCCAAGGGTCTAAACATAGAAATGTTTCTGCCTCATTCCCAATAATATGATGAACATGACAAAGAGCCGTACTTCTAACTTTCAATATGCTTCTAGTTGATGAGGAATTTGCATAGTCTAGAAAGTCCTTTGTCAAAGAGCGTTTTTTGAATCAACTTGTTCAGAGATTGTTTTTATGTTCTATAATATGCCATACATTTTTCATCAAAATGGTCTGGTCTAAATCTAAGAGTTTCCGGAGGCCCAATCCACCTTCTTCTAGAGGTAAAGTCATCCCAACCGACTTTTGCCTGTGCCTTATTAGAATCAGCTCCCATCAAAAGAAAGCGGTTGCATTTCTCAAGAGTCTCTGAAGTGCTTTCAAAAATACATCTGTTACTCAATGTGGCATATTAACAAATATCCCCACGGCAATATTTTGTCTATTAAACCTCTCGATATATGTCTCTTCTTCCCGAAGTCAATCATCGAAGGAGGTATGCAACAGTAACCGCCATCAAAAGATGAGTGAATTAAACCCATTCTGAGAATGAATTTTTGTTAGTCTTAGTTTTTTTTTTTTTTTTTTTTGAAACACTAGTTATAAATAAAAAATAATAAAAATAATAATCAAGTGACTATGAAGTTCCACTTTTCCATTCCCATACAACAAACACCCAATGCTTTTCATTCCATTAACTGTCATATAATTTATTAAATTTATACTAGACAATAGATGTGAATATCATCAAATTGCATACTCATTCCTGCCCCGTGCCCATTTACTAACTATCCCCACGATATTCTCTACATTGGACGAAACAGCAGGCCCAACCATCTCCACTCGTGAAATGAATTTCAAATGAATCCAAAGAGCAGTACGAAGAAAAAAGAACAAACAAAAGGAATATAATCTGTTCATTAGTATAAAACTCCCTTGAGATACAATTATCTTTCGTACCAAAAATAATATAAACTAAAACTCTTTTGAGCTCTTTTCGTCGCCATCATCATCTACTAATTGAATCAACCCAAAACAGAAGTAGTATGACACATGAAAGTTGAAAGTGTGCCTATGCAATACAGTAAACTCTACAGTACGAATAGCCCCGAGAACCACACATGATTCTCACAAGGATGGATCAAACTACCTCCTCAAGCTTTCCACAATGTAATCAGCGTAAAGGTCCCTGAACAGGTAGGAAAAGATGGCGAATGATCAAACTGAAAATAACGCTGAGAGCTCATTGTAGTTGAGCTAATCTAAAATTTTCATGTTTGTCTTTAGTCGCCTTCTGGTTAGAAGTACAAGGTAGACTAGTGCCAAGCCTAATGATGTCAGATAGAACTTATTGAACTAAAGTACATTAAAAGAAAGCAAAGAGAGGATTTTTAGGGGCCAAAACATGTTTCAGTCAAAAGCAACGAGTTTCCCTTGGCCATGATAATTGAGCAATCCACCATTATGTTACACTGCTGGAATCAAGAACTTGAACTCAAGGTTATAATTTCTTCTGCTTTGCCTACAAGTCTATACTATATCAAAGTATATGATGACACCAGTTTCAGTCTTTCAGATAACTAAATAAATGACGTAGAATCAAATGCCACACAAATATATGCAGGAGCGGTGTGTAACTAAATCACTTACATGGAATGCTGAACAGCTTCATAGGCCTTAGATGCAGGCAGAAAGTCAGTTACTGCAACTTCCTTGTTCTCATTTTTTTTGTCTGGTTCATTGTTAAGAAATCCAGAAAAAAAAGAGCGCATACACAAAAAAGACATAAAGAACTACCATTAGAGACAGAACTTTGGGAAGGCATGTGACAAAGATTTTGCTGTTCAACAGTTCTTATTCTTGAAAAGGATACAATCTTCAAAGAAACGTCTGATCTCAGTTAAGCGATGTGGTGGAAGTTCATTAATGTCGTTATAGTGTCGATATTCAGGGTCATCAGCACATACTGCAATAATCTTATCATCCTTTTCCCCCTGTATTAGGAAACAGTTAGGGTCATTTTGAACGGGAAGCAAAACTGTTCTTTCTGTGACTGATTGTCATACCTGATCAATCATGGGCATGACACCAATTGCTTTAGCCCTAAGAAAGCACCCAGGAAGAACTGGTTCCTGCATGTATACATGAAGAAAATTAATTCTCGAAAACAGACCTCTACAAAAACGAGTGATATCCTTCCATTTGCACTACTTTAAAAGTGATGGTAGCAAGAATGCATGGTCATCAAACATTTTACCACATCTTAATTACATGCACAATCTTCCCATTGTGTGAGAGTTCATGAATGCGAATGGGTCAAACCCAAAAACCAAGTCACTTTAGTATGGCATTGTACTCTGATTCTGGAAGGTTGATAAATAAGTCATAGTTGCGTGTGCACAGTACTTTTTTTTTTTTTGGTTGCGGTTCAACAACCTATCTACTTGTTTATATCTTGCATTTAGAATGAACAGCGACTACTTACCTGCATAATGACCAAGACATCCAGGGGGTCATTGTCCTCACAGAGAGTACGAGGGATGAAGCCATAGTTATGTGGGTACACAACAGATGAGTAAAGAACGCGATCAACCTGAAGATTCAAGATCAATTGGTAATTGATGATTCAATTACAAGAAAATAAATTTGTATACTCTGTACCTTGATTAGTCCAGTTTTCTTGTCCAATTCATATTTCACCTTACTTCCCTTGCTGATTTCAACCACCTGCCAAGTTTAACTAAGTTTATATGGCTATTTCAGTTAAATCAGAGGATAACAAAAAACTCGATCCTAGTGGAGGTACAGTTGTGAAATTTCCAAATTAGTCTTAGTAAGGAAGAAAGAGGCCAGACTGAAATCATCAAACCAAACATTTAGTCGTGGAACCAAATAGCTTTTCACAGACTAATTAAACTTTCAGTATTCTGAGATCCGTAGCTCTCTTGCAAGGTGCAATTTGCACTTCCAAAGATTCATGGCCATAGATGTGATATCTAGTTGTACATTTACTACAGCATGTCTACGTTACCAAATGGCTGCATTAATTGATCTAAGCAGCAAATAGCAATTATGAAGGCAAAATGGCAGAATCATACTTTATCTATGAGAACTCCATAATAACTCAGCTATTAATTAAAATTATAAAGTTATATGAGATATTCGAGAATAGATTAGTGTTAAATTACGCACTAAGTGTACCAACTGGCAAATTTTTGTATTCAGACTTGAAGAGGGAAATTTCAACAAACTTTAACCACCAAAAAAGAAGAAGAAAGGACTACCACTACTTGAGTTGTAATGATTTCCTTGGATTTGATAATATCTCGATTCTCATGGAATTTTGGACATTAACCGAGACTAGTGCTTACACTTCTTCATTTGTAAAAAGTGGTCATCCTATATCTGATAAATGTCCAAAATGAAAGGAACTGCATAACAATAAGAGTTTTTTTTTTTTATGCACTATTAGTATATACACGAGCGGATGTAGATACATGCCATGTAATCCAATTTCAAATTTAAAAGTCACTTTTTGCATAATTACGCTGATTAAAATAAGCTTGGCTCTTCATTGACTCCATAGCAAAAAAGTATAGCATTGGGTAGAGCAGACAGTATATGTCGATGGACCCAAATGCTGAGTAATATTATTTTGCAATCAACTAGTGTCATTTGACTGTTTTTCTAGTTCATATGTCCCATATTCCTTCTTTACCATGTTCTGATTGCCAATATGAGAACAAAATGAACCATAAATGTGGTCAGCTCCTAAAGTCATTGAGCTTAAGCAGTTTCAGTTCCATAATGCAGTTGAATTCATATACAGTATATACATCAGGTATCCTTTAAGTAGTTTCTAACTTTAGACAGACCCATACAATCAAATAAGTATACACAACATGTTTTAACATTCATGATTACGTGCTAAGTCATTAACAAGTTCGCACGGTATGTAGAACCCTTTTCTGATCAGTATGACTACAAAACAGAGCCAAGGAAATGGTCAGAGAGCTTACACAGTTGAAAATCTTTGGAGCTCCAGGTCCTGCACGAAATCAAGTGGAGGAGTGATTGCGTGTGCTAAACTCCGAGACATCAAACAGTAAAGGAAAGATTAATTCAGACTTGACCAGCATTAGCTAAGCATACAGTTCAATTACCTATCTCAAGATCATGCCAAGGATGGGCAGCAACTGATCTTCTGGTCAGGGAAGAGAGGATCCTTTCATTAAGGGGTGGATGTGAGGAGTTGTGAGACTTGGGAAGTGTAACTGGAGTTTCAATCATAGCTTTTGGGGTCTCGATCGGTGGAGCCATAGTTTCAATCTGCACATTCGAACAAACTCAGATACATGCCTGTGGTTGAATAAATTTAAGCAATAAAGATGAATAATACAAACAATAGAACAAAAGCAACAACAGGGGGTAAAGCACGCGGCACCGGGTAATCACAATAAAATCACCACCACTCCAATCGATCACCTAGAACAGAACATGATATTTAACGATCCACATATGAAACGAACCCGCCCCCTTGCCCCCCCAAAAAGAGAGAGAGAGAGAGAGAGAGAGAGAGAGAGAGAGAGAGAGAGAGACAACAACGAGAATAACCAACATAAAAATAAACTAGTGACACGTAGAAAAACCAAACCAGCAAGCCATAAATCGAAAATAAACACCAGGAACCACCGCAAGGGGCAGAGATGCATAGCAATAAATGTACCCTTACGAATGGAGGAAGTTATTAGCACAAGGCAGCAAGTGGTGCATATACTAGTATCTTGAACGTGTTAGTGATGTATGTGAAACGAAACCGAATGGTAATACTCAGAACAAGGGACATATATATAGCATACCGGAGGAAAAACAACAGCCAAAAATTAAAAAAAAATGTTAAAGGACGATGAATGGAGAAGCTTACTCAGAACGATCCAAGAATAAGGTAGAGAAGAGAGGAGCAGAAACGCGTGGACTAAGGAAAGCTCGGATCTCGAAAATGAGCGTGAAATTGAAGCTGAGAGAGAATAATTATAAAGATTTAAGGCTTAGTTTGGGAGTTTATGAAGGAAGAGAAAAGAAAAGAAAAGAAAACTTAGGTGGAGAGATTTGGAAAGAAATGATACAAGTGTAATGTAATGTTACATATTTGCCCTTTTAGTTGTTAAGTCAAATATTTGCTTTCTTGTTCCACCAAATAGAATTTTTGGGTATGACAAATTTGTGAATCAATTGTATATATACTCACACAAGGTGAACAATAATAAATTGAGTTCTCAAATGGTGCGAGACAATTTTTGATACACCAAGTATGCAAAACTTTTATCTTTTCTAGTAAATCTCTAACATGCAATTCTATTGGGTGAGTAAAATTAGATTAATCTTGGCTTGTTACTTCCAAATTGGTCTGTGCATTTTCAAATTTTTCTGAATTACCGACCGATTTCGAATTGAATTCGGAATTCGAAAGTTATTTTCGAAATATTCGATTTTGATATCATTGAATTTGGTTCGAATTCGATTTTAAGAATTTTGAAATCGGAAATTCCGATTTTGAATTGGTAATTACCAACTGTTTGTTTGTTTTGCATAAATTACCAGCTGTTTCTTTGTTAAAAGTGTTCTACTTTAAACTACCAGCTGTTTTTGGCCTTTTAATCTTCCACAGCGAAAATTTACAGAAACCTGCTAACTTTAATTACCCGAGCCAAGTACTTAGGTGCTTTTGCCTGTATATGGCTTTTCTCCACAACAACTTAATATATACTGTCCTAATATTTATTAACATATTCATGGAAGAGAAAATATACAGAAACTAGTGTTAAACTATTGATATGATCAAACTTGAAAAGGAAAAAAAAAAAATCAGTTATGGCAAATGCATGTATGAGAATGTGAAATGTCATGCAAAATTTACTCCATTTAAAATTAATATATATTTTCCTAATATTTTTTACGTGTTTATGAAAGATAAAATATACAGATACTAGTGTTAAAATATAGATATGAGTAAACATGATAAGGGAATAAAAAATTCAACTATGGTAACGAATGTATAAGAATGTGAAATGTTATGCATAAATTACCAACTATTTCTTTGTTAAAAATGTTCTACCTTAAACTACTAACTGTTTCTTTGTTAAAAGTATTCATTTCAATTTCTGTCCATGGTAGATGAATTCGGTCGAAGAACGTAAGCCTTCTGTAATTTTTTGCACTGGATGAAGCTGCTGTTGAAAATAGAAGATTGAGAAGAACTCCATCGATGCCTTTTTAAGTATCAAATTTAGGACACATCGGGAATTAAAAATTTGTTTATCAGCTTTTTAAGGACAAAATTGTCATATTGGAAATATTTAATGGCGCCCTTGGAGTTTCCGTCCGTTTCTTCCCAATTTTGGGCGGAAAAATTTTGGCCAAAATTTGGGGGTTTTTATCCCTCTATTTCCTTTCTTTTCCACCGTTACTAAACTTCCAAAGGAAAGAAATTATAACACTTTCTTTCTAAATACTTTCTTTTCCACCATTTTCTCTGCATCCAAATGAACCCTTAAGAGAGAGGAAAATAGGGAAAGAACTAGAAGCAGCATAGGGACTACTACCCTACCACTCCACTCGAGACAGGAGAGAGGGGATGGTTGAGTAAAGGAGTGCTGCTTGTGTCTGTCCGTGGTCGTGGATGGAGGTAGGCAATACCTTATGCGTTCCCGCTCTCGATCTCTTCATCCTTTTGCGCTTTTTTTTTTTAACATCTAAAAGAGCATGTAAATAATAAAATAGTAGCGTTAATTTGCAATAAAAGGTGTGAGAAAATGAAGACAAATTAATTATATTTTTTTCTTATTGAGTGGTAAGGATGTTGAAAATTTTTTTTGCATTGTCTCGTACTTTCCTATATTTTGCATCTTGTATCTTGCAAAAATTATAAGACATTAAAGGAAAATAATTAGTTACTCATAAAAATTTCAATAACTGGTATTAACTTCTTATATTTTCTCTCAATTTTTTTTTATATTGGAAAGTTTACTTCTAAACGCTTTTTTTCTACAACTTTTATAATAAAGTATCATAAAGTTTTATACAAACACTAAAAAAAATCCACTCCTAAATAGGGCATAACTGGAAAAGAGAAAATTCTCGTGAGTTTGTTTGGATATGTCATTTTTTGGTTTATTTCCCCACTTACATCGTTAACACATTTTTCAATCACTTTTTTAAATCGTATACATTACATCAAAAAAGTATTACTACAGTATTTAGATAACCTGTCCAAACACTCTCCCTTTCCTTCTTCTGCGGAATCAGAACAGGATTCTATGGCCCCCGGAGAAGGGAGGGAATATGACTTGGGCTTGGGTCCCCTTCCCCGTTCAACTAGCCACGTCGAGACTCCAGAGGACCGTGATTAGAGTGGAGTGGGTCTGGTTGTAGAATCTGTGGGACCCTATTAGGACGGGGACGGAATTCCAAACGGTCTTCTCGCTCGCGCTTCCTTTATTCCCTACCCATTGCGTCATCGCAAACGGACGGCGGGCGGGTTGCCGTTCCGTTTTCTAATTACTTTTGGGGTGTGGGGGTGGTGGTCGGTCAGAGGGAATATTCTTTAGTACAACCTCAAATCCCGTCCTGGATGAAGGGATAATACAGCCGCCCACCAGGTCATCGCTACTGCGTTCGTGTCATTTCCCGTATTTGGCTTGCCAAATCAACTGTAGTAGTACATTTTTAGCCCTAAAAGTGAAAAGAATATTCAAATCAAAAACTTTTTTGCTTTAATTTCTGAGATCCTCTTAGGATAGTCTCCCGATGTGGTACGTTAAGCTAGAATATCTGTGCATTTGCTGTACGTTTGAATGCTCACTTGGCTAGTGGAAGCTCTATTGCATCTTAAAAAAAGCTTCTTTGATCCCAAAAAATTAGCATCCAATGATAAGGACCCAGCTGCATAAAGCCTTTAGGAGCATACTTAGTTCCATCTGATTGCGTCCTTTTAATCGACCACTCAGGACATGGCATTCATTCTTTATTTAATTAAAAAGAAAGTTCACCCAAAAAAAAAAAAGCTAAGGTGGAGAAAAGAATATGCCGTTAGAAGTATTCACAATTGTTTCCTTGAGATTTAAGCAACCTTTCCTGTATCTGTTTATGCGTGCATTTGATGCATAGCCAATATCTTAATTAATAAGCAAGTCCCGCAAACATATGTCTTATATGATTAGGGGTCGGTTAAGATCTACACGAAGATTGTTCTGCCACGTAACGTCATATCCGGGCTTGTTTAGTGAAAGGTGGGGAGCCACCAAATTGAGGTCAGGTGGTAATTCACGCTGAATTGATATTCGCACTTTCATTTTAGTTTGGATAAAATATAGAGAACCTCTATGTGATTTAGTTAATGATCAATTTAACTCCCTGAAATTTTAATTAGAATAAAAAGTTAACAGAAATTGTCAAAACTAAAGGAGTTTGAGAGACATGTGCTTTATTGATGTTCAGTTTAACTCGCTGTGATTCGAAGATTCACAATTTAGCGCCCTGTGGTTCTAACTAAAATGTAATTTGATAGAAATCGTTCAAATTAGTTAACAATTTTATCCCAATGGATGAATAAAAACTCACTTTTAGGACTTCAAAACCAGCCTATTCTTTGGCTATTCTGCAACAACAAAACAATAGATACATCATTTACGTCATGGCATTCTCTTGAGTGCTATTTAGGTCCCTAGGTTTTGATTTTTAGTGAAGTTACAGAAGTTTTGCAAACCAACTGCACTCCTAACTTACAAAAGAAATCTAGATAAAAATTAAAAATAAAGAAAAAATAAAAGTTTGAAGGGACATTTGGATGTCTTTTTTCTTCTTATCTAAAATAGAGATGTTATCAAAAAGATGGTAATTCATAGCTAAAAAAATCATACAGTGATTTGGATCTTAAATTCTATACCTATTATTCATTATTTTGTTATTTTATTTAAAAAATATATATATATGGGGATGGTGTTGATTGTAACTGTGATAGTGGGGCTAGAGTATAGAGAATGGTTGAACGAGATAGTAGGTTTTGAGGGTGAAGGCTACAACGAATAATGGAACAATCATGGCATTTTGCAACAACTGTTAATTTAGACGTTTTCTGTCAATGTTTCAATTTAGTTAAAAAATCAGGGAGTTGTAATACAAGTTTCTGAATTTCAATGGGGTTAAATTAAATATTAACCAAATTACAATGAGCTTCTCAATATTTTACCATAAGGGTAATTTTATATCCTACCGTTAGTTTGAACCAATCCTGTCAAAATTATATTTTAGTTAGAATCACGGGAAGCTAAATTGTAGGTTTTCAAATCACACGGAATTAAACTAAACATTGTACAAATCACAAGGAGTTTCTGTCGTTTGCCCTTGATAGGCTACCGCTAATAGGCCGGGCTGGAATGGGGATATTGGTGTGAGCGGAGGAAGAGGTGGCGTCAAAGTAACCTGGTATACGGCATTATGCTGATCGTGCATTTAGCTGTAGAATGTATTATTATGTATACCATTCGAATGTGAAGTGTGAAGTTGAATTAGAGGAATTATCAAGTAATGTATGAAATGAAAATCAAATGAGTGCACTGCCGTGGCTTGGCTGGCACTTTCCGTTGACTCGGTACGAACCTACTAGTCTGCCATGGCTACCAGGCATAAAAGAAAAGGACTTGCCTGTTTACTGGTGACGGACTACTTGGTAACACTCAGTACAGAAAAAAAATGCTTTGGACAATCTAATTCTAGTCAGGTGGTTAACAACAGAACAAGTCAATCTTAACTGCTCGTTACAGATAAGAAAAGTCAAGCTTTAGAATTTTATAGCTTTTCTCCCTCACTAAAAGAAAGAAAATATCATTGGGCAAATAATAGCTGTCAACTGGACGGCATTTTGTGTTTTTTTTTTTCCTTTTATTTGTTTGGGTGGGTTTGGGGTGTGTTGGGGAGGGCTGTTTTCTTTTTAGTATGTTAGCGGATGAATACACCTTCAAAGTTACACGTATGAAAATATGACGCGTCTGAGGAGAGAAATAAATAAACTTGATCAGTATTGTGAATGTTTCCTAAATCAATTTGGTTTTTATCCTTTTTTTTTTTTTTTTTTGCATCGGAGGGGGCGCACAAGTAAATTTGCTAGAGGACAAGTGATTTGATATGGAACAGCTGATCGGAGTTGCTCGAATTACTCCATCTGTCTCTTCTCATTTGTAATTTTTGAGAAAACATGTAATTTATATATGGTGATAGTAATAGGGAAGAGAATTTTTACTTTCCTCTTATGTCCTTAGAAAACATGTAATTTATATATGGTGATAGTAATAGGGGAGATAATTTTTACTTTCCTCTTATATCTTTAGTGGCAGAACATCTTTTATTTAATGCATTAATAATTATAAGGAATAAGTGGTGAGTCACATGAAAAGTAAATATAAAATTTTATTGGAAAAGTTAAGTTGACTTGGGACAATAAAAAGTAATAAATATAACAAATTTTATGGGCTGGAATGAGTAGTTAACTTGTAAATATGGACTTCCACCGTTGGATTTTGAGCCCATTGTACTAATAGGTCAGCATCCAGAAGTTCCGTTTTAATGGTCTCGATGCTTCGCTAGATAAAAAAGGAGAATCCAGTTATGAGTCTCGTTACCCTGTCCAGGCTGAAGCCCAACAAAGTTCAATTCTCGTGCTACTTGGGCCATCTCCTACCCAAGTGGCCATGTCACATTCGTGGTGCAGCTCTCCCCAAACAGAGGGTTCAATGGTCGGGAATGATCCGGTGACCAGACAGCTGTGTACCCAGTAATTTATCTCCACGGCTATATATATATATATATATATAACTAATCAAAAAAACTGTCTTTAATATATATATATATAATTAATCAAAAAAGCTTGTTGAAGCGGCAAAATGATAGGGTTCACAATTAAATCTAATACTCCATGTAGAGTTTTTGGAAAAATTTGAGGGGCGGCTGTCTCTGCCCTGCCCCTTTTGTGTCCATCATTGATTGTTTGGGATAAATTATTTAGACTAAAACTATAATATTTATTATGATATAATATATGTGAGATAAAAAAAAGGTGAACAATTGTGTTTGTGATACAAATTGAATAATATTTTAAAATTTTATTTACAAGTTATAGTAACCAAATAGACCTATGATTTCCAACTCTTTCGCTTAAGCTGAATATCCAAACTGGATCTTTATTATATGTGCGTTTTATTTTGAAAACAAAAAAAAAAACAATTTTAATTTCCAATATTTAACACTTGTGCAGTTTTAGTCCTTAAAGTTTTCACAAAAATAAATTTAGTCCTTAATATTTAGCACCTGTGTAGTTTTAACCCCTAAAGTTTATGTAGAAAAATTTGATCTTGATGTATTAAATTTAAAGCACGTTGAGGACAATTGAATTTTTTTTCTTAAGACTAATAAAAATTAGTCATATGCAGTCATGTGTCCATTAGATTAAATTTAAAAATGAAGACGCAAAATAATGATTGACCTTAAACAACAAAAACAATGACTAATAACTCATGTACTAGCATGTGAAATAACCAATTAGCAAATAAAAATTGTAATTAATTTGTAAAATTAAAACTAATTGGAGCATCCGATTCATCATCAATCCATATAATTTTCTTTCTCTCTGTCCCTACCAACCCAAAGCAAAAACATCTTAGCAGTTGGTTTTTGTGTATAATTTAGCAAAATAAAATTTTCCTTGTATCGGTTAGTTAGTTACTTGTGTGCCATGACATAAGTTATTCTTATTGTTTAAAAATAACAAATTATTTTGTTATTTTCTTATAAAATTAATTTAACAAATGTGTGGCTATATTCATTTTGTAATTGAAAAAAACAGTCAACTGTCCTAACATTTTTCAAATAAAAACCATTAAGAACTAGGTTTGAGTTTTTTAAAACTTTCTGGGACTAAAATAGTACGAAGTGCCAAATATTAGGGATCATATTTGTTTCTATCGAAACCTTAGGAGCTGAAATCACATAGGTATCAAACATTAAGAACCAAAACTACATTTTTCGTATTTCACTTTTATGCATGTTGGACGGAGGTTTCATTTTTGGACATCCGACCCGTAACCGCATATTGGGATTCAGTGTAAATTTGAAGGCATTGAGATTCTTTTTTAATATTTAAATAGTTAATATAAATATGGTCCGTTATTTGCACTACCCAAAATATTGGGCCTCTCACTATTGTTGTTTCTAATTTACTTGACTTTTCCTTCTTAAAGAATTTGGTTAATGTAGTTGATTAGTGAAAGTGCAAGCTGTGTAATTTATTTGGAATGACATCTCGTTACCGTTAAGTGATTTTAGTGAGTTAAATTTGTCTAAATTTATCTAGAAAAATATATTAAGTAGGCTAATTTTTTTTTAAATTTCGAATACAGATGGGATATCGCGGATATCCGGAACGGCGAATGCAACTTGCAAGTCAGGATATCATTAGATCTTGCGGGGCGGATATCCGACCCATGTTGTAGTCCTAACAACAGGATAACTTTTTATTGAGAAACGGAAAACAAAATAGCTTTTTGTTGTTGGAAAAAAAAAAAAATTTCAACGGCCGACCGGTGCTGACGTTTTTAGGGACGCATCCCCTGTTCCCTCCTCTTTTTCATCTTCCCTCATTTATTAGATCTCTCTATTATTTTCTGTATTTGTCTCCGATCTGGTAAATATATATACTTCTCCCTCTTTCTCGATTTCTAGATTTTATTAGTTAAAATTTATCCCATATTATTATCGCTTTTTGAAATTTCAAATTCTTGTTAATCCCTAGCATCTACGGCTTAACAGCACTGAATTTTAAGAGCAATTTTGTTTTTAATAGTTTACTTTGGTTCGATTCTAGGTTATATATTTTTCCATTACATCGCATCTGAGAGATCCAATCAAATCAGATGGCTGCTCCGCCCGCTAGAGCTCGAGCCGACTATGATTATCTCATAAAGCTCCTCTTGATCGGCGACAGCGGTAACGTCCTTCAACCCTCCTCAGTTTCTTCTTCTGTTCATTTTCTTTCTTTCTTTTTTACCCCGAAATTTTATTTCTGTAAAAGATACCCTTTTTCCATGCCTCTACATTTGTCATTTCTGTCTATGCTGGCCTTTTTTGTTTTTCTTCCGTTTTGTTTCTTCCACATTTTTGCCTGTCATTCATTTCATCTGGCTGCTGTTTGTTCCTCAATGTTTGATAGCGCATAACTTGTAAATTGACAAAGCTTTAAACAGTGTAATTTGTGGATTTTTGTGAAGTTTTAATCTAAAGAGATGATTCGTGGGCCATTTTATGGTCTTCTTGAGGAAGTTTAATGTGCATTAGAAACCAGTCTGCGGGCTCATATTTTTTGCGTGTTTATGTATGGAAGTGTAATGTGTATTCATATCCTTTGACTCTCAGTGCTGCTTCTTTGATCGTGTGGCTGGTTTAACCGTCTATCTATAGGGGGGTTTTTAAATAGGTGAGCAGCGGAATTCATTATTGTAAATGTGTTAATGTACTGAAGTTAAGCACCATGTAATCATATGATAGGATGGGGAAGCACGTGGTCAAATCATGTGACATTGTAAGTGCAGTTCAAGGTCCAGCATCGAACTGCTTTTGAATGTTTTTCTAGCTTCTTAGCTTTTTCTGAAGTGTGCTATATCAACTTGTGGAAGTTGGACAGGCGATTTCCTTTGACTGCTTCTTATTCAGGATAGCTAAAATGCTGAATCCAAGTATTCCGTGCAAAATCCTAAGTGCGTGCAAAATGCACATCATTTTTGTGGCCTAGATGTAGATCCTTTGTTGTCAGTAATGTCAACTTGGCTTGTCAAATAGAGAGTGATGTTTCTTCACTTGATTACACTGAGGAAGTTGGCCTGAGCTTTAGATTCATAGTTAGACCTTTGGAGCTGTTTAGTACAGGGACAACAATAATAAATGTTTTGGGGAATTTGAGTTGAGAATTGTTTCATTATTTAGTCATGAGTTCAAAATGGGAATGAGCAACCAAAAGGTATCCAATATTCTTATATTGGACAATTTTTACACGTTGGAGTGCTAATTTGCTGTTTTTCAGTTACCTGCAGCAGGTAATGATCGAAAGGTTTCCTGAGTTCTACTTGCATGTTTGTTGATATGTTAGAGCACTCAATTGAGTTTTCACAGCTATGCTTAGCTGGTTTGGCAAGTTTGACGATCCTCTGTGGAGAGTAGTAGTTTTGGTTTATTTACCTTGATTTTTGTTAGATGTAATTCGGGTGTTGTTATGGATTCTTAACAACTATGAATTTTAGATGATTAACTAAGAATGGTTCTTTTTTATTAGCCAGTCACTCAGTTGACATGGATTAAGAAAAGATTTCTTTTTGGTGTATGATCCAGTAAGCTACATATCTCATTTGTGGTTATGGAGGTTGTTTTTTTTGGTATAAGGTGTTCAATATGTAATCTTAACTTTTTTCTAAATTATACAACTCATGGTTGTCAATTGCAGCAACTTGCAATTTCGTGTTCGAATCTGATAGTTCTATTATGTTCTGACTTCGATCCCACATATGTGATGTAAATTGAAGTTAAGTGTAACTAGGTAAGTTATGTACTGAAGTTGGTGTTTGGTTGTCAGTCTTAGAAGTTACATCATATTTTGTGAAAATTCATTAAGATCTCAGAAAATATTAAATTTTAGTCTTTGTTTTTGCCATTTATTTGAACTCTAGGATATTGATTTTGGTCTCAACCCCCTCCCCCTAGCATATCTTTGTGATCCAGTTTTGGGACTACCCATTGGAGTTTAGTGAATGGGAAAGACTCTTAATATCCTTCCAGCTTTTCCCCAGTAGACATTTAATGTATTTCCAAAACAAACATTCATTTTAGATTAAACTTTTTAATATACTGAAACATTGTAGTTTTGAGTCCTATTTGCTTTTCTATATAACTAATGTTTGTATTCTGAAGGATGGCTGGTAGCTTATTTTAGCTTCTTTAATCTTTTGATATTGTCAACGATCAGTGTGGTTTTCTTGCCCTTTCCATGTTCTGTTAACTTAAGGGATTTCAATATGCTATTATGTTATCAATTTCAATGGACTGCACTTCAAGTTGAATCACTAACATCAGTTTTATCATCACATTTCTCGTCTTTGGGAGGTTGTCTTTTGTTACAGATTGTGAGAGTAATGTATTTTGCAGTGTTGAAATAATTAGGTTTCGGTGTATTATGTTGTTTAAGGATTTTGTTAAGACAGATAGGTTTTGGACTCAATATTTCCTCTCTATTTTGGGTCTTCTCTATGATAAGGCGTTGGAAGTACAGGATATTTAGGTCCCTTTTATAATCAGACTGAAAAATTGGTGAGTTTTTTAATTGAACATGGCAGTGATATTTAGGCTGAATAATAACAGCAAGGTTTTAAGTACATGGACTTGGTTCTACTTCTAACTTTCAGACATGGAGGTGCTGCAACACTCTTGCTCAGCATCTTTTGGACTGGAAGTATCTGAATTTGGTTTGAATTTGACTCCGACTCTGCTGTCAACATAGTCTTGTGACTATTCTATTGTGAAACTTTGAGTAATTGTTACTTTAGTTTGCCTTCAAGCTTAACTGTATCCATGAACCTTATATATCTGTGAATTTGTGTTTTCGACTTTCAGGTGTGGGTAAGAGTTGCCTTCTCTTACGTTTCTCAGATGGTTCCTTCACCACCAGTTTTATCACCACTATTGGGTTGGTGATATTATTTTCATGTCATTAGAATGTTGTTTTTTGATTATTTTTATGAACTACTTATGGTGCAAAATTGCTTGCATAGGATTGATTTCAAGATTCGTACTATTGAGCTCGATGGGAAACGGATCAAACTGCAAATATGGGATACTGCAGGACAAGAGCGTTTCCGAACAATTACAACGGGTGAGAGTGTAATCTTTGTATGTTGTTACCTTGCTGATGTCTTTCTTTAGTGTGACCTGGGCTGGGACGCCTCTCTCAACTGCTGCATTCAGTTGAATGTTTCTGTTTTTGCTAATCCTGCTATAATGGATTGGAAGGATATTGAGAAATATCTTTTGATCAATTGTCAAGATAATGAATCATGCGATTTCCTCAGAAATGTTACTGGGAAATTGTTTCTTGGATTGAAGACAAAGCATATCCTGTTAAGTTAGCAAATGTCTTCTGTCTTGCACATACAGAGCAGTGTTGGTGAACATTTGGTTAACTATCTCAATTATGTTACTGGGAATGCGTTATAAGAAGGCTTTTATTTTCAATTTTGTTGTTTCCCATTTAAATTCTTTCTTGTAGTGGAACTTGTATACATAGCTAGCTAACGACCTTTCAAATTTGAGTTGAATTCTTATGTGCTTCTGTCTTTTGGATCTCCAAGCAGCAGCGTGAAGGTTATAGCACTTTGCAACATGATTTAAGGAATTCTAAAGGGAAAACATAAAATTGATTATATTAGATGGCTCCTTTATTGCAATTTCCAAATGTTTATATTTGTCTATGATCTAGTGACTCGTTAGATGGTGGAAGATGCTAACATATGGATTCACTAGCTCCTGCAGGGGAGTTTCTGAAGATGTTTAATTGATGTAAACCTTGCATTTGATTGGGAGAGAGCTTAATCTTGAATATGCATTCAAATGGTTTAGGGATTGTATTTTAAATTTGTACCTGTAGCAGAAATTATCACAAACAATCCTTACCTACAACATGATGCTTTTGACCAGATCAAATTGGCAATTAATTTTCTTCTCTTCCTCATGTGCTTTAACTGAGCTCTAGCTGACTCTATTTTCCGTTCATGTGCAGCTTACTATCGGGGAGCCATGGGAATTCTGCTTGTTTATGATGTGACAGATGAGTCATCATTTAACAGTAAGTTTTTCCTCTTATATGGTGCTTGGCCTTGAATTTTTATATTGTTGACTGTTTATTATGCTCTTTGGCTTGCATTAAAACCTATCGAGAAGGCACAGCTCTGGTTGAATAGTTGAGCTTCCTCTCTATATGATTGCTTCAACATTGGTTTATAACCAAATTTGCAATGTTTAGACATTAGGAACTGGATTCGGAACATTGAACAACATGCTTCTGACAATGTCAACAAGATATTGGTGGGTAACAAGGCTGACATGGATGAGAGCAAAAGGGTACTCTCTCTCTCTCTCTCCCCCCTCTCTGTCCAGCTCTCTTCCCAATATTAATTTAACGTGAATCTTCTTCTCTAGGCTGTTCCAACCTCCAAGGGTCAAGCACTGGCAGATGAATACGGGATTAAATTCTTCGAAACTGTAAGTTTATGCAGCTGGTTATTTTGTATTAATCTGCCAAAGAGCTAAATGCTAATGATATGATGACATGCAGAGTGCAAAAACAAACTTGAACGTTGAGGAGGTTTTCTTTTCAATAGCTCGGGATATAAAGCAAAGACTTGCTGAAACTGACTCCAAGGCTGAGGTACAGGCTTTTTAAGCAGAGATCTTTATGTTTACATGCATATTTGTTTTTTCTTCTTCATTTGGTTAAAATATTTGCGTTGCTTTCTGTGAGTCGATTTGTTAAATTTTTAAGTAAACGTGTTGAAGCTGTTTCTAAACAAAAAGAAAATAGTGCTATAGATAGGTACAACTTACCATATTTGGAAGGTTGGCTGAATGAGATACGGTGTTTTGAGTGGATGATAAAGTTAGTAGCTCAGGAATTGTATTTTCAATTTACCTCCCTCTGGAGCGAAAGTAAAGAAAAGATGTCCACAGCACTTGTGGATTTTGGGATATAAGGTGGAAACACTAATTTTCTGGTCCTGTTTGCATGCAGCCCCAAACCATCAAAATTAACAAACCAGACCAGGCGGCAGGGGCTGCTCAAGCTGCCCAGAAATCAGCATGCTGCGGCTCTTGAGTATTTCAGTGCGTTTGAGATATGATGATGTGGCTGTCAACAAAAGGGAACAAGCTATGACGGCAATATCCTAATGGTTACCTGTTCCGTTGGGAAACTAATCTTTGTCATAACAATGTTGGTGTTGCTTGTATTGTTTTGACTAGCATTTATTTTATTCAGTCCTTAGTTGTGTTTATGTTGGCAGCTTTTACTTGGAAGGGGGAAAAAGTATATAAGTCTCTTTTTACTTTGGTGCATCACTACTTGCTTTGAAGTAAAAGGAAAAGAAATTGAAACTGGTAGCTTTTGATTTGATAGTTGAAAGTATGAACACTTGTGTTACTTGTGGTCAAACTCCATGCATATTTACAGCCGGTTTGGATTGCTATCTGTGGATGTCCTCTGTGCTATTATGGACGGTTTAAGAGTGACCGGGGTATTTTTGCATCCTCTTGCTTCTTGTAGGCGCGAGTCTGTATGCATCTCTCTCCCTTTCTCTCTGAAAAATCTGGACTAGTAGTAAAAAGACGGAGTCGGTGCGCCAAAAAAAAAAATAAAAAGGGAAAAAGGAGAGTACTTTTTAAGCTTTCAAAAACTGGATAAAATAAAACATAATTCAAATGATGTAGAAGTGTTGATTACAGTCTAATTATGTTGATCTGTCTAAACTCATTCACTAATAACTCGCTTAAATTCCTCCATTAATTTTGAATGGGTCTAAATGGGTATCTAATTAAATTCATTTAAGTAGTGGGTCGTGGGCTAATTCGACTCACCTTTTTGTATCCATTTAAAAATAATTATACATTTCAACTCAGATTTTAGTAAGAGCTAAATCTAAATTTCCTATCAATCTAATAGTAATAAAATATTATTATTATTTCTGATCAAACAACATGCAAAAAAAAGGTATACTTGGACCTATATCCATTTATAACTAGGTACTTATTTATTTAAATGAGTATAAATGGGTTGATACAATTATGCTAATTATCCAATTCTGACTCCTAAACCCACCCAGCTAACTCATGTTGATACCTCTAAATGACAGGGCGCTGCTTATAAATTTGAAATCGTATGGTGCAAAGCTGAAAGGGTATGATTTCAGCCCGCAGCAAGCAAGATAAATTCTCTCACTGATATCGGGTTTCGCTTCGCATTTTAAGCTACATTTGATCTTAATTACTAATGAATGAACTCTTACGTGAGCTTTCCTCATTTCTGTCGCAGGAATCACACTACTATTATCTGTGGCAATCAAAGTTCATCGAGCCTGGAAAGCAATCGTGAAGTTCAGTTGCGTTTGAAGTTACAGAAATTATTTGTCAAACTGTTGTTTCCATCGGCTTTTCATGTTAAGAAATGTACAAATGGAAACGAAACTGTTATGCAATATATATATATATATATATATTTTAAAAATCTATTTTGTTACCTGTAGGGATAGGTGGCTTAGAGGCAAAGAATGGGCAAAGTCTGATTTCTGTTTGTTGTGCTGCCCACAGCTTCAAGTCGTTGAGTTGCGTCGATTGGACACAGTCCTGCGATTGCCACTTCCAAAAGGCACAAGCCTTATAATGGTGGCGTGGATGCCAATATCATCCATGTTATCCTTTGAACTTTTGTTCGTTGAGACAGCTAATTATTAATGTCGATGGGGGCAGCAAGTTGTCTTTCAACACAGGAAGAGCTCAGTGCAGAGTGACGGAGTCTCTGGTTATAACAAAATGAATTATTAATTGCTTAAATGATTAATGCTGTTGCCTTTTCGTGCAATTATTGTCCAACTCAGATGAGGTACTTACAATCGATTTTTTTTTTTGCCTTTGATGCAATTATTGATAACGCATCCAATAAAGGAAAAACAGGATAAAAACAACGGATTTTTAACTTTTTTTTCTTCTTCATTAGGAAAAAGAACCTTTTGTTTCCATCATTTCAGAGGGTGTTTCATGCAAGAGGCACTATGACTTGAAATATGCATGTGAATTCATCAGAAAACACAGAAAGCTATTACGTTTCGTGCTTAAGTGCATGCGATGCCTTGGTTCAAGCAGGCTTCAAACTGCTGTGTTTTTCTGTTGTGCCTGTAAAATTTCATATATGAAATGTCAAATGAGGATGCATGGTACTATTTCACTTGACTCTATGTGTTTCCGGAGTTATATTAACGAACACTTTTATCCGAACAAACCTTCATTCATCATCTACGCTGTAAACAAAACAAGCACTAAAAATCTCAGGTTTTAGTAGTGGAATCCACGCATGCGACGTTGCTGCATCTGGTGTCCGGAAACGTAAAGCAAGTGAATTAAATTATTCAGACTTTAGCATTTGGTTGACCAAAAGCAAATAGAGATCAAAGAAGATGACAAAATAAAAGCTGCCCTGAAATCTCAAGAAATCCTTGAAGACCGGAGAAAGGGAGGATAGTGATGTAGATTGGGCAAAATAAACTGAAAGCCACGGATCAAATTTGTTTCCGTCTAGATTTTGTTTGGTTTCTTCCTATAAATTGAACGGTCGGATGTTTAGCTAGGGGGCAGAGGGTATTTCTTTTTCTCCTCTTCTTCTTTTTTTGGGTTTATTTTCCAGTATTCCCGAGTTAAATTTTACTCTCCAGCTGTCGTGCATGTATTTTTTTTTCCCCCTATTTCTTTTTTTCTTTTGAAGAAAAAGAAAAAGCTTGTATTGCTTGCAATAATTTGGCAAACGAAATTTCCTTCCTCAGAGGGATATCAAAGATCAGCAATCTCACGAGCTCACGTGTTCTACTTTCCATGCCCCTTGATGTAACGCTTTTCACCTCCAAAATATTTCCATGTTGCTGCTCCATAAGCCTGTTAATTTTAGGATTGCAAATTTTGTGGATAATTTTGCTTTTTGGGGAATATGCCCCCGAGAGTTAGTACATTTGCCAACCACCAAAATGCATTTCAAACCAACTTCGAGATTTTGGAAATTCAATCGAGTGGGCAGTCAATTGATTGGGCGGAGCTAACTAATTGCAGATGCATGGGAGAATATGACAGATTAAGTGTACAAAGCACTACCTAACTATTATAGGTGTCAAAATGGGTGATTTGGATAAATTATAATTAGGTAATGGGTATAATTGAATCAACCAATTTATTTAAATAGGTCTGGGTATACCCAACTATTATAAATGGTTCTATAGACACAATTTAGTCATTAGGAGAATATAACAATTCCGTGTACTGCACAAGATTATTACAGGAATCACCCCTAAAATCTGAAACTGATACCCCGACGGACCCTATCATTCCAGAACCAGAAATGACTGCAGCCGTTCTCGAATGTGTACGCAATGTCGTTCCCATAATTCCTACACGTTGGCCGACAATGCTACCACAGAATTGATGCGCTGCTGATTTTGCAGCAACTTTGCCAGCCTTAATATTCCCTTTGTGCTAACCACTACCATTTTCTTCCTGCTTTGCTGACCCAACTCGTGTTTTTGCTAAAGCCAATTATCACTAGAACCGATGAATGAATATTCAAATGCGGGCGGACCCTCCATTAGCAACGTCTCACCAGCAGCTGAGAGGATGATCTCTGGATTCGGACTTTGTAACCCCCAGTATCCCCATTCCCCACATACGCAGCCGGGATATGGATTCCGGTATCATTACTCTTACCCCTCGTTTGGTACGTTGAAAAGGTCTAGAATGTAAAGGCCTTTTCAAATTTTTCATTCCATTCTAGTGTTTGATATGACCCTTTCCCCCTAGAAAGCCCTTTTCTCCTAGAAAGTTTATTCCAACTTTTTCCTGGAATCCCATTCCTCACAAAAATCTAGGAAAAGGCCATTCCAACTCTATCCAATAAATATCTAAATTATAAGAGTCAAGATTATCCTTCTATATTCTATATCTCTAGTTCCTATTTACCTATTTATCTTATATATATATATATATATTAAGTTGTCATTTGCTTTGTCAAATATTAGGTCTATTTTGTGAGTTTAGTTAATAAGTCCGCTACTTTTTTACTTAGGAAAAATTTTAATTCTATTTAATGACTTTTCTTTCTTTTTACTTTGAAATAAAATATTCAGTTGACATTTTTAATATATTTTTATTCACAATATTGGATTATATGATGACATTTGTTAATTTAAACAAACAACAACATGCCAAAATGCATTCATATGAAATCAAAAAAAAATTTAAAAAAAGAGTAAACATACTAGATTATCTGTTAAGGCACAATTACATTTTCCTATTTACAAATAGTTCTTAAAACCATCCAAAAGCAAATCAAGGGTAAAGAATTTAACATGCATGAATGACAGATTTAACATGCATAAAAAATACACGGGATTCAACATGCATGTAATTTAAAATTTTAATTTAGTTACAACTGGTATTCACCTATTGCAATTGTATTACAGTTAGTATTCACCTATTATAATTGTGTGCTATTAAAAAGTTATGTTTTCACTTAATAAGTTATTGTGATTTTATACTATTAAAAAGTTGCTTATTAATTAATAATTCATTTGTCTCTAAATCAAGATATGTATAGAATGTTATATATAAGGGCAATTAAGTCAATATAGTAGTTTTTACCATTCCATTCTGACTTCTCAATATGATCATACCATACATGTTAAAAGAAATTAACATTCCATTCTGACTTGGTTACCAAACACTGGAATGATAAATTTTTTCCTCTCCATTCTGACAGGAAAAGAATTTTGGATGGAAAACCGTTTCTATTCTAGTCCTTTACATCGTACCAAACGAGGGGTTAACGCTTACTAGTAATTTTGTTTCGGCTCTAGTTATAGCAAAATTCAGACAATCCCTTCGTGGTTGTATGACACGGGGCGACCTTTTCTCATCACTCGCCTCAGAATCAACGTACAATAAATGGGACTGGTTGATGATTAGTTTGTTTTGCCCCTTTCTCTCCCGGGATATCTTTTGAACTTTTTTCTACAAAGTGGCTTGCATAAAACAGCTTTTTCATAGACCCTCCACCACACCAGAAATAGTTTATTTGAGATTTCCTGTTCAAGTCAAAAGGTCAATAAAGAAGCGGTCCACCATGCGGAGATAAAATACACGCAAAATAGACTCAGCAAGTAGGTTTAACTAATTCTAGGATTAGGTTAGAATAGGATTTGTCATGTCGAAAAAAAAAAAGTAGGTTTAACTCCCTTAATGACCTTGAATGCTAACTGTCTGTTTGCTAATTTCTTTAACTTTGAAAGAAAAAAAAACCAATTATTGGTGAGTGCTAACTTGAGGTAAAAAAATGAGTGTTTCATCCCACATCCAGAGTGAGTAAAGTAGTGCCCTTAGATTTAAGTGCCATGGGAGCACCTTCCTGTCACCAATTGGCTGGATAGGTGTTTCTCGTGGGTCCCGCTTAGGTTTAATTCTCTTAGTGACCTTAAGTACTAACTGTCTGTCTACTAATTTCTTTAACTTTGAAAGAAAAAACCCAATTATTGATGAGTGCCTGCTAATTTCTTTAACTTTTTCTTTAACTTTGAAAGAAAAAACCCAATTATTGGTGAGTGCTAACTTGAGGTAAAAAGATAAATGTTTCATCTCGCATTCGGAGTGAGTAAGTTAGTGTCCTTAGATTTAAGTGCCATGAAAGCACATTTCTGTCACCAATTGATTGAATAGATGTTTCTCGTGGATCTCGCTTAAGTTTCTCCCTAATTTCTTTAACTTTGAAAGAAAAAAAAAAGTAGTAAAATTATTTGGCTGGGCAGTAGAAATGGGTTTCCGCATTGGCACTAAGCAATCCACTCAATGGATTTCATCCAAAAGGGGAACTCTAATTTATTCCTAGTAGGTGCGTTTCCCACGCTCGCACTTGCATATCAATTTTTTACGTGCTCAAATCAATACTAGGAAAGTAACCAACTTGGCTTAGTCAAGTTGGCCACTAGGAAGAGCTTACACCTCTCCTCAGATGTAGGTCACAGGATCAAATTCTATGACCTGCATTTCACTTCAGAATATCTAGAATATCTTAAAAGTTTCACGATACGTCCAATGGTGGTTTGGACTCCTTTTGGTCCACTCCTCTCCTTAATATAGAGTAGGAGGTGGTGGTGGTCCCCACCGGGTCCTCATTTGATTTCTTTGGGTCCATCCCTCCTTCCCTTAGTATAGAGTAGGGGAAAAAAAAAAATCAATACCAGGAAAGTAGATGACGTTGGGGCAGTTTATGCATGGACACAAATACAGCATGCCAAAATTGGGTACGAGGCACCAATACTACACTCCTAGCAGGACGCTTTACACAACAACTGTTGTTAACCACGGGTTCATCTAGATGGGTGGTGCGTTGCCAATAGAGGAAGCACAAAGAAAAAGAAAATTCCAATGCCACATAGTGCCTCTATGTATTCTCTCTAAAGAAACTAGGCTTGTGGTTGAAGGAAAACAGTTCAGATGCAACTTACTGCTCATCATTACCTGCAGATATTAGCAATTGAAATATAAACAATGCCAACTTGGAACTCATTCTATAGTTTGAAAAATTTACGGCCATTTATTTTACCATTTGATCACGGTACATAATGCATATCTTATTCTACGAATGACCACAACAAAATCTCAGATAAACCGGTGCTCAACTGTTGCAAGTCCTGGAAAAAAAAAAATGCAATTTTGACATTAAGAATTTCACTCAATAATTTACCAGACAGTGATAACTTCAATCAAGAACCAATTTGGTCATCACACTTCAGCTCTGATCCTCGCAGCAATAATTCACAAACATAGTAGCGGAAAAAAATGTCACATCGTAATAAGGGCTTCCACAATGCCTATATAGTAAAATAAAGAAACTAAACCAATCAGTTCAAATCCCTCGATGAAATTTCGCTTTACTAAAGCAACTCCACAGAACCAGTGAATTGGCCAATAAAGTAAACGGAACACACCCGGCCACTAAAGTGTAACATTTCTGGCCTTTATATAGTTGCCTCAGGCAAGTTCAAACAAGAGGCAAGTTTCATGAGTTTATGCAACTCCCCCCCAAAAAAAAATTTAGCTCCCATGATAGTGAAGCAGAGTTTACAGAATTGCACTAGGCGGCATCAATTGATTTAAAGGATTGCAATAGCATATAGAAGAACTTAGCTACATTTCAGGACCTCCCAAAGACTTAAAACGGAATCTGATTTTCCCTTTGAAGCAGCACAATAGCTAAGTAGTGAAGATGGAAACGAAAGAACTTGGCATGAAGGAGATAATTTACAAGCTATTTACCAGGGTGATGCCCTTTGCTGCTGTAATTTTTTTGCAACTTGGGCTTGCAGGAATGGATATCCTCTCGAAAGTTGCACTCAATGAAGGCATGAGCAATTATGTATTTGTGGTCTACCGCCATGCAATTGCCACGGCTGTCATTGCCCCTTTTGCCATCATACTGGACAAGTATCTCTCTCTCTCTCTCTCTGCTTGTGTATCATGTATAAGCCATTATATGCATATTCGTTGAGTTTTACGTCCATGGTCAACTACTCCAGTAAACATACATATCAGATAGATGAACATACTTTTCAACAGGAAAATAAGGCCGAAGATGACTGTCTCAATATTTGCAAAGATCGTGGTTCTCAGCCTACTCGAGTAAGTCTCAAGTCATATCCAGTTCTCAGTATCAATCCTAGAATACTTACTAATGACTTTTCTATGGCTACAATTAACAGACCAGTTATAGACCAGAACCTCTACTTTTTGGGCATGAAATACACCACAGCGACATTTGCTGCAGCCATGTGCAACATTCTTCCTGCTATCACCTTTCTGATGGCCTGGATCTTCAGGTGAATAATACAGCATTCTTCCAACTTCACTTGGTAACTGCAAAGCTCAAAGTTCATAACAAAGAAAGTTTTGCATGCATATGTAAACAAAAATGCTAGACGCACATACATGCACATGCAACTGTAAAAGCAAGTAATAGCTTTCTTGTAATAAGATAAGGGTTGAATAAGCTCTAAAAAACATTTATGCTAGGCTTGAGAAGGTGAAATTAAAGAGCATTAACAGCCAAGCAAAGATAGTTGGCACCGTTGCCACTGTTGGAGGAGCCATGCTCATGACACTACTTAGAGGACCACTTATTAAGCTCCCCTGGACTAAAGGAAACACCAGTCCTGAACATCATCAAAGTGGTATAAATCTTCAAAATTCAATCAAGGGTGCACTCTTTATCACAATTGGATGTTTCAGTTGGTCTTGCTTCATGGTTTTACAAGTAAGATATGACATAACACAATGTATACAAGAAATTTGTAGTACACCATGATAGGCTAATTTCTTTTCTCTACATTTCTAGGCAATTACACTTCGGACATATCCAGCTGAGCTCTCTCTCACTGCTTGGATATGCCTACTGGGAACAGCTGAAGGAGCCATTCTGGCACTAATAATGGAGAGGGGAAGGGCTGCAGTGTGGTCCATAAACTGGGATACTAAATTTCTTGCAGCTTTATACAGTGTAAGAAAAACATGGCCAAAACAAGCACAAGCCCTTTACTTGTTGGACAGCGATCGTATTATACATGTTTATTACCAGTTCCCCTGCAAAAGCATAAAAACTATTAACTCTAGTTCTTGCATTCCTCCATCCACATTGTTATGGCTCTAGTAATTCCATTCATAAATGTCAGCATATTTACCACACCAGAAGGTGTTTTATTGAAACAGGAACCAATGAAAACACAATTGGTCAACAAAAAAAAGCAGGAAATTGGTCATAAAAGATAAGAAAGGGAAGCTCAGTGTCATAAAAAAGAGCATATTCGCTATTATAAAACCACTTTGTTCACATTATATGCAACCATTACATAGATGTTTTATGCGTGTAATCTGCTGAATTTGCATTTCGACCCTATGCAGGGTATTTTCTGCTCTGGACTTGCTTATTATATCCAAGGAGTAGTTATGAAACAAAGAGGCCCAGTTTTTGTGACAGCTTTTAGTCCTTTGAGCATGGTTATTGTGGCTGTCTTAAGCTCTTTCATTCTGCATGAGATAATGTATCTGGGAAGGTAACAATTTACCATCTCACCCTCAAGGAATAACTATGGCTATGCAAACATTTAGCTAACATCATATTTTGCAGGGTGCTTGGAGCCATTACCATAGTTGCTGGCCTTTATCTTGTTGTATGGGGTAAAAGAAAGGATTATGATTACCCGTCTACTGAAGGACTTCCAACTGACACTCAAACGATGAATGCAGATACTAAGTGCAAGGAAAACATTAATCATGAGGTTGTCAACATTAATTTATCCAAAGAAGGAGCTGTCACTGGAGATGAAGTATGATTCTATATAGTCATTCTAAAAGGAGATTTAACTCCATGTGAAACAGTAGACTTCTTTTCTGTACCCCCTGTTCATGATGACTCCAGGGAAAGGAAGAGTATATTCTAACTGTATTGCGATTAAAGCCAGTCTAACACAATGACAGCATATGTGGTGAAGAGTCACTTGACCAATCCAGTGTTTTCTAATGTCAATTATCATAAGACATTTACCCCAGCTAAAGATACATGGATGAGCAATTGACATGTTATATTTCCTGGCAAGCATGCATTTGAGGACACCAGTCAGCATGTGCAATCATGAACACTCTACATGCTGATAGAACTTGGCATCTAACAATTTTATCCAAGACCATCGCAACTGGGTACTTGAATCTGTATTTGTCCCAGCTTTGTTATTCAATACCTAGATATGTTCCCAAAACATCAACCTCTCTTGTGACATATTTTCGGGAGAAATGTTGAAGCTCATAAGATGAACTAGAAAAAATCAAGAAAGGTCAACTGAGAAGCTCTAGAAACTGTTTGCTGTGGCAGGCATAGAACGGCTGATCTAACAGTGCTGCCTATTGAATAACTGAGATCATATCACTTTTTGAGACTTATTCTGAAATAATCCAAATTAATGCACCCACCTCACCTTAATTGAGCCAGATCTTAAATACATATGCTAATATCCAAGTTCCAATAGAAAAACTACTGGCCATGTGTGCTTAATTCCTGCTAAACTATAAAGAAGCAGGCTAAGGCAGTCTAGACCAAAACACATTAATTTGAGGAGAATCAATCTGTTAAAGAATTTGCGATGTTTGCAATTCAAACAACAAATTCTTGTTCCACTACATGTTGTGGTGAAGACAGATTCTCGTGAATTTCAAGTCCAACACCCAGCATAAAATAGAAAGCAAATAATGCACCCTACACGATGAAAAAATAACAAACCTATTCTTCCTCATCAAAAGTCAAGATTTAGACATGTTATCATTTTGTCTCCGCACACTTTCACTTTTTCCAACTAATGCTCAGTTCATTTGGAGTAATGCTATCAAGTTACTGTACTCAGTTGAAATCGCATGAAACCCACTTCTTGCAAGCGTGGATGCTATGCAACAATGAAATCAGGCACTAAATTGTATAATTTTACAAATGATATGATCAGTTCCATAAGTTTCCTTCAACATAATTCATTCCATTACAAACAATCATTTCTATTTTCTGTACTTTCAGTTTATCATCCAGCAAGGCATATTTTCCATCACCATGAGGATCTACATAATTTTAGCTGCTAACAAATTCACGAAGACCTCTAACTTCAATTCAGTAACAAAATATGTCCACAAGCTAGAGTACAAACATAATAACATCTTACACTGATTACGCCCACTTCAAGATAGTTGTTTTCCTTCATCTTTTCCATATATTCTCTGAAGTTCACGCGTTGCAGCTACAAATGATTCTGAAGATAAGGAAATAAAATCAACACGCAACTCATAAGCACATGAGAAGGCCATGGCATGGACCATAATAATAAGTAAAATATAATGCATCACCTTTCCAAAGACGAAAGGATTTTTGGTTGATGGGCGACCCAGTAATCGTCTGAATTACATCAAACAACAGATTTTGTGGTGTATTCCTCAACTCTTGAACAATCCCATAAACTGTCTTGCCATTGTCAAAGTATATGTGATTGTTTGGATGTTTAGTTTTAGCTCCAGCATGACGCTCAAACTCATAGGCATTAACTGCCTACAAAACAACATCATAGGTGCTTGTAGCAATAAAAGCAGTTATTAATGCAAGAATTTAAAACTTTGTAGTTTCACTGACCTTGGTATGATTACATGTCTCACAACCACATAGATAACCAGAACCTTTTATGGTACCTCTAAGCTCTTTCTGCCACACAACATAAAAATGTATATAAGTGTCAGAAAAGCCAATTTCAAGCTGAAGTAATGCCGACCAAATCTTACCTCTCGTGACCATGCAATATACTTCACAGGTACTCCATCTAGGATACCAGTTGACAGCAAACTTCGAACATTAGAAGGGAAATTATTTGGCGGAGGTTTTTTAATTACTTTATTTTCCTCTTTTTTCCTTGAAACAACTTCTTTAGTAGTAACTATTTCAGTAGCTTTTGCAAGTGCATCACCATTTGACTCAACTGACACCTTTCCTTTCAGTGTTTCAGATTTTGGAACCGAAGATTGACCAATTAATAATTCATAACTGCATATGAGCCTTTCAGAAGCACTCAAATTATCATCATCAGTAATTTCACCAAAAGATATGATCTTGCTTTCTCCCTTACCACAATGTTGGGCCAATGATAAATTATTGTCATCAATTCTGTTGTAGATTTTCGACCCTAACATATGGTGATCTTCAGTATTGTTGCAAGTGTGATCTATACATGCAGCTATTTGAGCTCCTTTATCAAAAAGCTGCCCTCTATGGGCAATACTACTATCATCCATGCTGAAAGGCAACCCAATTGATTCAACAGCACCATTCATGTTTAAGGACTGACTCACCGCTCCTTCATTTATACCAAAATTTTGGAAACTTAGTGCTCCTTCTATGTTTTTTCCATCTTTATCTAGAGATGTATTGGCTGATATAGTACCATTGTCCTTGTATGCAGGACCTACTGAAGTCTCATCACAGCCATGATGGTTGTCAGGTTGATCCACTGATACAAAATCGTTATCCTCCCTCATGAAGGAAGTTCCAATTGACATCACATTTTTGTCTGCTCTACTGAAAGAAAGTCCCATAGAAACAGAATTATCATTTGTGTTACCAAATGCATGAGGCACTGACACATAGCTGCTGTCCTCTCTGTCATATGTGGGGCCGAATGAAGGGATGAAATTTTCTGTATCCTTCACTTGGCTGACTTTAACTTTTCTGATACCCCCATAGTTAAGACCTGTTTTAGGATCTTCCATTGAATTAGATATTGATAAACCAAATGAGAAATCACTTTCAACACAATCCTCAATAACCTTTCGTTTCATACTTATGTTTCCTAAGTCAACTGATGGAACATTTCTCTCACCAAAGTTGATAGTCCTTGCATTCTCAGGGTCAAAAAGCCTTTGTGTGTATTGGTTTGCAGCTGAATGGAAAGTGGAAGAATGTTCCCAATGAGAAATATTTGAATTTAGAAAACCAGAAAATGAATTGGAATTTGGAGCTTCAACTGCTTGCTTTTTATTAGGGAACAACTCTGCCTCAGCACTTTCCATGAACCATTGATGATAATTTGTTGGCTCAGTTCTTGATGAAGTGTTGTAAGCCATCTTGGAATGAATCTGATCTCTAGGATTTTGCTACTTAAAGGCCCAAATTCCAGAAATAGAACCATTAAGTACAAAATGTAGCTAACTATTCACAATTCTTCCATGAGCCACGATCCCAAAATCCCAGAACTGAAGAGCAAATCAGGTAGAGTATGCTTAGTATTTTCACACAAAATTTAAAAGATATGACCTAGTGTAAAGGCAAACAGAAATCGCATTCAAAAAGCAACAAGTCACAACAGTATTTTGAGTCAACAGACAGACTCCACTTTAGACTAACTTAGATTCAAGAGTGTTCTGAACCTAGAAGCGAACTCATCTGAAAAAAGCAATAAAAGATCAAAAGTACTCTCCGCAAAAGCACCAACCTTCCATTTGATCCTGAGTACTGCATTGTATACCTCCATAAATTTCTATCAGAAGTTCAAATTTCTATGTAGCAGTTTTTGGAAGTTGGAAATTGAATGGAAATGAATTGCTCAGCTTTTATGTTCAAATCTGTTTACAAAACCATTCTATATATGTTTAATTCCGCGTTCCCCAGTTTAGAGAAAAAGGAAATGCATCATCCAGCTCTAAGTATTCAGAGAAACACTTATCCATTCAAAAAAATCTTCACTATCTAACTGAATAATTGCTCAAGTTTAATATCCAATTTACACCAAGAAATAACTGTATATACCTACCAGCTGCAAACTTCTTTCAAAATCAGTTAGAAGGCAAGTAACAAGCAGAAAGATGAAATAAAAGACAAGCACCAAATTACTTATCTAGCAGCGTATAGCTTCAACATTGATTCCTTTAATATTCTGAAACAAACTAATTACAATCCAAAATACTCAGAATATCTTTCTTTATTTTCTTCTTAGGTAACTATAAAATTTTATTAAATATCTAGGAATATTCACAAGCAGCAAAAGCAGCAAAGTGAGGTGCATTATGAACTGCGTCACTTTAACAATCGGCAAACCAATGGAACTAAAACTATCAGAGTAAAAATATTACTTAATACGAAGAATTCCTGAACTGAAATTCCAATCAAGAGAAAGCTCCCAATTGGCAAGGACATCTTCAATCTAACTATATAACTTTCACTACATAGTAGAAGTCGTGTGCAGGCAACACTCTGAGAAACCTTCATATGGAACCGACTGAACTACAATGTCATCACCAATTACTAATGGAGTCACAATCCTTTTATTCTCTCCACTAGAACTCTAGGCTACAGCACCGGCACTTGCCACAACAAATAACGGATTCATACTAGTACTACTTTTAACTATCTTCAAGTAAATAACCTCAAGATTAGTTCAAAAAAAAAAAAATCTCTGTTAAAACAATAATAAGTCCCAATCGAAGTCCGTCACCATTTATAAGTAGCTAGATTGTCCAGATTATTGGTTCATTTTGGTAATGAACAAAATAAAGCAGCCAAAAAAAAAAAAAAAAACCACACAAAAAAACTAGAATGAGCACCTAAATTCGATTTTTAAAAGCTAAGTATATTAAGACTAAAGTAATTCAGAATAGCTACTTACTTCCACGAGGACACTAAAATTCATTCCTCTACATTTTCCCTCTCAGCTGGAATACTAGAGACTAGACATACACGCTTCAGCTAAGCTCTCGAACTAGAAATCAATTACGATTTTCCTGTCCAGAAAATGATCCAACACTTTCGCAAAGACAGAGTGATCATAGTAATAGTGTAGCGTGACAGCAACACTCAACAAGAAACGAATGTTCGAAATTGCACAAAAAGTAACGACAAGAGCAATATAAATTTGAAGAAGAACCTACAGTTGTAGAAGAAAGAAATATAGCAGTAAGTTGCCAACGAAATCAACAACTTCTCCGGCTACGAGCACGGAACCGGCGAAGTAGGATAGCGGCGAGATCTAAGTCGTGAGAGCAAGTATGTACCGGGGGAATGGCAATGATAATGTGGTGCAGTCCGTCAGTGGAATCGATGAGACTTTGGACTTTCTCCGCAGACTTGGAGAGAGTACGATTTATCTGGTCCGTTCAATGGGCTGCTATGCTATGAGCTTGTCGGGATCAAGAATCACGACACTCCTATGGGAAGATCTTTGATGCACCAGATTACTGCCCGGCGCTGGAGACCTGTTGGACGTGGGGTTTTGAAAGAGCAGGCATGATGTAACCCGATTTGGACCCACATTACAAGAGAATTTTCTTTTCTGGGCTGACCCACATGGAATGTGAAAATACCTCTTTCACCCTTGCCATTTCAAGGATGGGCCAATTTCATCACAATTATTTTACCATAAGCATATTTCGTCCTTTATGTTTCAATTTTTAGCCAACTAAGGACAGTTAACAGTTAATCTCTGAATTTTGAATTAATTTAATATTTAATTAATCAAGTATGACCAAATAAAGCGTCCGAGATGTATGAATGTGAGTTAAAAGACTAAAATTGGGACAAGAATTCGCAAAATTATTTCTCACTCTTCCTAACTAGTCAATTATTAAGCAAAGGGAACAGCCATGATTTAGGGTCAGACTATTGTTGAACTCCTACTTTTAAAGAAAAATTATGCTTTCAATTCTGAATATAAAAGCCAATCAACAATCAATCTACCGTACCTATTTTGTTTATGCTTGAACTCTTTGATTTGATGATATCTGATTGCATTTTACTAACATCAAACATTTCAACCAATTCCACTTGTTGAGATTGAATGAGAAGATCATTATCTAATTTTCGTAAGCTTAACGTGATTGGACTACACATGGCATAATATGAAGCTGTAGACCAAAATCCTAATGATAGTTGTGGGACTAAAGTTTGCAAACTAATTAGTTTCTCAAAGTACCTTTTTATTTTTTATTCTTTTTGGTATATCAAGTTACCTCTCAGGGGGATAGGTTGATTAGTACGGATAGTATAAGTGAAAAATCTCAATCCGAGACATCTCATTCACATCAGAAAAAGAAAAAGAAAAAGAAAAAAAGCACTTTCCCAAAGTCAACTGTGAAACTTCAACATGTTTTAGGCCTGGGGTCAATTACAAGATTAGTAAGAAGACGTGTCATCTTAAGATGGCCCTATATCATTATTGGGCCACGAAAGTGGACTTGCAGTTTGGGTATGTAACCTTTAAAACTTTTAACGATTGAGATGGTACATTCTCTGTCTCACGATCCATCGGGCAGGAGGAAATATCAATTCCTTGATGAGCTGGAAATAAAACTAGTAACCCAGCTATTTAATTCTTTGGCAACATGATCATTTCCTTTTTATTTTTTTCTTTTTTTTTTTGGCGCAGAGAATGACACTTTAAATTAGCTTGCATTTTTTTTTTTCGGTGGGTTAGAGGAGGAGGGGAAAGAAACATAGACTGAAGCAAAATTCTCATTCCAGGTGAAACTATCTAGCGAACTAACAAGATTCTTTTCAAAAAAACAAACAACAAAATTTGACGAGAGGCTATTAAGGGACAAAAAGCAAGAACATCAATGGCCCAAAAATCAACCTCTCAGGAGTCAGAAGTCCAAATCAGCCTATCTATCAGTTCCTTGACGGAGATCTGACACCTTTCCTTTTACCAAAAAAATTCTTCACCTTCTCATTTACAACTTCACTACAGTCAGCTACCACAACAACTTCCCCCATCTTTCCTAAACCGGCACCAAAAACTTGAAATAAAAACGCACTTCTGCAAAGTCCGAACCATAGACCTCGATCAAAAGACCAGAATGAGTGTAACAGAGTCGCATGGCCTAATTCAGACACTTCTGCGTCTCGGGCAAACCTGCACATTCTCCCTGCTGTTCTGTGTCTACTGCAGGGAGCCCTCCAGTACCAAGTCAGCCTTAACTTCAGCCGCCCGCCATTCCACGCAAACCAGTATTGTATCTTTAAACGTGTCAAAAGCCTCCAATCCCACTTCCCCGCTTCTTAAATTCCATCCCTCCCCATTAAGAAAAGGAAAGGAAAAAAAAAAAAGTGTCGAAGGCCCACCAAGTTGCATCTAATGCACGCCCTGAGCCGCCGCATGTGACTTTATCACGTATTGCATCGGCACAGCGAGAGAGGAACTGACTGACGAAGCAACATGCAATTGAGAAGCAAACAGGTCGGCTTAAGCCAGTAATGAGCTGATCAGAAATCTGAGCCCCATTTTGCACATTGTCCACGAATGTTGTCTCGATTCTCTGTCCCACTATTGGTTGACTACCTCTTGAGCCGTGATTGAGAACATAGGAGTGCTGTGGATGCATTTCTCTGCCCTGGTCAGGAGCAATAGCTCTTCAGCTTGAACTTGGGCAGCTGCACAGGTTGATGATAGAACCCCTGGGTGCGGTGCTGGTTCTGTTGAAGGCACAGTGGTGTTGGAACTAATGGATGTAGCAGGCTTGTTGGTTTGGGTCACATTTACTTGCACTGAGAAAAGTGAATATACTGGCCTGTGATCAGAAAATTTTGATTCCCCCCTTGCATACCACAATTGCTTTAGTCCCTCGCCCTTCCACAGTATCCTGTCACACCTGTAACAAGATAAGGTCAAAATCAAGATGCACTGGCTCGTGAACAAGAATTGTCTAGCACATGATGACTATTAAAACTGGAGTAATTATTTCTGTGAAGCAAGTTTTATCGAATAAAGGTTAACACAATTGGTTTGGATCCTTCACGAGTGTGAAATACGTGGATTTGATCCTCCTCCCAGTTATAAAATGGTATAATAGTAACACATTTGGCATCTATTAGCTTCGCGGAGCACATGATTTACTACAAGTGATGAGGTCCAACGAGCCCAGATGCCGTTCAAGGGTTCCAACGTGAATTTGGCATCTCTCTGCTTCCCTTACGGTGACACTGCACATGCATGCACCAAGTTTCAGAAATTAGAAGTCCAGTTCGTTGACTCTACCTTCTTCTCAGCGTATTATCAGTTCACGTTAATTAACATCATTCGAGTAAATACATTACATGTGAGAATGACTTGTTTCACAATTTGTCAACGCTTATTGCAATACTCTAATGGTGTAAATTTCCCATCGCAACTGCTTCCATGAATAATTGTCTAGATTGTAATAATTTATTTGTTGTTTATGAAAATGGTTGTATAAATTTGTGGTAGACTACAGAGGCCCTCCTAGTTCAACGTAGCTGTCAAGATTAGATATTTGAATGACACAGTAATAGTAGTGTGCCAAGAATGCTTGTATCCTCAAAAGTCGTCCAAATCAGCCAAGACGTCAAATAAAATAAGGTGGAATGCTACCAAATACGAGAAGCTGATTGGTTCCATTTGTCTTGTTTGGGGGGCAAAACACCAGATTTGGGGACCCTACGTTATTGTTCGACTTTTTGGAAGCAAGCAAGTTGAAATTTAGACGTATTGTATGCTTGTAAGAAGACGGAAGCGAGCTTGTTTAAAAATAAATAAGTAAATAAATAAAGGAAGGGCTCAGGAATCCAACAAGCAAAACCCGAATATTGAAATTGAAAAATGGGAATTGGAATCGTATTCTTACCAGGCAGGAGTCCGTCGCTTCTCTTTAGAAGCGGAGGTTTGGAGGACGTAGCTGTCAGAATCCTTGAGGTACTTGTATGTTGGTGCAAAGTAAATCTTGCCTTCTTCCCAGCCATTGAAGACACGACCAGCTCTTTGTTCAGTTCTTAGCTGTCATCATCCGGGGTTGCGTTTAGTTACCAGAGTAATAAATTCAGCATGTCGAAGTATTTCCTTTTCTACATATGCTGGATTACTGGAACGTTTGAATATAATAAGTTCTCAATATCCGTATCACCTGATCTTTCTCTAGGAGTGCTTGCCAGTCGTTCCTTTTGAGTAGCTCAATTGCGTCTTCACAATTTGGTGCAAGTCGATAATTTAAATCCCCAAGCCATATTATCCTTCTGCAATCCAAATTTCACAGGTTAATCTGCTGGGAAAAAATTCCGTAAGAGTATGATGATGGTATTACACTGCTATTACTTACTCATGCTTCAAAATTCCGTCCGGCGGAACTGGTTTTCCCGGTATCCGACACGGGTGAGAGAACCGCGTCTTCCTCAGAATCTCTATCACATCCGAATTCCTTTTTATCTCATCACCCTCCTTCTCTCCAGAGGCCAAGTGAGTACAAACGAAGCACAAACTTGTGCGATGCAATATCATACTCATTGATATTGATCCCTACTAACATCACCACCCAGGGAGTTACACAATGATCCAATGCACGCACAAGTTTATAGTCTTTCCAAACATTTTCTTTCTTTCTTTCTTTTTTTTTTTTTTTTGGGGGGGTGGTTTCAAAACAATAACAGCCGCATATAGCATAGTAACCAGCAGTCAGTACCTTATTTCCGAGGTATCCCATGATGCCTCTCCCAACGCAAGAAACCTTCAAACTGGAAATGTGCCTACGCAAGTCCGAACGTACCCACACGCATAAAAATATTCCCACCATCTGCTTGCTGGCGGCCAAGCAGTATTTAATCCCATTCGGACTATTGGGCCCCGTTGACCCGGAAGATGGACTGGCTGAAGCTTCTTCACTTGAATATGAATTATTTCGATTATTCAAACTCAAGTATCCTTCCAATTCTTCTTGTTGGTCTGCTCCACTTTCCGGTGAGAGCATATCCGAGAAGCTGACCCTCGGTTTCACTGCAAATTGTTGCCGGTCATGTGGGGATCCTGACGGGGGTATATCTTTCGGCCGGGCATCAGTGGCTGAATGGTGATTACCATTGAGAGCTTGGCGAATCAGAGAAAGCCATTTGGCAGCTGGACCGCTGTCCTCCGCGCCCAGTACGTTACCGGCGTTAAGGGGGACAATCTCCTGAAAACTGGCGAAATGGACGAGCCGTTAAACATCGACAAATCTTGCAACCCAGCCAGCTTCTTATGGGGTTATCTTATAGGATCGTTTTTTACGTTTGTGGAACTTTGTAGACTGTAGTCCCATTTTTTATTTTGTTGAAAACTTAAAAAGAAGCATTTGTTTCTGTCAATTTTAAGTAAATCACTGCTTCTAATTATGGCTTTAACTTGCAAGATTTTGTTGTTCCAGGGAAAAAAACAATTACAAAACGGCAATGATGTTAGGTCTAGTACCAAACTAAGCCCGTTTGAATTGCATTGTGAAAAAAAAATATTGTAACACTTTTTAGAATGCAACGTGTGAGAAGTAAAAAACTCATTGAAAAAATGTGTAAAGAGGATATCTAAAAAAAATGAAAAAAAATTTCTCAACAAGTGACAATCCAATCGAGGCCACCTGATGCATGATAAGGGTTACCGTTCAAGAACTTTTGAAGAGATCGAAATTACTCAACTCTGTAAATGTTTTATTAACTTAAATTCAAGCTTTGCCACAATGTTTTCTTAAGTACTGAAATGAACATCTCTACTTACACAAAACTGGATTGATGTTTTATTTCACTACGAAATTTGTTGTTAGTCATGTAATAGGAGACACGCGGAAAGATCATCTGGGAGGGATTCAATTATTTATCATCGACGGTAAATTTGTTAAATTGAATGTGAGAAGCAGGGAAAAAAAAGCATACCCAAGCACATAGATGTCAGCCGGTGTAGATGTTCTCAACCAATCACTCAAAGTCAATCCCTCATGCGGTGACTTGCCACCTACATTCCACGTTGCCACGAACATCCTGTTATGGTGTACATCCACCACAAAATGGTGATTAAACGTCAGACAAACATCAAGTGGATGGTATAATAACTTTGATAAAAATATTTTAAAAAATGCAGACTTAATCAAAGAGACAAGAAAATATCATAGAGGTGTTTTTTTATTTCATTTAGTTGTCTGTCCTCTATGGTTTTTTTATTAGGACGTAAGCTATTCAGACCGTAAAATTTTTGACAGAAGAATAAGCAGATGGCATTCATCAATGATAAGTATTTGAGGAAAGACACACAATACCTAGAGGCGGACGGTAAAAACGTGATGCCTATATACATCTAATTCCAACATTTGCAAAAACTTTGAAGAATCTTTGAAAAGAAAAGGAAAAAGTCCAAT
Organism: Gardenia jasminoides; assembly: GCA_013103745.1. Taxonomy (NCBI): domain Eukaryota; kingdom Viridiplantae; phylum Streptophyta; class Magnoliopsida; order Gentianales; family Rubiaceae; genus Gardenia; species Gardenia jasminoides. The sequence continues at coordinate 7,903,430 of CM023103.1, forward strand.
GTCTGAGAACATTGAAAATCAAAAGATGCTCTGAATAGGATCATAATCTAGGAGACCCTTTTTGGTATGAAAACAATAACCAACTTGTCGCTGTAAGAATGTAGTGTTGTATTGGAAATCCAATAAGAAATGGATCATAATTTGCCACTTAAAGTTTAAAAGACACGATTTGAAATGATTAAGAGCACCTCTATGAGGCCTTCGTATAGAGGACTAAGAGAGAATGCAAATCACCCTTTACTTTGAAATTGTCATCAACAAATTTCGTATCGATTTAATTGAAGCATTAGAAGTAATTAAGCATGAGAAAGATAATGATAAATTTAAGAAGTTACTAAGATAAACAAGATATCAAAGGGGAACAAACCTAACTCTATACAACCTTGGGAGAAGTTAATAAAATTGCCAAAAAAAAAACAAAAACAAAAACAAAAGTCTTTCGGTGCAAGGAGAGCCGTTCTTGCCTTACCTAAGATCGGGGTTATCGGACACTGCAGCTCCATCCTGTTCAAGTTTTGAGCTTTCAATTCCATTACGTGCTTCGAGTAAGCAACCTTCTTCTGATCATCATCATCATCATCAGATCAATACTTTGATCGTCATAAAATAAAATTACTTGGATGTACTAGTCAAGTAGTATGATTATCCAGCAACAATTAATCCAAGCAAAAATCCCCACAATTAAAGACACATAGATGAGATAATGACGTGGCACACAGTAGGCGGAGGATTCAGGTTCTTTAGAAGGGTCCCAGCTAATCTCTTGGTGAGTAATTGAAAGAAGCTTAATCAATGACGACGGGTGAAGCGGCAGGAAATAGGCAGTTAGTACCTGGTATACTAGTGTAAGGGAGGGATACAAACCCAATGAAGCTACTGAAATCCAAAAGCGACTAAACCACCCCCAGTGGATCATAAAGGGTGGATTAAAGCATAACAGTAACAGGGAGATTTGATCCCTGAACCAGCGTCGTAAGTTAAGAGGGACTTAGAGACTTAAAAGCGCTCCTAGTGGTCACTACATCGACGATCCGGTGGTTAATAGGCCCAGCCTACAAAATGAACGGAATAGGTTCTCTGTAGAAATAGTAGTGCTCCCCTTCCAACTGCAGCCTCAATCGACGGTTTTAGAGTACGGAAACACTCAAAAGTCGAAAGTGCGGCGCGAGCAAATTCCCCCCCTCCCCCTCCAAAAAACAAACAAAAAAAAAAAAGAAAGAAAGAAAACCTACCAGCAAAATCCTCCGGTACAACGACGTGGGAGCCTTGATCTGAATAACTCTTCCTTCTCCGTTCAACTTTATCCACCATACCTGATTTGGCACCTGTGTCAATAAACCTTGGTCGTAATTCATAATGCATCAAACAGGAATTCCTAGCGATCATCTGAAATTACAGAAATCTCACCAGTTATCCCGCAGTCCGAATGAAATTCATCGGCAGCGCTTCTTATGTTCAACAACTTTCTGACGACCAGCTTTGGCCATGAGCCCTGCGCCAAAAAAAAAAAAAAAAAAGAAGTTTGAAGAATTAAGCCCGAAAGGTTTTACGCTTAAACGTCCCGTAGCTCAGAGGTCTGGAGATTTGGTAGTACCTTAGAATTCGTGCGTTCCGTTCTCATTGCTCGACGTTTGCAAACAATCTGCAAATAGAGAGAGAAAGGAGAGCCAGTTTGTGTCATGGACTTTGGAGCGTATAGATATCGATATCGGTTCTGGAATAAATCTTGTGATGCTATTCGAACTAATTTAATAAATAAATGATGAAATTGATGGGATAGATTTATGTTGGTGTAAAACGTCGGGAAGAAAGGTTGAAATGTGTCAACAGCTCAAAACTGTTTGAAGGCCTGCTCCCTGTTATAAACAAGTGATAAAAATGGCGCATTCGACGGGTAGTATTAAAAGACCAATTTGCAGGGGAAACGGGGACAGCTTCTGAGAAAAGGAGCACAAGACTTGAGAAACTGTTACTAGGACAGGAGGGCTGCTTCCCGTTAGTATTTTTATAATCCCAGCAGTATTTTAAAGCTGGTGATGGAAGAGAGAGAACGAGGGGGGAGGCGGAGAAAGAGACCAGCTAGTTCCTTTCACTTTAAGAATAAGAATAATCTCAGAATTTCGGGCTGAACACTTTACAGAGAAGTAGACAGGGTAGAGGAGAAGATGAGCAGCAGCATAAAGGAGGAGGAGAAAAGTTCTAACAAACTTTTTTTGGTCTTTAGGAGTTGGAGGTCAAATCTCGATTACGAATCCATGAATGATGAAAAAGGAGCCACCTTTTTAAGAGTTCATTCCAGTCAGTAACTGCCTGTAAGAAGGTACATCGTAACGAAAAACCAAGCACTAAAATATGCTAACCCCGCCCCCTCTCCCCCCAAAGAAAAAGGTATATATATGCATCGAAAAGAAACCAAAAAATCAGGGATAATTAACATGATGACCAAAATGAGATGCATATCAAAAAGTAGAAATTTTATGATCTTGGAAACTCAATCCAATCAAATCTTTGATCAAGGGCCCAGAAATGAAGACGTTTCATTATTGCCTTATTTGTATGGACTTGAATTGTTCAAAACTTGGAAAGGTGAAGTTTGCGCTCAGAAATCTAAGGATATTAATGCTCGGTGATGACCCATATCTAAGATTTGTACAACTGGTCAGAAGTCTTGAAAGTATGCAGAAGGTGAAACAGAAACAGAGAGGAGGTCTCAACTCTCAATTAACGTGGAAAATCGAGAACACCAAAACAGAGCATAGAAAAACAGGGAGGTTGTTGCAAATAGGAGCAGGGTATATTACCGGAATGTGGTCAACTGCATTGCTGATGGCGGATGAAACCGAGGCGGGCGAAGAAGAACTTAAAGTCGAAATCTCTCTTTGTTAACAACATCTGAAAAGCAGCTCGAAAATTCATGGCAAAACTACACACGCACACCAGTGGAGATAGACTTGGCTGAGCATGTATGGTAGGGAGATGCCGTACAAGGGGGAAAGATCCCTTTCCCTTTGGCCTCTTTTTCTTTGATCTTTCCCTTTCGTTTCTGTTACCCAGATTAAAGGCTCTGTACTTGCGGAGCGAAGAGAGCGATGTATGGAAAGCAAATGCAAACGTTTGACTCGTACTATATTGGCTGGAGATGGAGAAGAGGACGAAGAGAGAGACTGGGAGACGTTCCTTGGAAAAGCAAATAGGAGCAGTGGCTGATCGATATATATATATATATATGTATATGTGTGTGTGTGTGTGTGTGGGGTTTCGTAGGCTGTCGTACTGTGGAGAGAGACAGGTGGGAACTGGGAAGTTGAAGTACTTCGTAAGGACATTGAAGTCAAACAATTACTGCTTTAGGGGTTTCATGGTCATCCCATCGTACGAGTGAAAACTGAAAGGCTTAAAGGTTAAAGCATTTTTCTTTCTTATATTTTCTGGGTGAAGATGATGCAATTAAATTCATATAAAGTTTGTTTGTTAGCTTTTCTAAAAGTTTATGAACTTTTCGGAGAATCATTTCAATAAAAACAAATAGCCCTGACGATTTTAAAAGAAAAAAAAAAAAGTAACATCCTAGTTGCTAAATACAATCTCGCAAAGTTGGTATTCATTTATCAAGAATTGAATAAAGGAATACATCTATTTAGCTGTTGATGGGGACGATTTGTATGCCATTGTCGCTCTTTAGCTTCCGTTTGTGGTGAGAGAATGAGATTTATGGCTTTTCTAGATTGAGGCAAATAATTGTACAAAGTAGTAGTACAATACTATGATTGTGAACACTATGAATGTAATCATCCAAAAGAGATTAATTAGGAAACATCATTAGTGTTCCAACTAGAATAGTGTGTTTCCATAGGAAATTATTTGGGATAAAATTTTCAAATTACTATTATAACACTTTGTTAATATGATATATATGAAATAAAAAAAAAGGTAGTTGATGTAAATTTCTGTAAATAATAAACTATCCAACCAAATAAATTTTGCCCAAACATAATTAATAGAGGGAGGGCCTCTGTAGTTGTGGTTGCGTGTAACAATAAGAGTACGTCTTACGATTCAAATTGGATCATATCAGTTCGATCCGATTTAGACGGTTAGTTGCAAAATTAGATTATCTATTTCAGACTTTATAATTCAAAAAAAAAGTCCGAATTTAAAATTAACCGTTAAAATTGGACCGAATCAACGTGGTGAATCTCATAGTACAATTACACTTGCAATCACACCAATCTCCAATCCATTATCACTAGATAGTGTCGAGGCACTTGTCATGGCTGCCATGCCTTTATGAATCTATGTAGTTGTTGCTTTCAAAAAGTACTACGTTGATCAAATGATTTCTCAAGTCATCCGAATTTTCTCTAATTGACTGCGGAACAGTAGTATTACTCGACGTGGCCAACGCAGGATTTAACACGGCGTTGAACTGTTTTTCACGATAAGCACTGCAAACTCAGTAAACTCCCTACTTAATTATTAAGCGCATAGTACTAGAATTACTGGACGTGTGTGCAGTGTTTCCACATATGTTATGGTGCAGTAAAAAAAGACTTTTTCTGTCTGCAGAATAGGGAAAGACTTGGGGAAATTGAGTAGGTATGTAAAAATCGGCACGCTTCAAGCTTTTTAGTACGTGTATTTGTGAGCATTTGACAGGTTACACCACAACTTACATCATGTAAACTTGTGATCTCAGCTTGCTGGAAGATTGGATGCCAATTCCGTCTCTACTCTCCTTTGAGGATACATACGTGCCAGCGGAGGATAAAAGTAGTGAAATCCCAAAAGTTGAGTGATTAGTACGTTCTTTGTATATTATTTACTGGGAAAAACCCACTAATACATTTGATTTTGACCAGAAAGTTTGCTCCATAGACCACCATCTCTTTTGGCTACATTTAAAAAGAATTTTTTTTTGGGGGTACCGCTTGTTAAACAAGGTAATACCACGTAAGTTAACCCAAGAGCCTTTAAACCGATTAATAAAGATTCTAGGTCCTGTCATTTGTTGCAAAGTTTGCCCTGTTTGGGAGTGAAGTTTTCTAGATGTTTATACAAAACTCTACTGTAACTTACTGTAGAAGTTGTAAAAAAAATTTTTAGAAGTGAAGTTTTTTATGTGTTTTGGGGGTGGTATATTAAAAATTTTGGGAGTGTTTTTTTGAATTCTTACTGATAACGTAGGAAGCAAACAAGTTTTATACTTTAGAAGTTTTTAAAGAGTTCCTGCAACTAAAATAGGAAACAAATAATTGTTTGGACAGTGAATTATTTGTCAAAATTTACTTGCTTGTATGTTGTATCATTAACACATTTTCTAACTACCATTTTATCCCCCTCCTCCACCCTCCCTTAAATATTTTATTTAACTCTCTTGCTCCCTTCCCTCTCTCTCCAGCTTGACTTTTTGCTTCAAAAAATGTTACGGTCCTTCTTTCCTTTAAAGTTATTCTTTGATTGATTTTTACCGTTCTTCCGTATGTGGTATCGCACCCTATGTGTAACCTTTGTACTATTTTCACTCGTGCTTAGAAAAATATATTCAATTCAGTTTACACTTGAAACAGTGCTTTGTAGTTGTAAAATTCTCAACCTTTTACTTTATAATTAACATTCTTCAAGTATATAAACCTACAAAATTTATATTTTAGAACAACTTATATGTATTCTTTTATTTTCAACTTAACACCGCCCCCCCCTCCCCTTCCCTTTCCCAAAGTTGGCAATTCCTGGCTTCGCCACTGCTTATACAAGGGCGTAACATTCCCAACAATACACAGCAAAGAACCAAGAAAAGAGAACTAAATATCTAGACACGATACCTATACAAGTATCCTATCAGTCACGCTTTATCCTTGTTCTTGTAATACCTTCAGTAACCAGTTCTACAAGCGTTACCAGTCTCTGCATTGCTTGCTTTAGTGCTTTAACCGCTAACGGATTGTTACTTTTGGTAATTAAAACCATCTTTACGAAAATATATGCACTTTCTGAGTTCTAACTTTGCTTAAATGGAGGCTGCCATTCCTAGTTTTGAGTTTATAAGTATCTTCAGTCAGCCTCCTGAAGTGATACAAAGAAGACAAGACAGGACTCACCATCTGCAGCCCGCCTAATACCTTGAGAGTACAGGACTTCTGTGAATAAGAGAGCTAAAGAGGACTTCTCCAACAATCTGATTTTCTTTTTCTTTTTTTTTTTTTTTTTTTTGGGGGTTTTGAGGAAACCTTTTATTAAAAAAGGCCATTCGATTAGATTATTGTACACGATGAAGATACAGTTCCAACTGGCAAGCAACAATTGCCTGGATAAGTACTGGATGTGACATGAATCTCAGTCTAGGCAGAGATGGCTATAGCCGCTAGCTAGGTAGCTCAACTAGAGAATCCAAATTTAACGTAGATATCTTAAAAGAAAGAACCAATGTTAAGGAGATAAAACTGTCGGTCATGCGTCGCCAGATAAATATTTTGTTATATGCCTGTGTTGGCGCAGAATTACCACTTCCCGTTCTGTAATTCATTTTTTATAGAATCTTAATCTTACGTGGCTTGGATCCCATTTAGATTTTAGAGAGAGAGAGAGCGAAGGAGAGAGAGGGGGGGGGGGGGCAAAGAGATTGGGAGGAAAAAAAAAAAGGTTCAAAGTCAGAGAGAACGAACGACGTGGCTCCCTTCAGAGTGGCCCGATGGTCAGTTCGTAAATCATGCCTAATTGATACTACTTGGCACAGTAATACAAAGCTAAATCCTTCATTATTATCTAAGCACTCAAGCCAATTCGATTACTGTTCCCTGATTCGGCTACTTCACCAATATTTAGCTCTCTATCTCTCTGATAATTGTAGAAAAGGCTAAATCAATAACCTCCCCAGCATTGGAATCATTAAGCAAGTTTTACCATTAACGAGAAGTCATTTGTTATTTCTCAACAGCATCAGCAAGCGTAAATTAATTATCAACCTGCATGGAACCGAGGCCCGATCGACCACGTCGGAGAGACTTGTTGTTTCCCACTCCACAATTCATCCCCTCCATGATAAACTACAACCTATTAGCAGTTGGGAGGAAATGGCAGGAATCTCTTTCTCTCTCTCTTTGGATTTTGCACACAAACATAAAGGAGTGCCTGCCTATTTGTTGATTTGATGGTATCTCTTACAGCTTGCACAATCAATTACCGTCAAACAGGTGGCTGAAGTTTAGAGAGTACGAGTTATTTAGCTATATCTCTTCCCTTTTTACTTTTCAATTGTTTGATATCTAAACGGACCAAGTGTTGGAAACCCGTGCTGCGGCCATACGTAATTGCCAAACCCACGTTGCTGAAACGACAAGTATGCAGAAATAGGGTGATCAAATTTTCATTCAAGTTATTGGATTATCATTCTATGCCCTTGCCCTTCAATTCAACAGCCCTTAACCTCTAACGTCTTATTCTTTTATCGTGCGCATCGGTGAAGTCCTTTACCTCACCTCGCAACATGTGTGAGGCGTAAAAGTTGAAGGAAAATGGTACCTTATGCATTACTCCCTCGCTTTAAATTGTTTGTTGCATTCTAGGGTTTCAACCTTTTAACAATAGTGACTTGATGCCCATAAACGATTTTACCTAGTTAGTCTGGAAGGAAAATGGTTCCTTATGCATTACTCCGTCGCTTTAAATCGAACTCTAACAACATTCCGTAAAACTGAGAGAGAGAGAGAGAGAGATGATGCCCATAAACGCTTTTACCTAGTTAGTCTAGAAGGAATAAGTTGGAATTAAAAGACCTTTTTAAACATAAGGCCATGGTAGGAAGCCATGAAAGGTTTGCATTAAAATATTAATCAACTTTATTATTAAAAAAAAAAAAAAAGTATGAGGCAACGGGTGGCCTGCTTCAACTGGTGGAGAAGATTATGTAGATCGTGCCTAATTAAAATTAGTGTAAGCCAGTATTTGTTGACTGAATCACTAATTTAATGACCATCATTTACTATAATTCAACCTATCAATCCCCATCCGGAGAGGCATTTAATTGCGTCACTTACAATAATTTTTATTTTAAGAAAAAGAATAATTTTTATTTTAAAAAAAGTTTGTGATGTTTAACCCATTCCCACTACACTAAAAAAGTGGGATAGTTTCATTTTCAACTTAATAAATGAGAAAACCGGCACAACTTTGATGTATCCTCTTTTGTATGTTCTTTGTTGGAGGGTATGGTATGCTTTATACTGCTGGGGGAGTTGGAATGTTTGTTAAAGAGAGCGAAAGGAAATTCATGTCGAGAAGGCTTGAATTCATGCAAAAGCGTTTTTTAAGTTAACCATCTAGTAACGTGTAAAAACGGGTAATTAACCCGCTTCTTGCTTACGCCCATCGGGTTGTTTTGTTCCTGATTCTATGGCACCATATACGCAGGAAGGCACGTAGACATGCGTATAACACACGAGCACACTTGTACAACACAAAAACATGATGCAAAAAAACAGCATATGTACTGATCATAAGCAAAGATGGCAAGAAAATGTAAAGGAGAGGTTGTAAACCTTTTATATCAATTTTGAACTCTTTTTTTTCTTTGAAATGCAAACTTGTAGCCTTTCATTGATGGGAATCAAATTTTAACTTTAGTCTGCATAAACTTTCAAAAGGGTTTCCTATCAAAAGGGTAAGGACATATATCATCACTGACCATAACATCCTTGGTTCGAGTTTCAAATCTTCGGATTAAAGTCTTCTCTCGAACAAAAAGAAGTATCAAAATGAAATTATACAATGCATACAATAAAATGAAACTCGATTAAGTGACAGAAAGTATAAGCTCCAGAACTAAGATCAGAGGCTCGTAGTTCGTACAACCATCATAAAAATTATTATTAGTAATTCATCTGCCCGAATGGTGGAGCGGTGCAACATTTCGTACCTGACAATTGCCACACTCTCGCAATACGAAACTGGCGGTGGCCGGTGCATTTCATTTCTTAATTGGAAAGAAATGGATGGAGATATGAAAAGCTTAAAAAGCAGCACATGCATTTTCTCTTGCAATGCAGCCACGCCACTGCTGCCCGCCGCAAGCAAGAAAAAGCAAATGCACATACATCCTATGTTAGCCGTCCAACAAGAAAAACCTGTCTGAAGCTCAAATAAATAATATTAACCCAGAAAACAAATTTATGTTTTCGCATATCGATTCATGAAAGACGACAACTCATTTACAATTTATAGTGCTGCGATTGTTGGGAGAGCGAATCAGAAAAGACAGAGAGAGAATTACTACTATTTCTCTTGGAAACATGATTCGCATGGTAGCAATAGTAGTTTGATGCATGCATGAGGCGTTATGGATAGTGGAGGTCAGTCTAATTCACTGGTTTTACTCCTCCTCCTATCAATCATATTAGAGAGGCCACTAACTTAAGTGCGTCCTTGGTTTATTTATACACCGCTTCGATCCACTTCCATGATCAAATCTTAGTTTTTCTCTTACCTAAAGTATGACCACCTTCCTTGACTCTCAACAAAAGCCAAAAAATGAGATGAAATCCATGATTCCTTTTTTTTTTTTTTTCATAACTTAAATACTACATTCTATTACTATTCTAAACAGAAGAAAAATGAAACTAATTACTTTGTCATTATTATTATTATTATTATCATTTTAATACTAGATTCTGGGGCAACACGTGCGAAAGGGAGTCAATCGTTGTTGGACTTGAGGAGTTGCAGCACCACCCTTTGACTCGGATCAGGGGATTTAGACCTGATCGTGTGACTAACCGCCCGGCCCGCGGCACCCATGCGAGGTGCAGACCAGGTGACCGGCGTTGTGCTACCATTGGGTTAAGGGAAAAAAAGTACTCACTAACAATTGCTTTTGGTGTAGCGGTCAGCGCTTGATCCTGACAAGTGGTATCAGAGCCAGGTTGCGGGTTCGAGTCTCCCAGGCTGGTGCTGGGGGGTGATTGTTGGACTTGAGGAGTTGCAGCACCACCCTTTGACTCGGATCAGGGGATTTAGACCTGATCGTGTGACTAACCGCCGGCACCCATGCTGGTCACCTTAGGTGACCGAATGCGGTACTGCTACCATTGGGTTAAGGGAAAAAAAGTAGCGCTTTTGGTGTAGCGGTCAGCAGTTCAATGGATTAAAAATGAAAATTTCAAGTCTCAAACAATGAGGTAATTTCTTCATGCAAGCAACGGTGGTCGATGAATGGATGCAGAATTATAGTTATTTCTTTGTTTCGAGCTTTTTAGAGTCCGTAAGAATTAGTTGATATCTGCTAGTTTAGAAAACTAAAGTCAGATATTGTCAAGTTTTGATAATTCAATAAGGATAATCTTTTTACACACTATCAGTGTTTAATTTTTTCTACTAGAACAAGTTTGGATTATGATATATAACATAAATTTATATTTGGAATTCAAATCATGTACGTGCGGCAACTATCCGAAACTACTAGTATAAAAAAATCATACACGGTGAGTGCATAAAAACGCGAATCTTTGCAATAATTAACTAACAGTACCACTTTTTCTGGATATCCTGATGCTATGATTTGCGCTGATGATGCAGAAAGTTTTGTTTTTCGAGTTGTAACCGACTTTCCAGAAGGCGTTGTCGATTAATGAATCACGACTACCATTTACTAATGGAATGGCTCATTATTCTGAAGTGCACATTCATGATTGTTCCCATTCGGCTTTGGATTATTCAACTAAAGTATCTGTATTTGGGAAGAAGAAAGAACATGCTCAACCAAAAGTAGACATATCTTTCCCAAATGATTAGCGTGGCTCATAATAACTAGTGTATGCCTTTTGGAGATAGTTGTTTAAACTCTTGCTCGTGGATTATTTTATTTTATATACACGAAAAGAAACCTAGTAGGGGGCCTTTGTTAAGTTTTAACTCCGTCTGGTGATCTTTTCGACAAACTACAGATATTAGGTCAATTCAGATCGATCCAGAAGTTTATTTATGCAAGCTCGGAATAAATTTGTCACTAACCGCTTTTTTCAATCAAGAATTAGTATGCCAAGGAACACTTAAAAACCAAAAAAAAAAAAAAGAAGAGCTCAGCCATGACGCGGAGTTGAAGCAATTTTTCTCTTTTCCTCCCCAAGTGAAACATATCTGCAGTTTAAATTGACAAAGATTTTAGTAAAATCTTATTGCAAGTTGTTGTTACTTTAGCACAGACAGAGTACAGGCTTACCAGCTCTGACTTTGGCAACAGTCAGAAGGTCAACCAATCAAAGAACGGGCTATGATATTTACAAAGAATCAAGGCCTCCAAACAATAGATGATATTAATTTAAATAACACCATAGACTCGGCACTTCCAGCAGAATGAAATTCAGCTCAAATGAAAATTAAAATGCTTACCTTCTTGGGGGCCAAAAAGGGATGAGAAACTGGTTAGCTGAAATATTTGGGAAAAGTAAACTAAGATGTAAGATATTTTTATCCACAACATAACCTTTGAAAATAATAATACTACTTATGATAGTAGGAAAAGTAAAATCGTTGAGAATAGAAAAGAGAAGAAAAGAAAGAAGTAAACGGAGCAAGTGTCATAACAAGAAGAACATATTCATAACCCGGAGAAGTCATCTGCGACACCTGTAGTATAATATTTTACCTGTATCATGAACACATTTTACAACTCACCTTTTTATATTTTGCAATTATTTTTTTATCACACGTACATTACATTAACAAAAAATTGCTACAGTAATTATTTTCAAATAATATGTCAAATAATACCCTATCCAAACACATGAAATTCTGAATAAACCACGCGAAGGTGGAAATGAAAATGTTCGAGGTATCGTTTTCTTCTTGCTCCTACTTTTTTCTCTTTTTTTGGGATTCAGAAGGATACTTGCTTGGTTGGAAGATGAAAGAAACCGCAAAGTTTGAATGAGAAACTGATTAACGATGGAAGCTTCTGAGTAACGTGTGTGGTCACGGTGTCACCCCAAAAGCCGGGTTGACCTTATTCCCATTGGCTGCATGAGATCTAGTGGACTTCTCATTCATATCTTATTGTTACCATTGTTGACTATTTCTTGATTGCTAAACAAGTTTTGTGGAGATGGTGCATATCCAACTCTACCAATTTCCCCTACGCCAGCCAATAAATCCAGGAGGACTTGAAAATTAAAGGGGAAAGAAAGAGGGATTCTGCAGTAATCATGGTGCCAGAGGAGGCCGTAGGAAAATTATACTACTAAGTTTTGATGAATCGTCCTTATCATCATAGTACATAGTAGTAGTAGGCGAAGAAGAAAATGTTGGGACCGACCCTTTGCATACCCCCCGCCAGTGAAGCAAGCATATTCAATACTGACTGCGTCACCCCTGCTACTACTACTAATTGATTGGCCTAAACTGATTATTGAAAAAATAAAAAAACGTCTAGTGGGATACATATCTAAGAAGAAGATGGTTGCTGGCATTGAAATTTGGATACCCAGATATGGATATAGGGAGTAGGATTGGAGGTGGTGGGGGAGACATGAGGCAGTTGGGGTCTGCAGATTTGATATTATGAAATGCATTAATGCAGTGACGTTCTTCTCCGGTGTGTAAATAAATGAAATAGAAATATGACAGGATGCGTTCGGTTAACACCTAAACAATATAGTAATACTCAACAACGATGGGTTGAAATTGACATGGACCGTCTTTTTTTCAAGTTTCGAAGTGAGATTCAGATCGGACAAGAAAAGAACAGGAGCTAGAGATTTGAAAAAGAATCATCAAGCTAATCAAAAGAAAGAGGTGTCTGAGATTGGATAAACACATACACACACACTGCTTACTTGGTCTTGGTCATCGGAATTCGTAGGTACGTAGTAGGCACATTATGATATGATAGGATAAGATAAACTGGTCTTTCGGCCTAACAAAAGGTTTGGAGAGTTAGAACGAGATTTGGGAGGTGAAGGTCACTCTTCACTCGTCAAGACAAGATTTTAGGAATCATGCCTACCCGTAATTTTTCGCAAAGTAGAGCAGCCTCAGGTTTGTTAAGAAAAAGTTTGCAGATGATGTAACGCAATAATCACAACCAATCTTTTCTGCCATCAGCACCACTCTCTCTTTGTTTCCTCGTACCACGAAGGGGTGAGAGGGGTTCCAGCCGCATCAATTGGTACAAGTCACGAGACAAGCCCAGTGGGTACTTGGTCGGATTTGATTCGATAATTTCCAGATTGAGATAATTTTTCCATTGGTAGAGGGCCAGAGGCTGCTGATGAACCACACAAAACTCTTTTCGGCCAAGGTCCATTTCATGATCATCAGTCTGCAGAATCTAATGTGCAATCCTCAGAACCGCTTTTTAAGTACATAACGTCTGGTAAGACATCTGATAGCTTGCTTCTCTTATTGGCTGCAGACCAGCTTCCAACCAAAAAAAAAAAAAAAGGAACATCCATTATATATTGTCGTGGTTATCATTAATTTCTTTCCCCTTGGCCCTGGGTTCCTTTCTTCAGTACATTGACGTGAAAGACAAAAGAGCTCTGAGGTACAACATATCATCAATTTTGGAAAAGAATAATGATCACGAAAAGGAAAAAGAGGGAAATTGGAATACTAGTACTACCACTCATCAAGTGATGAGTGCTATATTGTGATCACAACTTAACGACCATAATACCAAGGATCTTTTCCTAGCCACACTCAGCTAATTGACATCACCAAAAGGAGTCCTGCTCCCATTGGGTGACATTTCCAAACGCGTTCTTGGTTGCTGCTGCTGAGTTTTGTTCCCGTCGCTGCCTATTTTTCTTTTACTCTCCTCTGAAGTTGCCGGCGTTCTCATTTCCTCTATGAATGTGATGCTGGGAATTTCTATCTTTCGCTTCTCAGGGACAAAGTCCGTGTTCTGATCCACCTGCTTGGGAAGCAGCATCGTTCAGTAAATCAGAATTTGTGGCAAGAATACTTAAATTACGCGAATTTCACCATTAGCTTAAACCTTGTTATGATCTTCATAATTTTGACACCAATACATAGTTTTTTCCTTCTCTGATATGTTAGATATAGGTGTAGAACAAACTACGAAATCTACGTTATATGCCTTGCAGTTTTAGTGTCTGGAGAAGTTATATGCAACCACATACCAAATAATCTTTTTGAAGGCCCTGTTCCACCCTTTTCCGGATGTCGGATATGCCGACGCTGTGGTTCTCTCGTAATGTATTCAGCGTATCCGAGGAGATGTTTGACATGCATTGCATTTGCTTCTCGTTTTGATGGTCCAGCATCAAAGAATCTGCAAATGAACATCCGTATTAGATCCTGGCTTTGACTTCCCTAGAAATTATTCAAGCAAAAATAAACCACGTAACTCGTGCGAAGAGATTTAATTACCCTTCACAGAAACCAGCAAATCTTGGCGCTGGGCTTCATATTGTGCATCAATAGATGACGAAGTTGACACGAGTTGTTGGTGTGCTGTACGATTTCCATTGATTTTTCCCCTGTCATGTGGAGAAAGAAGTACACAGAGTATAATTCAAGGCCGAGGATTACTAAAAACATCACTAGAAGAAATAATTTGAAAGGCTTACCGAGCAACCGACTCTATCTCCGCAAGACTGTTATTTATTAGACGATTGATGCCTAACTCTGCATTTTGCTGATGATGATTGATGCAATCCAACTTATTTGCACTACATACACAACAAGAAATAACTTTAGTTCACAGGAGTAGCTTTCTCAAGGATCAAACAACTGTTAATCAGACAGCACAAATGTTCGAGTCCAATAACAGTTACCGTCATTCAAGTTCAAATTTTGATAGCAGTACCAGACTACAACTCTCTCTGTTGGATACCACTAATTTGCTATTGTTAGTGAACTATCTTCAGGATTCAGATTCTGATAGCTGTACCAGACTACTTTTCTATCTGTTGGATACTACTAATTTGCTTTTTTAGCGAACTGTCTTCTTTCTTCCCCCACCCCCAGATTTGACAATATATGAAACTCATAACACGAAGTGCTGCAAAGGGATGTATAAGAGCAGACCATTCCAGCAGGAAATCTTCCGTTGTTGCTTCACTCTGTGCTGAGATGAACGTGTCCTCCATGTAATTGGACTTCACCTTCTCCACATATTGATCTAACTCCTCCTCTGCTTTACTCGAAACCAACTGCACATTGGATAGCACTTCGAGAAATTTCTTATTCTCTTGCAAACACGAGTCCTCAAATTTTCTTGAGGCTTCAGACACCTGAATTTTTATTTTTATTTTTAAACCAAAAGGATGCACATGTTATTAGTTATTTTAACTTCTAGAGAATCCAATATGAGAAAGGACAAAGTGACTCACCATAACAGTCCTCTTAGCTCTCAGACTTGCTAGTATTGCTGCAATTTTTTCCATAGCAAATTCTTCATCTTGAAGTGCTTCCTCCTGTTCATGTGGAAAGATAACAACTATGTCATGTTAGGAATAGTCTATTGTCTTCAATATCAACCACATATAATGCCAAGACAAAAAGACCACCTTGAAACTCCTTTCAAAACTTTGAAACTGATGGAATTTATCAATTTTGCTTTCTTCAAGAATTTTCATCAGTTCAAAAGCATGATAGCTAATATCAGTGAAAAATTTGAGTGTTGCCCTTGAAATCTCTTGCGCTGATACCAGACTTCGATGTAATCCCTGCATTAGCCACAAAATAGTCAACTACAATGACAGAGAAGATGATAGCAATTCTAAATAAGGATGGTGTCCCTAATATCAGCATAAGATAACGAGATAAACCTCTTCTCGTTGCTGGACAGAGAAAGCTACTAGTTGTCTTCGCTCATCAACAGATCTTTGAATGTCCAAAATAATATCCTTGGCCTCCAAAATTGCAGTTCCAAGGAGCTACATATACAAAGAAAGGCATTATATCTAGGCAATAACTATACATATACATACATACATACATATATCCAATACAATATAATGAAGCAAGTGAAGGTCTTAGTACATTCTTCACTTCAGTTGCTTGAGATAATATCATAGACTTCGTCTGCTGCATATCAGAAGAAGCTTTCATCTGCAGGGCATCAGCAAATTCTCTCAAAGCTTCTGTTCCTGAAGTATAAGTCTCTGTCATTCTCTTGATTTTTGATTCCATAACCTGGGCCACCTGATGGATATTGAAGGTATGACACTGATCAACTGTATGACAAAACAAATCTCAAAACTTATTTCTGTATTGTATCTTGCTTACATCACATTTGCTTGCGAGAAATGAGCAGACATGCTCCTCCATGCTTCTGAGTTGTTCTTGTTGCTCAGCTACTGACCCAAGAATGGTTTTATGCAGGTCCTTTAAGCTTTGGTCAAGCCGTGAACCCAGGTTAAGAAGCAAACTTTGATTTTCTGCTTCCAGTCTATCTTTCTTTTCTGAAAACAGTGCACATGTTAGTGTACTTGGTTAACATGTTGCTTCCAAAAATATCACATTTTTCATAGCTATTGATAGTTTTTGGTGTTAATCAGCACAGATACTTGTCTACATCATTAACTGAAACAAACTCCTGTAAGAATTGGAAAATATCTACTGAACCTCATCACTTCTTACAGAACAACTTCAAGAAAATATGAAGATTTTAATCAATAAACAATTTACAAGAGTGCGTATGCAAAACAGATTATGAATGTAAAAGGAGAAAATAATTGGTGATTGCATACCTAGTTTTGCAAACAGAGCAGCAATATCTTCTGATGCATGTAGGAAATTGACTCGCAGCTCCTTGGCGCAATCAGTCAAACAGCTTTCTATTTGAGCACCAAGAGAATCAGAGTGTGCGATAACTTGCATGGTAACAGAGGCACTTAAATTCAGATTTACCTGAATGTTGTAGTTTGGATATCATAAACTCCTTTTCCTTCAACTTGGACGTAGCTATGTTGTACTTCTCCTGTAGATCTTGCAATTCCTTGTTCTGTCTTTCAAGATTTAACTAAAATGCAGAACCATAAAATTACTAATAAAACAAATAATAACTGAACTCAACATAGTCATAGCACTTTGCTACATGTACCTTACAATCCTTGAGCTCACTTTGAACATTCAACTTCTCTTCTTGCTCAGTGAGATATAACTCCTTGAACTCAGTAACTTGCTGGTACAGTAGAGATCATAATTAGAAAATGGTGTAACCAAAAAAAGGAAAAAAAAAAAGCAATAACTTCAAGTCCGCAAGCTAGTTATACCTTCTTACTGATGTTTAGATCCATCTCTAATTGCTCTATCTTCTGATTTCTTGCCTACAAAATAAAATGCAGCTTAAAACTTTAGAAATTCAAGCCTATTGTATTGAGCAAATGGGATAGATGAGGATTTCTTGTTACAGTGAAGCCACCCCACGCAAATAGTGTTCCTCATTACTTTCTGAGAGATCAATGAGAAGAAGTGTTACACAGAGTTCAATTGACCCAAAGCATGTACTCCTAGAAATCTTATTCTGACTTAGAGAAGGTAGTGCTTTTGGAATCTTGGAGATCATCATCTGGCATCGCTCACCATATATTGATTTATAAGCATATGCAGATTTCATATTATGTTTTTACGTTTTCAAAATGATTCATTTTGGAGAAAGTGCAAAAAGGGAAACTTTGAGAAAGAGATCTCACAGTAGAAAAAAATTGCTACTTGTAAGACGCCTATAAATCTCATATCCAATACCCTACTAAAGGACTATAAGATAACAAGGCAGCTGACGCATATCAGGCACTGCATGTGGGGATGGGTTGAAACGCAAAAATCAAATCCTCTATACTGAATCTCGAAACTGGAAATGAATTGTGGAAGAGTTTCTGATTTGAATACCTTCTTTTCAGCTTCATTTTGAAGAAATCTTTCATGCGGAATGTAAACGCCATTTCTTTCCCTTGCAGCTCTAACATCTGGTTTGGTTCCATTAAAAGATGAGTAACTCGATATGTCTAAGCAAGAATTAAAAGATACAGGTAACTCAAACACCTTCTTTCATTCTCTCCATTTCCAAGTACAGATCTCTAAGCAACACAGCCTTAAGCATCTTCTGATTTGCCTGCAAAGATAAGATATACTATCTGAGCTTCATTTCAACTAGAGAATCTAATGAAAGTGAGACCACAAAGAAAATTCTATAACACCTCTGGCTTGTTTTTTATGTTTTTAGCACGATACGCATAATCTAGTGTGCCTAAAGTTTCTTCCAAACAATGAGCAGATGGAGAGATCGTCGCAATAATACAAGTCTTCGTTTTCCCTCCCAGTGAATCTCTTAAGATCCTAGTTAGTTTACTATCCCTGCATCATACAGTACCAGAGGACATTAATGAACAACAAAAACAAAATTAGTTCACGTTACAGGATAGAACCAAACTGTGGAAACAAACCTGTAAGGTACATGAACAGAATGCTCCACCAGTGCATTTATTACCCGACCTAGTGTCAGCAAGCTTTTGTTTATTTCTCCAGCTTCTCTTGCACGCCCCTATGTGAAACAAAGAAAAGAGAGATAATAGCAATTATTTACTAAAAATTATTAAAGTGAAAAATACACCATGATCTAACAGGTGGATTCATATTCTATTTTTCTTTTGTAGAAAACAATGATTTTCTTTTCGATTCCATAGGTAACTTAGTGAGGTTGACAACTTTCCTCAGGCACGCTAATATCTTTTGCCAGTTATATAAGATTCTACCACAAGTGTGGTTGGAGGAGAAAAATGACCATCAATATAACAATTCGCCAGGGTCACTTTTACAAAACTATACACATTACCTCTCGGGCACCTGAACGAGAAATATTCTCTGATCCGGCCAAATCTACGAGATTGAGCTTGCCACATTTAATAAGCTCTTCATTTCCAATAGCGGATTCTTTTACATGAATGGTTATGCTAAATACAGAATGAGAACGGCTGCAACAGAAACTGGATGTCTTAGTCATATTCTTTTCTCCATGCACCATGCTACACAGAAAAATGTCCCATACCTGCTACGCTTATTCAACAATGTATCTGCTGTGCGCCTCCTAGCAGCCCCCCGTTCCAAAAGGTTATAAATCTCGTTTGCGCTGTACACAGTTTCTTCTTCCAGGCCCCTTACAATGACACAACCTCTCCCATCCTCCATCAAGGATATGGGCCTCTTTTGCCTATCTTCCAGAGGTCTCGAGAAGTCCTCTGTAGCTAGTAGATCAGTTATTTCCTCGTTATACAGTTCCAGAAAGGTAACTTTCATATTATAGTCGGCATTTTGGGCCTCAAGGGAATCAAAGATATGTCGAACTGCTCTTGGAATAACACCTGCCTCAGCAGGCAAATCACCGCCCTGATGCAAAACCGTTTCCATAAGTTCTACATGAAATTAAACGGGAACAATATTCAACATTGCTGACAAAAACCATTGCAAAACTCTCTACCTTGTTTTTCATTCCTCCCTCCATTGTATAGGTTTTACCGGTTCCTGTCTGCCCATATGCAAAGACAGTGCAATTGAACCCCTCAAGAACATCGTTAACGATTGGGTAAATAGCTTGATCATATATTGATCTCTGTTGTGCTTTTGGCCCAAAAACCTGGCAGACATTTCCAAATCATGTCATGGTATCACTAACGTTTAATGCATGTGTATGGTAAAGATGGAGTACATGAATATTTTAATAAGAGGAGGAAAGTACCTTGTCAAAAGTGAAAACCCTATCTACCTGCTTGCTGGCCACATTTTGCAAAACAGTGACTTCTCTTTTACCCTCATTACAGGTTACTGCCTTGGCCACATTCATTTTTAGCTCATCGTCACACAGCGGTCTAAAAGGTACCAAAATGAAAACAATAACAAAAAAATTCAGAAATTTGATACAGGATCCTGAATCCTGGTCATCGTTCTTGATAAAATTTAATATGTTTAATCCACATAAAGATCAGCGATCAGAAACCATTCATTCGTAAGTAACCCACTGCTTGTCCATCAAATTTCACACCATCCGACGACCAAAATTTCAATGAAAACAAGCAACTTTGTCTACAGACATCAAATGAAACTTCATTTTAAATCAAGGAGAAAAAAACTCACAACTTGTACTCTATTTAAAAAGAAGAAGGAAGTCGAAATCGTGTTCAAGTATATTATAGTCCCATGATATACCCCATAACACCCGTGGAACCTCCTGCATGCCGGGCCCCCATCCCCAAAAATGTTCCAGCACCCACGCAAGCCCAGACTACAGATTCAGCATAAAAAGCGGGGAAAAAGTACAGAGAATGTGTTTTCCCACACAAACAAGCGACCACAAGGAGAGAACTAAGATTGGAAGAGAGGTGTAGAAATCCAGAGACCTGCATCGAAGGAGCACTTGAATATTGACCTCCTTATTATTGTTAGCATCTTTGTCGGGACGATTGGAATTCCATTCGTGAGTAGAAGCCCTGGAATCAGGCCTAAGTATTCGCCTCTCTGGTCTGGGAGTGAGGAAGGGTTGCGGGGATGGTGCTGATAGCCCTGTCCCCACCTTCCGTAATTGGTCCGGTGTCATCGACATCATCTCAAACCTCAAAATCCTTGGTTTCAAAACGGATGAGAGGAGAATCCAAGAAAGCACCCCTACAGGACTGAAGATTGTTTGTTTTTGTTTCTTAGACTTTAATCAGAGTGTCTTCTTCGTCTTCTTTCTCGTGTAGCTTCCAGGTCAGGTGAATTTCGTGTTTCTTTCTTTGGCGGGTCGCTTCATTCACAAAATTCTGCAGAGCAGCATCAGCAGAGAGGGAAGAGAGAAATGGTCTAAACAGAGAAGACTGAAGAGTGAGAGGCTCGGGTCGGGGGGGATGTCTGATGAACATAATCAAACGGCTAGTTTGGGAGGCGGTGATGTTTTTGTATGGAAGGTTGGAAGGTAAAAAGCACGCGACGTTGAGCACACTTGTCAACCGGTGGGCCCCGGTTCCTTATACGAAATTCAAATTTGAGGCGCGTAGTGTTTTCTTTTCTTCTTTTTTTAACCTCCAATGTTCTCACATGGAAATTAGAGGCTAAAAATTAAACACATTTTTGGATAATAGATTTTTTGGGATAATTTGTTGAAAAGGGTATTGTAGCACTTCTTTGATGTCATGTATGTAAGATAAAAAAGTGATTGGAATTTGTGTCGATGATGTAAGCAAAAATTTTTAGCCAAATTAGAGCAATCCAAACAAACCGAACTTATCAAGATTTACCAAAAAAAAAAATTTCCTAAATTGCTCTGCTTATATTATAAACACAATTTTTAATTACATTTTTATTTAGCATATATGACATCACAAAAAGTATTACAATATTTTATTTCAGATAATTTTTTTCAAATAATTTCGTATCCAAATGGACATGATTTACAAGCCATATTGAAAGAAATCTGGGAAACAACATGAAAGTATGAAACTAAAAATTTTCCTCACATTAGTTTTTTTAAAATGAAATTTGGAATTGGGCTTTCAAATACCTAATAGTTGATTTTCGATTAAGTCATTCCTTACGTTGAAATACATTGGTGACGGTATTCATTTTCGTGTTTCTTAGTTTTTATGTACCAAGAAATAGTACAAGAATTAATTCTTGCATTTGATTTTCTCCCTTTTCCTTTCTCTCTCTTCTTAAACAATGAAATTATCCAATAACCGAAAACAAAAAAGCATCAAATAGGTTTAACATATTGGCTTATTGACACCAAGGTACTTGACTAGCAAATAATTTGATCATTAATTCATTAAACTGCGTTTTGATTATAGTGAAACTCACCCCCTATCCCCACCCAAAAAAAGGGAATAGTCGCATGTCTTGTAAGTTTTTCAAGTTATCTTTCACTGTTAGTTCCATTTTTAATTTTTATAGCCTCTATTTTCTTTATTAGTATTTTTAACTAGGAATTTTTGTACTTGCATAGTATTTACATAGAAAGTTGCATTTCGTGTTGGCTTAGAAAAAATTATTAGTAATAAGGTGAGATCCCTAATATCTACGCAATATTTATTCTATCTCCAAGCAAAATCATATTAAACACAACAAAAAACAGCATAAAAGAGAGGTAACTAAGGTGAGAATTGCACCAAGAATACAAGATGTTCGTCAACCTCGCGGAAAGTCCTCCGCAGGCACACGTCCTTGGATTAAGCGTGCGCACGAGGCAGACGCTCAGGCGCAATAGCCCTCGCACCATCTTTTTACCACTCAAATACAAAGCCAGAATTGGGTTCTTGTGAGCAAAGTTGGGACTCACAGAGCCTCGACAGAATGAGTGCAATAACATTCTCATGTTTCTTTTCCCCCATCTCCGTTCTTTTACCTATCCAAATTATACAAATACAGAACTGCAAGCCAGGGAAGACATTCCAGAGGTCCCGTAGGGAACACAATAACTATTCTCGAACATCTACAGGCTTACAGGGGAACAGATCCATAAAAGACCACCTCTGCCGGGCCAGTCATGTAGATGTGGTTGTTTTCCTCTTTCCATTCAATTTCCAGTGGACCTCCAGGCAGATCAACCGTACAACTCTGCTCCACAAGGAAAAGAAATCAAACTTAAACACAAGGCATTAAAATGTCATCCCAGCTCATATCACTACACATATATCCTTTCCAGATATTACGATGGAGCAAAAGAAAGCAGTTACATACCCTCCCAGCATGACCCTCGAGAACAGCCGCAACAACAACTGCACAAGCTCCAGTTCCACATGCTAGTGTGGCACCTATATGAAGCAGCCAATCAAACGTCGAATTAGACAAGGCACAAATGACAGACACAAAGACCATGAACATTTGATGAGTACATTGAACGCAATAAGCTGAGCAAGTTACTCATACCACACAAGTATTTTACACTTTCAGGTCCAAGGATAACATACCTGCCCCACGTTCCCAAACACGCATTTTAAGGTGGGCAGGAGAAAACACCTGTACAAACTCTGAAAATTCATACAAATACAGTAGTCTGATCAGCTGATGCATATCCATAAATCAAAAGCCAAGAAAGAAAAAAAAAAAGAGGAAGAAAACCAAGAGGAACACAATGACTGTCCAAGGGTAGAGAAAATAAACTGAGAAACCACAGTAGTCCAGATCCAGTATCTATTCATGTGTAACCAAAAGTGAGAGAACCTTGTATCTAGGCAAGAGCACGGGTCAGCATATGACCATGTATTATTGTGTCCCACTATGATGGTTTTGTGTGTGTATGAGTGTCAGGCAGAAGACTGTTGCAAGAAGCTTCGCATCGAAGACTTCTTGAAAGAAGCTGAAAAGACAATACCAGACAAAAGCTTTTTTTTTTTTTTTTTTTTTGAGCTTAAAACCTACCTGTGTTGGTTCGGGCAGGAAACATGACATGATGCTCAAACTTTGGGCCAATTTCTACTAAGTTTAGTTCATCGACTTGCAAATCCTGTTCCACAAAAGTAGAGAAGATAAAAAGTAAGCAGGTGTGAGATACAAGAAGGTTTGAGTTTAATTTCGTTGAAACCATCTTTGCTGCCAAATAATTAATAACAGATTAAACTATACTATCAGTCATTCCTGCAATAACACAGGAAGATCATCTAGTAATTCACATTAGAATATAATTACACACCTTTCCTCTTCCAAAAAGGGATTAAAACTGTTAATGCTGTCAAAATACCCTAGCTAAACTCTAACGACATTAAAGAACACTTTGGCAACTAAGAGTTGCCTTGCAGCTAGACTAGTTTGCTGAAGCATGGCATTCTCCTAGTTTAAATCTTCAAACAGATTTTATACCTTACTCACTTCTGTACCGAAAGTGACACAGTGAGGATTTCCCATACTGACACATGTTACATTCCAGGATACTCCATCCACTTCTAGCTTAGATTTGACTACAGATTGACCTTTGTTTGGCTGCAATTTTGTGGGAACATCTGATGCCTTCAGAATTGGCTCACCCATGTCAACCCTAACCTGATATTGTGAACAAACAACTGGTTCAATCAAGTTACATACATAAAAGATATGATGACTTTGGTTACTCAAGGCTGCTAATATTCAGTATGCATGAATGAGAAAAAGGAAACTAAAGTATGGTTCAAACCAACAGCTGTTCAAGAAACTGCATAATTCTGGATACCTGTGCATCTTCTTGAATTTCAGGAACAATTAGGCCAGCACCAGTATGTATGGTGAAACTGTAAGAATCAATAAAGTGAATAGAAGCACACGAAAAGGAAAACTAGAGAAGGAAATAAAATTGAACGTCAGCAACCAACTGCCAGAATTAAAAACAAGGCTATGCCTGAAACAAGACTTAATTAATAGGAATGTATCTAACTAAAAGGACCCCACCCCCCAAAGAATTTTTTTTTTTTCCCCATTCGCATAAAGGAGAGAAGAGAGCCAACTTAGAAACAAAATCGCAGGACAATGCAAGTGTCTATGTTTAACTGACTGCTGCATTTAAATGGGTAATGTGGGTGGAAAGAGCAAGGGTAAATCCAGAACATCTGGCAGATCTGCAACATCTTCAAAATACTTATATTACAAAAAAAATCCATGGATCAATGAGCCAGCTAAAGTAACAACAGTAACAATAATCATGCAAGAGAGATGTTTAAATCAACACGATCTCCAAAACTAGAAGATACATTGAACCAAGCTACAAAACTAATGTTAAGAAGACAAAGTACACAATGATCTGAAGGACACAAGCTGTGGTGCAACTACGGTATTTTCAAATGGAAAACAGCAACAACCACACCTTTGCTTCCCTTGTAAATTTTCAAGCTCCGCAATAAATCTGGCAAAGCATCTAATGCCGTTGCCACACATCTGCCAGGACAAAGATTCCCATAAGAGACTTTCAGGACTTACGATATAAACAAGCACTAAAAAACACCAAAGAATAAGAGATTATCTAAAGGAGCCAAAGGATGGTTTTTATCCAGTTTATAAAATTGTACAAGCTGAATGGAGGAAACGACAAAGCACCTCCGGCTCACTACCATCCGAGTTAAAAATCCGCATGGTGTAATCAGTACCATTGATTCCTGGCATCGCGAATATGACTCCATCAGCACCAATCCCAAAGTTACGATCACATAATTTAACTGCTTGCTCCGGAGTTATTCTGGGTTCGTGCGAATCTCGATTATCAACCTATCCACACCAACTTATAACACGCAAAATCAGGATTAAAAAAGCATAACAGCTTATCATTTGCTCAATTCAGGATTAGTCTAAAGATACAATGATAGTCGAACACTGAAATAGTGCTGTCTTTAAAACAAAGCGGTATTACCAGTATGAAATCGTTTCCGAGGCCCTGATACTTGACGAAATGGAGGATACCACTTTCCTTACGTTCAAGGAAAGAAGCTGGGGAAGTTATCTCCGGAGGAGCCTGAATGCTCATTGAAGACGAAGAAGCAGCAGAGCAAATACGAAGAGAGCTAGGGTTCCGAAACTTGCTACGCACAACGAATTTGAGACTGTCTGGCTGTAGAGCAGCTGAAGATGACGATGAAGAAGAAGAAAAGGACAACCGGTATAATGTACTGTAACTAACAGGACAAGGAGAAGAGAGGGTGCGGCCTTTCGAGACGGCGGTAGCGGCGGGGAGCACCAGTTTGACGGCGGCTGTCGCCATTTGAGTCGTCGAATTGATTAGAGTCCAACAACCTGGAGAAAATCCACGGTGTTGGATGCTAGGAAGTTAGTTATACTCTGCTCCGTCCTTTGCAGCAGAAAGGTTGTTTATGGGCCTCTCTCTTTCGGATCCGAGTAGTAGAAACAATGGGCTGTATTTTAATAAAATGGTCCATGCCCTGGATATGGGCCTTCCTTCTTCCCATATTTGTCGAATGAATTTCTTCACATCTGTTTTTCCGTCTGGATGGAGGCTTCGAGCCCATTCTGTAAAACTCTTAGCGTAGTAATGCCTATTACACGGTACGCTTCTCAGTTCTCGTGGGGGCCTCAAACGAACTGCAAACGAATCAAGTGGCGAGCGGTTCGAATTTGAACTCGAGTCGAGTTCGAACTCGACTCGATAACTCGCGAGCCGACTCGATAGACTTGAATATATATATATTATTTTTTATATTTTATTCTAATAGTGAAATTACATGTATATCCCTAATATTTTTTTATTTATTAAGAAAAATAATTATTTTATTTATTTTTAAAAAATAAAATAATTATTTATTATTTTTTTCGAACTCGAGCTCGATTAAGCTCGAATTTAAACTTGATCTCGAGCTCGATCTTCATTTTTTAAGCTCGTCGAGTTCGAACTAAAAACGAGTCGAGTCAAGCTCGATAAAGCCAAAACTCGGTTCGACTCGGCTCGTTTGCACCCCTAATCTAAATAAGAGAATCTGCGCACTAATTTCCCTTCCTCTGCTAGTGGCCGTATCACCAACATCCCCACTAGTTGCCCGTCAGCAGTTCTATTGACTAAGATGAAAAAGTGGATTTAACAGCATTGGTTCAAAATCTAAAATGATAAGATGGAAAGAGCTCGCATGGCTTGCCCATGAGATCTCTAGTTGATGGAAAAAATGGCTTTGGGAGAGCTTTTCCCCCAAAGGATCCAACACGATTCGAACAACATTAGTTGCTGTTTATAAAATTGATATGGATACTTGTCATTTATACTAAAAAAAAAAAAACGTAGTTTACTTGATAATTTGTCTTGATATTCAATCTGTACATAGGTAAAGGCAAGAAACAAAATTAGATTAAAAAACTATAAGAAAGAAAGAACTATGAGCTTTCGCACTGGTGAATCGTGTTAAACTCTATAAATTTGATCCAATTGCATTTGCATGCTCTTCTTCCCCTTCAAGGCGTAGGCGACGTAGTGTAGACCTGCGTACAGGATTTCTCCAAAGAGCTGTTACTTCATCCCAAGCTGAAGGGGACTAATTGCCAAGTTGATCAATGGTCACATTACGAGACATGAATTTGGGCAGCATCAACTTGTAATCATCTAACCTGTCAAGTCTCAATAAATTAAAGTCACCAACTCCTTAGTTTGGGCTGCATCTATGTGTAAAGATGAAATCATAATCGAATAACCAAATCAAGGAAATTACGAAAAGGGGGTCACATCCACATAATTTTCCATATTAATAAGGGTCCAGATTAATAATCTCATCACAAGTTACGTGCCTAATTTTTGCTGCTTCTTTCTTTTCTTCAAAGCATCGACGGAATGCATCTTTATGGTGAAAATAGTTTGTCACAAAAGTTAGGAAACTAAAAGTTATTGCCCTCCCAAAAACTTCGCCGCGCAAAGATAAATATGACAAATTAATTTATCCCATGAGACATAAGATCTTAGGTGGCTCTGTACAAACTATAAATAAAGGTGTTAATCACAATTCAATTATATTGACTCGTTCATTAATTTTGAATGGATCTAATCGGTTGTTCAATTAAACACATTTAATTGATAAATAATGAATTGATTCAACTCGCCTATTTATACCCATTTAAAAGTAATTATATATTTAAACTTAATTTTTAATGGGTGTTAGACAGATAAATTTGAATTTCATACAAATCTAATAACAAAAAAAATGTCGTTATTTCTTCTAAAACAATGTGCAAAATTTTTTTTTAAAAAAGTAAAATTTCAAATGAGTTATAAATAGGTAATTGTGTATATCCATATGTATTTCTTAAATAATATGAATGAGTTGACTCATTTTGACAAATTTATTAAATGTTTTGATCCAATTATACCCATTATACAATTAAAACTCATCAAAATCCATCCGAATCACCCATTTTAACACGTCTATGTACAATTATATTAGCCGAACCAACGCAAAACAACTAGGGACCGAGGCTGGAGGAATCATAACAGCCAAATTTCTATAAAATCATATCCGATTTTATAGGTACTGATTACTGGGGGTTTGTGCATAGTCCTCTATACATACACTCATTAATCAGCACGAAAATACAAAGATTACTCTTTTGGACGCATTGCGACGTCCAGCGGATCCATCCTACGCGGACAAGTATGTGTGGACATTTTCACTACCTACTCCTACAATTTTTTAGATACAACTTTTGGGCCCAACATATATCATTTATATACACTCTCTCTTCCTTTCCACCGACGAGCTCTGAGTTGACTTTGAAAAAAACGCAGGCCTATTATAAAATGTAGAGCGTCGTTGTAGTTATCTCGGGTCAACAAGAACATTTCCAATATTAAATGGACAACTCTTCGAGTAAGGACTACTTCAGCTAAATCAATGTCAAAAGGTGATCGATACTTAAGACTTAAGACTTTCTTTTGATTATGCAAAAAATTCAAGTGGATGACTATGCATAGAGGATGATAGTGAAAATGTTGCAGTTTTAATTCCAGATTGTTACAAAACCCTTGATGCATTTATACACATTTCAATGTATTAGTTATCGCGCATCCAAGTTACTTTTTCTTTCTTTCTTTTCTTTTCTTTTTCTAGTCACCTAAGACCAACAAACTCACTATTCCTCTACTACAGGGGAGAGGGGGCTCATCTAAATTTGTACAGGGATTGTAATGCACTAGGCGAATTGACAAAAAGTCCAATGGTTCACACACAGAAGTTACCTCTAAGACTCAATATGCTAAAATAAATTACCCGGACAGCACGTCATTCATTGTTATCCAAATTGCCAAGTTGGCAAAAAGAACAACCTACTCGTGGGAGCTGCTATAATACTCCATTTAAATAAGTGACAGATCAAATTTTACAATTTGTTTCCCTCTAGACGCATTTAAACTTTTAAAGTTAAAAAAAAAAAAAATCTTGGTGTTTTGTGCAGTTCCTTGATTTAGGTACTAGAAACCAAATAGTGCAATCCCTTTTACTCTAGACGCATTTCAACTTTTAAGCTTTCTAAAACAAATCTCGCTTCCTTCATTTGGGTAGGAGATTTTTTTTTTTTTGTTTCTTTTACCAGAAAAGTATCCTAGCATTACACTCCTCTCGGATATAATGGCACATAAATTAGAAGAATTTCAAGACTTGACCCTTAACCCGCAAGCAGAATAGCATATTGTATGCTGCCCAGTGACCATCCCGCTTAGGGCAAGGTGGTTAGGTAGCGCAATAACTTGCTCAATGATTGCTAAATTTTTTTTGTTTTCACTTGTCTTTTCGGCCGGTAATAAAATGCATGTATGATTTCTTCTGCCAAAAGAAAAAAAAAAATCTGAATTTTAACTTGTATGTCAGGTATAAACACCTGTCTCCATTTAATTAAAGCAATAAATTGAAATGGTTGATGGGAATATCTCAACCTATATGTTGACTTTGGAGTCTTCGAGAGTTACCGTCGGGAGTAGGACCCGGTGACAAATCGTGGATGACGAAGATGGTTCCGGGTGATGGATATATTCAGTTGTAGAGTCCGATTCCTTGAATGCATGGATAATCGTGTGTAATTATTTTTTCTTGTGCAATGCGTAATGACTAAAGCCATAAACATTAAACACTGGCACGAATTAAACTAAAAAGGAGAAAAAAAAAAAAAAAGAGGGAATTTTACACTATTCCAGGAGAAGGAAATTACAGAAAGGCCGAAGTTTTACTAGTCGACGAGGAGAAGCTGAGGCCGACTGGCCCTGTGAATTGGGTTAATACATAGAGGGAGTAGCCACTGGGAGAAGGAAGCAACCTGTGGTTTTGGTTGCCCCTCAGGACGTAGTCCAGTTGACTCTTAGGGGTAACCCTGACTCTCCAGGCACTGTGAATCTCATCCTCTGGCGACATCACAATCATATCCTTGAGTTTAACAGCCTTGTGAAGCAGAAGATCCATTAACACTACTTCATTCTCTTTGCTTGTAAAACCCACAATTTCAATGGTTTTCAGATGCATCAACGGAGAACCGTTGCATTTCACGTCTGCGTAGTCCATCCACAAATGAGGCTCGTGCCAATATTCTTGGAAACATGGACTTGGGATTCGACTGCGATTCCTGTCAATCTGCATATTATTTTTGCAAACAATAAGGATTAGTTTACTGCCTGCATTGGAACCATCGCTGACATCCTGTCAAAACCACCCATGCAAAAAAGGATACCGACAGAAACAAACAAGGCAGAAGACAGTCTGGTAATAGGAAGTTCAAGAATAAATCTTAACCTACCTTGACAAGAAGCCTCTCCAAGCTGGGCGTCATGTTTAAGAAGCAAGCCAAGGAATCTCGCTTCGTTGCGTCCATTGCAGAGTCGATCCACACCAACTCCTTCAACTTGCTAAACTTGAATTCAAGTCGTCCGAAAATAACCCCGGCAGTGCACAGCCACTTTAAAAATCAAAGGAGATATTATTGTTTTAGGGGTCGAATTCATTACAAATCCCGAACAAATTGCAGAGGAGAACAGCCCAAAAACCCAAAAAAAAAAAAAAAAAAAGTATAACAAGACGTACCTCAAGAAGCCACCCGTTAATAGTTAGCGTTTCTACATCCCTGATAGAGGAGAGAAGGTTCAAAACATCCTCGCAATGAAAATCGCTGAAATTCAGCCCGTCCTTAAAGTTCAATACAACATCAATTAGATGTGGTGTGCTGTTGAGCTGGACAATGTTTGGAAGAATTCCCCTGTAGCAGAAGGCTTGGAGTCCGGGAGCAGAAACTTTGATGCAATTAATGTTAGAGCAGTCCATTATTGTCAAGCTCTTAAGACAATCATTTGTGCTGATGTCCATTTTCTGCAACCCCTTGCACTTCTCAAGTCTCAAGCTTTCCAAGAACTGACAAGCCGAGAACAAATCAGCTACCAGATTTCCAGAGACGTGTGTAACAGATCTAAGCTGTAGACTCTTGATAGAAGAAAATCTTGGACAAATCATGCGACCCGTTTCAAGAATTAGATTGAACTCGGTACTATTCAACTTTTCTCGTCCTCCAGAGCCGTCAAAATGGAGCTCTCCCTGAGTTCCTTTCGTGACCATAGCAAATGATTCATCTTCAAAATTAGGACACTCTGGTCTTTGCTTGGTGAGATCGACAGACTGAAGACAGAGTTTTAACTTCTCAGGATACTCGTAAAACATGGAAAATGCACCGATGATTTGGCTTATCTTCTCCCTAGCAGACTGATCATGGGAAGAGCCAGGCTCCAAATTTACTTGGTATGGTGCCCACAAGCTTCTCCATGCATTGGAAAGGATGGCAGTTCGGATGGCTTCTTTTAAGGGGATCATTGAAACAATGCGTAGCAGAATATCGTGAGGTAAGCTGCTGATGAGATCAAGTCTTTTCTCCATCTCAAATCTAAAGCTCTGCTGTATCTTTGAAACCAAACAAAGACGAGGAGGATGTGAATTGGGGAATAGATATCAAGGGAGTGGAGAGGAATGGTTCGTTGGTGATTATTTAAAAAAAAAAAAATGGTTCATTCGCTGATGTATCTTTCTGAAGTTGTACGGCGATGGAGAGAGAGAAACTGATTACGTGCTTGTAATTATTGGAGAGACTTATTGCTGGCAGGTATAGGCATATGGGTTACTCAACCCAAGATGGCTGGCTGGAGCCTGGGGCGCTAAGGAGCTGTTAAAAGTCCGGTGAAAGTTTAGTGTTACCGGTTGTTGCGCTGGTCGACAAGAAAATTTCTACTGTTATTCAAGAACGTGTTGTCTGTATCCGACGGGAACACCCTTTCCAGTTTCCATCCCGGAATTGTTTGGCAGTTGAATTTTCTATCAGGTTGGTATGCTACTAGTTTTTTATCTGGAACTTTAAAAAGCTTCCAAAGTTTTAATGCAAATTTGTATAAAACTTATTTATTTCCTATATTATCTGCAAAATTCTCAAAAAACTCTTAAAATTTTTAATATAACATCCTCAAAACACATAAAAAACTTCACTTTCAAAAAAATTTTCTACAACTTCTACAGTAGAATTACAGTAAACTTTTATACAAACTCCCAAAAAACTTAGCTACCAAACAAAGCTATAGAAAGGAAGAAAAAAGGGATTATATTCTCGAATTTGTCTTTCGAGGCCTAAAAAGTCTTATAACGATTCGACTGAAAAATTATTTTTCCTATATATGTAACATGTCGTGATAAAAAATGGGGACTGCTATGCTATCCATTTTACCTGGGTCGACGAAATAAACAATAAAAGCCATGAAGCTACGAAAGCTACTGAGTACTGCCCTTAGCCCAAATGGCACCAAATGTATCAAGTGTTTGTGTGTAAGAATCATACCCTATGCTGGGTCTTTTCCACGAATCACCCACCATCCAACTTGCAATGCATCAATTGACTTCCTAAAATGTCCACAATCCAAGGAAAAGCAAGTTTTTGTATTCCAAAAGGTCAATTACTTGCATGTATTTGAGGCCACACAAGCTGTTAATAAAAAAAATTCGTTCCTACCACCACAATTTTCCGTGTCGGTATCAACGAGGGAGCGGGCGAGTTTATTAGGGGAGTCGTAAGTCGTTATTGATGAGAAAAAAATGACGATGGTCCATCTGTGTGAAGATAATTGGACGTCATGCCACTGTATCCATTTCTAGCTAATTAATTATTGGAAATGCAGTCACCCATCGTTTTTAAGAGTAAATGGCACTGCTGGCCTGTGGGGCGTTGTATTGATGCTCGAGAAAAGGCTGTTCTTCCTCCTTTTTTTTTCATTTTTTTATTTTTATAATCAGCAACAATCCACTCTAGATTTATACTAGAAACTACACCCTCTGAATTTTTTAATAAAAGGAAGCTATACTTCCTTATAATGCGCTAGGTGATGTTTGATTTTTCAACCTAGTGCGCGGGAGAGTTTTAAGAGGCTTTTCTTGGTTATTAGACCAAAACCCAATGGTTGAGAAGAGGCTATTCCCTCTACACACACAAGTCCATGGAAAGGTCGGACTTTTATCCAAATCCGAACCACTACAATTAGACTCTCAGTTTCGGTTTTAATTAGCAAAGAGGCCTTGGCATATTCAAGCTTGAAATTTGTGAAAGTTGGCCAATGAGAATCAACATTTCTTTTTACACATTTTTCACATAAATATTATTATTATTTTTTATAAAATTACAACTAATCCATGATAGTGAAATTATTAAAATTACAATTCAACAACACGACAAACTAAGCCACAAATGATTAGTTTTTCATGTAGTATCTGGTGCTTTTGTAGACCATGAAACTCTTTGGACATGTGAAACTTGTAGAGGAATTGAGGAAGTATTATAGGGCTGAATTCGAATCGAGCTCGATCGAGTAATTTATAAAGCTACTCGAGCTCAACTCGAAAAAGCATCAGAAATACTCGTGTTCGACTCAACTGAGCTCGAATTGCTTTTCGAGCTAGATTACTACCCAATTTTCTTTTTTTTCCCCCTATTTTCATTTTATTTTTTAATTGAAATTACTTATTCACCTTCAAATAATATTATAACATAACAAGAGAAACTCATAAATATTATAACTAACATACCTAAAAAAGTAAATTAATAATTAATAAATATATGTTAATTATATATATATATCGAGTCGAGTAGCTCGTCGACTTCACGAGCTTATTTTTTTTTATACTCGAACTTGACTCGTTAGTTCAAACGAGTAGCTCGAGCTTGGCTTTGACCGAGCTCGAATCGAGTAGTTGACCGAGCTCGAATCGAGTTACTTGGTTGAGTTACACCCCTAGAAAGTAATATCTTTTTCATTCATTAGGTGGTCTTTCATTTTCTTTATTTTCAATTCGTCCTTTTCAATCGCAAGACATTAGGAATGAAACCTAATTTTTCCAGCTTGTTTGTGGTCACCATTGAATTAATATCATGTGGATAAGGAATTCTAAAGAGGAGAGGTTCAGGTACAAAAAATCATAAATTATTTCTAGACACCGTTTGGAATATTACACACACATATATATTTATATATATACATCCATTTTGTGCTTTCAAGGCACAAAAATAAAATGCAAGTGGCATACTGTTTTGTTTGAAAAATGTTTAAATTTATGGAAAACTTAGGAGATGTGATAAGATCAAGGTTTTATGCAGAGTTCTTGCTTAAGTTGATTTGTTTTTCATGGACATATTTTGAATGTAGTCACAACTAATGGGGCATATTTGAACAATCCCATTTTTGGTTCCCAATATATCAATTTTCAGCAATGTTGAGGTTTCTTTGGATTGCTCTTATCTGCCCAATAATTTTTTGCTTATATCATTGACACAATTTCCAACCACTATTTTATCGTACATATATCATATCTAAAAAAAAAAAAAAAAGTGTTATAGTATTTTTTTTACAAAATTATTTCAAATAATCTACTGTCCAAATACACTACTGAGTCAGCTTATTGCCGGCTGAAAGACGTCCCTCAGTTTCTTTTGATTTGTTTCTTTCCTTCAAAAGTGCGCAAATGCCTTAAGCGGGGCGACAATGGTTGCAGTGTTACCATTTTTATTGTCTTTTCGTTTTACATGTTACAGCAGAGCCACGGGCAATAATTCATGGGTTGAGCTTGACTTGGGACTTGGGCATGAGAAAGGTAATTACGGAGTCCAATTCTAAAACAGCATTGATGGTTTTGGATAGAGATTCTAGAGATAGCCCCCATTACAACCTGGTGCACAGGGTCAAAGAACTAAGTGAAAGGAACTGGGAGTGCGTTTTGAAGCATGTCTGGAGAGAAAGTAGCAGCAGCGCAGATCACTTGGCTAAATGCAGTTCAAACTTGCGTCAAGGATGGCAGAGACTAGACGACCCTCCACAACACTTGAAAGCCTTGCTAAATCGAGATGCCATGGGTGTCTGTACAGCTCCATTAGTGACTTCTTAATTGGGCCTAAAGCCCTCCAAATGACCCCACAAAAAAAAAAAAAAAAAAAACTATCCCACAGACGCATTACCAATCTTTTTGCTTCCATTCTACCTCAAATTATATTCTAAGTTCTAACCAACGCTAGTGTTTCACGCAGCTCCATCCAAAACTATACATCTAATTGTACAAAATTTTCCGAAGCGATCTAACACTACTACATGTCCAAAACTTCATCCAAAAAAACCACTGTATTCCTAATTTTGTATAGCTAACCGTATTACTCTTCTATCTTCTTCTTTTTTTCCCCATTTATTTTTCAACTCAATTCTCCAAATTTATATACACATTGGGTGTCCCTATTCCACTAGTGGCCGCTAGTGAATGTAAAATGGAAGATCTGAGGCAACTCATAAATCAACTAGGGATGATTATGCCGAGGGAAAGTTTCTTTTCCAAAGTGGGTCACGTAGGTATCACGTGACCTGTAAAGTTGGGAATTTAGTACAAACAAACTGGTTCTGTAAGGCGTAAATTACATTACAAGCCATGAACCCAACAGCAGGTAATAATAGATGGTTGCCCAGCTGCAAGTTCTCCAAGACCAGAAATGCCGCCCAAATTTCAACTCAAAACTCCCTCGATTAAAGCCCAAAAGGTTCATGTACATGCTCAACAACCAGGAGGCTCGGCTATTGAACTCAGACGCGTGGCTTCTCGTTACAAGCCTAATGCATCCTTGGGCGCACTTAAACTGTTTGACGAATTGTCCCACTGCGACGTTGTGTCTGCGACTTCTCGCCTCAGTCGTTTAGCCAAACAGAACCACCATAAAGAAGCTGTATTTTACTTCTCAAGAATGCTTGAACTGGATATTAAACCGAACGAGTTCACTTTCGGCACTGTGATTCACTCGTCCATCGTTCTGAACGACCTTGTTCTAGGCAAGCAGTTTCATGCTTGTGCGACGAAAATAGGTCTCAGTTCGAACGTGTTTGTCAGTAGCACGATTCTTGACCTTTACGTAAAATTAAGTAGTATCGAGGAAGCCCAAAAGGCTTTTAAGGAAATTGATAAGCCGAATGTGGTTTCGTACACAACATTGATTTCTGGCTACCTTAGAGAAGAGAGGTTTGATGAAGCCGTCATGCTATTCCAGAAAATTCCTGAGAAAAATGTCGTGTCTTGGAATGCTATGATTAGTGGGTGTAGCCAAAGGGGGAATAATGAAGAGGCTGTGAATTTTTTCGTGCAAATGTTGAGAGAAGGGCTTTTGCCTAGTGAGTCTAGCTTTCCTTGTGCTATTATGGCAGCTGCGAATATAGCTGCACTTGGAATGGGTAGGAGTTTCCATGCTTGTGCTTTAAAGTTCTTAGGCCAGCTTGGCGTATTTGTTGGCAATTCTCTGGTTAGCTTTTACGCCAAATGTGGGAGCATGGAGGAAAGTCGCTTGGCCTTCGATAAACTTCCTAGAAAGAGTGTTGTTTCGTGGAACGCTGTGATATGTGGCTATGCACAAAATGGGGAAGGGAAGGAGGCAATAGATGTTTATCAGAGAATGAAGTCCGGTGGGGTTCGGCCAAATAGCGTTACTCTTCTTGGTTTACTTTTGGCATGCAATCACGCTGGCCTAGTTGAGGAAGGCTACTCGTATTTCAATCAGGATAGACTTCAAGAACCTAGCATGATACAGACAGAGCACTATGCTTGTGTGGTGGATCTATTGTCACGTTCAGGGCGGTTTCAGGAAGCTATTAAGTTTATCGCTGATTTGCCTTTTGACCCCGGTATCGGATTCTGGAAGGCTATATTGGGAGGATGCCGGATTCACTCAAATATGGAACTCGGAGAATTTGCGGCCAGTAAGATACTGGCATTAGATCCTGGGGATGTGTCATCATTTGTGATGCTTTCCAATGCACATTCTGCTGCCGGAAGATGGCAATGTGTGTCGAGAATAAGGGATAAGATGAAGGAGAAAGGGTTGAATAGGGTCCCCGGTTGCAGTTGGATTGAAATAAAAAGCGAAGTTCATGTGTTTGTTACTGGGGATAGGAGGCATGCCCAACGAGACGAGATAAATGACATCCTGAGGTTTTTTCTTGAAACAATCACGGAAATTCAAGACATCGATTTGGTTATGTAATTTTGAGCCGCCGCGGGGTTGAGGTGGGGCGAAGGGGCGGGGAATTTCTAGGAAACTTGTGTGCAGTAGAACAAATACAATGGAATTAACATATAAGAAACATATTCTTTATGTGCAGTTACAGGGAAAAAATGGAATTGAAGCTACTGTGATTCAGTATGTTTCTGTTCAAAATAAAAATAAAAATAAAAATGACAGATCAAGCATACAAGATACAACTCAAAATTGCACATGTGATTATCTTAGATTATCTTGATTTTGTTGGCCACATCCAAGTGACACGGGCCGGCTGCACGTTCGCTTATAAGAGGATAAGCAACTCGTGACACAAGCATCACAGTCCGGCGTCAACTGAATGTTGGCCTCCGTGGTCACATGCCATTAGCGCTGAAATGGAAGAGAGTGCATATGCTTCCTTTCCATTCACAACATAGTACATTATTCGCCTACTTTAAAATCTAATAACGGTGATGAATGAATTTGATTGTTCATCTCCATGACACTACATCAATGAAGGAAAATATGAAGTGGAAGATAAATTTATCGTGCATTTATTAGTTATCCTCAAATAAAAGGAAAACAAAGGACTAAATTTGGTGTTTCTTCATGGATAATTTTTTCACACCGTTAGTATAGATGGCATGCATCCATACTGTTAAAAGCAAGGATGTAGAGACTTGTCACGTAATCCAATTTTAAATTTTAAATTTATTATTTGTATAAATGGCATATATCTAGATCTATTAGTGTACAAAATTCATCGTACTCACCGTGTATAAAAACTGAATCATTTCTTTATTTCAATGCTCACAATCACAGATATAAAAGGGGGAAATAAAGGAGAGTTCGACAAGAAGGAAAAAGGTTACTGGTTGGCATAATTGTGTGATTTATT
The DNA here is from genome assembly GCA_013103745.1 of Gardenia jasminoides. Taxonomy (NCBI): domain Eukaryota; kingdom Viridiplantae; phylum Streptophyta; class Magnoliopsida; order Gentianales; family Rubiaceae; genus Gardenia; species Gardenia jasminoides. The sequence goes on from CM023103.1 coordinate 7,941,264, forward strand.
ATTCTGGCAAAAAGATCCCAAATAGATCCAGAGCGTGTGAGTCCGGCCCAAGGCTGAAATGGCTGAACCAAGGTTTAACTTGGAAGGGATCCATCTACCATAGAGGCAGGTAGTTAATAACCAGTTGGCGCCCACGCAAATCGGCGGGCTTAATTGATAATTCTGCTAGCTCCTAAGTTCCACGTTTGCTTCTTAACCACGGTTATAAACTGACTCGCAAGTGACTTAACTAGGGTTACTTTATCCTCATCTCCTTGGTGGTTTGAGTTAGCTCTCTGATCTTCCTCAGCTCAATCCTCTTTCTCCTAGATCTGTTGAATTTCAAATCTGGGGTGTCGTCTTGCCGATTATTTGCGTTCGCCGCTCAAAATTGCGAACATATTCGGTTCAATTTGCTTTGGCATGAAAAAATTTGTCTTGTCATTTATATCAATCACATTCATATATTTACAAAGTTTTGTTTAATTCGAATTCCCTTTGAGGGAATTGTTGTTAGCTGATTCCATTAGTATTCCTGCTAAAGAAATGGAGACGCAGAAGATCGTAGGCTTTCCTCACCGGAGTATGGATAAGCGACCTCGGAAACGACCTCGTTTGACTTGGGACATGCCTCCACCTGGTCCTCCTCCTCCTCCTCCTCCTCCAGCTGCCGCCGCCACCAAGGTCGATATCTTGTACAACGTACTGTCTGTAATATGCTAGAGATAATTCGCTTTGATGCTTGGGGATTTTGCTTTTCTTATTGATGATGAAAGATTTGAATGTCACAGACAAGCGCACATATGAACATATACATGCATATTCCCGTCTTATAGCACCTTGATCAAGTTTGAATTAGTAAAATTGTTTTTGTTAAAAAAATTTCCAGAGATAAGTATGCCGTTTCTTGTTTTATCTTTTGTATTTACTACTCGTTGCCTGTGCTCCGTGGTTAGATATTGTTATTGGCATGTTCAATGTATTACTGCAAATTATATGCAATACTATATCATAATTATGGCCAAAATTGGTTTCAGCTTGGTTTAAGCTTGTCATGGCTCAATGATTAATGAAAAATCTGTTCACATACTGATGAGAGAACTTGTTTTTGTTTTTAATGTAAATGCTAAAGCAGTTGTCAAAAGCACCTCATAGGTTGACCGTCAGAATCAGCTTTTCCTTTTTCTTCTGCCAGCTAAAGTTAAAGCTAAAACCAGAAGTAAAAACCTAAGGAGAACACCTCAAAGCTCCTCCTAGCATTGAACTAAGCTTTAATCAGCTGATTGTAAGCAACTGAGGCAGGCCGTGGGTATATGAGTACATGAATGGGGACAGATTGGAGTATTTTTGTTTGTGGTATTACCATTTTGTCCGTATATGCTGCAATTGAAGTGTGTTATTCTGTGGGAGAAGCTTGTTTTTCAACTCTAATTGCTTCTTTGTTTTGAATCATAGCTTCATGGTCTACTCAGACTAATTTCTCAGTTAGTGTGACTCTCCTGTATTTGTCTCTACATGTTTTTGAGCTGGTAGCCTGTATTGTGCAATCAGTTGTGTATCCATTGGTGTGTTAATGACTCTGACTAGATTTCTTTCAGAACAGAAAAAGATGGTTCCATGAACACATTAAATGAATTCATCATCATCTCAGGTCCTTCCAACAATATATTGTGGGCAGCAGTTCGCGAATGGGCTATTACCAAACTATGCATACTCTTCAATATATTATAAAGGGGTTTCTCGCAATGGATCCCCACCTTGGAGATCAGATGATAAAGATGGACATTATGTATTTGCCATTGGGGAGAACTTAACTCCTCGTTGTAAGTATATTTCCATTATGATTTTGTGATTGGTTAGAATGATATGATGGTTTAATTGTGATTCTGTTTTATCTGTGCTCAAGTCCTTTTATTAGCTTTTTCCTTTCAGTTGACTTAGTAAAACATGATTCCTTGGAATTTTTTGGGAGTATAATTCTTTATTTCCTGAATATGCAGATAGGATACTGAGCAAAATGGGTGAAGGTTAGTTGCATTATCTTAGATTATTCGTCGTTTTCTTAGCTTATGGACTTCAAAGCCTTTCTTTTGTCTTGTCCCCTGTATAAGTTTTAGTTGTACTTGCTCCTGTAGTTACTTTATTGCACTATTAATCTGTTGAGGACCTTATCTCTCATATTTTCTATATCTAGAGGGGTCACATTTTTGGTTGTCCATTTCCTGGAAAATATTGCAGGGACTTTTGGGCAAGTTCTTGAATGCTTAGACAATGAAAGGAAGGAAATTGTTGCAATTAAAGTTGTTCGTTCAATATACAAGTATCGTGAAGCTGCTATGATTGAGATTGACGTCCTACAGAAACTTTTAAGGCATGATGTTGGTGGTGCGCGGTTAGTGTATTTCCCCCATTTTCTTTCTTTTTGTCAGTTAAAATTAAAGTGATTTTGGTACAAGTGATTTTATTCTTTGCAGTTGTGTGCAAATACGGAATTGGTTTGACTATCGTAATCATATTTGTATTGTAAGTACTGACTGGCGTTTATAAACTTTATTACATTTAAATGAACAGTTATGCTTCTCTTATGCCTGAGTATTCTGTAAGTTGAAATCTTGTGGATGGATTTAAATGGTCTTAACAGGTTTTTGAGAAGCTTGGTCCAAGCTTATACGATTTCCTCCGCAAAAACAGCTATCGTTCTTTTCCCATTGACCTTGTTCGGGAGTTTGGCAGACAACTTTTGGAGTCTGTAGCATGTGTGTAGACAAATCATTTTGATAGTACTTTTTTTTTTTTTGACTTCAGTTATTTTTTGAAATAAATGGAAACCTGATTAAAGCTTGATTTTTTTGCTACACATTTCTATTGTCGATATATTAAGACTAGATTGGGGCTTGGAAATACACTTCTAGTGGCACAGTTGGATTATTATGCAAGTGTTTTTAAGTTCTGAAGCATCTTTGAACTAGTCCAGTCTCATTCTTGGAATGTTCATATGACAGTTATGCACGATCTTCACCTGATTCACACTGATCTAAAGCCGGAAAATATTCTTCTTGTCTCCGCAGAATACATCAAAGTGCCTGATTATAAGGTGAATCCTTGTCTGCAATTCTTCTAAATTTCTGCATCTTGTGTGGATGATCAGTATATTTGGGCAGTTAATGCTTGAAACTTCTTATTTCATGAATGCTTGCTTTCAAGTACAAAAGTTTGACTGTTTTCTGATGGGCCTTCTGTCTTATCTGTCACCCTCCCATGATGAAGTTTCTATCACGGTCCATGAAATTTGGTTCCTATTTCAAAAATCTGCCCAAATCAAGTGCTATTAAGCTCATTGACTTTGGTAGTGCAACATTTGAGCATCAGGATCACAGCTATGTGGTGTCAACACGTCATTACCGTGCTCCTGAAGTTATTCTGGGTAAGATTCTCCTATTGAACCTTGAGCATGTTTCTTGAGCATTGTGGCTTAATCCTTTCATAATCGTAGGTCTTGGATGGAACTATCCCTGTGACCTATGGAGTGTAGGTTGCATACTAGTTGAGCTTTGCTCTGTAAGTGAGAACTGAATATTAAATTCTATTCCTCTCCTTCCTTCTATATATTTCCCAATTTTTATTTCGGAAACACATACATCAGTATAATTCCTTTACTTTTCCCAAAGGATTATAGTAAAATACTTTGTTTATCCCTTAATGGCTGGATCTTTTTTCGTATTATAGCTTTAAGTGGTTTAAAATTTTTCAGTCACTGTTGATTATTACACATTTAGCCTTTGATAATTTTTTTTTTTGTTTGGTTCATAATAGGGGGAGGCTCTTTTCCAAACACATGAAAATCTTGAGCATCTTGCTATGATGGAACGAGTGCTTGGTCCCTTGCCTCAACACATGATCATGAGAGCAGAGTAAGCTTAAACTACTTTTACTTCATGTTTCTTATGGGTTGTGCCTTATCTTGTGAACTCAATCCTAAACATAGTGGTATCTTTTGAAGCCATCATGCTGTGAAATATTTTAAAAGGGGTGCAAGGTTGGATTGGCCACAGGGTGCAACTTCAAGAGAGAGTATGAGGGCTGTTTGGAAGTTACCCTGTCTTCAGGTAAGCACACTACATCTGTCATTTCTATCACGTTTCCCATCATGGGACATGGTATCTGTTGATGATGCATTTGTGGTTATCAGGATTCTGTTCTTATCTCTTTTGATGGGTTGGGTTCTAAAAGCAAACTCTCTTTGCTATATTATCTGTTAATTGATCATGAAGAATTGAGATGATAAACTGTTTAAACAACTAAAAGTTTTAAAATCCTGACCAAAGAGAAGGTTTGGTAGTCGATTGCCACCTATAATGTAGTAATGTATGTACGAAATTTATCTGGATTGGTGATTCTGAGACCGAGGTTTTTGTTCAATAAGAAAGATGGATCGAGTAAATATGCACCTTGTTGTCACCTCTTGTTTTCCCAAGGGACACAACACCCAGACGGTAGTTTGGCTTTTGCACTTGAAGACCTTACTTATGTAGTGTTTCTCTGTTTTCTGTTTTTGTTTTCTTTTTCCCTGAGTTGGGACACAAAAATTAGAAACGGTGTCCTACCCTTTCCACCCAAAAAGAAAAAGAAATAAGTGAAGGAGAAACCCATCACCAGAAATATAGTGGCATGAGGACACTTAAAGAGTTTTTGGCTTATTCATAAATTTTTTGGCTGAGCATGTGGTCTCTTGCGTATGCTTCTTTTTCACCATGTAGACCTCAAATTTCATCATGTTTATTTACAGTATTTGAGTATGGTGCTTTTGCTTATTTTCCACCAGACTGAATCTCTAACTTGCTCATGTTTATTTACAGAATCTGGTCATGCAGCATGTAGACCATTCTGCTGGTGATTTGATTGATCTTTTGCAAGGTCTTTTACGTTATGAACCTGGAGAACGTCTTAAAGCAAGAGAGGCTTTGAGGCACCCCTTTTTCAATAGAGATTTTGGAAGGGTTGGATATTCTTTATAAATGATCTATTCGGTAATTTGTGTGATAATAGAAGGCACACCGAGCTCTCTCCTTCTAGAATTTAAGATTTGGAAGGAAGTAGTGGAATTTTCAGGCAGGGAGGAAAAGCAAATGGGAAATGTGCTAGTTTTGCCCTTGCTGTAACTACTCAAGCCTCATTTCTCGGGTATTCTGTATATTAACGTTGCCACTTTTGTGCAGTCATCTACCGAACCCCCGCTTTTTTGCCTTGGATGTGTTATTGGTTCTCCCTTGTACGAAATATATTTCTTTCTTATTATTCTCGAGTGAAGAGGTTATGGTGTGATTAATGATTATTTGCTGGAAATATCGTCCTTTTTCATTGTACTAATTAGCTTGCAGAGGTTTTCACCATATGCTACTATTTTCTGGCTACCTGCAGAACTCTGGACAATAATAAGGGGACATGTAACTATGCAGAACCGGTGCATTCCACCCTTCTCTACATATCAATCCAGATTCATGTACAAAATGGAAGACCGATCTTTTGGCAAAATTGATGGACTGGCAAGAATGAGAGATGAATTTATTCTTTATTGATGTGGAAGGAGACTTCTCTGTAATGATGTCAAGGTATGCCTCTATTTCACAAGTTCCTTTGTAATTATTTGCATGAGGTGATGAATATTTATGATAAACATAAATAGGTGAATCACAAGTTCCGTTATGATCATTGTATCGGGTGATTAACTATTTAAATAAACGTAGATGAATGAATCACGCAAAAATGTACCTGGTTGATAAAATGATATTAAGAGTGTGCAGCTGTAGCTGAATGGTCTGCGCTCCATTAAACCTCACTAGTGACAGTATACTTCACTGTAACATACCGTGGATGTGTCTATATCTAATAGATTCAATGTGAATGTGATCCATCAACTTCTCCCTTCCCCTTTTGATTGTATCGGAGTTTATCTTTTTCCAGTACTTTCTTGTTCTTTCCAATCTCTGTTATCATGCTTTGAGTTGTGCATGTTAAAATTGGAGTTGGATCGCTAGGATGCTTCAGGTCTCGGATGTGTATTGAGAACTGGAATAAATCATACATGCTTTTCATTGGGGAAAAAAATCAGAAAAATTTGGGAAGTACACGTGTGCCTTTATCTCTGGTTCATTAAGTGCACTCGTTAAGCTAGAATGAGTTTTCGTACAGTTGTTTTATCATTAGTTTGGGACTATTTATCGTGTGAAAGTGTGATGGAGAAAGTGATGAAACAAAAACTGCACGAATCATGAACTGCTTTGTCGAGAAGATCCTCAGAGTGAAAACGCTGATTCCCTCACGACTTTCTAGCGTCATCATTGGTAAAAGATCCTTGAAGAGTCTTATCGTGTGAAAGCGTCAGGCATTTTCGGGAAAGAGGGGAAATAAAAACTGCATGAATCACAAAAACTTCATAATTGAAAAAAAAAAAAATCCTCGAAGTGAAACTAGTAATTTTTGTTGTGACACGTTTATGTGGTCGGCTACTGATGGCTAGGGGATTCTGGCTGCTGATCCTGTTACAGTTCTAAGTTCACAGTTGCAGTTGTGTGTAAATCCGGAATGCCATGCTCAATATGAGGGGAAGTGGTTCTCCTCAGTCCTCACCGCTAAATACATGAAGGGATAAAATGCAGTTTCGATCCCAAAGTTTGACAGGAGCAATTTTGGTGTCCAAATTTCCGGTCAAATTGGGCCACAGCAAATCTAGTTCATAATTGACTGAGCTTGTTTAAAGTCTTATCGGAGTGGAATTACGTGTAGCCATTTGATCCTTGCTTAAAATTTAAAAAAAAAAAATCATGTGTAAATGAAGGGGGAAAAAAGAAAAATTACTCAAAAAAAAAAAAAAAGGATTATCATTCTGGTATTTCAAAGTTAATTTCGATCCCAACTTTATTTCTTTTTCCCTTCTCCTTTAAAAGAAAATAAAAGATCAAAAATTTTAGTAAGGGTGACGTGATGCCATTCCATTGAGAATTGAAAAAAATCACTAGATGGTCCTAAATGCGTTTTAAATTAAATAAAACATTAGTTTGGTATCTATTCCCAGTCTTCTCGTCTATTATTTTTGTTTTGATGAAGAGTTTCACGAAATTCTGAGTTGAAGTGTGATTGATGGGTGGCAAGTAATTTGGTTAAAATGGAGGAACTGGCCAACTCATGTAGCCGGTTGTTTGGTTTTAGTGTTAGGTCGTATGAAGTTGCACACTTGCACCCTGATTTGTTGTGTGAATCAAAACGAGCATATTCAAGTATAGCTTACCAAACCAAACCAAGCCCGACCCCAGAGCCTGATTTAATGAGTGCCACCAATTTCTTTGTACAAATTTTTATTGGAAACGACCCAGTTATTATCAAATAAATTGTGAGAATCATTAATTTAGATAGTGTGTGTTTGTAAGGAAAAATGTGGGCAGGTGAAGGAAAATTAGTTATTTTTTTCGTTTGTGTATGTTTCTTCAGTACGAAAATTAAAAAATTTTCCTATATTTTGCTTCAATTTCTTGCATTTCATGTCCTATAAAATTTGTAGAACTTTAAGGAAGAATGGTTGGTTAGATACGAAAACTTTACTAACTGTTGCTCATTATCACCGGGTTCTCATTTTCTTTCAAATTTTTTCTTGATAACCAAACATTTTAGGGAAAAAGATTTTTATCTTTACTTCACTTTCTCTCACTGCACTTGCTTGCATGACTTTCACTCTATTCAAACAAAGCCTGAGGGATGTGACTGGCTATTGAAATTACTTCTATGTTAGTGTGTATTTTGGATACAGTTTAGCTAACGAGTGCTTTAACTGCCACTTATTAAAAAGAGGATCAAGTATTAAATTTTTTTTTAGAAAAGTGTAGTTGACTTTGAAAAATGTCCATATGCAGTGGTGCAATAATGATTGTACATATTGGTATAGTAAGTTAGGTGTACTTTTAAGTGTGTTGACTCGCTTGCCCTGAGTTTAGTTGCTAGGATCGCGATCCGGATCGTTGGATCTTGCGATCCTACGATCCGGATTATGACTTTCGATTTCGATCCGATTTTAATACGATTCTACCAGTTAAAGATATTATGATAAAAATTTTAATAATTTGATCATTATTTTGTATAGAAAATTCTGCTATTTGTTGCATTAGAAACTAGATTCAAAAAATTTTAAAACCACATAATTATGTTATGATAATTCCTTACCTATAAAAATTGGTGAATCTTTAAAAATTGGTATTTAATTGTCTCATTAATAAATACTTAAATGATACGCGCGCGCACACACACATATAAAGTCAATTTTTTTACCTACCTTGCCCAGTAATTGCATTTGGACTCAAAATTGAGAAAGAACAATATTTTTAATTTAATCAGATTCATTTACAATATGTCACATGTAGTTCCAAAACTTTTATTTAATTTTTAGATTATCCCAAATATTTTAGATAATACGATTGTAACCTCAATTAATAATACTATTATAGTGATTGTACATGAATTGCATTATTTATTGCTGTATATGTGAATTGTAAATATCAAAATTACTAGTAAGATTATTTTTTACGATATTTATAGGATCGATCGATCCAACAATTCGATCCTCTGATCCGATCCTGTAAAGTAAAAAACGATCCAAAATAGAATTTCGATTTTAAAAACCTTGGCCTTGAGCACCCATTAAAAAAAAAATTCTTTGGGATAAAAGAAATAAGTTCGGCGAAGTTACTGACAACCAAATAAAATATATCATCTTTCTGACCCCTTTCAGACTGCAAGTCGTACCATAGGAAAGAGGAAGAAGAGGCGCTTGAAAGTCAATTCAGGAAACTTATTCTCGCCTGCTTAAGCTGGGTCTTGGTGGCCGACCTTGGCCATATTATCGACCAAGTTAATTTCTCATCCAAGATGCCTATGTTCAACTCTAACTTTTCATGTTATCTTAAATTTATGGAAATAATGCCAGTCTTAGTATTCAATGTTGTTGATCATTAATATTTCGTCTAAAGCAAATCTCATCCTTAAAGTTTCTGATTTTCGGCACATTTAAGGCAAGTAATAGAAATTCACTAATGACTCGTGATCAACATCGAATTTTCATGAGTTAACAATTTTGACTTTGCATTTTTTGTCTTTCCAATTTTTAATTTCAAGTCATTATATTCTCCTATATTTTAAATAGTGACATTAAGGGTTTTAGAATAAAATGATATGCAAATTAGAACTACATTGTGTTAAACGGTTAATAGAACTTCTGAGTAAACTTATTTTTCTTCCTTTTTTTATTTCATTTATTCGTGTCACCAGTATCTCATGTATTTGATCACTTTTGCATAGTTAGTCTCAAATTTGTTATCACATATGTATATTATTATTTTGCATTATTCACTATAATTTTTTTACTTTTGGTGATAATTGAACAATTGATTAAGTTTGTTTTAAAACATAAATAATATAAACTATTGGTAAATTAAGTTGATTTTGGGGGAAGGATTGGGTTCGATAGTAATGTGGAATGTGGAAAGGATTATACATACGAGATCATTAGTTCAAGATCTTCCACTTAAAAGGTTGATTTTGTTTTCTTTTACATTTCAATAGGTTGTCCATGAGTTCAAAATGAAATCAGTATTTTGTAGAATTATTTGAATAATTAAATGATTATCAAAGTAAATAGATATTAAAATAAATATTTTAAAACTATAGTATTGGTTGGATTTTTATTGGTAGGAAAATAACCAATAATAAAAGAAATTTATTCCAAAAATTGCTAGAAGCACTTCACATTGGTATGTACATTTAATATTTTTATAATCACAATGGATAACTATAAAAATTTGATAGAATCTGCATAATATATGCAAAATTTGTATAGCATTAATTATAATAAACTTATATTTCAAAACTATAATTATTCTTTTCTTCACTAATTTTATTTTATCTAGTATCAATATATTGTCTTTAATTATAATTTATATTAATAAAAAATTCAATTTATTCTATGATAAGGTTGTGCCAATATAATCACAAGTTTTTGTGAAATTTTACAAAATTTTAGAAAAGTATTTGTTGCATATTTAATTCAATCACATATCATTTCATCTTAGAAGGCTTAATTGTAGCTACTTAAACCTAAGAGACCATATTGATTGATACTTCAAATATGGGGAAATAGAAATGCTACTTTAAAACTCTTGACTAAGGCTAAATTGGTTTTGACGATTAATTGTTATGATTTTTTTGTTGATTGTCCTAAATCTATTAAAAATTGAAAACTCTGGACATTGATTTATTTTGATCATAAGCTAGGGAAAACATACTAAATATTAGAGATCAAAATTGCAATTTTTCCTAAATTCATTATTCTGGAATCATTGCACCAATGCATGTACTGGCATAAATTAGGCGACAACTAAGAACTTTTTAGCTAAAATTTAGGTGACGACTGAATCCTGTGTTCTCTATTATTTTTTTAAAAAATTTTGTGTAAGCACCCAAAATATAAGAGCTGAACTGATTATAATCTTTTACCATTTACTTCTTGAATTCAAACAAATTTAGTGAATGAAGATTCAAAATTTAGAAGACAACAGACTAATTTTTTTTCCTTTTAATCATTAGATAAGAGGATTTAGAATGGAGGGATGGATTAGGAGATATGGAGAGAAAGGAGTCTAAGTAAGGTATTCCAAATTTAAAACCTCTCACTTACACACACACGCATACACAAAAAAGATTACGTGTTTAATCGGGCCAAGGGAGTCTAGACTCTAGAGGAGTCTAGACCACCAAATTTAACTGGGCCATGGGAGTCTAGGAAGTGGTCCTCATCATTAGACTAAAAAAGTCCATTACTGCACACCCTTGGAACGCAAGTTTTACTTTACATTTCACGCTGTGACCAATTCACCTGACTACTTTGGTTTGCCTCTTATTTTGTGCCCTTTAGGTACAAAATAAAAGAATCAGTGTTATTTTTTTTCTTCTATTTTTTATCAGCGCATACTCTCCCACATTTGATATTTTGGATCAAAAACTACTATAGATGTCTTTTAAAAACTAGTGTAACTATTTTTCAAAAACTTTTTTAGGTTGTTTTTGGGATAATTTTTGTGGTATTTTTAAAAGTAAAAATTTATTTAGGGCAATTTTTTGGGGCATTTTTAAAAATAAAAATTAATTTTTGGGACATTTTTAAAATTAAAAATTTATTTGAGATATTTTTGGAAGTATTTTTAAAATTTATTTGAGATATTTTTATAATTAAAAATTTATTTGGGACAATTTAAGAATAATTTATCTGAGGTTTTTTTTTTTTTAAATTAACCCATCCCTCCACTCCCTCTCTCTTCCCTCCCCTCTCTCTTTCTCCTCTCTCTCCTCCAGGTCTGATCGAGAGGAGGGGGCAATAGGAAGGGAAGGGAAGGAGGGAGAGAGGAGAGGAGAAAGGTGAGGTGGGGGGAGAGGAGAAAGGAAGAAGGAGGAGAGAGAGAGGAGAGGGAGGAAAGAAATAAAGGAAAAAAAAAAAAAGGAGTTTTATGTCAGGAGAGAAGAGAAGAGGAAAGAAAGAAAAAAGAAAGGGAAAAAGAAAAGGAAAAGGAAAAGAAAAAATAAATAGAAAAAAATTTTATTTGTGTATATGTTAGTTATTTTGAAATATTTGTGTATGTGTAGTTATTTTTGGAGTTATTTTTAATTGATATATTACTGTATATTATTATTTTTAGTTGATATATTACTGTATATTAGACTGAGCAACCAAGTACAGCCGTTGGTTCCTTGAAAGGCAGCCGGCACGGGGACGGAGGAAGAGTGGGCAAAGATGCAACGATAGTTGGATGCCTCGTTGGTTACTGTTGAGTGTGGGCTTAGTCCTCTGGGCCCAATTGACTCTCGCAGGCCGGGGCCGGGGCCGGGGAGGAGTGGGCCACACAGGAAATCTCTTAATTCAGGCCCCCTGGTGGGTCCAAAGTGTCACGTGCAGATGCCAGAGTGGGTTAAGTTGAACAAAGAGCCGCAGCTTAACAAAATCTTCCGTAATCCCCTCATAACCAATCGCCTTTGCGTGCCCACGTGGGGCTTCTGACCCCACCGGATGACATCACCGTATCATTTCCCGATTATTATATTGCTATTTTATTAGAAGTTGTTTTTGACACCATCACCAACTCACATATTATTAGTAGTATTAACTTGCTGTTCGGAACTTTTTATCGGTCCAGTAGTTTCTTCTGTTTTCGTCCAAATGCTTTTCTTCGTTTCTCCCTTTCCCCTTCCATTGAACCCTTCCATCCTCTCCTATCCAGCTTGATTGCTCTTATTTTTGCTCTATTTTCAGCTCTACTCGTGGACGTATTCCACACAAATCTCTGGTGTGGTCACTTGAATTGAAAGTCTTGAAGAACTTAGCTCCCAAGTCCTGAGTGGAAGCTAGTTAGCTTTCCCTGGAGCCGTTTAACATGGCTGATTCTTCATCACCTCAGGAGTACATCCATCTGGTAAGTGCAGCTAGTGATCAGTATTCTACTAACATACTTGATAGAAGTACTAGAACAGCAACTACCTCCTTTTTTTTTTCCCTCCTCTTTTTATGAATGGATTTACAAAGGTAGATGATAGGAGATTGGATCATGATATGCAGATTCAGCATCTGATAGAAGAGTGTATCGTGTTCAATATGAGCAAAGAGGAATGCATGGAAGCTCTCTTCAAGCATGCAAATATCAAGCCGGTCATTACTGCCACCGGTTAGTAGCCGTCAACTTGAGCAGAAGCTCTAAGTTGACTCTAAACCCTTCTTCTGTTTCCCATCCCTTCTTCTGGCCATGCTTTTAGAGACAGACCTTAACTATATAGGTTGAAACACACGAACCCCACTTGGTTATTCATTTATAGCTGTTTATGATGATCTACGTGCTTACGCAGCTGATCAGCTAGAAAGCACATGCATACTTGTTGTGTGTGAGATTGGCCTTTAAGGGACCAAGTTGTCTTCTTGCTGGTTTGTCATTAGGAAAAGAAGGAATACTATCAAGTTTTGATATTCAACTGATTAAACGATAATTGATCCGCAATTTCCAAGACCACACGCTTAAACAGTTTTGGACTTGTGGGATCTCAAGTTTTTGAAAAACAAATAATGAACAAGTTAAAAGAGGCTACTGTATATATACTGAATTAATGATTTGTGCTCTCCGCTATTCGTTTTGCCTGCTGGGTGACGATGATCCAGTGTGGAAGGAGCTGGAGAAAGAGAACAAGGAGTTCTTCGAAGCATACACGAAGAATAGGGAGGAAAGAGCATCTGAGGTGGAGACAAGACAAAGGATTCACAAGATGCTGTTGAATTCTTCTGCTCCTACTAAAGATGCCAACAACGAGGATGATTAGTTTGGTTTATTTTATTCATGTCAGAATTCAGACAAAACGTCGCAGGACTTGGGAGCCGTTTACGAAATTGGGATGGAGTCCCTCTCCCACGTCCTACCGTTAAAAGCTCTGGGGACTGCCGCCGTCCAAGTCAAGGCCCACAGTATAAAGTATAAACAGCTACGCTCTCTCTCTCTCTCTCTCTTTTCCCGTCCTTCTTTACATTAGTCCGCAAGTAACAGATCCATCGGCCCTCGGTGGCTAACGTCGTTGGCAAGTGTAGGCTGGCACGTTGGTGACATGTGGCTTCACCCGCATTGCCGCACTTTTCACGTGTCCGTCGTCCATGGGATGTTCTCCACCACCACACTAATTATTTATCGTTTTGCCATTCCCCCATCTTCTTTCATTACTAGTACTTGTAAATTCTAAGGCTATTTTCTTGCTTTCTTGGAACACTAGTGATTTTCTGCTGTCTCTGATGAATTAAATCAACTGAAGAAGGGACCATTTAGGTGGTGTTATGTCATGTCTCTCTCAATTGTATGTGTCGTTTTTCCTTATTTTTTGACGTATTCGTATCACACTTTCTTCCTTGTCCAAGCCTATTAGCAACTTTTAAATATAATAAAAATAAAGTAAAAACTTTCCCCGAGCCCACATTTTCGAAGGGTATAATAATTGGAAAATTCTATATTAAGCGACATTACAGATATAAAAATAAACTAAATAATGGTCGACCTCCTTTAGGGATTTTTATTGTGTCTATTGTTTAATAATATTGTGATTTAGATTCGTCTTTTGTAAGTAGATTCATAATAACATATTAAAATTTGATTGGGGGAGAAATTTTTTATTTGGCAAAATGCACGACGCTCATTTTCTAAAACGTGATCGAACCAAACATTTTGCAACTTCATTCAGTACGTTGATCGTTTCTACAACATTTGTGCTATATATGCAAGAGTTCGAATTGCCGCGTTTAATTGAAATTGATCCTTCTACATTATACAGGGATGCAAAGTGTTTGTGTGAATTTGCATTTTCACATCCTTAATACAAATTCCTAGCTTAATGTTTAGATACTTTAGGAGATGCAATTTAAGTGTTAAAAATGAGTAATTTTCAACTTCACCCAATGAAGATTGAAATCCACTACTATTTCTCACGATTGGTAAGAATCTCTATAAGCGACTTGCCGTTTTAGAGGTACGACCTAATTTATGGTGACTAGAGTAGAACCACCCAACCTTTTGGAAGCTATTATTGTTTGTGGGTCTAGGCAGCAAACAACCGATGATTGACTATGCTGTTACTGTCGCTACCGTCGTCCAGGTGCCGGGAAATAGAGATCAATTGTCATATAAGCATGTTTTTCAGGGTGGCTTGAGCTCCCCACGTATTTGTGTTAGTTTTGAGTTCTAAGAGAAGGGTGATTGGTGGACTCAATGGCCTTTTCCATCACAGGGAAATTTTGAGCTCAGAAGCAAAGCGGCGAAGCTAGACGTCCAAAATGTGGGAAGAAGAAAGGAAACAAAACTTAGAGATTAACCCTCAAGCTTTCTAGTTTTCATATTTCAAAGTGCTAGAGAAATTTTATCCTGGTTTGGTCTTGTCAAGTGACTGGTCAAAATGCTGCTTTAAATACAAAGGCACCAATCCAAGAGGACCACAATAGACATCAAGTGTGCATTTCATTTTGGTATCATTTGGGACCCTAAGCCTCAAGGAACATATTTTAAACGATTACATCGTCTCCATTGAAGAAGTCAGAACTCAAAACTTCAGACGTTTTTGGCATTTTGACAATATATATATATATACTAGAAACTGGCCGGCTGTGCAAGGCACAGCCAATGCCCAATGTGTTGTAAAAATGCTGAAAAATTTATTGTTATTCTCAGTTTTCGATGGAGATATAATTATATCTATATCGAAAATAATTTGCTCATGTAAAGGTTCAAATTCTAATTAGAATAAATAGTCATTTATCTAAATAACTGAGAGCATTCAAATTATAAGTCAACAATGAAAGTTCATATATAGTCAGCATATGGTTTTTTGGTGTTGCTGTTGTTGTTGCTATTTATTATAAGTCTTCTGCATGTTAGCATGGTTCCCCGTTATCTCTGAGTGCTTGCGTTGCTACTCCTTGTATCCCTAAAAAATAAAAATAAAAAAATTTGGAGACAAGTGAATATAAATTGCGATTCTCGGTTATCTGCAAAATGATCATGCACCATAGGTTCAAAGGTCTAGACCATATGAAACCAGTTGCCAAGTATCAGAATCTACTTGTTGTCATGCTATTTAATAGAAAATCATTCCAGCGCTAGTTTATGAATAGGACTGAAGGTCACTAACCAAGACAAAAAATCAAATAACTGAACCAATGGAGTATCAAAAATTTAAGGCCTAAAATGGTGAATCAATACAAAAGTTTTAATTAATAACACCAAGTCCTATTATTTTTCATAATAGGATAGCGGTCGATGTGCTCAAAGTGTAATTTTATGTGTACAATTATTTTCTATAAATATCTGATAGGAATTAAGAAGACAGAAATATTCAGATTCGAAAGCAAAGTTGAGACATTTGGAAGAGAAAGTGACATGATGGATGTTTAACTAAGGAGTAGTCCTGGCAACAATGATACCACCTTTCAACTAAGAACATTGAGGCTGTAATTTGATTAGCAAGACAACACATCGAAGGTTTCAAATAAATAGGAAATAAAAAAATCCAATCTAGCAAATGAAAAAATAAAATTTTGATGGGTTTTTTACACATGCCTGATAGTAGCAAATGCAAACATTCAGAAGAATAGAGCAATTGGTAATACTGGAGACAGCTTGAATTCAAAGCGAAGATGCACATTTTTTACCGAGAAGTCATGACAAAAAGGGGAAAATTAGTATAAAGGATAAACAGGGAAATTTAAACAAAAAGGAATACTGATAAACAAATAGAAATAAGTAAGCAATTCGATAACATTGTGGGATAATGTGAAGTGAAGATATGTGTTAGCAGGTCATTTTCAAATCATTGCTCTCGTTAGCCAATGAAGTCCCTTTTGGGGAAAAAAGGGGTTTTGTTTTATTTCCAAACAAATTCATCGTCAACTTACAGATTCTTTTAGGAGAATAAACAATTCTATTTCATACAACAACTAAATGAAAAAAAAATTAACAACTAATGTTATTCTAGTTTGTCTGACTCGTATCCTAATTGCAGAACCTTACGATTAATACCTTTTGGGTTAACCCCATAAAAAGAATTTTTAAGTATCGCAGTAGCACAAAAAAAAAAATAGACCAATATAGGTAACTGAAAAGATGCTGCAGTTAAGGTTCAGAATTAAGCATGTATTCCATTTTATCTGGTAATGGTTTTGTTTGAATTTTTTGGTCACTGAACAGGAAGTTAATTCCAATAATAGAAAAAATTGTAATTATGTTTCTTGTGATTTCGAATTTTGGCCTCCAAGAGAAAATAGACAAATATAATAAAACACATTCGAATATAAGAAAGATCATCTAGCAACTTTTGATCGATAGTTAGTTCACAGTAGGCACATCTCACGATTAGTCAACAGAAAGGGAGTACCGATGTATAACCCATAAAACTTAGAATTGAAAGCTATAGATAAACTTTTTCTCTAGTGTGAAAAAACTTTTAAAAGAGGTAGAGGTGTATGCCTTGCAACCATAGCCAAACAATCTAATACGAGCTCATAAGCTGGGTGTGATGGTTAGAAGTATTGTCGATCCTCTAACTGCTAAGGCGAATGAAAAAATAAAACTCAGAAATGTAACAAAAAAAAAAAAAAGAGACGAACTTTTTTGACACCTGACATACCAGGAAAAAACTCCAATATTCAGAAACATGTATAAAGTACTTTTAAAAGTAGTTTACAAGCTCCATGATCACTGATTTAAGAGGACAGTAACAGAGATGAACAAAGCTAAGCAAAAGTGGTAGGCAGAATGTAGACAAATAATTGAAAAATACCTTTGTTGAGTCATAAGCTTTCTTTCAGCCATGATTCTTCACTTGAGCTCCCAAGCAAAGAACTGAGTTGATAAATATCCCCAGTCATAGACTTGTTTTGCTTTATGTGGTGGATAAAAAAAATCTTCTGTTTTTTTGCAGCAGAGCTAAAAACTCGAAGGAGCTGAAAAAAAGGGGTAAGAATGGATAGGATAATTAGGAAACTTACCCAGTGTAGGAGAATGTAGCGCAACAAAAGCACAAAATTTTTTGTAGAAACAAAAATGCTCATATGAGCAACAGGCAAAGGTAACAACAAGAAGAGATTTTTATTACATGAGAAGACATCGGTTTATCCATTTCTCGACTGAAATTAAGAGGCAGTCTTTTTTGTTCTACCAGTTTGTGATGCGCACTGTTCATGGGCTAGAAACACACAGCCAACAAACAGAATAGGTAAATTCATTCTGAGCTAAAAAAAAAAAAAAGAGAGAGATGGACTGAATTATGGTGGTTGTCATCTGGAAGATAAAAGTTTGTGTGCCAGAACAATAGATAGTAAAGACATATGCTGGAGATGGATATTCAATACCTGAATGATATCTTGTTGCATCTTCATATATTTTTAAAGTATTCAAGTGCATGTGTTCCAGTATTTCCAATTCCATTCACCCTATTTAAGTAATAATATTGGTAACAGGAAATGCATAACTGCCATGAATAAAATGTCTGACTCGTAAATGAAAAAACATGAAATAGAATAGCATTCCTTACCGAGTCCCTGGTTTACTCATAAAAAAAGATGATTTTTTTAGGCAATAATGACCAAAAAAGAGCCATTTCGGTTCTAGGCCATAATAGGCTCAGTAATATCATGACACATATTGGCAAACTACTAATAAAAAAGGTTAGTCAACCAAATCAAATGTAGTGGAAGGAAAGCAATACCTTCGGGTATAGCAGAGCAGAACAATATGACAAACAAGAAGGATCCCGATCTTTGAATGCCTGAGAAATAAAGGAATGCATGTAAGAACCATATCAACCAGAAAACATTACTACAACTTTCATAAAAAATTTGAACTGACTTTGTGGAGCCAATTAAACACCTGTATATCATGGCGAATTGAAGGTTGAATTCCTCCATCATGCATTATTACATCAGAGAAAATATCCAGTAACTGTGTTGCCAAAAGTGTGGGATTCTGCAGACGATTGGCGAGGACAAATGCGAATGCATGCTCTAAACAGTGATGTGACAATATGCTTGCATACAAGAAGCTGCTTAAAATTGGCTCCTATCCTGCCTGAAATTTTGCATATCAGAAATAACGATAATATAGTATCAAAAGCTTTTATAAAATACAAAATATCCCTCAGACAATGATACCTATATGATGACATCGTCTAAGTCATATTTCTCTATTAAGGTTAGAATGCACTTCTGCATTAGATTTTCATACTAATATATCTTTTCATCTCTGCATTTTTCTCACTTTTTCCTCCTTTTTGTTGATTGGTGCACACAAACCATTTTTAGGGCGACTTCGACCCCCTCCAAAACAAAAACACAAGAATATCTAAAAAGACGAAAACTAAACTTCAACCAAAATGAGTAGGACTTCTTGAGCCTGTAATCTACATATTCAGTGTTAGATCTAAAGTAGTATTTTCTCTTATCAAATAATTACATAAGAAATTAAGAAATATAACTTCATTAAATGGACAAATGCTTCAGATTTAGTGTTCTGAGAAAATGTGGAAATGCTTCCACTACAATCCTCAAAAATGTCATAGGCCATAAAAGTAACTAAACAAAAAAGAAAAGGAAAGCAGAAAAAGCCTAGAATTAGTCATTATATTGCTTTTGAAGGATAAAAATCTTTTCTTTTCATCTCTAACCAGTCTTTCCTCCTCTTCATCGAAGCCGTTTTCATTATTTTTACCAATTTCATCTAAAAACAACCATATTTCTGGAGGCATATAAATTTGGAAACAAAATGGACTACATAATAAATATTACAATAACTGAAGTGAGTATACTTAGAATCACTGCTACTTATAAATGTTACCTCATGCTTAGCTTCTTCTTTGACAGCATCCCAGATAGGGTCACCGGGTTTACAACCCGACTTGGCAACCGAGACCACTAAATTCGGGTCATGCTCCAAAACAACACCAACAGCATAAACAGGAAACACTTTCTCCAACCTCAACTCGCCTGGCTGCTGCTTCTTGGACTTGGACCCACAAAAAATCTCCACCTTTTCCTCCTCCTCCTCCGTCCTCTCTTCCTCTTCCAAAACTGTGTGAGGTGCGTGTGAGGGTTAGAAGTATTGTCCTTCTTCTAACAGCTAAGGTGAAAGAAAAAATAAAACTCACAGATGTACAAAAAAAAAAACATAGACAAATACTTTTTCGATACCCCACATACCAGGGAAAAAGTCCAATATTCAGAAACATGTATAAAATACCTCTAAAAGCAGTTTACAAGCTCCATGATCACTGATTTAAGAGGACAGTAACAGAGATGAACAAAGCTAAGCAAAAGTGGTAGGCAGAATGTAGACAAATAATTGAAAAATACCTTTGTACAGTTGTAAGCTTTCTTTTAGCCATGATTCTTCACTTCGGCTCTGAAGCAAAGACCTGAGGTGCTAAATATGCCAAGTGATAGACTTGTTTTGCTTTAGGATAGTGATTTTTAACTTGCAATGGCTTGTTGGCCTATCTATGTCAATCAAGCTGATAATTTTGCCTAAATGTCTCATTTATAAACAGGGTTTTAGATATGTGGCATGTGGTCCCATGGTTAGATCCTCCTACAAGGCTGGCGAGTACTATATCAAATCCATGATTGAGTCAGACCGTGCTGCATCATCTTCATAGATTCTATACCTGGAAACAGCTGAGTGGTGCTATGAAACAGGAATCATATTCATGGTACTTTTCTCAATTAGTTGTCTTTTTTGAATCCTAGTATCACAACTATAGTTGAACCCAAGCCATTAAACTTTGGGGACTTACCAAGTTATCTGTAGCAATTGTGTCTGTATGTACAGCTACCTTAGCGCAAGGGTTCCAGTAAAATACGTGCTACATGCTATAACAGTAGGCATGAGAATGAATCTGTGATGCCTAGGATGATTTCTGTTCCTATATTTGCATATATACACAGTTCCATGAAAAAAATGGCTGACTCATAAATGAAAAAAACATGAAATACAATCACATTCATTACCGAGTCGCTAGTTAACTCATAAAAATAGATGATTTTTTTAGGCAAGAATGACCAAAAAAGACACATTTCAGTTATAGAATGCATCTATTTTTTACAACGACAATTATGAAGATTGCCAAAATACATGAAAGAAAGTAATTATAATGGTAGTAGTAAAGGTTACACATACATAAGCAAGCTAAATTCGGATTTTATCGATAGGAGCCAGCAGCAATCATCTTAAAATCCGAAAAACATACCTTAACATAAGAAGAGCCAACGTCCAAAAAATTCGGCAAGGGCAAAGAGAAATTACGCGTGTAAGAATGGAAAAAAAAAAAACAAAAACAAAAGATGATCAGCAATATTGTAGGAAAAAAGGGATCTATTTTGTGTATAAGAAAATAAAAGAACCTAAATAAGAGGAGTTAAGAGTATATCCTCTTGAAATCCCAGAAGGATATCCACACAAATTCTTTGAGTAAGAGAGAAAACTAAAAACAAATCGGAAATGAAACCTGAAATTTGCTTCCTTGTTGGCGGAACTTGTTTTCTATTTCGCAGAAGAGATTGTGAAGGAGATGAACAATTGCATATATGCAATTCCTTCAGTGCTTCTTGTTGTTTCTAAACTAAAGAGTACAAAACCTAATGGGCACCATCTGGAATTCCCATCAAATCAAATCGGGAGTTAGGTTTACTTCAATCATTTTTTGGTCAACAAATATCCCATGGGCACAATGAATGATCAGGTACAGACTAAGCACATCAGATGGCCACAAATGTTCCATGGATAAAAAGCCCTAATTTGTTGGCGTAAAAGCAGATGCAATTGTACAAAAAATTTGGTAACTTCCATGGCAATCATTAGCACTAAGAGCTTAGGCACGTCAATTTGCAGAGAAGATGGAGTAAGAGTTTGGGTGAAAAATCACCGACTCACTGATGGAGAAACAAGGGTAGCTCACCTACCGTCTGTGGTGTTCTCAGTTGTCTGTACAAGTGAAAGACGAAGGAAGAAAGAACAGGGGAGGATGAGCAGACCAAAAGACGAAAATGCCCCCTAATAGTGTACAACTGTTTAAGCCCCTTTGGTTTTGTGAAGGGCATCATCGTAATCTTAAATAAAAAGACAGAAATAGTCTCAAATAGGTGACTACTATTTGCAGCAGACAAACCTTTATCAGGCCATTTTTGTCAAAATCCTTTGCCAAACAGTAACTCCCCTTTCTGATGCTGCCACGTGGCTAAATGTGGAGGAAGGAGAGTTGTGTTTTTATATATATGTAGGATATAAAAGAAAAAAAAAAGAAACCCATAAAAGGACCTTTAAGTGTTGCTAGGGCTTTTTTTTTTTTTTTGGGCCGCGTTCTGTTTGATTATGGCAAACACGAGTCCCAACAATAATGTAATTTGGGGAACAATTGTGACGGTAGCCCAATACTGAACAATTCTCCATTAGTCACCAAGCATTCACGATAATGTCAATGACTAAAACCCAATCAGCGTCCCGCAAGAAATGGCGGCACAATAAACTGAAGTCAGCAACTGAAACTGTAAATTGAAAGCCCAACAGCACGTAAAATCCGTGGAGTGGTCTTCCAGAAACTTTTCACTTGCAGAGCCTTCAGTTTCTTTCTCCTCATTTTCTTCATTAGCCAACCCCTCCCCCCAACCCCTCACCCCTCACCAGGGTTTTAGGCCCTCCCCACCCTCTCCTCTCCTGTTTCTTTACAACTCTCTTAAAAACGATAGAACCCTAACCCCCCCAACCACCACCACGACCACCACCGGCAGCACCAGCACCACAATGAATTGCACCGGTAAACCAGTTGCTGCTAAATTAAACCTGGGTCACCAGGCCCTCATCCCCTCAGTCCATCACCACCGTCCACTCTTCTCAAGACCCATCTCTTCTCTCTCCTTCAGAGCCCCACTTCCATCTCAAACCCCATCTTTCAAATTCACCCCCATCACAGCTTCCTCCTCGTCCTCATCTGAATTCCCGCCGTCAAACTCCGCTGACAATGAAAACCCCAAGCCCCCTCTCTTTAACAAACCCCTAAACCCTCTGCAAAACCTTAACCCTTATTTTTCCCAAACCCTAGCCACATTCCCGTCCTCCTTCATCAAATCCACCCTCATTGCAGCCACGGCGGCTGCTGCGATCTTCTTTTCGAGGTTCCATTTCTTTAATGTCAAGCCAGCCTTCGCCTCCTCTGCTGGGGCAGCTGCCCCTGCTGTTGAAGCTGCCTCAAAGGACGCCCTTGATGAGGCAGAAAGGGAAAAGGCCATTGAAGAGCACTTGCTTTCCCACCCAAATGACGTCGAAGCCCTCCGAAATTTAATGGAAATTCGAATTAAAAGCCGGAAAATGCAGGAGGCCATTATGATTGTGGAGAAATTGATAGAACTGGAGCCGAATGAAGTGGAGTGGCCTTTGATGAAGTCTCATTTGCATGTTTACAGTGGTGAGCTTGAATTTGCAAAAAATGGGTTCGCTGGGATCATATCAAAAGACCCTTTTCGCGTGGAGGCGTATCACGGTCTTGTAATGGCTGCATCCCAGGATGATTCCACTGAGGAATTGAAGGATATTGAGAAGAAGATTGAGGATGCAATGAAGCTGTGTAAGAAAGAAAATAAGAAGAGTGATTTCAGAGATTTTAAGCTTTTGCTTGCACAAATTCGAGTGATCGAAGGGAAGTATGACGAGGCACTGAAATTTTATCAGGAATTAGTTAAGGAGGAGCCAAGGGATTTTAGGCCGTATTTATGTCAAGGGATAATATACACTCTGTTGAGGAAGAAGGATGAGGCTGAGAAGAATTTTGAGAAGTATCGTAGGTTGGTACCAGAGGGGCATCCTTATGAGAAGTATTTCGAGGATAATATGATTGCAACAAAGGTTTTTGCACAAAAGGTGGAGAATGACAGGGTTCGCTCAAGGAGTTGAGGATGTTTATCAGGCGTCAAGAACGGCTTCCTATTGTCTGGTGGGGAATTGCGATACGCTAAGGTTTTTGGTTGCTTTGCTATGTTTCTACTAAATGGTATTTTGGACATTGAGGTGGGAGGGTTTTTTGGTTGTTCCCTTTTTCTTTTCTTCCTTTTTAGGCTGTTACGTGGATTTGTACTTACTGTGGTCAAATGGAGGTAACATTGGGTGGGGAGATTTTGTGGTTGTGGCAATGAGAGTATTGGCTGTTGGGCTCTCTGATTGGATTGGTATTCTCTACAACTGCTTTAATCGATGAAGAAAGAAAACAAGAAGCATCCTGTTTTATGTTTTTGAAGCCCTATTCATGGTGCTGTATTTATGCAATAAGATACCCACAAGTCTAAATCTTGTGTTTAGAACACATTGGAGTAAGCCTGGACTCTGCTTGGTTAGAAATCTGCTTCAGTAAAATCCTAATTAATGTAGGAATGTAGCCTTGACAAGCGCTCCTGTCAAAAGATTGAAATGCTGAAGTTTATTGACTTTTACTTTCATCAATGCTATCTTTCATGTTAGTAGCCTAGTGGTATGAAGTATGCTTTTTGAAACTCTGCCAGTTATAATATCACTTCTGCTGCCAAGAATCTTTGTTGCCGTGGCAAATGTATGCCGTCCTATGAAAGTTCTGGGGCCAGATTTCTGAGTGAAATCATGACATTTCGTGTTAGGATTCCAATGGTTTTTCGTTTTGGTTGGCTAGAAGGGAAGTATTAGCTAATTGTTGGTACTTAGATTGAACCTGATGATTATCAGTGGTTTTGCTTTTATTTTGTGTTTACTTAGAACTAAAAAGCGGTGTTTGACTGGACAACTTAATTTAGTTTTAATTTTGTCTTGCTTTTCTCACTGATACAATCAAACAGAATGAGTTTTTAGTATTGATGATTGGTCTAATACCCCTTTATGTGCTGTTTCCTGCTGCATCAACCAAAGATTTCTCAGCCCTGTTTTAGGATGTAATATACTTCAAGCTTGTAATCAAAAGTAAGGATTATGCATTCTGATGGAGATCCTGATGTGGAGATTAGATGGACATTGGGATGATGCTGGTGGTTTTATTTAGATGGATAGGTTTATGGTTAATGCTCTTAATTTCCTGGTTAGGTTGTTGCTAAGAATTCGAGTTCCCAACGAAGTTACCAAAAAAAAAAGTTGCAACAAACAGCGTATGCCTCAATGTTTGGGGAATTTGAATTAAGGGAGTTAGGAATAATGATTCACGTCTAAGCTGAGTCAAAAAGAGATTTCTGCAGATTCTGTACTCCATTCTGGCAGACTACTATATGGTGGTGATGAGTGATTCTATTCTATACAGCGTATCCATTCATTCCTTGTACATGCCTTGCTTAAATCGGGAGTCCGTGTTTATTACATTTGGGCTTCCCGACATCTATCGTGCTGGATCCGACTTCAGCTGCAAACTGTAAACTGCAAATGATTTTTTTGTGCTTTGGTAACTTTCTAGCCTCAGAGGCTTTGGAGGTGAAGGAGTTGTACGAGGCTTGGATCCTTGAATCGCTAGAAAATGTCACGGGGCGCCGCTGCCGTTAATTCGTTCTCAAATCTGGCATCTCCAAGGTTTTGATGCGGGAGAAGAAGCTTTGTGCTGTGAAACACAACATCAAAAGATAATAACCTGTTTCCTTCTTCCCAAGAGAGAGTAGGTAAGGAAGGTTGCACTTTAACCTGTTGTGTATGCCCTCTCTCAGTCGGCCCAACAATTTTTGTTTTTAAATTTTTTTTTTTGCAGTGGGCCCGACATCGTGAATGTTGTAAAAGGAGGTTTGGACCCAGGAGTCGTCATCTTGCAAGAGCCGAAAAATGGTTTAGCTCCTTAGTTATTTTGGGCCGAAAGACGCTAACTCCTCAGGTCTACATTGATTGGACCAGAGTATTTCCTACTACTGCCACCATACGCTTTCAACGCCTGCTTGCAATCTGTACCAATTAACTTTTTTTTTTTTTTTTTTTTTGGGGTAAGGAAAGTAATGCATAAATCAAAATTAAGCCAGTACATTTTTTTCCCCTTTAGCTTTGCAAGATACCTCTTTAGTGTGAGTGTGTGTGTTTTTGGTCATAATAAAAAGAGGCGAAATTTTTCAGTAGTAGATGACGTCCAACTAAATGACGCCTTGACTTGTGTAATCTTTCACTCTTATGTGCGACTGTCTGGTCTTTTTTTTTTTTTTTTTTTTGGGTGGGGGTAAATTCGGACAGAGCTTTAGGTTGTACTACCACCATATGCAGTAACTTCCATTCTTAGGGTGCGTAGGGGTAAACGAAGACGATTTTCGAAGAGGGGATTCTTGCCGGTTCATTTCCTCGTCTGAAAACAGCAACGGAACAAATGCGTAATATCTAACGGCTACACAGTTGGGGTCCCTCCATGCCTTGTGTTTTTTTTTGGGGGGGGGCGCCGTATTTGCTGTGGTTAAACAAAGCTGATCACATAATTGTCACTCTGATTGATTGAAGGATTGCCACAAGAGAGTAGCATTGAATGGATGGTGAGTTGGGAGTTATACATGTGTGTGTGTGTGTGTCTATATATATATATATATATATAGCATAACAACCTTTTTGCAGGAATTTTGTGTGGCCCTTTTATGGAAAATAAATGAATGTGGTAGCGAGCAGTCATCAATTAAAGCTGATTCCTCGGCTGAATTTGGTAAGCAAGGGCTGCTGCCTGCTGCTTCTTCAATTCCCCCTACTGTGAGTTAGGACCCCTCCAGACCTGGGCTTCCTTGTCATTAACTCCAAAATCCATCTCGATTCAATCGTTCAATTTACCCATTTCTACTCTTTCCATCTTTCATTGCAATTAGTATATCCACAAGTAAGTGTCTGGATATATATTCCTAAACTTCAATCACATTTTATGTACTTTATGCCCACTCTACTTTTTTTTTTTTTCTAATTTTCTTTTATATGGTATTAACATTGTTTCGGTAATGACACGTACTCTAGCCCACGTTTAAGATAGTTTTGTTTTCTACGTGCCATGAAGACTTCAAAGTCCGTCTTGGTGACAGAACATTATTATTTGCTGCAGAAAGTCATTTCTGTTTCCCATTAAGAAAAGAAAACATCGCTACGGTTGCATGCCGCTGGTTTATTTAACAAATTAATACAATCGGCATTTTATGCTTTTGTGCCCTGAACTTAACACCCCTGCCCCGCTTGGGTGTTCGTTCAGGTTCCATCTCCTAACCCTAATCATGCCCTTTCAAAGGCAATGATTGTAGGTTGGGGCCAGCAAACGTACTTTAATTATGAGAATTGCTTTGTCATTATCTTTGTTAATTTATCACTTTTTCAGTCAAAATTATGCGGCCAAACAGCAAAAATTACCCCCCCAACCCAATCCCCCAAAAAAAACCTTTTTTTTTTTTTGGTGGGTTCTTACCTCTTGACGATCCATAATTCAGTACTACTGATAAGGTATTCTCAATTGACTAAACGTTAATGGACAAAACCCAATAAGAGGCGAGGCTAGATTGTAGGTGGATAGGCGTTATAGTTTATTATAGTTTATAGTATTTATAGACATACAACTTCTCGGTTCCAGAAAGTTTTTGTGGAGTTTAGTTCCTGGTGCATGCATGAATTTTTGGCCACAGATCTGCTGGAAATGAAAGGCATGATGCAAATTTTATCAGAGAAAAAGTCTTCCATGTCGAGAAAGAAAGTCACCATGCATTTGTCCTGAAGCAACCGTCCCTTGTCGCATCACCTTAATACATCACACCATAATTAACCAGCTTCCTACTTCTGTACTATACATTTATCTCCCTTCTTCCCATAGTGGCACAGCGAAAGCAGGTGATAGACTTAGTAGATTTAGTACTTTGTTAAATTAAACATGATCCATCTAGTTGTCTTAGGATTACTTTTCTATGGTACTTGAAAAGAGGCAATTTATAAATGAAGAATATTGATAAGAAAAGAAAGAAGATTCTTTACAAACTCTATAACACGTCTCTGTTTGGATTGGTGTTCTGTGAGGAAAAAATTTCTAAATTTACATTTTTTTTAAAATTTTTAATCACTTTTTATCTCACGCGCATCAGTCATCACATTCTAGAAAGTATTACAAAAATTTTCTCCCTAAAAACTCTTTAAAAGCTGCCAACATATATTGGAAGTTACGGCGATTTTGGGAATTCTCAACAAGAAACAGTGGTGAGAAAGCATATAATTGGTGCTGCATGGACATGGGGGAAATTTGCTTTTATGACTGGCAGCAGCATTTGCTTTCATAAGCTGAATGTGGAGACAAAAGAAAAAAAAAAAAATCAAATGATTCTCTATGTTTTGAGCGTGGCTTTCATTTTGTTCCTGGTCCACACAATTTTGGTTTTTCGCAACTTGCTGATCCGACACTGAAATAAAGGAGCCAGTGGCAAGCCGATTAAGAAAAACACCAAACCCGATAAAGGAAAACTAGAAAATAAACGTCATGAGCGTCAAATTAGAACATCACATTCACCTTTGGCTTCTACAAGCGAGAGTCTGTATGGGAAAAAAAAAAACGTACCTAGTTAACAAAATTTTGTCATAAATCTTTGGGGTACTAGTACAAGATTGACCCAATTCAGATCGAAATTAGTTTAAAGAGGACTGCTTGTGAAAGAGGTTGATTGTGCATGATGAGAGTGTGAGGAGATAGACAAGGCATGAGCTTCCATGTTCAACTGATACACAAAAAAAGAGGGGGGGGGGGGTGGGGTGAAAATAGAGTGGCAGAGAGAAACAGAGAACTCAGAATTAGCATTTGGTAGAAACTAGCAGCAGTTCTAGCATTGCCAAGGGAAGTGACTGGGGAGGGAGGAGAATTCAAAACTCGAATTTGGCACGATTACGGGTATTTCAAAGTAATGATTAACCAATGCCAATAACGTGAAACTTTAATCTAAAATTTGTTACTTACCACCTCTTATATTTTATCATTCAGTCCAACTTGAACAGTCGCAGTGATAATAGGTGCTACAATGCTACTAGTACAATAATTCAACTGGTATGAAAAATCGTACAAGAAAAAGTTATCCTATATCAGAAGTCTTTATTGTGACCGACACATAAATAGTGAACCCCAAGCAGTAGGACTAGGCTTGCGTTGCTCTTGGGCTAGGGAAAATAAGGTGAAATTTCACACAGATTTTGTAGGGTCCATGACACGTTTTCTCTTTACGTTTACGAGAAGGGTTTTGGTGACCCGTCAATCGGATTAATGTCGTCGTCGCCAGCAAACAAATTTGCTGATTCTAATCCACGTACATATATCAACACGATCACCATTGGCCACAACTCCCAACAATCAATCATCTAATCCAAGCAATGTACAAATAAAATTTGTCATACTAGCTACGAATATGTTAGGCCAGATTCACCGTCCAAATCAAAATGGACAGCACATAGTTATCTTGAAAGTAATTTATCAAAACTCTCCCCTCCGACGACAAACAAAAAAAAAAAAACAAAAAAACAAAAAAGTAATTGATAGCAGCGGGAAGTGCTTTTCATTGTACATGTATGACACTCGGCTTGCTTATCAGTCCCTCTAATGCAAGGAATTCCGTCTGTTTCGATTCAAGATTATTCGGAAAAAAAAAAAGAAGATTTTTAAAAAATTATTATAACATTTTTTGTGGTATGATATGTGTGAAATATCAAATATAATTAAAAATTTTAACAAGTGATTGAGAAGCGTATTATGTTGTAATAATTTTTTTTTTCCCCAAATAACTTCCAGTTCAAACACATCAAGATCTGCATCCAATCCTACTTCTATTCAGACTTGAATGAGGATCAACACTACTAAGGCCCCGTTTGATAACCCAATTCAACACTTAAATTTAATGGATTCAGATCTTAACCGTTTAGACGCGTTTGATAACGAAAAATAGAACATTTAAATTAATTAAATGGCACTGAATCTTTTAGGCAAAACTTGCTGTAAAAAATAAGTGATAAGCTTTTCACTTATCATTGAATGTGATATACATTTAAATGTATTAGATCTAATACTTAACAATTCAATCACTTAACAAAGTCAGATTTCAGATCTTATATTTCAGACTTTAGTTTTCAGATTTTAATTTTATCAAATGCACCCTAAGTTGTTAAGCTCTATCTTAATGATAGAAGTTTTTTAATAGACATATTTACAGAAAACTCTCGTAACATTTATTTTTTATTTTTTCATTATATATATATAGAGAGAGAGACACACACACAGACATATATATTGGGAACTAAATAATACATCCAGCAAATTTTTTCGAAGAGCACTTTAGCAAGCAGTCATCCAAATGAGCCCATGGGAGGCCCCACTTTGTCAAACACAACCTACTGATTAACCAAAAAATCCACATTGAAGGCTCATTGTTACTTACCAGAAAATACCTCAAATTTATCGTTATTAACCAATAAACGTCGAGAATTGTAACGTGTTGTCTTTTCAGCAAAAAGATTGCATCTTAATGAAATAATGTGGGAGCTGTGTAGGTCGTACATCATTTAGTTCGAGGATATGGTTGATCTTTATTGAGGGAAAAGATAAAATCTGTTTAAAATGATTTTTAGAGCTTGTTCATCTATGGTTTTTGCATGCACTGAATACTTTGGTTAAAATCAATTGTATTCAAAACTAGATCCTGATATAGATGCTTAGATCTTTTGCCAAAAGCAGGGAAAAGAGAATCTTTGGTTTTCTAATTTTTCGAATTCCTTAAAGAAACCAAAATCTCATGGCCAAAATTTGTCTTTCACGGGATTATCTTTTAGAAAGGAGGCGCGTATTTTTAAATTGTTCCTAGTTAGGGTTTGACCACTCTTAAGCGGGACAATTAATTAGTAACAGGAGGACTTCTTCGTTCAGTCCAACTGTCTTCGACTTGCCAAATCAGATTACGTTACTTAACAGCTTGGAGCAAAAATTCTCTGTCATATGCCATTATGCCTTCTTCTTAGAAGACAAATAATATTAATTTTGTTTGGATACAAAATTATTTGGTTTATTTTCTTGTTTACATCATCAACACATTTTTCAATTACCTTTTCATCTTACATACATCACATCCAAAAAGTAGATAACCAAATAATCCCAAATAATTTACTATCGAAGAAAAGTGCTACAATGTTTAGATAATTTACTATCCCAAATAATCCCAAAAAGTACTACAGTGTTTTCTTCTAAGAAAGAGAAAACACTGCAGGGTTTGTTTGAATTGCTCTTATTTGCCCAAAAAATTTTAACTTGCATTATCGACACAATTTCCAACCACTTTTTTATCTTACATATATCATATCAAAAAAGTGCTATAATATATATATTTTTACAGAATTATCTCAAATAATCTATTATCCGAACACCCTCTACGATTTGGAAGGCTTATAAAACTTCAAACTGGCATGCCAATTTTCTTCATGCAGCCCAAATATGGACTATGGAGTAACCTTCCGATTTCATAGATGCCCAAGCATGCGATGAGGGTCATACGGTCATGCTAAGTCATCTTAGTACGAGAGTTGACGTACATATGTTGCACTTTTGTGCATTTTAGCATATATGTATGTATATTTGTACGTATGTGTGTATACAAAAGTGTAACTTCACGATAGAAATTCACGTGGGCTTAAGACAAACAAAAGAGGAAGTCAATAGATGTATTGATACATCATTTACCTTTGCAGAAAACAGACATTAGGCTTGGGGAAAAAAATGCTGAAGTGGACGTTTGGAATTTTTATGCTCTATATCTATGGAAAATGCTACAGTCCCTTTTAGTCTTGTGAGTAGTTCTATTGCAAACTAGTGACCGAATGTGCACGCACACCATCAATGTGTGAAATAAAAGATTTTAAGCTAAACCAATGAATTCAGGGTTTTTAGTTGAGAAAACATAGCAAATCAACCACTCAATTGGATGTAATATTTGAAGAAGGAAAATTGGGAAAATGAAAAAAGAGGAAAGAGCAGCTTATCATTCGTGATGAAAATCTATAATCAACTAGAGGATCGTTGTATTCAATAATAAAAATATAAAAAATCTCATAGCAAGAGAAGTTATAATTAAAATGAAGGAGATGGGAGGCAAAAGTCTAGGATCGATAGTTTGTAGTTGTGTAAAATAGTTAAGTCAATCAATTATTGGGGTTGATTCAATTGTCAGAGAGGATTCTTTGAATTTTCCTCACTATTAGGTTTAGGATTTGAATCTTCAATTTGACAGTTGAGAGTGGAAAAAGTGTGGAGAGGGATGGGCTGTAAAAAGAAAAGAAAAGTTAGGTCAAGGTAATAAATGTGATATATCAGTTATTATGTGATATTAGGAGTGGATTTTGTGTGACACACATGTTAATTAAAGAGTCAATCAGAAGGGTAAAAAGAAGTAATATAAAGTGAAATTGAATTGTTTATACCACTTGCCACTGCCTTGGCATTATATATTCCGCTACAACTATATTAAAAACTAGTTTTTGGCCCGTTTCTTGAACGAGATTATAAATAATTCATTAAAAAGATCTGGTCAATTTGAAAATTATAAACTCGTTTTATTGTTTTTAGAAATTGATTGACTATTGTTAATATTTTATTTTTTTTAGGAGTTTATTGACCGTTTTCACTGAAAATAAAGCAGTTACAAGTTTGAATTATTACCAAATATAAATTGACAGGAACAGGTTAAATTAAATACATTAAACACAATAATTATGAAAATTAAAGAGAAAGTGGGTGGAAAGAAAGATGGGAACGATTCTTCTTGATATGTATAAAACATTTAGAAGCTGACATTTAAAATTACTACCAAAGCAAAAAATACTCAAAAAATGGCCAAATTAAATATTAAACATAATTAGTACAAAAATTAATGGAAAAAAATGGGTAGGAAAATATGGATTAATTCTTGTTAACAAAAATAAAAAACTTAAAAAATACTTAAAAGTTAAATTACTAGCAAAACTAAAACACTTAAAGGCTATCCAAATTGAATATTAATAATGATAAATATGGAGATTAAGGGGAAATGGGTGGATAAAAATAGATGGGTTTGACTTTTTTTAAACAAAAATAGGACACTAAAAACAGACAATGCTGAAATTAATGATAAAATGCATGCAAAAAGAAAAGAAAAAAGAGAGATGAGATTTATTATTGTTGCAATATGAAAATTGAAGGAAAAACAATGGATAACAATTACTTGTTAAAAAATAGAAAAATCAAAATTTGAGAAATAAAAATTAATAGGAAAAATTAAGCAAAGAAAAAATGGTAACAGACATAAAACAACTGCAATTTACCAAAAAAAAAAAACTAAAAAAACTTACGATACAGGAATGAAGGGAGAAAAATAGGTGATTGATTTTCGAGAATCTTAAAACAAAAGGGCAAAAACGGGTGAAAAAAATATGGGTCAACACTTAAAAATTGACCAAATAAATTATAGAATATATAGACATGGCAAGAGTTAGGGGATCTATTTGGCATCACACAAGAGCGTCGAAGTTAGCAACTTTTCAAAATTGAAATTGAACATCGTTTTATTCTGTGGGTCTATCTAATGGATGCCCTATAGTCATTCGTTAAAATATATTTCAAGTGTTATATTTTAAAAAATACAAGTTAATTATGGAGAGCAATTAAATACAAGGAAAGATAGATAAGATTAGATAAGAAAAATATATAAATTTAAAACAAGATAATAATTATTAGTGTGTGTATATACATGATAGGTTAGGTGAATTGTAGGTGCATTAATGAGTTAGAAAATCCCTTATTTTATATATACACATACACACATGGGTGTTATCTTGCAAGAAAAATCTTTATGGAAATATATAGATGGTATTTTCACTTTAGAACCGTCCCTAATCCTGGCGTTTAAGTTCCACCCAAAAAAAAAAAAACTTTGGCCTTTAGGATACTCAGATCCCCAAGTAAATTAGACCGGGATCTTACGTGGCATAACCCAAACCCTCCAGCTTGACACAGGGCAGTCCACTAGCCCTCTTATTTGATGGTCCCCACCAGAAATGGGGTCATTCGTGGCCCATTAGGGCATCCCATCTCTTCATTCCAACTACTCGTGAGTCGGAGTCCCCTCTCATCACAGAAGCCTTCCCACCCATTTTCCCTCGTGTCCCCCCAAATTTGGCATTTTCAAACTCCAATTCAAATAAACACCACCAGCACCACTCCCTCCCAAACCCACCCATTTTGCTCCGCCCCCAGCTCCACCAGAAACATCCTCAAACACACACAGATGCGCACTACTGCCGCCGCTGCCAACATCCTCAAACACACACAGATGCGCACTACTGCCGCCGCTGCCGCTGTTGGTGTAGGTGTAGGTGTCTCTGTCCTCCCCATCCACTCCTAGTTTAGCACAACTTACTGCTACTACTACTACTGGCTACACTGAGAAAAGAAAAAAAAGAAAAAGAAAAAGAGAGAGGACACCGATCACCATCAGCAACAGAACACAAGTCGTTGGCTGAATTGAGAGGGGGACCGCGGCTCTCATTAATGCTCTCCCCTCACCTTTGCCTTCTCATTCTTCCAAGTGGATCATCTCTCTCCTTGCTCTCTCCTCTCTCTCTCTCTCTCTCTCTATCTCTATATATGTATATCTGTATGTGTGTGTTCTTCGCTCTGGTTTCTCTCTCAAAAATGAAGATCAGTGAGAGAGGGGGAGAGAGGCTAATCATCTGCATGTTTTGGCTTGTGCAGGTGTTTGAATTTTGAAAAAAAAACGGCCGTTATGCTAAGAGGAAAAGCTACTAGCATACGGCTGATGGATAGCTAGGGTTTAAGGTTGGGCTTGCTGCTGCTCGTCCTTCCGGTGGTAACTGTTGGTGTTGATGATGACGACGACTACGGTGATGCATTTCGAGGCGCTGCTCTCGTGCTTTTTTCCGAGATTTCCGATCTAAGAATTCTCTTGTCGGAATCTTCCGTCTTTCTTTTCCTCTCTCTCTCTCTCCTTTGCTTTTATTTTCTTCTTGTCTCCCTTTCTTTCATTTCTATATGTGGCTTGAATTTTGAAAATGGAGACAACTCGACATAAGAGGTCCAAAAGTACTCCAGCAGCTATTCAAGGTTTACTCTCTCTCTCTCTCTAAAGTCTACGTTTCATATTTTATTTATGTAGATAAATGTATATTAAAAAAACACAGGCACCTTTCTTTGTTTTTTTTTTTTGGTTTTGTTTTTGCTAAAGAAAACACAAAAAATAGAAAACACACACACACTTGAAGGTGTGTTTATCTCAATCTCGTTTGGAGTAAAGAAAGTCTCAGAAAGGAAAGACAGCGAGCATATAGGTTTCAAAGTGGGCCTCTTTTTTCCTTTTTTTTTTTTTAAATAAATTAGTATGCTTCAAATTGACAAATTATTTGAAAAAGAACGAGCAAGCACAAGTTGTTCTGCATCAAATTCAAATTCACCGAGCTGTGGTTGGGAAAACCCCAATGAAGATGAGATTTTTCTTCTATCTCTGTTTTTTGCTCTCTCAACAATTTGTTTCTATTAATTTATATTTATTTTTTGTGATTCGAGGTATCAATGTATCCATGTATAAAAGTTCGTCACCAATATCTCCATCACTGATTTTTAAAAGGTTATCTTATTACATGTTTGCCTTCTACGTCCTTTCTCAAACTTTTGGGGAGTGGAGTTCATAAAAAGAGGTTGGGGTGAGAATTGCCTCTGCTCGTGCTTTCTTGAAAGCTAGTCTTGCTTATGAAGTTGGAGCTTTTCTGTAGTGGTCTCGGCATAATCTTGCTGTGTTCTTTATGAAATTCTATGGTTATAATGAGTTATGATTGCTGGGCTTTTGTCTCCTACAGATTGATTGCCACCTACTTTTCGTGTTTTATATGTTAAATTTCTTTTTTACCCCTTCAATTCTTCTTTCTATTTGTCATGTTTTCCCATTCTCTCTCTCTTGGCCTGCATTCTCTGATTATTTGACTTGCAACAGAGGATATATGACTTCCTTGCTCTTGTTCTTGAAATGAAAAGTAGAAAGTTCTAAAGGAGGACTATTTTCTCTGTGTGCTATAATCAAAGTTTGCATGTATGTCAGTGTTGATATTGTTTTAATTCATATCCAGGGAATTATCAGGTTCAGAGACACAAAGCTGTTCCAAAACCCATTGCTGGTTCTCGTTCACATAGTGGTGGAATCACTAAGGAAGATTTGGTGAGCAACAAATTATGAATACATGCACAACTTAACTTACTTTCCCAGATTGTGATCATTGGATATACGCATTGTAGTGTCAGATACATTAACTATGGGTTTCTTACATAGTATTTCTTAACACATTAAAAGCATTTAAACTTGGCAATTTCAGTTGACACTTGAGTCTGGACAGAACTCTTTCAAACGAGGTAGTGGCACACCAATAAAGAGGCTCCTGGCAGAAGAAATGGCAAAAGAAAGTGAAAACAGGAGGCGCCCGCCTAATGTCATTGCAAGATTGATGGGTCTTGACGGGCTACCATCCCCGCAGCATGGGTATAAACAACAAAAAAGGTTGTCAGATAAGCATCAACAGCGGAGTGCCTCTCTAGGCATCAATCAGAATGAGCAACCACATGAGAGTCGATCAAGTAAGATGAGCCCAGTTGATCAACAAGATTTCAAAGATGTGTATGAAGATATGGAAGCATCACATGTCACAAATCACCGCTATTCATTGAGATGGAGTGCAAATCCAAGGTTTGCCATGCCTCAGATGGCACATAGACAACAGAAGTTTATGGATGCAAGACGTCTTTCAAGTAATGAAAAGCTTCTGCTTTCTAAAGAGTTTGATGGTACTCTTGAGATCCTTGACTCAAGCGAGGATTCGCTGCTGGAATATCTTGAGCAGCCACAACCGGTGCTCTTAAAGCAGTTGCATGATAAGAAAATCGACCCTTACAGCTCTTTGTTTGGTCATGTGGCATCTTTGGAGCTTTTGAGTTCTGCTGACTATGAATGCAAGGGCAAAACCCGGAAGTCAGCTAGAGATGGATCATATAAACGTGATATTGGTTCTCGCCAGAAACGTGAGGATGGTCTTCTACTTCAGTCACACAACTGTCATGGTCCATACCATTCTTGTAAGACTGAAAAGAGTCAGTTAAATGTCAAGGATGAGACAGAGATACTTCCAACGAGAATTGTCGTTTTGAAGCCAAACTTAATGAAGAGGGTTAGTGCTGTTACATCTATTTCCTCACCAGAGTCCTCATGCACTAATATGGCGTCATTGAGGAATCATTTGCAACCTAGGGGTTCTTATTCTGAGGAAGTGTTGTCATGCAAAAAGAAAAATTCCTCCAGTGAAGGATGTTTCTTGAACACTAAGTCAAGAGAAGATAGAAAGCTTGCCAAGGATATCGCAAGACAAATGACGGAGCATTTTAAACTGTCCAGTGGACTTAGAGGATATGCTGGAGATGAGAGCTCATATGATGTCTATGAAAGTGACTCTTCCAGTGCTTCAGAGGTGGTGACTGTGTCTTCCAGAAATTCGTTTGATGCCAATGAGAGGATTAAATATTCATCGTCTGGTCCATATGAATCCTTGGTAAGTAGGGAAGCGAAAAAGAGATTGTCTGAGAGGTGGAAGATGGCTCACAAGTCTCACGGTTTTGAGCCAATTGCCAAGGGTAGTACACTAGGTGAAATGCTTGCTGCACCTGAGAGGGAAACTGTGCAGGAGTTTAATGCTGCAGTCGGTCTGGATGGAGCCAGTGAAGGATTTGCTGGCAGCAGTGATAGTTCTGGCTGGGGTGGTCCTTTAGGTATCAGCAGTAGGGATGGTTGGAACGATGGATGCATCAAACGTTCATCTAGATCAAGATCTCTTCCTCCTTCCCCAGTTGCAAGCAGAAGTTATAAAACAAATGGAAGGCATGAACCTCTTTTGAGTGATCCAGTAAAGAATGAGAAACTATACAGGGATAGAATTAAAGAAAGGAAGAGAAATCTTAGTAAAAAGGACAAAACTTCATCCAAAGATGTTCAATCAAGTACCAGGACATCTCTCACCTGTTATAGCAAAGGTAATAACAGCAGCGTGTCACCAAATATGAATTCCAACCCGATTCAAGCAGATATCTGTCCTTGTAAAGAGGATCAATTTGAAAAACACTTGATACACTGCCAGACACCCGACACAGCTGATTCCCTTAGAAAATTTGTCAGTGATGAACTGACAAATCCCAAACCTGGGAGCTTAAGCTTGTCCTCATCGGACTCCTCTCTCAACTTGCAACCTGAGCCTACTGATTTTGCAAAAGAAAATGATGATTCTCCAGCTTGTGACCAAGAAGATGCAAATCTACAGGTCTGCATGATAGCTTTCTAATCAATTTCCTTGAGTTCCTTATTTTAAATGCGATACCATATTGGTGCACTTTCTATGTTGCCCGTGAGATGTCAACTGTATTGCCTAGTTGCTAATGTTTTATTATTTTGGTTCCATAAATAACTGCATTTGTTGGAAATGTGAGGCAAAGAGATTATTCCACTTCAATTTCCTGAAAATATTTGGTTCCTTTTTATTTGTAATGGATTGTTCATCGCTGACTGTTACATAGTAACTGCAGATGATTACATAATTCACATGTTGCATGCTGTCTTGATGCCCTCACTGTTGGTTGTTGGTAATTGGTTGAAAAACATGCTTAGCTTCTGGTAAAAAGGGTGTGTAAATGCCCATGTGACCTAGAAAATCTGCTAATGAGATATTTCTGCTATGAACCTTGTGAATATTTTTTACATGGAAATCGGAGAGTTATTAAAATTTTATCTGCTTTAAATTCATTGGCAAATTATATTTTTTATTTGTGGTTTTATTTTGCATTTGGTCTTGATTTCATAAATATGCTCCTCTCAATTATTATTTTCCTTGCATTTGAAGACTAACGAAGAAGGTTTACTATATGGTTGAAAAAGCATGGCTATTTAGCATTTGAATCAGTAGCTTGTCATGCATTTTCTACTTGAATAAAAGTCTGCATTTTCCTCTATAATTAAACACAAGCATACCTTTTCTTATCATAATAGGTGGCATCTTGGAGTCTATGAACTGCATCTTACATGTCCTTGGTAGTATTTATTTGAAAGTCAAATGCGTTAAGATATACATACATGATTTTTTTCAACTTGCACGTTCTCTTTAGGATTTTGCCCTCATTTCTTGCTTATTTAAAGCTGAGAATGATTCCATAAATTTAAGGATAGTGCGTGTGCTGAATAAACTTTCCTGATATTTAATATTGTTTCAGGAGTCAGTGCTGGGCCAATCTGAAGGAACCTCTTCCGCGAAGTGCTTTGGACCTGAACCAGAATCTTCAGAGAGCTCCAAGGAGGCTGATCATCTGAGTCCAGTTTCAGTTTTAGAGGTTTCTTTTGCAGAGGATGTGTCATCTAGCTCAGACTGCTTTGAGACTGTCAATGCTCAGCTCAATGGTAATTAGATGTTTCTGAAACTACATTTAGTGTCTTATCGACAATCAATGAGTTGCTCCATATTGTTTTTAATTCTTAGCAAAAGCCAAAAGGTTGTTACACTTGTCTCCCTTATTTAAAAGTTATGGCAGATTCATCTGTTGGCCATGGATACTTCTTGTCATTTGTTCTTGAATTCAGTTCTCTTGTCTGTTTTAAACTGTAAAGATTGCACTCAAAGGCATGTTCATCCAGTCCAGCTATTCTCTAGTCGTATAAACATAAAACCCTGGATCGTTAAAATGGATCAACATATTGTGTCAGGTTTTTCTTGTGTCATTGATATAGCTGACTTAATGACGTTCTTTGTTTCAAAAGCTGCTTCAGAAAAGCAAATCTAGGCTAGTCTACAAATCAACAGGATTTTTCAGCTTCTTATGTGATAAAATTCAATGATAAAAAGTACATAATATCTGGCATCGTACGTCATGCGGTTATGGTTTGTTGATAATATTAATTGCTTTTCCATTTTTAATTTCTCTTTATTGCTATTTTTGGTAGAACTTCGAATGCAGCTGCAGCTCCTCAAGATTGAATCAGGTGGTTATGGTGGTACAGCTGTGGTTAGCTCAAGCGAAAAGGGCGTCATGATGCAGCAACCATTAGTGGAATATGAAGAGAGAAGCTTTGTTGGAGGTGACACTTGGGAGTCTTCATACATTCTTGACACACTTCTCTACTCTGGTCTTGAGGAGTTTGACTCTGATACATTCTTTGCATCGTGTCATTCTCTTGAGTGCCCTTTAGGTCCCTGGGTCTTCACCAATCTTGAGAAGAAGTATGGTGGGAAGACAAGTGATCTGAAGTTTGAGAGGAGGCTATTGTTTGATCGTGTCAATTCGGCACTTCTTGAGATTTTCCAGCAGCATGTGGACCAATGCCCTTGGGTGCAGCCGAAAATTATTGGAGCATCAAAATGGCAAAGACATGGGGTCAAAGGTTATTTAATTAAGTTGCTAGCTAACCAAGAGCACACTGCAAATGGAGATAGACCAGAAAATAGGCTGGACAGGGAAATGAGTTGGCTAGGATTCAGAGATGATATTGATATGATAGGTAAGGAAATTGAGAAACTGTTGATAGACGACCTAGTAGGAGAGGTTGTAGCCTTGTAGAGTTTGAAGCAAAACTCGTCTAGTTTGGATACTTACAAAGACAGATGACATAGGTGGAATATTTAGTTTAGCAGGATGTTAATAATTTTAAATAAGATGTTACATAAGATCCTTACAATCAATTTTGTTATGGTAATCCGTTTTTGCGGGTACCTAAATCTGTGCCTGAACTTCTAACTCAAAAGTTAGTACAGAAGTCCTTGCACGCTGCCTCTCTCCTCTTTTTTTTTTTTTTTTGGTTACACAGGTGAAGGGGTCAGACCCAGTAACATATTACAGAAAACAAGGGGAAGCCACCCCCATAATGTCAGCTCCCAAGAGTTCCTTGAGTTCTTCTGGTGGATCTCTCAGCATATATGCATCCCAGGTTCCCCCCTTGATGCTTCTCTTTGCTAACCAATCTGCGCACCTGTTCCCTTCATGCCATGTGCTGCAACTTGCGTTCCCATGACAGGTTCATATAGCTTCTAATTTGGAGTAGAAGGTTATGTTGTGGAGAGGCTTGGTCTGTGTCTTGAATGAGCTCTAATCCTGCCTTTGAGTCAGTTTCCAGAAGTACTTCTCTCCCCTGCGTTCTATGCAGTCTCTAGCCCCTTCAGGATCCCCCAAAGCTCTACTGCAATATTATCCGCTTCTCCGATATTCACTGTAAATCCAGTTCTCCGTCGTCCCCATGCAAAATATATAATTTGCTGAAATAGTAGCTGGCCATTCCATCTTTCCTCCAGCTCCTATTCTCCTCTCTTTTTCAAGGCAAGGGCCGGCTGCGGTGCGTCTTAAATGGCAATCCTCGCACAAGATCGTTCTTGTATTATTCTGTCCGCATTTGGTGGTGCAGTAGTTTCCGAATTAGAATGAGTGAGTTAGTGCGTGCTTATATTTGGTAGGAATCGGAATCATGATGTATGAAAGCCGAGGCATCCAGTTGGTTGGAAGGCTATCTATCTACGGATTCAATGCAATCCAGTTGTTATTTCCCGTTAAATTCAAACGTATAGGGTTTCAGAGTCTGTTTGAACTTTTAGCATTTAGCCAGCTCTCTAACCATCCTTTCAATATTGATTTTTATCAAAAGTTGCAATTAGTAAAATACGAATTTTTTTTGATTTAGAATGTTCGAGACATTATGTGCTATATCATATATAAAAAAAAAAAATTCTTTTGGTACTGTGTGAAGAGGGGACAACTAAAGAGGAAGTGAAATTACGTTAATAAATTAAGCTGACGGAAAGTTATGCTATGCAACCTCGGTTAACACCAAAAAAAAAAACTTGGTTAACAAGAAAAAGTTTGAGAAGAAAAAATGGAATGCTTGTGATAATTAGTGGTAGTTACTGAATTTCATATAACTCACTATCTTGTACTGATACTTGTCTTTAATATCGTATCTAGCACACAGACTACTA
The DNA here is from genome assembly GCA_013103745.1 of Gardenia jasminoides. Lineage (NCBI taxonomy): Eukaryota > Viridiplantae > Streptophyta > Magnoliopsida > Gentianales > Rubiaceae > Gardenia > Gardenia jasminoides. The sequence continues at coordinate 7,982,864 of CM023103.1, forward strand.
CTTGGCGGTAATTAAGGAAAAAGGGGCTTTTTGCATTTCCATCTCTGGTGGATGGTTTTAACATCTAATAATCTATATCATTCCATCATAGATAAATCTTATGTTAAATTTTGAATAATATTTCATAGAATTATTAGTATATGAAGAAAGTAATAGAAACATTTCAGCTGCGCATAGCAGGACTGAAATTCTCTTTATGTTTGTGTCAATGAAACAAATTACAAACCGACCTTAGCTCAGTTGGTAGAGCGGAGGACTGTAGTGGTCAATCCAAAGCCATCCTTAGGTCGCTGGTTCGAATCCGGCAGGTCGGAAGATTTTTGGAATCTTTTTAATTTTTGACATGCGAACTCCAGGGCTCCAAAACAACCGAATCCAATTTTGGCCATTCCAACTCTCTCCTTTTTTTTTTTTTTTTTTTTTCCAATTTATGTTCTTAGTCTTGCTCCTTATTTTGGCCATTCCAACCCTTTTTTTAAGAATCTTTTTAATTTTTAACATGCGATCTCCAAGACTCCAAAACAACCAAATCCAGTTTTGGCCATTCCAACTCTCTATTTCTGTTCTTTTTTTTTTTTTTCAATTTATGTTCTTAGTCTTGCTCCTTATTTTGGCCATTCCAACCTCTTTTTTTTTTTAATCTTTCGGGTACAAGTTACTCCCTTCATCTTATTGTTAATGCTATGTTTAGATCGAAAATTTTTATTTTCTTTTTAATTTTTGATATGGGAACTCCAAACTCCATGGCTCCAAAACAATCAAATCCATGCTTTTGTTCCTAGTTGTGCTCCTTGTTCCTACCATTCCAACTCTTTCTCTTTTCATTTTATGTTCCTTGTTTTGGCCATTCCAACTCTTACTCTGTTTATTTTATGTTTAGGGTACAAATTACTCCCTTCGTTATTTTGTTATTGTCATATTTTACTATTTAGATGTCCTAGATAATAGTCATCTCTTCAAAATCGACACAATATTTTATTAATTTTTTTCAGTTTTCCATTCAAAAAGTAAACCTTTTCGCATACCAATAAAATCTTCATATTTTTAAAATATAAATTTGAGAAGTATATCGTCAATTCACCCCATACCATCCCTATCATTTATCAAACACAAAAATTGCAATTGTCCTAAGTAGGATTTCCCGCTTTTTTATTATTATTATTATTATTAAAAAAAGTAAGATTTCCTGAAAAAAGGTTTCTAATTATGAGACGGAAGGAGTATCACCTTAATACATATAACTAGTCACTTTTTTTCGTTATAGTTACCGTAAATTAAAATCCATTCCGCCTATGTCACTCTTATGCCAGCTAGTAAATAACGAAAATTGAAGCAACTCCAGTAAAATCAGAATATACAGTCTCAAATCCCAATCCTGCTATGTAGTTTCGTACAGATTCTAAACATTACAGGTTACATACCAAGAAGCTACTTCAAACTTTTACCCCAGCCAGCATCATCGTATATTGCATCTCATGACAGACACGGAATACTACGAAAGAGAAGTGGTTTGACTCATCACAAAAGGAAGGGTAGTCTGGCTACTTCTGTTGATCTCCGAAGAGTTAGAGTGAGTAAAAGACGGCACAGCAGCAGCAGCTGCAGGGGTCCATAATTGAGCATTTTTCACCTTTGATATACTAGCCAGGACTTCCAATGGTGTCACGCTTCCGACCACCGTCACCTTTTTGGCCGCAAAGTCTATGTTGAAAGACGATACCCCTGTTACAGCCATCAATCACCAAAATTCCAATTCATGTCATATCCTCAGCTTTCATCAATATATACTAAAATAGCCCCAAAATGATGAATATAAGGAAGAAAGAAGGATTAACACTCTCTCTAATCCTTCAGTTATGATGACAGATGAACGTTTGAAAGCCCAACCCATGCGACAACTTGCTAGTTTAGTTCTACAATTTTGGGCCTTTACTCAGGGAGCCCAAATATGATTTTGGAGCCTCTGCCCGACTCTGAGCAAAAGTAAGTTTAACTATATGTTAGGCCTAATTGTCTTGTCCTTTTGGATTGTTGGTTTTTGCTACTTAGTTGCGTGATTATTTGCTTGAGAACTGGACAGAATAAACCCCATGAAATAAATAAATAAAAGTTAAATCAAATAATCCTCCATCCTAAACTCTCACTTTCCAAACATCATGGCTGTTGTTTCCTGAAGTTATGCTTTCATCAATGGCGCAATCTTGAACAAAATCAGCACAAATACAAAGGTACACATAAATAGGAGGGTCCTTTGTCCCTGAGTGGAATTGAGCAATTAATTGTACTGAATTCAGATGCAATGATCTCTGAAACTAGCAGTTGGTTAGGGGCAAGCAGTGACCCACCTGAACATCTGCAATGATTCATAAATCAAAGACACAGACCCCAAAGTAAAAACCTCACAAAGCCCAGGCTGTTTCACCAGTCACTCTGAAGTTAATCAAAAGGCGGGGTGGAAGGTATAATAAGTTCAAGATTTGGCTTCCTTTTTATTTTCCTCAATTTTTTGTTTGTGAATTAAAAAAGAATCATAAAATAAAAACTGGAAAAAGAGAAAAAGAAATTTGAACCAAAAAGAATAAAGGATAATTATGCAGCAGTGAAATAGATACACAAAAAAAAAACACACACACACACACACACACATGTATAGTATACCTTCCATTCTGGAGATGTGTTTCCTCATTTTTCTCTCGCATCCTCTGCAATGCAGCGAAACTCTGAGAACTACCACCTGCAATTTGCCAACGAAATGCATTTACAAATCGTACCCCACTCACCCCGGAACAACAAAAGGATCAGTCCCGGACTGGGACCTGAGCTGGTCTCACTGCTCAGTATCAATCAATAGTAAGGAGTTTCACAAGAGGACCACCGAGCACAGTCCCAACCCCACGCACACATGACATGACATGACATGCTCCTTACCATTTCTTTTCAATGTAACTGTGATATTGTACTCACAAATATAATAAAAGTAAGCCTTCTTTGTTCTAATTCGACAAAATTTACTAGTTTCTTCCAGTTAGTATATAGCAGTAGTTTTTATGGATTTAACTCAGCACAGATATGAATCACCAAGGATTTAACAGCAGCAGGGTGCGGATTGGAAGGAGGAGGAACCTGGTCTGGGGAGCGAGACATGGATCGGTCATCTTTTTGCAAGGCCTTACTATTATTGTCATCATCATTGTTACTACTGGGCCCGGAATGATTGATGGGAGGTTCCGCTTCCACCACCGGGGGCAGCAATTTGATGAGAGGATCAAAATCTTCTGAAATGAGGTTGAAGAAAGCAGCCTGATCACTCAACAAGTACCTGGAGGAGCCAGGTGGGCTGATAAAGTCACCTGCTGCAGCCTTGATGGAACTGCAACTCCAGCTTTTCCGATTTCCATAACTGCTACTACTAGTGCTACTGCGGAAATCACTGGGCTCATGGACAGAAGCAGGTTTGATGGAGCCACTGCTCTTTTTCTTTTCCTCGTCATTTGGAGTTGGCGTCTTTGTAGCTGTGGAGCTGCTCCTGTTGCTGCTGTTCGTCTTGAACTTCTTCTTGGTACTAGTGCTGTTGCTGTGGGATTTTTGGTTACTTGGCTTTGAGGAGCCGTTCATGGCACTCATAGTACCACCATTCTTGTTTTGATGATGATGATGATGATGATGACGATGAGGAGTATGTTGGTGGGAGTGGGATAAGGGCTTAGGATCCATGGGCGTCTGAGAAGAGCAAGAAGGGACATAAGGGAGAGCTCTGCTGCTGCTGCTGCTGCTGCTGGCGCCACCGCCGCCAAATCTTCTAGGATCTCTAATGATAGGATTGTAACGGTCGATTGCTCGGCCGCTGCCACCGAGATGAGCTGTGGTTGAGGAGGAGGGATCATCCATGCTCAGGCAGGAAATGGAAGCAGCAGCTTGGGATGCACAGAATATATCAATTCCTTTCATCTTTATTTAGCAAGCTGTACTAGCATTAGTAGTAGTAAACAAAGCGATGAGAGGAGTCAATGAAATGACGGAGCTGATGGATGGATAATTATTGCTCTGGGAATCTGCATTTCAACTTTTTGAAGAGAGGAAAAGAGAAGGCAAAGATGCTCATTGTTCTCTGCTGCTTTTACATATTGCTTCCTCATCAACAACTCTTGCTAAGCTCTCTTTAAGACAGAAGAGAGAAGTGGTGGAACAAATGAGGACAGATAGACTGATAGAGAGAGAGAGAGAGAGAGAGAGAGCTTCACAGTCTACACAGGTGGTGATATATTTTGTAGGAGGAGGAAGCAGGGCAGGACTACGATATAGCAGCGGCTCTTGGGCCTTTGATGGTACTATTTACCTTGTCAACATATGCATGCATCCATTAACAGAACTGAAGAAGAATAGGAAGGGACCACCCTCAGATTCTTCCTTCATGTCATGTCGCAGTAATTAAAGTTTACCAATTATAAATTACCGCGGCTTTTATCACGGTTAAGGGGGACGTCGAAATCATCTGCTCTTCATACTCCACCAAGTGTTCCAATGGCTGTAATCCGTCTGTGACATTCGACAAGCATTTTTCGTACGTACCAGTATTTCTCACATGTCCTGGAATTTATGCAGTTCACCATAAAAGAGATCCCCAGATGAATAAATAAATAAAGGCAGGCAACATAGTGGAGAATCAATTTCCCCCTTTTTCTTTTCTCCCGAACGAACGTGAGAAATCTATATTCTAGTGGAACTGGTATATATATATATATATATATATATATATTCTCCTCCTCCAGAATTAGGGAGGATGTCGACCTCCACAAGTCATTATTTGGCTTTCATGGATCCGCAGCAATGCAATTTCAATTCTCTCTTTTCCAATTTATGACTGCGACAAATGAGTGAAGAAGGTGGCAAGGCAGGCCTAGGAAACTTGTTCGATTCAGTAATGCGTCGCTGCTTCCTGTTCAATATCAACTACACCTGAATAATAATGTGGAGAAGGCACCTTTTGTTGAATAACCTTTTTCTACTTTCGCCTTGAATTTGATCTACGTTTCTGAAACAACAATTGAGTAATAAATACATGCCACAATCTTATATTTTTCTAGTAGAGAAGCTAGTTAATAAAAGGGCTCTCTAAATACCCATACGGTTTTATAATTTTAATAAATACACGGCCCCCACCTAAACGAATGAAACTTTGAGAAGAAACCGTTCGTTAAAGAAAAAATTATTTAAAGCCAGCAAGCATGCATGCAGGGGTCTGAAACTGATCATCGCCAGACAGACAGACAGACAGACAGAGGCAACGGTTAGCTGGTCTGGGACTACTGCTACATCAGAGCCCAAAAGGAAGGAAGGAAGGAAGGACGCATGAAAATGTGTTTTCAATACTACTGCTGTCTTCCAAATCCCACCAATATTGGAGATTGCAGAGAAAGCAAAACGGTGCAGGTGAACTCGAATTTGACAACTGAGAACGCCTTCTCTCTTCTCTTAAGTGCAAAAAAAAAAAAAAAAAGAAAGAAAGAAAGCACGGTCCAGACATCATCATCATCATCATGTTTAATTCTGTCAGTGGTGGATAGGATAAGAAAGAAGAAATTGCAAGAACTCAGAATTCAACCCACGCCAAGCCCGCTACTGTTTTTACCTGCACACATGCATGCTCCTTGAAGCAGCACGCGAACCAACTCCCCTCTGCCAAGGCATCCAAACCAAATATGGAATTTCCATTTTACAGCCAGCCCCTTTCTTATTGCTGGCTCCCATGATTTTGTCTGTCCATTCTTTTAGACTTGCAACCAAAAAAATGAATTAAGTGAATAAATAAAAGGAGTTACATTTCATACTCCTCCTTCCATCCCAAAATTGTCATTCTTACACCGTGATTTTAAGTTGAGGTTAATTGTGATTCATCCTTTTTAAGGCATGCATTCATTCTCCCTCTCAAGCTTTTATTTTGCCTCTTTAACCCTTGGGAGACAGAAATACCCCTCTTCTACTGTGCTAAGTCTTTATTTTTAAAATTTGGTTCTTCCTTTTTCCCATGAATTTCAACTTGTTGTTCAATTTTGACCACTCCAACTAATGATAGTAAAATTTTACATAAGACGAGAAGTAGGTATTTAGGAGAATATAGTGATTATTGGATTTTTTTTTTATTTAAAAAAATAGTAAAGAAAACATCCTAGTACATAAAAATCTATTACATACGAAAATAGCAATAAAAATATCCAAATAACTGGCATGACATGTGAATATGCGACTATGAAAAAAAAAAGGGTCAGTTGACTTTCAATTGTATTACTTTAAGGAAATAGAAAATACAAATTATTATTAATTTCTTGAATTAAAGAATATATGGAATTGATCTGTAGTCAACTAATTGTCCCTAAAACAATGCATAGTTTCTTGAATTTTGTAAATTAGATAAATGGACGTTTTTTCGTTAGAGACATTTTTTATTTGCTTAAGATAAAAGAAAAATAATTTGGAATAAAAATAAAAAGAGAGAGGAAATTAGTATAATAGAAAATTAAAATGAAACAAAATGAAGATTAGGAATTAAGCTGAGGATTAAGAATATACCTTGAGAGGATAACTTGTAACCAACCAACCCATTAATTAAAATTAAAATGTGTACAAAAGGGTGTACTAGCTAAGCCTTGCAAATTGACTACAAATTAAGCTTGTGATTGTGATTGTAACAATAATATGTTGGTCTACATCTTGAAATGAATTTGCTATTACTGAAGTTTAACTACTCCATGGCCCACTGGAGCCCCCTGAAGGGAGGGTTACAAATCTTCTCCAAAATTTTGACTCATCTTCAGTTCTACACTTGTACTCCCCCTATTCCTGAAACCCTGAAAATTTGGGACTGCATTGTGGCGTGGACGATATGAATCTCGGGCCAGAGTTCGATATCGGCTGTCCATTTTAAAGTCTGGCTCGATCTCAAACCCTTCAGCAGGACACAATGCAGTTTTCCTGCAACAGCAAAGAAATCGAAGATGCCTGCCTTGTGCTTTTATGCGATGATAGGTCAATCATCCTAAGCATTCTCCTGCAAGTTTGCTTGAAGGACCTGGTAATTTTATGCGTCTTTTTTCTAAACTTTGCTAGTCGGCAGGGTCTGCGTTTCTGTATAAAATATTGGGCTCTCTGATTTAGTAACTTTGCTTGTAGGCAAGGACTGTATTTCGTATAGCGAGTGTAAATTCCACTTACTTTTCGTGTAGAATCAAATAATTGAGAATGTGACCGAAATTGAACAGAGATTCTTATGGGAAGGAACATATGCTTGCTAGTTGCACTGTTTAGTATTGATGAAATCGAAACCCATCTGGACTGTCCTTTCTCCCTTCATCTTTTGCCTTGGAGCGAAAGAGACACAGAAGTTACTTTGCATGTCTACCATGAACCGCCTCTAAAAAGGCTGATGGGGGAATCAGATTCCGGGGGTTTTGCTGCCACACCCAGCTCCCGGTTTTATCCTCCCGCTACCTGAAAAGACCTTGATGCACCCAACACGAGTCCTCCTCTAAAACCATGCTAAATTTTCTTGCCTTTGCCTTCTTCATAAATCATAACTCCCTCTGTTCTCTGCAACTTTATGGCTTCTTTTGGAGATTTAGAAAGCGGGCCACAAACAACCAACATGGGTGATTATATATTATTCGGGTCACATTTCGAGCTTTGCTTTTGACTTTTGATCCCAAAAGCAAACGAATTGGGTTCTCGATCTTTTGGCCTGCACTACAAAGCGGATTCCCTTTATAAATAACTCCAAGGAGCACCGCCTTCACTTCTTGCAACTTATTCCATTCTTCCTTCCCTCACATACTTGCTGTTTCCGAAAGTGTGCAAAAGAAAAAAAGCAATGCCGGATGCACATACCTCATAGTAGTGGTTTGATAGTAATGTTAATTAATTTGTTTATAAAATTGTCCTGATTTTTTTAATTTCAAATTTTAATACGATAACTAGGACACTTCAAAATGGAAAGCAAACATTTTAGAACATTTCAAAATGGAAAGTATTATTACTAGGAATTATAGTTTTGGATCATTGTGTAATTCAATTTTTTCCTTTCATCCTGTATTACGGATTCTTCAGTTTCGTCTTCTTTAATGTCCATCCTCATGTTCTATTCTCCAGCTTCTTCAGGCTCCACTTGCTTCTGATACGCCCTTCTTTTTTATATATAATTTTTTTTGCCTTTCTTTCTTTTGCTTGCTAATAAGCCTCCTCGAGTTTCAACACCACCATCATCTTTGTACTCGGGCCTTCTACTGGCACAAGGTCTTCAATAAAAGGAAACAGGCCAAAAAGGAAGGAGATAGAAAAAGAAAAGAAAAGAGCAAGAAAAAAAAAAAAAAGGAAGAAGAAGGTAAAGAAAGCAAGAACCAACTCTCCTCGAGAACCAATCTGTATACAAAACCAAATCTGTGAACAAAATATTGCTCGAAGCTACCTTCAAAAAGGTGCAACCAACATCGGTGTGCAAGGTACGTAATCTACGTAGGAAAATCAGATTTACGATCAAAAGAATAGAGACGTCTGCCTACAGATGGAGCCAAAAAATTTTGTATGCTATAAACGTTTCTTTTGGGAACAATAACTTTGACGACGTAGGTCAATGCATCACTAAAGGAACAAACAACATGCACAACCAGCTTCCAATCTCTATACATACTAGCTCTGGAGTTCTTCTCATTTGTTTCCTTTTCCTTCGTCCTCATTCAAGATGCGATTCCGAAAATCACTCACCATCTTAGGAAGCCCTTCGCGGAGGGATATTTTGGGCTCCCAGTTCAGAAGTTCCTTTGCTTTGCCAATATCGGGCTTTCTTTTATGAGGATCATCAGCTGTGTTAGGTTTAAATGCAATGGTTGCACTTGAATCAATTGTTTCTTTCACAACCTGCATTCCAAGAAGATATCAATTTTAAAATTTTACATCAAATCCAGTGATGACCCGATCGTTGTGCCAATGGGACCTGTAGCATGTAAGTGAGAATTCCGGCATGACAAACCTGAGCAAGCTCTAACATGGTGAATTCTCCAGGATTGCCCAAGTTGAATGGTCCCACGTGCTCACTTTCCATCAATGCCACCAGACCATCAACCTGACATTAGGATAATGTCTAAGCTTGAGCATGCCCAGCTAAAATTACCATCATATTGCCTATTTTGTTTCTGACATACAGCAGATGTTGCAATTCCAAATTCATTTTAAGGATACACACACACACAACAAATCAGTTAGGAAAAAGTTGGCGACATTAAGGGGGAGGGAGGAGGGGGCTGGAGGAACCAAAAAACACTTGTACAAGTGGAATTCAGGTATTGAAAACCTGCCATAATTTGGGTAGCTCGGCAGCAATGTACTATCATTGCACTAGGCTCACATGGATGCAGGTCTGAGTAAGAAAATAGTAAGAACTACTAATTCCATCAATAATCTAATATGATGCCTAGACAGCTTATCATCCATAATCCATAATGCATCAATTTCATGATGCACAGGGAGCAAAGAAAACCAAGAGGCAAAAGACATAGTTAACTTCTTAACTTAGCCTATTATGTCGTAGATGAATGAAATTACAGGAAAAAGACAAATAAAATACTTGAGTCAAAATGTTCCACAAACTGTCCAGAGTAATGGTAGCCATGGAACTTCATGAGTGTGTAAAAATGCACTATAGCAGAGTCCCAAGACAATCACATACAATCAAACACACCAAGTGATGCATGACTTTACTTTTGCTCCTCGTGAAACAGCCAGAAAAGATAGCATACGAAACAAGCATGTCAAATCCTACAAAAAATAATTTCTCCAAGAATACAGAGATGACTTACCAAGTCAGATACGTATTGGAAGCTCCGTGTCTGCTTCCCATCACCATACACTGTTAGTGGTTGTTTACGAATGGCCTAAATAAGAAAACAATAGCCATAAGAAAAAATAGCGATGTTAACGTTAGATTTATGATTCATTACAAGATCTACATTCAAATAGGCCAAGATCTGCCTGCAAAATTTGTGGCATCACAACTCAAAAATGAAAAGAAACCTGTGCAACGAAGTTGCTAACAACACGTCCATCATCTAGGCACATTCGAGGCCCATATGTGTTGAATATACGTGCAATCCGCACCTGCAAAATGTAATAATCAAAATAATGAGTTAACACAAGCATTGCTAAGTAAGTCCTGCTTGAGCTTACACAAAAATGGAAAGAAAAAGAGGAAAGAAAGAAAAAAAACATATGCCTAGGTGAAAAGTCCGATGCTGAAAAAAAACTTGATGTTTCAAGCACGATAAGCATGGTATTCAATGAATGACAGACACTTGGATAGGCACAACAATGACTTTGCCAAAATAGAGCGTGCTCAACTCCATCTAATTTATCAAATCATTTGCCCTATTCTTCATGTAGTTTTGAAGCTAGATTTATGGTTTGTGAACTTCATTGCTAAAGCAGAAGTAAACAATCAACCTCATCTTCTTTCTATATTTCCACAAATTTTAGAATTGTGCAAGCAAGTCGAAACAACATTCTCCAGGAACCATAACCCACAAACACCAATCTGGATTTGCCAAACATAAAATTACCACATAATCATGATTTGGAATGTCAGTTTTCAACAGCAAAGATTATTAGTCCGTAATCTCTATCACCTGCAAAGTGCTTAGCAAGCTTTTCCAGCCATTATGTTACATTTATGGAAAAAAATAGATAAGACTTATTAAAACCATTTGCCATGCTGGAACGATATATCAAAAATAGCTACAGGGGCATTTTTAAAGTTGAATATATGCTATGAAAAAGAAGTAACAGCAATCATGATGAACTTTAAGCTCAATTGATCATAGACAATAGAAGCAATAAAAGCAAACAGCTAACTAACATCCAGTATCTAAATTGTTCACAAATTAAACTCAGCGCTAAACGAAACTTTGATCTTGATACACACCTCAACACCTGCACCTCGATGATAATCCATAGTCAATGTTTCAGCAGTTCGTTTCCCTTCATCATAGCAGCTTCTAACACCTAAGCATTTTGTTAAAATCATTAAATTTAATGCCATAGTAATGAAACAAACACTAGAAAATATAAAAAACTTCTCAATTGTCTCTGCTTGCCTATTGGATTCACATGTCCCCAGTACGTCTCCTTCTGTGGATGCTCAAGAGGGTCTCCATAAACCTCGCTGGTACTTGTTAGCAAAAACCTTGCACCAATTCTCTTGGCCAGGCCCAACATATTAAGTGTACCCATCACATTTGTCTTGTAAAGAGAAGTTAAAGATCTCAAACCAATCCAAACTCGACAAACAATAATAGTTTCTTCTCTAAAAAGGTTCAGCAAACAAAGCATGACCAGAGGGGATACGTCGGCACACAAATAAAAATGTGTCAACCATCCCAAGTACTCCGCACAGAAAATAACCATAACTAACATAACAGCTATACAAGTACCACAACGGCCGCTAGCAGATCAACAGAGCACGATAGAAATAAATGAAATGCAATAGCAGACATTCAAGAAAGCAAAACATCACATAATTGTAGTATCATCATCGGAATCTGGATAACAAATAAAACTGGAAAAAAAAAAACTAAAACTGGAAAAGGATATGATGGTTTTGACAGGGTTATACTTGTAATGAACAGGGGAGGCAGGGCAGGCCAAATGGTAGATCTGATCCACCTCCAACAAAATTGGCTCAACAACATCATGCCTAATCAGCTCAAACCGTGTGTTCCCGAAATGATGCTTCAGATTATCTCTCCTACCAGTAAAGAAATTATCGATCACAATCACCTCATCCCCTCTGTCTAATAACTTATCCACCAAGTGACTCCCCACGAACCCGGCCCCGCCCGTCACCACCACCCTCATCCTTCTCCTCCCTAATCCCACCGGCACTCTCCCTGTCCCCTTGTTGAGGTTACTCCGCTTGACAGCTGGGGTGGTGGCGAAGGATGTTGACCACGACCCAGTAGTACGTTCAGATTCGTGATCCACGGAGGAGACGCGTGGATGAGGATGGCCCGAAGCAGAAGAGGAGGGATTGAGGAGGGAGACGCTGGGCTGGAGGATGAAAAATGTGGAACCAATGAGGATGCCAACCAGGATGAAGAGGAGTCTTTGCTCCTTGAGAAGGTAATTGAGGGATCTGGGGAGAGATCTGGGGTGCTTGAGGGATTTGGGAGAATACGGGGGACTCTGTCCACTGGGCATCTCCTCATCTCTCCTGTGATTTGTGCTTGATTGCTTGTGTAATTGTTTCATGGCCACCCACCACTCCTCCTCCCTTCACCTGGACCTCCTCCTCTCTATTGTATTGTTTCTGCAACCAAAGCCTTGATGTCCAAGAAATGCAACCGTAGAACTTCAATCCCACGAAGAAACCTGGGAAAAATTTTCAGATCGTCCGGAGACACGAAGAAGTTGATCGGAGAATTGTAACCGAGGATTGGATTCGTCTCTTGTCTTCTGTATTTTTTTTAAGATGAAGAAAAGAGAGATGAGAGGGTGCAGTGAAGTTAGTTACCACTTGGTTCATATGACTATTCTCGCTTTCTATTTTCGGCTTTCCAGACACTGTGAGAGAACGTGTTGTGTTGGATCATTCCCATAGCCCAGCCCAACTCTGACTCTGGGGTGGGCTCGACCATGGGCCTTCCCCATAAGTTTTGGAATTCAGGAACGAACATGAACGGCCCCATAAGCCGTCAAGCAATGCAGAAGAACACGACAGGAACGACAGACCAATCTGTTTCCATCTAGATAATGTAGTCCACCTTGATTGGTGCCTGCATTGTTTGGCTGAAAACCAGCATTATATATATGGGTAGTCTGGTACTGTTTAAATAGTAAGATGTACCAAATGAAGTCATTTCAACATAACCAATTCATGTTTTGCATTAGAATTGAATGCTTAATCTTCATGTCGGGAAAAATTTGAGATCCTTGTAAAAAGATAATGAACCATCCAAAACCACAAATTTTTCTTTTAGATCTTGGCAAGTTAAATATAGCATGAAGCAAAAATATTTTCTCTTCCTTCACTTCACTTTTCAAAGGAAGCAAGGCTGAGCTAAACAGGGTGCCTTGGATTGTACGTCCTTGCTGTGTGTGAGTAAGAAGGATTACCAGGCCCAGCTCAGGACAAAACAAGGCAAGGTGGCTTGGATGATCCTGTCCTTGCGATCGCCATAAGAAAGATTTGATCAGGCCCAAAACCTCATGAGTCAACATGGTAATGCCTTTGAGTTGAAGCGAGCTAAAAAGCAACCCGACCACAGTGGGAGTCGAACCCACGACCTTCTGATCCGAAGTCAGACGCGCTAATCCACTGCGCTATGCGGTCGTTGTGACAACTGCCATCCAAAAGTAATATCTTATGGCGTGAAGCACATTTCTCCCTGAATGGTCGAAAATGGAAATGCATGAAACAATTTGGTAATCGACTCCCTCCCTAGAGTTACAGACCACTCATGAAATAAACCAGTAGCTTTTTTAACCCGTACAATATTTGTCTGTCGTGTACAAGCTAATTCATCGATTTTCATACACATTTACTTACTATGCAATTTTTGATCCACATAAGTTGGCCCATATGAAAATGTGATGAAAAGTTGAGTTCATCTTAGATTTACACTCGCTTCAACCAAAAAGAAATAAGAATTCCAACTTGTTTTGCTCCCCCCAGAGTCAATAAATCATTTATAATTGCACTTCCAATTTCACACCCTAACTAAAGAATGCCAGGAATAGTTGTATATACTCGCAAGGGCTTTTTTTTTTTTTGGGAAGGAAGGGGCCCAACCCCCTCCAATAAAAACTTTTTATAATCTTAATTTTGTACTAGAAGTTGTATAAAAAATCGTAATTATTGTCCCCTCAAAACTTTTTTTGTGTCTATCCTTTCGCCCTCTTTCTCTAAAATTACCAGTTTATAGAATTATCTTTTAATGAGACAAATTAGTAGAGAGATAACAAGGGTTGTAAAATTTTTATATAATTATTAATGAACTACAAATAGATAATAAATAAATTAAATCTCTAAAAGTATTAAGAATTTTTTTCAGGCATATGTCAATACACCTAAATTTGTACTTTAACTTACTATATAAATATACGCAATTACAATAATAACACTCCCTCTGTTTAGATATGTTGTAAATTAACTATACTTTACTAAAAAACCCAACACCTAGCCAAATTAAAATTTTAATAGCAAAAAAATATATAATAAATGTAAATATTAACTGTAAGGTGTGAAACATAAGTTGGTGAAAGAAGAAATTTTATTTCAATGTTGCCTAAATTAGAATCTAACCTTTGACCTAATGTTTTTCTCTTTTTTTTCTTGGAACATTTTCAATTGATAAATATTTTTCTTGCGTGCAAATCAATTTAGCATAATTTAAAAAATGTTTTCGATGCAAAGTTGCACCATTATTAGTCTTCAAATAAAAAAAACTTAAAAAAAAAAAACTCGAGAGTCCATGAGGAGACTCCAAAGAAGAAAATTTGAGACTCCAAAGATATTAGACTCAATTATTAGAATTACTGTCTAATATCTTTCTCTTTTAATGCTTGTATAACCTTACATAGGTAACATAATTTTGATTTAAAATATAATAGGCTTATAGTATCATTTACCCTCCCCACCGGGGTCGAAAAAACAGAAGAAGAAATCAAAATTCAACATATTATTCAGCACACGTTCAGATTTCTTTTCGCTATTCCCCTACTGATTGACCACACTTGTCGGCTTTTAAGTTAAAGTACGCTTTTGGTTGGCTTGGAAGTTTTCAGTTATCGCATATCAAAGTCAAAGCCTATGTACGTGAATAATTTAATTCCAAAAATATATATATATATATATCACGTTGTCAAGGTTTCTACCTATCGTCGCTGGAATTTCCACCATGTACTTGCGCGAGTCATGAGAAAAGGCCAAAAAATAATAATAAAGTCATTGTTGGACAGCCTTTCAAAGAAGGCGTTCTTGAATTTGAGGAAAGTTCAGCAGATTTAAGTAGAGCTTGCATTTAGGAAAGCATTTGCTTACTTCTCAGTCGTTTTCACTTTTCACTTTCTCAACGTACTAGGCCCCTATTTGGCGAGTAAGACTTTTGCTAATTTTTTCCCCCCTACAAATCTCTTAGGTTTAACGGCATTGTTTGCTCTGAGTGTTCTAATCTAACTACGTGTGTGTGTTTTTTATCATTTGACAAAAAAAAAAATCTTTTAACACCTTTAGTTACATTAATATTAACCCCCCCAACAAACACAAAAAAAAGTTTTTAATATTTACACTTCAAAATATTTAAAAACACAAAATTTTTGTTCTTTCCCGTCTTCTTCCTTCCCATATTTCAACCCACCACCATCTCCATTGGTATACGCAACCCTCTCCTCCCCCCCCCCCAAAGCCTTTTTTTCTCTCTCTCTCCATCAGCTTCTTCACTCTCCCCCTGCGATGATGGGGAGGGGAGAAGAAAGGGAGAGAAAAGAAAAGGAAAATGAAAGAAAAAAAAAGAAAAAAAAAGAAGAAAATGATAGAAAAGTTTTATACACTTCCAATAGTTTTTTCTATATATTCTACAGTAAGTTGCAGTCAAATTTTAGACAAAGACCAAAAAATTCACTTGCCAAACAGCTTACAATAATATAAACTAAGAGTCTAATGGACTCTCATGCAATCTAAGAATCTATAAGAATTATTGATCACAATTGGAAGTTGTAATAAGGAGTATCTCAAACTAAAATTTGGCTAAACGTTATATTTAAGCGCTTTTGTATAGAAATGTACCATAACGATTTGATATGTATAAAATAAAAAAGTGATTAATAAATATGTTCGCAAAAATATACAAATTTTTCTATGAAAAACTACAATCCAAACATGGCTAGTTCACCGATATTGTAGTGAAATGTGTGCAA
Organism: Gardenia jasminoides; assembly: GCA_013103745.1. NCBI lineage: Eukaryota > Viridiplantae > Streptophyta > Magnoliopsida > Gentianales > Rubiaceae > Gardenia > Gardenia jasminoides. Next base: position 7,998,815 of record CM023103.1, read on the forward strand.
GTGAATCGGGTTTTGGATGTTGGGCGTTACAGTGTGACGTGCAGTTCCACCCAATTATTCCATATCCTATAAAACGTTTTCTGGTTTTTGGGTAAGGATGTCCTCTTGTTTATATGTTTAACACTTCCCCCCTTTTTTCCGCGTTTGTGAACTTGAATAAAATGCACCCCCCATGGAATCCTACAGCGCAGCTCTAGAGTTTGGAACGCAATTGGTTATTTTTAGTTGGGACGTGTGCATCAGGTACGGAAATTTTGGGTCGATACAGTTCCTATTCCAGTAGTATGTGGATACTGAAAAAATCAATGGAGCATTGTCCCGAAAACCAGTAGGCTTAAAATTCGGCGTTGGGAACTTACTTCCGTCACAAGCCCAGCAGCATGGACGAAAAGTTACTAATTAATAATAGTCAATGACTGTTGCAAAATAGGTTGACTTTACTCTGGAGGGTGGATTAAGGACCATTTGATTGTTGGTACGGGATTTTGTTTTACCAACAGCAAATATGTTATTGATAGACTGTCTTTTGACTTCTGAATTATTCTTGCATTTAGGATTATTTATTTATTTATTTGAATTCCGTTACCATCCTGAAAGATTTGTGTCAAGGACTAGAATACCCAAAGTTGGAAGCGGCCTCCCAAGTCCCCAACCGCCCCCGCTTTGCTGAACAACATGACACGCAGTCTAGCAGTTTATGAAGATGTAAGTTGTCAATACAAATTGGTTGAGTTGGCAAGAGTAAACACCTTCTCATAAAAGATTGTGTGTTTGAATTTCACTATCAATATGAAAGCTGTATTGGTAATAATCTATAAATATTTTTATAAGCTACTTATGGTCTCTGAGTACTATCTTGATCCGTGATAGTGACCGGAGTCGAACTCACCCAAACTTTCTCATTACCAAAAAAAAAAAAAAAGGTTTATGAAGATGTCTTAATAGTTAATAGACTCGTGACTATTGCGGCTCCCATGCACGAGGAGGCGACCGCGAAGAAAAGGGAGAAAGGAATAAGAAGAAAAAGTCTCGATCGCTAGAGGCTTTGATCTTGGTTGACTAAAGTTGGGAGTAAGTTAAAAAAAAAAAAAAAAAAAGGGGGATCTCAAATACTGCATGTGAAAGACATGGAGTTAGTATTCTATGTTGGAGAAAGAGGCAGGGGTGGACGAATATTTGAAGGGTGATGCGCGCCCGCATTCTGACCTTTAAGGTTCTAACTGAGGCCTCCGAAGGTAGGACACTTGGCTGAATGTTCATATACACTATGTTCATAGATACCAGCGAACGAAGTCGAGCGAATTCCTGAAAGAACCTGCAGTCGCCTTTGGGTATTCGGACTAATTAATTGCATGCTTCAGACCGCCAGATCCTGAGATCCACACATGCGATGCAAGTCTCATCCCCAAGTCAAAACCTAGCAATGGTGCCCTTAGTTATGAATGGACAAGATACGGAAGTACAGACCTGAGATCTCTGATTTTTCAAGACACACAATCTAAATTTTGCAAGTAAATTGACAAAATGATCTTTTTTTTTTCCCCCTTCAAGTTCAACTTGTATTATAACTTAAGAAGGACGAGCTTGAACACTTAATTGAAGGATGAGTGTATCTTAATTTTAAGGGACGTTAGTATTATGAATAGACAATCTATCATATATGCATCGTAGATCAGGTTTTTGCTGATAAGCCTTTAGATAGCTCCAAAATTCTAATTTTTTTTTCTTAGAATTTTTGATTTTTTATTTAGGAATATTTAATTTCAGATATTTGCTACAAACTAACCATTTAAATTGTTAGCCACAAGTCATGATCCTTATCCACTCACATGGTACGCCGAAAATCCAACCCACATCTGCATAAATTTAGAAATCCATTCCATTTGCAATTTCAAGTATTCTAACTAATTGATCACTAGCTCTCTATTACTAACATTGATAAGGTGTGGCCATTTTTGCTCGATAATTTCCTCAAATTAGTGAAAACCGATATACTTTTCACTATATTATGGTATAGTTTAATTACAAAAAAAAAAGTTTAAATTTATACATTTTATGAAAGAGATCAATACATGCATTTAATCTCACATGAAAGTATGGCTGTTAAATGTACATGACCAATAATACTAAAATTACCTCCTTTATCATATAATCATATAGGTAATGCATCAAATTCAATGTAAATGTACAATAAATCCATTTCACTCTCTTTGATTCCTTTTTTCTTCTTTCAAAAAAAGTGTTTCTACTATTCTCTTATCCATTTTCATCTACATTAAATTTATTACTATTAAACTTCCTGCATCACATTTTAATATATATTTTTTATATCGTACATCACATTTTATTCTCAATAGATGCAATGTTGACATACAAATCAGAGATTCTAGTGGTAACTTGCATCTCAATCTACAGGATAGATATGCATAATTCATATCTCATTTTGATGTTTCTTTTCTCAAACATTTGCAAATACAGGTATAAATCACTTATGCATATTTATTTTTACATAATAATATTTAGAAATTAAGTAAAAAAAAACACTAATTTTGAATTCAACATGCTCTTAATTTTCAAGCAAAAGGAAGTATGTTGTTCAACTTCAACCAGCGCATTAATTTTTGCAAAGTCGCACCTTCACATTTATAATACGAACTCCACAAAATTCAACAGAGCTAACTAATCCACCAATATTGACATTAGTATTAAAGTTTAATTGATGTGAAGAATGTTTGTACATTTGTACAATATTATTAGATTGAATGCATAATGTTTGTAATTATTTTATTTTCATATTAAGTTAAATATGCTATTATACTCATTTAAATCCTTATATCAATCATTTTCTAATATATATTTTTATTTTTATTTCAAGATCCAATTTCAATCAAAATGACATATCATAAATGTTGTACATGTTTTGACATAGATTGAACTATTGCTAAAGAAATTTCAAATTTAAATTATTTTGATGCAAATTTCTTACTTTTTTTTTATTCACCCCTTCCTTTTAATTCCTTTCAGTTATTAGTCAAAGAAGACGAGGCAGCAAAATTCCGGGATTCCGTGCATGAGTAGGGAGGCAGGAGGCTCCAGTTATTCATTGCATTAACGAGTGGACAATTCAGCAACTCCCGGCTCCCGTTGACGTCATGCGTGCCGTGAAGTAGAGAAAGTTCCAGTCACGCTTTTGAAAATAGTTTAGGACGTGAGATATGGGCTAACGTCATAGTCAGAAATTTCCACTTTTAAGGACCACAACTTTCAATTATGCGAGGTCCTAAAGATCTTACCAAGCTCCTACTGCATCAGCCTCCTCTCCAAGCAAAGCAACGACTACCACCGCCGCTTCCTGTTTCCTTCCGTCCTCAGTAAAATTAGTCAGACATCAATTAATTAAATCCCTTCCAACACCTCTCTCTCTCTCTCTCTCTCTCCATGAGTCCGTATACATACATACATATATATAAAGCTCAACCTCCCCACTCCGCAGACAAACATCTGCCAAACCAAGCTGGGGAACCATACTGCTCCCACCTGAAGAAAACAGGACCAGAAAATTCTTCTCACCGCATTTTGACACCTTATCTCCTCTGCTCTGTCTTTTCTTTTCGCCTGGACGTTAAAAAGAGGAGAAAACACTTGGGATTCCTGAAACTTATCTTTCTTTTGTTACTAGTAGCAGCAGCAGCATATCATCATGCCGAGGAAAGGAATGAGAATTGTGTGTTTTTCTCCAAAAGCGTCGAAGCCCTCTGCTTCGCCTTCGCCATTTGGGTTATCGCCAGGTCCAACAAGGCCGAGTTTTTCCGAGTCTGTAATGGACAGAACTCTTGAAATAGCCGGACCAGTGATCACGAAATGGAACCCGGACGCCACCCCACTTGCCACCGCCAAGGTGGTCACTTCGCTCTTCCACCACGACAACCGTGGAGAACCCAAACGATTCATCAAGTGCGTCAACATCTTGCAGAAAGCCATGCACCTCCTCCTCACCGAAAACCCTACCTCCCCAAAACTCGTCCGCGCCCAAAACCTCATGAAGATCGCCATGAAGACACTCCAGCATGAATTCTACCAGCTACTGTCCATGAACCGGGCTCACCTGGATCCTGAATCCGTCTCCTCCCGCTCCTCCCGCACCTCCATTCAGTCCACCTCCGATTCTTATGACGACGAGGACGAGGACGAGGCGGCGGCTGATTCCATTGTGCAAGTCGAGGACGCCTCAAGTTTAGTCATGGCGGATCTCAGACTAATTGCGGAGTGCATGATATCTTCTGGCTACGCCAAAGAGTGTGTCAAAATTTATAATATCATTAGAAAATCCATCGTTGACGAAGGTATATATAGACTTGGGGTCGAGGAATTTAGCTCGTCAAGAGTTCGCAAGATGGATTGGGAGGTTTTGGACATCAGAATTAAGAAGTGGCTGGATGCAGTGAAGTTCTCAGTCAAGATTCTGTTCAATGGGGAAAGAATCCTCTCCGATCACGTTTTTGCCGCTTCGGAATCCATTAGGGAATCATGCTTCGCGGAAATATCAAGAGAAGGAGCCATGATTCTCTTTGGATTCCCAGAGAGTATTGTCAGAAATAGCAAGAAATCTCCTGAAAAGGTGTTCCGCGTGCTTGATATGTACACAGCCATTGCTACTCACTGGCCGGACATCGAGTCCATTTTCTCCTCCGAGTCATCCTCAGCCGTCCGGTCTCAGGCCATCACATCCCTGCTAAAAATCGGCCACTACGTAAGGACGGCCTTGGCGGAATTCGAATCCGCGATCCAGAAGGAGCATTCAAAATCAACGGTAGCAGGCGGTACCATACATCATTTGACCATTGACTCCATGAATCACCTCTCCCTTCTTGCCGATTACAGCACCCCACTTGCGGCTATCTTAGCCGATTCTCCACCTCCTTCTGCGTCGACGTCCTTGCCGGAGTCCTACTCCAGTCTCTCCGACTCCGATGAGTCTGCGGCGGGCACAATATCTCGCCGATTTGCTTGGCTCATCCTCTTACTTCTCGCCAAACTCGACGGCAAGGCGAAGCTGTACAGAGACGCGTCCCTTTCGTACCTCTTCTTAGCGAACAATCTCCGGTACGTCGTCACCAAGGTCCGTACATCCAATCTGAAATACCTCCTGGGTGACGACTGGCTGTCAAAGCAGGAAGCCAAAGTCAGACAGTTTGCGGCCAATTACCAACGGCTGGCATGGGGCGACGTCATCGCTTCCCTGCCGGGGGATCCCGCTGTTTCTTTGCCACCAGAGGAAGCCAGGGAGTGTTTCAAGAGATTCAACGCGTCGTTCGAGCAGGCACGCGGCAAGCAGTCTATGTGGGTCATACCAGATAGGAAGCTCCGGGACGATATAAAGGTGAATCTGAGCAAGAAGATAATTCCAGTGTATCGGGAATTTTACAATAAGCACAAAGCCGTAGTCATGGGAAGTGACAGGAATTTGGGGTCCATTGTTAGATTTAGCCCTGAAGATGTGGGACGTTACCTCTCGGACCTGTTTTTTGGAGACGTCGGGTCTGGGAGTTCTTCTTCACCATCTGATCAGCCCTCTTCCCGCCGGCGGTCAAAAGTTTTATACTAAGGTTGTTGGTTTCACAATACGATACATACTTTATTTTTTGGTTCTTGAGATCTTGTCCTTAGAACGAATTAACCCATCTTTGTCTTGAATTTGTCCTAAGCGGCGTTGTAAAGATGCCCTGAGACGAAACGTATCCTATCATTACTCCTCTAATGAGAAAAAATTTGTATAAATTACCTGAGTTTTTAAAATTTTCTTGTCTCCAATATGAAAAGGTCCAAGGAGTATGGAAATTTGTTAGAGCCATTACATCTCTTGAAGTTCAAAAAAATCACACAAAAAGATGCAAAAAGTAGCCTGCATGCAGCCATTGGAATTATTAAATAGTTAGATGGATGGATTATGATTTTATAATATCCATTTAAATGCTATCCATTTAGATCCATCTATTAGATAGTTGTAAACTTGTAATTGAATTGGATTAATTTCATTCACCAAGCATATAAGAAAAATCATTTGTCAACTATTTATCCATTTTGCCACGTCTCTGTGCATGTGTCTTGTACTAGTAGAGCTGTAAACGAGCCGAGCTTTTGTTGTTTGAGCTCTGTTCGTTTGTCGTTCGTGTTCGGCGCGTGTTCGTTCGTTAAGAATTACGAGCCGAAAATACTGTTCGAGCTCGGTTCGTTTGATTAAATTTCGAACTCGAGTTCGGCTCGTTTAACCTAAACGAGCCGAACAAACGAGCCAAACGAACGAACCAATTTTATGTCTAAACACTAATGAGCGTTCGCGAACAAAACTCTAAATAAAAAACTATTTTATCCTTGTTCACGAACACTAACGAGCGTTCACGAACAAAGTTCAAGCTCGTTTGATAAGCTATCGAGCCATATTTTTTATTTGAGCTCGACTCGTTTAACTTCTCGAACGAGCTCTTAGCGAGCTCGAACGAGTTTAAACGAGCCGAGCTCGCGAACAGCTCGTTCGTTTAACAGCTCTGTGTACTAGTGCTTTTCGTTATTAACGGGGAGTAGTCATATTTTTGTTACCCTATGCGTGACAATAATCTATAATTTCTTTCTTTTCTTCTTCCCCCGCAAGCGCGCGCACACACACACAGCCGCCGGGGGGCCCGCGTATAAGCCACAAAAAGCTGTATTGAAGCTGTTCATTCTGGGAAACACCAAGAGGAGCAGCTTCAGAGATTGACCATTGGAAGGGAAAGAGACCCACGGAAACAGCCAAAAATCAGGACGCAACGCTGTGCGATGACGAAATACACAATGAAGCACGTTTTATGAGTTGGAAATGTGATGATGATATTTTGAGCTTGTCACCGTCCCGGTTGGACTCTTCATTTGTGGCCTTTAGGTTGAAAACGGCGTGCGAAGCTCTTGACAATCTGTTCTCCAATAGCCCCGGATGATAGTCAAACCCCCTCCCCAAAAAAAAGGCCCTCGTGAAAGCCACGGGACCCTTTTCAACCCACTCAAGAAGAAGAAGCGTAGAAAATAACAACTGGATCATCAAATTAAATCTTACACATCCACTCCCACTAAATACGTCACAAATTAAATCATCGGGCGCGATGTCAAATAATGCTCATCCACGGTGACATAAAATTCCTACCAAGTAAACTTTTCATTCAAGAATCAAGATTCACATGTCCTCTTCACCACAAACAGAAGCAAAAAATTTTCACGGATGCACAGTATGTACTCCATGCAGCTTCGGGTCAACAATGCGTGTGCACATTAACAGCTTCCTTGGCTTTCAAGAATGTCGGCCTGGTCATATCTCCTCTTCACATCTATTATTGCTTCCGGCAAGTAAATTTACAAAAACCAACTAGTACTAATTAAGTGGAATGAAGGCAGATACTACTAATTGACTGTAGCAGCTTTATAAAGCAATTGGTAAGCGCAGTGCATTCCTTATGCTTTCGATGTTTTATTGAACTCTTCTCTTTCAATAAAATCTTTTTCTCAATTCCCTCGAATCTTCTTCATCTTTATTTCTTCTTTTCTTTCTGATCCAGACAACAATAATTTCAAAACAGCTATGATTAATAAGAAATCTCAAGGCAGGCTTGCCAGTGAGCAAAACCACCTTATATTTGTCTGCAACAGTGTAACAATAAGTGCATCTGACATCGTTCAAGACTTCTACAGGGAATTAAACTGCAGTAGCAGCAACACAGAAAGAGAAAAATATATACCAGCGGCATTCATTTATACAGGCATTTGACTGTGTTTTTGTGTGTGTGTGTGTGTCTATATATTGTTATGAGCTTGTCTGAGCAACAGCTGACTGGTCAGGAGGTCTGTGTACATGCTGCCATCCTGTGCTCTGCTGGATAAAATGTTTAAGTGCATCACTTGGAGGTTCAACTGTCCAACTAGTGTAGTATTCACTAGGATGAAATGTGTTACTTTCATGGGCTTGTGGCAATAGGCCTGCCTGAGTTCCACTGACGAACAGGTCTCCTTCAGATTTGATACAGCCAGTATTTGCCTCTGCTCTGTCAGCTGCCTATTATTAAACAAAAAGAACCAGAATGGCGAAGAGACTTCTTGGTATGGAGAATACAGAAAAATAATTCAATTTCTTAAGCAAAAAAAAAAAAAAAAAAGAGTAAAAATCCGAATTACTGCAGAAATTTCTCAGTGAGACAACAGGGAAAGAGCAAAATAATTGATTAACATTGAGATGAACAGTGAAAAAAACACCATCTATATAGCCATGTAACATACACAACAAATATACGGTAAAAAGATGACAAACTAGTTGCCTATTGCATTCTCTTATGCTTTAACTACTTTTCTTCTTTCTCCATCTTCATAATAATTATATAGGCATACAGCACTTTAAACTTGTTTTACAAAACCAGCAACTATGAATACTTTGGAAAAAAAGAAAAATTGTCCTGAAAGTATAAGATACCCTATAACATGATATTCCGTCTATCATTCCTTGTATTCTGTCCATCTGAAGGGCATTTTTGTTTCACCAAAAAGGGTAAAGGAAAAAGAATTTCATTCGAATTCGTTTGGCGTTAGTCTGCCAAAAAAATATCTAAACAGAGGTAATGCGTATATATCAGGAATAACATCAAAAAGTGAATTATGTTGGACAACACAATTCGCCAGTGTAAAATAACTTCAGAGCATCTAGTGCTTGAGGTGAACTATAATGATTTCAGCCAAAATAAACAACTCAATCCATAGTGAGATCCCCAGGCTGGTCTTTTGTGCAACCAATTCAGCAATGCAGACATCCAACAATGCGACAAATCGAACAAATAAACAACCTGAAGATCTTTTTGCAAGGATCAGCATTTTCATTCTCCGAACTGCCATCTTACAAACAAAAACAAAGATATACACCAACAAATAGGATGGATTCGTTTATGCTCTGCTAATGTAGATTATTTACCTTTTCAGAGAGGTACTTAAAAGCCACCTTCTTCTCTCCTGCTTCATATATATTGCACTGAGAATATATCTGCATAGTAGAATAAAAAAGCAGTAAAATATCTGCCAGCAACAGCAAAGTAACTACATTTTTCATGTCATTAAAGACAAAAACAAAATGACAACATGGATAAGCACATTGCCGAATTCATAATACCTCAGATTCTACGCTCGCACAAATACCATAGATTCCCCAGTTTCTGGTGTAATTATTGTATAGATGTACTTTTGCAAACCTAACACGAGGATGCCGCTGTCGAGTCCCATCAAAAAAACAATGGTGAATGGTAACGCGCATACATCTGTCACCAGTGTGAGAACGGTCTCCCCCAATTAGAATAGTTTTGTTATGCTTTGAGAAGTGGCACCTGAATGTAGAACCATAAGGTTAATGATGTGGCCAGAAGATGAGACATAATCTCTAATCCAGACTATTAGGCCTCACCGAGAAATAGTAATATCAGTGCTCTCTCTAGTGATATCTATTAAACCATCATCAAAGTCTGAAAGGCTGCATCGATCAATCCAAATGTGCTTTGAGTTTGGTTTAATTTGAATTGCATCCACGTCAGGTCCTCTGCCCCCTTCAAGCTCAAGATTGCAGATAATGACATGTTCACATTCCTTCAACCTCAAACCCTTCCCCACGAGCTTTATCCTTTGTCCACGTCCATCAATGGTTTTGTAAGATGACACGTTCAAGTAGGATTTGAGCTCAATTATGCCTGAAACCTCAAAGACAATCCATAGAGCTTCTTTTCTACGACATCCATCACGAAGTGATCCTGGCCCATCATCTACCATTACAAAAAGCGAAGTCATAATCTAGACACCATAGTAGCAATTAACTTTCACAAAATGCCAGTGTCATAGTACAATAAAGTTCCACTCCTTGAATACGAGTATATGACAAATATGGTGTTTCTTTCAGCACAAACCATGAGAATAATAATGAACAGAAGATAATCAAGAGAAAAGCAGTGAAGCAATTTCTTGCTTTCAAGATGAATGATCTTCATATATCAGTGTAACGCCAATCTTCCTTTTAAGTCTTTTAGAGTTTCGCACACACTGCAAGACACTCAGGAACAGATCCCCCGGTTTTTTTTTGGGGGGGGGGGGGAGGTTATATTGATTTGTTGCTGCGGTAGATATATTGGTTAAGAACTTAGTACTATTAGGAATATATGACACAACTAAATGCACGAGGCAACAGGTATAAGGTAGATAGTACACCTAGATTGACCTTAACGAAATGAGAATAAATTAAGTTCTATGAAGATAAATCATTTTCAAGAATTGGCACGAATAATGAAAACAAAGTTTAGAAAAAATGAAAAGAAAACTTCGGGACGAACCTGATTCATCAGTATCATATCGTGTCAGAGATAGACCAACAATAATTTCCAATACACAAAACCCAATCAAAAGTGGTTTAACCCAATAGATGTCACTAAACAACTAGTGTTTGGGACGCAAAAGCGGATAGCCTCAAAGTAGTAGAAAGTAGGAACAGAGAGAAGCACAGTAGCAGTAGAAAAGAATGCTGCAAGAGAAGGATACACATACCGGCAAGAGTGGTGACGAGGTAGAGAGGGCCGTGAAGGCCGCCAACGGCTAAGCGGCCAAAACCTTCGGCTTGGGCAGCGAGAGCTCGCAAGGCGGAGTCCACGTGGGTGTACGGCAAACACAATCCCATAGCCAAGTTGGTGCTGGTGTTGTTGGAATTGGCTGACGTGGGAATTGAGGGATTTTTACAGGGAGGGGAAGGAGGAGGTGGTGGAGATGTTTGGGTCTTTGATTGTGGAATTGGCGGGCTATTTGTAGTATTTGTATTTGGTGGGTGCTTCTTCTTCTTCTTCTGCCGCCCGATGCAGTAACGCACCTGCTGGTTCCCCATCTCTCTTTCTCTCTGATACTAGGATTCTGCAGTTGCAGTTTATCTTTTTCTTCAAGTGGCAATTGATCACAGAGTTATTTATTATTATAATAATGACAGTACGTGAAGAATTAAAACTGAGAGACATGTTAAATTGTCTTGCGTTACTCCCCTCACATTCACTTCTCACCAGTAACAAACGTCCTTCCCCACCATAACACCACCTGGCTCTATGACAGTGAAACCGACCGACACTGCTTTCCTTTTCTGTGCTCTTCTTTTTTAATTACATTCTTCTCCTCGGAGTTTATTCTTCTCCCTTGTTGTTCCTCAGCAAGCAACCAGAGACACCACTGTCTAGACTTCTAGAAATTTATTCAAAACTTCTTGAATGTAGCACGTTTGCTAACAGAATTGCCTTTTATCACTTACTGTATTAACTACTAAACACTACTTAATTTATGTATAAAATTTTAAGTAAAAATTTTTTATTGAATCTTCTGAATTGATTACAAATATTATTTCTCTTACACACATAACAAACTTTAATACTATTTTCGCACATGACATACATTCATTTTCTTTATATTTGACACACACGCGTGTACACACACTCTCTTACACATAAATGCATACACTTGAATACTAAACTTTAATTTATTTTATTAATTTCTCTCATACACACTTACATTTTTTTTTTATCCAATACACACATAAAGGTAATTTCTTTTTAAAAATGGAAACATAATATTTGAAATAATGGGCAAAACAATTGTTTGCTAAATTTTGAGGTATGAAACATGTCATTTTCCAAAACTAAAAGTCAGAAATTGAAAAAATCAGGTCTTTTTGTAACTTTTGGTTTTTTAAAAAATTGTAAGATAAATCAAAATATGAAAAAAAGATCAGTTAAGAACATCACATAATAATTTTTCTAAAATCAAAATCTAACAGGTCAAAAAATGCTATTGGGAGCACGCCATCATGTCAATCGAATTGACATGAAAATTAATAGAGAAACTAGAGGTGTGAAGTTCAAGTTCTATGAAAAAAAAAAAGGAAAAAATAACGGGTATACCACATGCCTCTCTTTATCCATTTATAAAAGTACACCAAAATATTAAATTCGAGAAGCAAAATTAGGAGAGAAGACACAATTACCCAGGTGAGTGAGACAATATTTTGAAGGAAAAATTTGTTAAGAATACACGTTCAAGATTCAACTTTATATTCCCTTGTTCACAAATTAAGAACGTAGGATTGCTTTAAACTTTTAAACCTTTTTGCGAGTCACACAAATTTTACATTTTTGAGATGTTTGTAATTTTTGGCGGAATCTGGAGTTTTTTTAAGTATAGAGGAAGGTGAGGAAATGAAATGGCCAGAAAAATGTTTAATGAATATTTAATAATCACCAACCACATAGGAATTTTTTTTTTTAAAATAATGACAACGAATAAGAAATATGTTAGAAGAAACATTTCACCAACCGGCTGGTCGTTAAAAATATGGTAGGCCCGGCGGCGCCAATATCCTCCACCATTTGAAAAAAGCGAGTTGATTCAACCCACCACCACAATCGCCACCACCGCAACCCCCATCTTCACCTCCATCTCCACCGCCACATTTCCCTCTGTCCCCTTCTCCTCCTCCTCTCATCCAGTTTATCCACATTCTCTCCTGTTAAAATGCGAACATAAAGATGATGAAAGTTTCTCTCATGAAACGCTAATCCTTTTCCACATTTTAGGCCCTTGAAGATACTTATCTTCCATCAAGATGGTTTCCTTAGCTTCTTACATTGCCGATGGTAATTTTTTTTTATTTGGAAAAATTACTTGTTCATTTAAACGCGCCACTATTGAATAATCAAATAATGTGTTATGTAAAATAGGCGAGAGGGATCTCGAAATGGGCTTACACGTCGAGCCACCATCACCGTCTCCGTCTCCAAGAGCACCTGCTCTAGTGGTCTCCAACTCCGGAAAGTCTCTGGCGGCATCGAATTCCGGTAAAGCATTGGTGGGTTCCAATTCTGGTAAGGCATTGGTGGTGTCAAATTCCGGCAAAGCATTGGTGGGGTCCAATTCCGGTAAGGCATTGGTGATGTCGAATTCCGGAAAAAGAATTGACCCATCGGGGAAAAAGAAGTACGTGAAGCAGGTGACCGGACGGCACAACGATACGGAACTGCATTTGGCAGCGCAGCGCGGGGACGTGGCAGCTGTGAGGCAGATATTGGGTGAGATCAATGAGCAGATGATGAGGACATCGAGCGCGGCTGATTTTGACGCCGAGGTGGCGGAGATAAGGTCGGCAGTGGTGAACGAGGTCAATGAACTTGGGGAGACGGCTTTGTTCACTGCCGCCGAGAGAGGCCACATTGGCGTGGTTAAGGAGTTGCTTCCTTATACCACCAAACAAGGCATCACCTTGAAGAATCGCTCCGGTTTTGATCCCTTACACATTGCTGCTAGTCAAGGCCATCAAGGTAGCTATCCATAATTCTGCACATATTTGTCTCCGAACTGTTAGTACTATCTTCTTGTGCATCCGTGACCCAATCATCTGGTCAAGCTCTAATTATTGCCTTTTTGCTTCTCCTTAAACAAGCTATTGTTCAGATGTTGTTGGAGCATGATCCAGAGCTGAGCAAAACATTCGGTCAATCAAATGCAACTCCTCTTATATCTGCAGCTACAAGAGGGCATGTGGCCGTTGTTCATGAATTGCTTTCTCGGGATTCTAGTTTGCTAGAGATATCAAAATCCAATGGAAAGAATGCATTGCATTTTGCTGCCAGGCAGGGGCACGTTGAGATTGTTCAAGCGTTGCTTGACAGGGATCCACAACTGGCAAGAAGAACTGATAAGAAAGGACAGACTGCATTGCATATGGCTGTTAAAGGAGTCAGTTGTCTGGTGGTGAAGTTGCTTCTCCGGGCTGATGCAGCTATTGTGATGCTCCCAGACAAATTTGGTAATACCGCGCTACATGTAGCCACTAGAAAAAAGAGGGCAGAGGTACAGAATCTTTGCTGCACCTTCTTACTTTTGAGCCCATAAGATGCTTATCTATATGAATTCCTCATAATTTCATGGGGGAATTTGAACTGCTGTGGCTTCCCTAGGACTCAAAATTTTATTTTCTTGCTTTCACAAACTGCAAAATTTATGGAAAATTACGCCCTTAAGATTTTTGATTTTTTTTGGCTATTCTTGGCTGACGTGTTTATTTCAATGCCTATGTAGCTTGGACATATTTTTAATTGGTTTGACTCCTGGTCAGAATTTCTTTAACATATGTTGATGTTGAGTTGCATTAAGCTTTAAGCATTGCAGTTTTAGAGTTTCCAGAGAAATTACATCTGTTTATGGGATCTATAATTTCGCAAGAATGAACTTTTTTCTCACTATGAGTTGTCAAAATAGTGACAGATATAGCATCAAAGAATACCAATTGTATAGAAGAAATAGAATGAAAAAAAAAAGAATGACTTCAACCTGCCCTTAAGTCAGCTTCTAGCCAGTTTGTTGCACCGAGGACATGTATATCAAGCGAAATTTTACTTGTCAGGTGTTCAGATTATACTTATTTAAATTCCGAAGTGAGTAAATATGTAAATGGTTGTGGAGGGTGATATAGATACCACTGAATCTGTTTGTAGGTTCTCTGACTTAGCTTATTCCAATCATGATTTCCTTGTTATAAACTGCAAAGAAAGTTTTACTAAAAGCAGAATAGTCTGTTAGGTTGTTATAAATATATCAAATTATTAGAATAAGAGGGTTAACCACATGCTTGAAGCAAGCATGTAGTGTGTATTTGAGCACCAGAGTTGTAGGTTTTCTCTCTCCTCACTACTGTACAGTTCAATGTGGTTTAACTTTCAGTTTTGGTCTATTTGTAGCCTGATGTATGTCTAGACTAAGCTATATAGAATAGCGTGTGCAACTGAAAGCTGATTATTTTAGAGATGTGAATTTGCTGCAGATAGTAACTGAGCTCTTAATGCTTCGTGATACAAATGTCAATGCACTGACAAGAGATCATAAGACAGCTCTCGATATAGCTGAAGGACTTCCTCTTTCTGAGGAATCAGCAGAGATAAAAGATTGCTTGATTCGTTTTGGTGCTGTTAGAGCCAATGAGTTGAACCAGCCTCGAGACGAGCTCAGGAAAACGGTCACAGAGATTAAGAATGATGTCCACACCCAGCTTGAACAAGCCCGGAAAACCAACAAAAACATGAATGGTATCGCAAAAGAACTCAGGAAGCTCCATAGAGAAGGAATCAACAATGCTACTAATTCAGTGACAGTGGTGGCTGTCCTGTTTGCAACTGTTGCTTTTGCTGCTATTTTCACAGTTCCTGGGGGCGATGACGATAACGGAAGGGCCTTAATGGTTGGCAGTGCTTCTTTTAAAGTTTTCTTCATATCCAATGCAATTGCCCTCTTCACATCGCTGGCTGTTGTCGTGGTACAAATTACGGTTGTCAGGGGCGAGATAAAGTCGGAGAGAAGGGTTGTTGAAGTGATCAATAAGTTAATGTGGTTGGCCTCCATTTGCACTACAGTGGCTTTCATTGCTTCCTCTTACATAGTTGTTGGCCGGCATCACCGGTGGGCGGCAATCTTAGTTACTGTTACAGGGGCGGTTATTATGGCAGGAGTCTTGGGTACCATGACTTTTTACGTGGTGAAATCAAGACGGGTGAGGAGAGTAAGGAAACGAGAGAAGAGCGTCAGAAGTGCAAACTCGTATCATTATCACAAGTCAGATTATTCAGATTCAGAAATCAACCCAATATATGCAATTTAAGCAAGGTAAAAAGGAAGAGGCGCAACACAAGCTGCGCGACTATTAGCTGTGCACTGAAAAAATTGGACCTCCAGTTCGAGCCCAGCTAAATGGATGGATGGCTTTTTGGAGCTTCGTGAAGCCTTTTGTGAAGTCTGCACCTTTCCTTGGGAGCAAAAATACGAGTAGCATGAGAATGAAACGTCAAAGAAAACGACCCTTGCCTTTGAAAAATCTAACAGCCGGAAAATCATTGTTGAGTTTTTGCCTTCCTGTTGGTTTTTTACCCGACGAGGAGACGGCATTAGTGGCTACACAGCACGTGCTCTCATCCTAAAGGATGAAACCTCTGAATAATCTAGTATATACTATACTTGCTGACAAATGAGTCTTAAGGTTATTCTTGTGTTGTTTTTTCTTACATCCTCTGCAAGTTCTTCTTCATGCAAATTGCATTTTTTTCATCTGAATGCAATGGCAGAAGCATTCATTTTCGCAATTGAAATCAAACAACCGAAACTGCAAACTTGTCTTTTGGCGTCCAGAATTTTAATTTTGGAGAAGGGAAGCTGGCATTTGGAATTTGCTCCCTGGCCTAGCTTAATGCTTGTGCGCCCATACATTTCTTACACAAAAAATTTTCCATTATAGTATTAAAATGCTTCCTCATCCGTCATATTTCCAAGGCCAATTATGTTCCAGAGCTTTGTAAAGGCTGGACTACCAGACAAAGCACTTTTATCAGTGGTTCTCGCCAGATGAATTTGGCTATTTGCAAAATAGAGTTCTACAACCCAAAAAAAAAAAAAAAGTTACTTCCCTCACAAGAATTACAAGATCAGGTCATTGACCCTGAAAATGACAATCAAAAGTTCAAGATTAGAAACAATAAAACTTTTTACAACAAATCTTTTTAACAAGTTCTGTTTGGTAATCTGATTGATGGAGAATCCTTGCTGGTTTAAATCGAAATCACCTACTTAGATTCAATTGTCTCTTCCCAACTCAGATGAGGATAGCCAGAGTGAGCAAACGGTGCTGCTTCCAGCCCCCAGTTGGATTATTGTGGTAAAAGTGTTTAAGAAAGTTGAATTTTTTTTTTTGTTTGTTTATTGTCTCTCAATTAGTAATTGGTTATGCTATGGGTGTTTCAATTCACTTTGGAAAGTCACTTTTCCGCCTTTTGTACCATAGTGGTACCATGCATGCATTTCCACAGATGGACATCAATCTTTGGCAGGTCAATTTCTTCAATTATTTGGGGTTTCACTGTCGAGCACTGCTGGATTAATGCACTGAACCCAACCACCTTGGAGCATTACTTTTATCCCAGTTCTCAGAAGCGGGACTTCAGCCCAGAGAAAATCAAACTGGAGGAACGACGGAGCCAACAGTGCCCGAACAAATGCAGGAAGTCATTGGCACATGCCCTGATAGCTCAGTGTTTTTGCTTTTACCTTCGTCTCTTGACTTTGATTTCGGATTCCCCGCATATTAACCTTTATTAGCTCGGGCAGATTTCACCTACGCAACCTTAGAATGAAGCCCTTAAAGAATCCTCTAATACAAAGCAACAGGCAAGAAATTCTAACAGAGCTTACGTAACCTGATTAAAAGTCACTCTTTTTCAACAAGCACAGAAGAGCTATACGTTTCAGATCGTAAAAATTGTGTGCAAGAACTCGTTTGTAGAGTTATGCAACAATTAATTCTTTTCGTCGCTCTTAGATTGACCCTGCTGGCATCGTTGAGCTGGATGGATATGCAATTTTTTCTGGTACCACTTTTCAGTTTAGAATTCCTAACCGAGGTATCCATATGCAACTTACATTGAGGTACGTCCAGTTACAATGTCACATTTAGCCTGCGCAGTCTTCAGATCCATAAAAAAAAAAAACACAAGGAAGGGATAGAAGGGCTGCAGTGAACACTATTGTGTAAAAACAAAGACTACAGATGATAGAAACAGGTGTTGCACCAAGAGCTATGGAAAAAGGGAATACATTTCAAGAATTGCCTAAACGTTGAGGGCACTTGTTTGCTTATCACTGGCGTCAACTGCTCAGCCCATTCCCATTATCTTGTTTGCTGATAATGATTTGGTAGTTTGAATCTGTCAAATATCAGGACGACATGTTCCCTTGAAATGATATTTTGTCAATATCGGAAAAATAGGATGACATGTATGCACGCATAATATCGTATAAGGTTCATAAGGTTTATTTGTCTTCGTGCCCGTAAACTTATCGAAAGCCCCAGCCACCATTATTATTATTTTTTTTAAAGTTCATTAGCCTCATGACTTGACTTAAGATCATCAACTTCATGTACTTAAAATTTCTAGATCTTCAACCCTATTCAACTGGAGCAATAATCTTCAGGCATCCCCCATTCAAAGCCTCCGGAATGCAGATTCATGTGATCTCACCATAGATTTTTGACACATTAGAACATTCTCCATAGGAAGGATCTAATTATAAAACAGCTTTAACTCCATTGCCCCACTTATGTAGTGTAGGCCTACGAAACAGCTTTTTCAAGTTTTTCTTTTTTAAAACTTCCGGTGGATATAGTTGACTGGAATAGTCACTTTTCTTATTCACCCCCGGGGCCTCTCCTTCTCTTTCTAGGGGAAGCGGAGTGTTACTTGCGACCTGTATAAAATTCGGCCAGTGGATAAAGCCTGATACACTGGGACAGAATCCAGTTGGAGAGGAGGACAATAAGACCCAGCTCTAAAAGTAGGAAGGGGTAAAGTCTTTTGCTGGAAAGTAGGCCATCATTCAGGTCTATGGAGGAGATGCTTATTTTTCTTGAGCTTCTTCAAAAGCCTTGTCTTCTCTTCTTCACGCTGCTTTATTGAAGTCTGCACAGGACCTATAGGATGAAATTATGACAAATTGACCACTCATGAACAAAGGGTCTAGGAATCAGGATTGGCCTCACTAAAGTTGCTTCTTGCAGTAATCATGGCTGGGGACAGTTTTTTATACTATTCATAGAAGATGAAAAGTTGAAGAAATTAAAACAGGTCAGCTAAAACTTAAAAAGAAGATAACAGAAAGAAATAAAAGAAAGAAAAAGTCAGGTCAGATGTGAGTTTCTTTCGAATTATAACTGATTAGAACAGTGTCTACAGGAACTCTCAAGTGAATAGGATTCTATAATACGGGTATACGAGAATGTGGTTTCCTGAGTTGAGCATGATTCTTACCTTTATCTCGGATTTGTGACTATTGAGGAAATTTTGCAAGTGACAATACTCAATGTGGCATACGTTTTGAGTACTAAAAAAAATTCCATGTGATATCATTATGTTACAAGTTATTTTATGAAATCCAATTAACAAAAATCTATGCATATACCAAGATACGAACTTTTCTGCTCTTTCGATTGTCAAGAAATCTTTCCTTTTTCTTCTCCTTGCTGAAAAATGAAAAGAAAATATATTCAAATCTTACAGACACCTGCTTTCTCTTGATTTTCAGCGGGAGCAATCTTGGAAGTAGGCAATGAGTAGAATCCGGCTTCATCCTCTGGATATATTGAATTGAAGTTCTGTTGAGAATTTTTACAGTGAGCAATTGCGGACTCGATTGAGATCTCAATATCGGAAGCAGCACTGCTGCTCCTCCTGAGGAAGTGCGACTCATAAAGCACATTCGAATTAATTGAAAACGATGAAGATGAAGAAGAAGCGCCGGAGGAAGAAGATGAGGATGAAGATAAGCATTTTGACGGAGAATGACGCTTGATTGCGCCTGAGAAGGACTTCCTATGCTGGCTGATATTCTCCTCGATTCCTTCTTTGTCAATGTTCTTTACCGCCTTAGAAAGAGTTGGATATGCTCTTCCGATATGTCCAAATGGGGTCTTCTTTCCCACCTTAACGTACTTGCCGGGACAGTTCCAAGCTTTCGGAACTCGTTCAGCCTCTAAAATGCAGGCTGCCTTGGCAGAGGACTCATCCGAGCAAGCAGACTTGCTAAAGAGTGACTTGAGATACGCCCGAGAAGCCTTGAGCTTTTGAGCTAGGGAAGATTGCTTAATCATCTTGAGCTTCTTAGACCAAGATTTCTTTGGATGACTACTGATGAAACTGCTGAATTCAGTTGACCACTCAAAGAAGTACTCAGATGGATTGAGTTCACAGCTCACTCTGCAGGACTCTGATGGAGATATGTTGCACGAATCCTGGGGGGTGTTGGTATTAGTTGAGGGTGCTGTGAAGCTGCTCATGAAGGGAATGCTGCAGTGCTCATCTTCATTTTCAAGGGCCTCTTTTCTGGACTCGTAATTGGTGGGGCTTTGGAGGAGCGTTTGGACCATCTGTAAGCGCGGAGGGAGGTAGAGAGGGAGGAGTTTTCCTTTGTAAAAGAGCTCATCGGCTGGGGAAGTAGCGGTTTCTCTCTCGTTGGAAGCAGAGGAGGACATCTGAAACTCAAATTCCCTGCTCTGTGGAGAAGTGTTTTCTGAGCAACAAAACAGGCTGCGACTTGAGCTTACTTCCATCTCTATATAGTCTTCATCTGCATTGGGACAGGATGAAACATATGTGGCCATCTCATATGGCCAGAGGCTGTACCCTGTGGTTCGTACTCTCACCTCTGTTCCTGCGATGCTTATGGGGAGCTGAGCTTGATGAAGAGAGAGGAAGGGAAGACAGAGCATCATTTAAAGTGGAGATGGTGCCAAGTTAGAAAAGCATAGAGAATTGCAGTCGTTTGAGTTTCATTTTCTTCTTTTCTTTTATTATTATTATTTTTTGGACAAATAGAATCTTAGATTACTGCTACTGTACAAATTTAAAAAAAAATAAAGTGCCGAGCAAAAACATGGCTTTAATCTCACAGTTTTTTTTTTTTTAATTTTTTGGGTAAATAACAGTTTAGGTGGGTTCGATTGCTGTTACTAGTACTACTACGAGTTAAGAAAATGTTTCCGAAACTATAGGTTACTTACAACAATTAACGATCGTCCGCTGACATAGCGTTCATATCAGCAAAGGAATTCAAACACATGATGTTTTGTGAGAATGTAATTCGACCTTACCAACTAAACTACTTTGTATTGGCCATTAATCTCGATGTAGACTGTCATATGCGCGTGGTTTGGCCAATATAGCTGACTTTTTGTCATGAAAACGCTACGAGTATTATGCTAGTATTTGCGAAAGGAACTAGGCATTCTGGGAATTCGGGTTGGTCATGTAGATGGTGGAGGCCTTTACAAGTTTAGCAGTGGGCTCTTTTACTAGCTCTTAATCTTCCCCTTCTTTTGATCGTTGAAAACGTCATAAATTTCGTGACATTCTTGAAATTTTCTTTTTGTGGCAGTTCCAACAAAACACAATTGGATCAGTCTCATGGAACACGAAGAAGATATCCACAGAGTAGTTAGCGGGCTTCAAGCAGTCAGCTTTTCTGATTTACCTTCTCTTTTGGTGCCATTCTAGCACTTCTGTGATGGATCTTAATGTTATGGAACCATCATGTTCGACTAATCTGATGTCCAAACAGATGTTAGAGCCAGACAAGTTAGATAATAATAGGTTGGCCATGTACGTTGGATGGGTATAATTTTACTACTACTTTATTATCAACAACTGAGCATCAATTGCCAAACCATGCGGTCGCGGGTTCGATTCCCACAGACAGCGTTCCTAGAGAGAAACCGTTTTTGACAAAGATCACCTGAATGCGTAGGAGACTAGTAGTTTATTATGTTTATCAAATAATAATAAAGAAAATAAAGGGAAATCAATGCAAATGGGACTGGGAGACAATACTGTATCCGTTCGGATACTCTTAATAGAATGGATTGAGCCGTGCACCTATGCCTGTTACCAAAACTACAAAAGAAACAGTAGAATAATCCTGGCATATCCCTGCAGCACCCACTACTTCTCTGCAGCACAATGCAGCATTTACTATATAGTATTATGTAGAAGAACGCTACCCATTCCTCAAAACTTGGTATTTTGCACCCCATAATGTTAAATTATTACTCATATTAATTTAGTAGCACTTCTTACCATAATCAGGAGTGGATGGATCACCTCATTACACAGGTCAAGCTTAGCAAGGCCACCTAGCCACTGGCGTCTTTACTCATATCATATTTTACAAGAACTTTTTAAAACTCTTTTGCTGTTTTTGAGATGTCAAAACTGTTAACAAGTCCTTTGACCCTCCCATGGTAACCAACCACGATGTGTGAAGAAAAGTGTAAACATTGAAGAGTGGAAAGGCTTTGGTTTCCAAGCTCGAGGGGTTTTTGTTTGCATGTCCTTGTTGCAACTAACAGTCTCTGTCCCATCCCTCTCAAGCCTCAAGGACAATTTCAAATTGGTGAAAACCCCACTATTCTCAGTTGGGCCATACGGAAACTGAGGGGAAAAAGAAAATAAAAGAGAGAGGGTCTTCAGATAGCCCACCAATTGATTTGCAGTTATTAGTAAGCTTTCAGCCTTTCTTCACCAGTGCAAAAATGTTAGCAGGTGAGAGGCCACCATCCCCAATCCCATACCAATGATAGTAGTATAGGATACTCCTGTGTGCAGGGGCGGGGGGCAGGCCATCTCTGGAGCTTCTTCTCAGACTTGTTCACATGAGGATCTGACATTTCCAAAAGCTTAGACAGTCTGACCAGGAATTCATCACCTCATGGCTTTCTAATTTGCGGTAACTGAGAGGCCAAATCTCCTTTCTATAAGTCCCACTCTCCCAAGGTGCCAATGAAGGACACCCTTTTGGCTTGTTCCAACTACGTACCACAGCATTTTTAAGCATCTGAAAGTTGCGCTGGTGCTATCTATTTGGTGCACGAACTTGTTTAGAAAGCCATTTTTTCCTAAAAATGTTTTACACTTTCTGTAAACATATTTTCTATTTATCTTTTCACATCACATGCATCAAATCAAATCGTTGCAATACTTCTTCTTTTTTTTTTTTTGAATAAAAATTTCAGAAAATAGCAATCCAAACAAGCTAGTTATTAGAAAATGATATGATGCAACCTAAAAAGTAATTAATCCAAACCCTCGATATCCACTTTGGTCTGCTTTGTTTTGGCATTTTCTTGCTTCTTCTTCTTTTTTTTTTTTTCCAGATTTATACAGGGGATATTTTGTAGAAAAATTAACCCACAAGAAATGAACAACAAACAAAGCAGCAATCGGCACAGACAAATAACAAAAAACTTGATTTAACTCTTACATATTTCGTTTGGCGTTAAGTTTGCACTCTACTCCCATAATCGACTTTGAAGTGGATTCTAATAGTAAGTTTTGTATTTCTGTGTAAGTAATAATAAAAGCAAAAAAAATTCTTCAAATTCAAATAGATACCACTGCATAGTCTACGCTGGTGTAAATATAAACCGAACGCAACTACACCTAAAACTTTCGACTTCTTTTCCCCCTTTCTTTTGTCTCTCTCCTTTACCTCAATTAGTCCAACATTCGCAGATGGTAACCTTGAGCTACCTGAGAAGATAGAATTAAATAGAGAGCAGAAAGATGCTTTACGATGGTACTTTTTGGCAGATTGCAATCCCAATGTTCCAACTTAGAAGGTATATACTAAACACATAATCCATCCCAGTTTTGATCGAGTTTTCGCATGTTGTCAAGAAATTATCCTAGTAATATGATTGCAGCTGGAAGGAGAGAAAAATGTCAAAAATCTTGATTTCAGGCATCCTGATGAAAAGACAATTGCTCTTTGTTTGTTTACTTGGAGTGGAAGTGTGGAATGGATCTGATGGAAGGAGTTGCTAATGCTTGCACGGTCGGCTAAGAAAAGAAGCAAGGGGTAGCGTTTGAGTCCCCTTTGACGTGAGGAATAGACTGTATTAGTGGATGCCTAATTTGGTGATGATAATCAGAGTCAAACCTACCTAAACTTTTTTATTAAAAAAAAAAAAAACGCAATTCGACTATAAGCAAAAATGTGTTTGATATAGTTCATAGAGAAAGAGTAAATAACTTGGACTGGACGGTTGTGTTTGATAGTTTGATCAGAGAGGGAACAATTCATTAGCGCGTCATGCGTAAATGTGTATAAGAAAAGATGGTTCAACCTCTTGCTCATTAATTGGTTCGTGTAACAGATGGTAAAACCACATTCCATCAGTTGCTTTCTTACGTAGCAGCTTGTGGCCAGGGACACATGTAAACTAGGATTTTGCTTAAATTATCTACATTTTGAAATGTCAAGTTGTATGTGCATATGTACTCAAAACTATATATTTCGCCCTTACTATGAAACCTTACAAGAATCCAGCACGCATTAGAGCAAATCATCAACCTCAGGCAACAGCAGAGAGCCCAATTGGCTTTTATTAGTGGCAGGGGAAATCACCAATTGGCTTTTTGGAAGGTATTTAAGAGGTGAGACGGAACAAAGAGATTTAAAATCAAAAAATCCTCCTAATTTCTGAGATCTTAACTTTATCCACTGGACTGGACTGAATCTCTTCTTAAGGCGAAGGGGAAGGGACGGGGCAGGGGGCCACGATTGCTGGTACAACACTTTATTGGATTAAGATGAGTAATAATGAATGAGGCAATGGCAGTACAATATGAACTGCTTCTTATGCTTACAAGGTGAGTTTTTTTTTTACATAAAAATCAGCATTAAGAATTGTATACAGAGTCCTGCTGCTCCATTTCTTCCATAAAAATCAGCTACGAGCCTGTCGTTAACAGATGGTTTGCTGCACTTTATTGATTCCGAGAAGGAAAAATCTGTCAGTGTGAGAAGCAAACATCTTCTACTAGCCATCAATCTCTGGCAATGGCATTTTCCAATAATTCCACGAGTTATAATCTTCCTGCGCCCATCATAAACATCAGAAATCTCATTGCCAGTGAATACACTACAAGTGACAGAAGAGTGAGACGCACCACCAAACTCCCAAAAATACTTTAAAGCATTACAGCAGTACCTGCTCCACCAGCGACGTAGGCGGGAACATGTCATGTACCAGCGTGTGTAGTGAAGTGTATGACTTCACATCAATGCGATGATTAATGGCTACCTCACCCTGGCAGTACAAAACAATTAGTTAAGAGGAAAGAATTGAAAATAGAGCCAAAGATATCCCCCGCACTATTAGGACATCATTAGGATAGCAAATGATAACCTTAGGGTTGATGATGAATATTTTGCCCTTTGGGATGCCAATCTTTCTGTAACTGAGCTCATCAGTGTCTCTGTTCCCAAAACCCGCATAAAAGGGATTGTAATCGGGAGGGAAAAGCGCTTTAATATCCTGCAAAGTGTGAGATTTTTTTAGTCGCCAAGCAGGAATGCGTTGAAAAAATCCAAAGACTAATTCATTAATCACCAAGTAAAATTCCCTCTTATATTTACCTCTAAACAGGCAATCTTGAATTCATGAGGAGCTCTTCTTATCACTGTCATCCACAGAAGACATGTATTCCATCAGTCATCACGTCCAAACTCATCATTTCCTTGCACAATAGACAGATTAACTGGCAGCACACCACCAAATTCAAACTGAAGAGAGCAAGGACATAGCATTTCTCATTCTTTGTCATTAGGAAACGCAAACGGGTTCTTGCCATCATCTAAATATTGGAATTTTCACAGAGCAGTGACTAGTTCTTGCAGCTCCTCATTTATGAAAACACACACACACACTCTCTCTCTCTCATGACATATGCATACAGAGCCATATACCAGATGTCTTCTCACTTTCCAAAGAGAAATTTATCAAAATGATAGAAGGTCAAAATATAATAAAATTTTCAGTTTTAGTTACACAATCAGATATTTCAATGGGCATGCCCTTCACAGAATATACCAATAGCTGTAAAATAAATCTAGCCTTCTCACAAAGGCAGGTAAAGAGACTGCAACGTCAAAGTCATATTCTTCACTTGCTCATTTATATGCACTTGCGAAAACCCACAGAAACTGAGGTTACAAAAGATACTGGTGCTTTACAACTACCTTCACAAAGTGTTTTATGCTTGCTATGGAAGATTATATTGATACATTCCTTGTCGAAAATCCCAACAATTCTACACCTAATGACCAGAGGGAAAATATCACGCTTTATATAGAACAACCAAAACATAATAACATGACTATACAAAATACATGTGGCTTGCAGCATCCACTGCTCTATTTGCCTAAACTCTTGCAATGATGAAAGCGGAAGGTTTCCAAGATAATGATCACTAAAACTAAGCACAAAATATTGCATAATGGTTTAAGCACTTTCACAAAATAAACCGAAGTAGAACAAAAACTCCTTGGGAAAAGGTAATGCTACCTTCTCGGTATAGTGAAGGAAATAAACCATCAGGCGATATGACAACAGGTCCATCTGGTAAGGTGTTTCCATCCTGCAAGCATTAAAACAGTGTTCCCCATCTAATGATACTATTTCTCTGGTATTACAACATCAATATGCATGGAGTAGAAACGGCAAGAGCCAAAAATACTTGTACTGTAAAAGAACCATAAAACTTGTATGTCAATGTGAAGAGATATAATACTGTTCATTTAGAATAAGAGTCATATCAATGAAATTGCACCTCAAGGATTTTAAAGAATAAGAAAATAATGCCAAGTAACTGCCCCAAATTGCAACTTGATTTTTGAGAACATAAACCCTAACGTTTTTAGTGTCCTCTTGTCACAAATTATTAGAAGTGAAAGATTTTAGATTTTCTTAAAGGTCCACCTCTGACTGCCAACAGTTGCTGAATGGTTTACGTTCACTCAGTAGCATAAACCAAAAGGCAATTGAATTAGTCAAAAGCATAGTAACTCTTTCCTGGGAGGAACTTAAGAAAAAACTTGTCTTGGAAAGACAAGTGGCTCATTCTATTATGACAAGAGTCAGGAAACAATCAAACCAGAAACTTGGTTCACCTGCTTTAAATTAAATAGAAAACTCTTAGTAAGATATGCTTGAACGATTGCACGTGCACTCAAAAACAGCAGCTGGTACCCATTCTCCTGTTTTTAAGCATAACATTTGGATCAGTATTTTAAGTCAGTTAAGCAACAAGTGTTAGTAATATAGTGCAATGAAAATAACTATAGTCAGTATGAATGGACAATCACAAGACAAGTTCAGTAAAAAACAAGAAAGAATAAACAGGCAGAAAATATTTTCACTTCTGCCAGTAAACTAAGCTCTCATAAAGACAAGATGTAAATAACATTTGGATCAGTATTTTAAGTCAGTTAAGCAACAAGTGTTAGTAATACAGTGCAATGAAAGTAACTAGAGTCAGTATGAATGGACCATCACAAGAGAAGTGTCAGTTAATAACAAGAAAGAATAAACAGGCAGAAAATATTTTCACCTCTGCCAGTAAACTGAGCTCTCATAAAGACAAGATGTACATCAACAGGCAAATTGACGCAATTAACACTGTAACACTGATTTCTGTCCACATCTTTTCAAAAAAGAAAAAAATGGAGAAGAAGGAGAAAGACACCAAAACTTGCTTCTGACCTTGGATGCCTAGATGAATTAACACGTGACTCAAACATCCATGCAAAGACATCTGTTTATGCTCGCAAAATGAAACTAGATCACTCAGTACAGTCAAATGGTGCCAAAAAAGATAAAAAAGGAAAGACACAGATTAAGGAAAAGATGACTTTCAAACTCAAAAGATAAAACCGATGGAGGAAGTACCTTAATTGCTGAGAAAAGTCGAGCTATTCCAGAATGTGTCCAGTCCTTACCAACCAAGGGCATGAACTGACCAAGAACATCAGACCTAACAAACAAGCATAAACAAGTATCTGAGACTGAGTAACCTGAAACGCAATAAATAAGCAGCGCTGCTTATCCCTGACATATTACTCACAATAATCACACCTATATTGAACATATAGTTAATTAAAGTAAGAATCAGAAAGTTACTTGTTGGATTACATCCTACAGACAGCCATCTTTGACTATCTCCCACCACAAGTAAAATTACCGATTTTACGTTTTCTTGATGATTAGAATATCTAATTTTCAAAATCTTCCATGTTCAATCATTTTCTAATCCCATGCCATAGGCCCCCAAGAAAAAAAAAAAGAGAAAACCAGAGAGATGCTATGTAGACACATAAATTACCTCAAACAAATACCTTATCAACTAAAGTTCATGAACTATGAATATTTATTCAATTTGAAAAGCTTCAAGTTATCACTATCTAGTTGAACATTTATCCAGCAGGAGATAGTATTCCAATCTAGAGAAGAATGAACAGCTTAATAAATTAAGAAAAGTATCTTGAATGCTGTTCAACACACGGAAAGCTCTGAGTTTCTAGCAGATAAAAAATCCAAAAACATGCTTACTTGGTGATTGTTCCATCAACATCTGAAATTACAATCCGTGCATTCCACTTCCACAAGTATATATGAGCTTCAACCTGTTTAAGAAGATATGACTCCAAATAAGAACGGATGGCATATAGTTAACTATATTTGTCTACCAAGGAAAAAGAATATGTCTATGTGATTGCAAAGAAAAAGAGAGACCTTCTGAGGTCCTAGAACCCTTGAAAAGGATGTGAATGTCACCATATTCTGTCCCTCTTTTAGATTCAAAGATGCAATTTGGTCGCTCGTGGGAACGTTCGTTCTCATAAGTTGCTTGTGAGGAGACTGCTTACCATCAGGAGTTCGGGTTGCTTCTACAGATTGACTCTGCGAGCCAGATTCAGAATCAGCAAATACATCCTCATTTGATGAATTACTATTAGCGTGCTCAATTGTCTTAACCCTTCTAAATGGTGGCCAAAGCCTCCATCCACGCCCAGGAGGAGTCGAAGAGATGCCAGATATATCTTCCCTGCTTTTCATTGTGTCATCCTGCTCCAAAGAAATTGCATCGCTTCGTTCAATAGATAATTGCGAACCATATGCAACCATACCAAGAACAATGGGAGCAGCTTTATCCCATGGCAAGTACTTCCCCTGAATTCTGACAACTAAGTTTTCATTCTTAATAATTGATGCTGCAGAAACTTTAAATTCTTCTTCAGATATGCGGTGTGCATCAAAGGCTTGTGCAGCAGCATTCAGTCCCATGCCAGATTGAAGTAGGTTTCTGCAAAGAGATATCTCTAAGCCTGCAAAAGTTTAAAATTCATAACTCAAGAAAGGTATGGTAAAAGTCATGTAAACCTGAAAATGACATCATCATAATTAAAGCCAAGGGGTAGGCTGTACCTGTTCGTGTATCACTTTCAATATCATTGCAACAAGCAGATTTCTCAGTTTCCACATTTTCACTTATTGTAACTTCTTCTTCAGAAACAGATGCCTGTGGCTTGGATAACACATTGACTTCTTTCTCTAGTTCTCCATTAGTATGAATGAAATCGTCCACCATGGTAGCAGAACCACTTACATCTCTATCAAATGTATTTCTCTCAATTGTTTCAGCTGGGACCTGCAAGTCTGGTGAAGGAACACTGCTGGAAGTATTAGATTTTGAGGGAGAGAGTTCATCATCAGGTCTTGATATGGCAAGTTGCACACTTTCAGTTCCATTAATTGATAATGATCTTTGTGGAGATTTATCTTGCGAATCTTGGCCAACTTCAAGAGCCTCCACTGGAGAATTTTCATCACGACTGCTGGAATTTCCAAACTGCATGGCCAGGGCTGGTATCTCCAAACAGCTTCGGAAGACATCCTCCTTCTTCATGCTGGCAGATGTACTCTCCAAGCTACTATCATGGTGAAGATCCAGTACCTGTTTCTCTGTATCATGATTTTCTTCAACGTGATTCAGATGGCTCCCATCTCCTACATTTCCTTCCAGCCAGGGCTCAGAAATATTATCATCATTATTCGTCTTGCAAACATCTTCAGAATTATTTTTATGTACTGATACATCAAAACTACTCAAATAGTCAGCAGCCCATGCAGCTTCACTATTGTTAAACTCTTCGGTTCCTTTGCCTGGGCCTAGATGAAACTGAGGCGTGTTTAGTTCCACATCCTCAGTATTTCTCTCTGATGATAAGATGGGTGCTGTAAGAATTTGACCATCCACACTCACCAGTACAACCTCTGAACTCAAATTCTGTGATTCCATCACATGATCCATGTCCAGACTATCATAACGGCCAGAACCATACTCTGATAACTCAGTTGAACCCTCAAACGAAGATTGGACATCAGGAAAATCATAGAATCGCCTTTCACTATCAGATTCCGTTCTCTCCAACCTATCTACACCAAGAGCAACGTGCTCATCTCGCAACTGAAACTCACCAGTGTGGGAATGGCAACTTTCATGTCTACAAAGAGAATCATCATTCATACTAGTGGCACTATTAGTTTGATCTATGTTATTATCCTCTTTTACACCTTCACGACTATCAGCAAGTTGCAAACCATCATTAAGTTCACCATCTTCCTCAGAGACTACCTCCCTGACGAAATACGCTTCTCCTGAATTGTCGAGATACATATGGAAATTAGCTTCAATCCCATTAACTTCTACTCGCACAACTTTTTCTGCACCCTTAAGAACACCCTGAAATTTTCCAAATCTAACATACCAAGGTGTGCTTCTAAAGCTACCATCCTGCTGCTGCACAGCAATTATATCAACTGCCCCACCAAATGGATGGAATGGGGTAGCAACAGAGTACACCCCTTGGGTAAGAAGGCTCCCGACTTTAACCACCACATTCATCTGCTCTATTCCCCAAGAATGAAACTTTTAAAATACAAATGCGATCTAAAAGTCCTAATGATCTTAGTATTCGACGGCCTAATTAACCACAGTGGACCCAAATCATGGCAAGAATTATGCCATCTCCTCAGAAAAGAATCGCAAGAAACAAAATCAGAAAGCAATTCTTGAATTCTTGCATTTAAAATATCTGCATGGAAGACATAATCAAGAATGAATACAACCCTCATGAATAACTTGCACGCAAAAGTATAAAATTCAAATTCATCTCAGGCAAATTAAAACCCTAAAGAACACAACTTCAGTCCGAAAAAACTGACATTCGGACCCCAGATGAGAAGAAGATGAATGCAACATGAAAATAATCACGAAGTGCAATTGAGAAAAAGGTAAGGGGGAAGGTCAATAAGATCTTACAGGTTCAAGAATTGATAAAATATCCCTGAAAAATGCTTGCCGCCTTCCACCGATCAATTGATCAAATGGAATATTGTTCCGCAGCTCAAGAAACTCAGGTAGTAAAAACTATTCTCTTCTTTCTCTTCTTTTTTTTGTGTCGATAAAATTTTGGTTATCTAACCATGTGTCAAGGAAGATTCTGTGAATATTTGAAGGTATCTTTCTTTTTTATTTTGACCCGGGAAAAAAATAAAAACCTCTCTCTCTCTCTCTCTCTCTCTGCTCTTAAAGGTGGTTGAGACTTGAGAAAGGGGACGTGTGTTCGGAGTAATGCGGTAGAGTCTTTGAATTTTCTAACGCTGATGTGTTTCGCTGTAGTTTGCGTACTCCGTCGAACACAAAAATGTCAAACACTACTACTAGAAAATAGAAATAAAGAAGAAGACACAACAGTTCCCTTGCAATGCTTTGAAGTTTGGACTTCGGAGAATTTAATGAAGTTTGGATAGGAAGGCCAGCCCCCCGTCACTCTTATATACTCTCATGCTTCGAATCGGTAATGTTTAGTTAGAAATGGCAATAATGCTAGTACTAAATGAAAAACTAGATTTTTTTTATTAAAAAAAAAAAAAAGGAAGTGTCACCGCTGAGTTTGAGTGGTAATTATTTTTTCTTTTATGATTTTCTATCCTTTTTTGGCATGTAAAACGTATCAAACCTTTTTTTTGTTGCCTCTCTATTGTCTACCAAAAGAATGATGTGTTGGCTTGAATTTTATGTACCCAAAAAACCACAACCTGTGGCGTATAGTTAGGTATACTCGTTCTCGCCACTTCTTCTCTGAAATTTCTTCAGTCGACGAACTTCTCCACCTCCCATCCCTCTACCTCTCTCCCATCATTTTATTTCCTTCGTTTTTGTAATAAATTTTCTCTATTAAGATTGCTCTCTTCTCAAAATTTTCTAGTGAGGATTTTTTTTATCCCCCTCTCTGAGTGAGTCCCAAAAAAAAAAAAAAAAAAATTCGCAGTAGATCTAGGATCTTTTGTATCAATTTAGTCAAATCTAAACTTTTTGCTAGTGCTTAGAACTGTACGCACTATATTTGCTTGTGAAAAATATCTTCAAATCATCTACTGGTAAAGATCCATTTGTATTTCTAAGTAATTTTGAAAATTTTCAATGTCAATCTATTATTGGTGTTTTTAGACATGGAGGAACTCCGTTTTACTGTTATGTTGCATTTGTTACGTGTTTTCAATTTTGATGTATTTACTACCATTGATGTAGCTTTTTTCTAAACGAATGAAATTCACTTGTTCATTAAAAAGGGGGGAAAAAAAAGAGTACGCCGCGCAATACAATTTTGACATGTGTGCTAGAAAATTTTGGATGAAAAAAGATAATAACAAATTAGAATTTATTTCACCGGATCTTTATTTTAGATGTCTACGAAGCAGCTCCGGTAGAATGCTTACAAAATTGTCAATACGGATTCAAGATTATTTAAAAAAAAAAAAAAAACTTCGTGTATCATTTATTGTTATATTTTTGTACTGTGATACACGTAAAATAGAAATGATTAATTTTTTTATACACGTTAAATAGAACTGATTAATCTTTCAATAATGCATTTAGTAGCGGTTTAGACTTTAAATGCATGCATGGTACACCAGGAAAATTTAGTTGTTGAGTTTTGAGATTTACAGATGTGGCATACATCTAGACATTTTTAGTGTTGCAAAATTTGATCCAAGTAAGTATTAATCTTTAGACCAACCATGTCCAAATGGACTCCGGCCCTTTCTTTCTTTCTTTCTTTGTTTTTTTTTTTGGAATGTATTGAATGTATCCACCCGGAGTTGGGGTTCCTGGAAAAAGCGGTCGAAGTTAATGCAGAATTTTCTCAGAAACGATAAATTTGGAATTAAAAAAAAAAAAAAAAGGAAGGAATGAAAGGCACCGAAGCGTAAAATCCACTCAAGAACTCTCCTCCACCATCAGCTGTCTACCCTTGGCCTGCTGCATTTTATTTTTATACTAACTTCTCTATTTACTAGTCCACTCCTTCGCCGAGGCCGCCACCACCGCCACCTCTATCCCTCCCACTTCCTCCACTTCGATACCGACTCCACCCATTCCGCGCTTCAGAAAATGACGAAACTACCCTTCCTCCTTCTCCTCCTGATCCCCATCCTCCTCACCCTTGTCCCCTCCGCCTCGGCCGAGATCAAAACCTTGAAGATCACCTCCGACTCCCGCCCCATGATCCTCTTCGAACGCTTCGGCTTCACCCACACCGGCCACGCCGCCATCTCCGTTTCCTCCGTCTCCGTCATTTCCTCTCTTTCCACCCCGGACCCATCTCGCCTGGGGTTTTTCCTCCTATCCGAAGAATCCCTCATCCAAGTCCTCCTTGAACTCCAACAGAACCCGTCCTTTTGCGTCCTAGACTCCAAATTCATAACCCGGTTGTTCACCTTCCGGGACCTCTCTCCGCCGCCGGCGTCCTCTTTCGATCACTCTTACCCCGTCACTTCCCCCAATGAGTACTCCCTTTTCTTCGCTAATTGCGCCCCCGAGTCTAAAGTCTCCATGGTGGTCCGCACGGAGCTTTACAATCTCGATAACATGGGCCGCGTTAAGGATTACCTCTCCGCGGGCCTCACCCAGTTGCCTGCTTTATATTTCGTATTTTCTATGATTTATTTTGGATTCCTGGGATTTTGGGTATACTACTGTTATAAGAATAGGTTATCCGTCCACCGGATCCATCTGCTGATGAGCCTCTTGGTGGTAATGAAGGCCTTGAATCTGCTTTGCGCCGCAGAGGACAAGCATTACGTGAAGACCACCGGTACCCCTCACGGATGGGATGTTTTGTTCTACATTTTCCAGTTTATTCGCGTGGTTCTTTTGTTCACTGTGATTGTTTTGATCGGTACCGGGTGGTCGTTTTTGAAGCCATTTTTGCAAGAGAGGGAGAAGAAGGTGCTGATGATTGTGATCCCACTTCAGGTCTTGGCTAATGTGGCTTCCGTTGTGATTGGGGAAACGGGGCCTTTCATTAAAGATTGGGTCACTTGGAATCAGGTGTTTTTGCTGGTGGATATTATTTGCTGCTGCGCCATTATTTTCCCAATTGTATGGTCCATTAGGTCGTTGAGGGAGACTTCGAAAACGGATGGGAAGGCTGCTAGGAATTTGGCCAAGCTGACACTTTTTAGGCAGTTTTACATTGTGGTCATTGGTTTCTTGTATTTCACCAGAATTATTGTGTTCGCATTGAGGACGATCGCTGCTTATAAGTATCAGTGGGTGGCCTTTGCAGCCGAAGAGATTGCAAGTTTGGCCTTCTATACTGTGATGTTTTACATGTTTAGGCCAGTTGAGAAGAATGAGTATTTTGTCCTTGATGAGGAGGAGGAAGAGGCTGCCGAGATGGCTCTCCGTGATGAAGAGTTTGAGCTTTGAAGTTCAGATCCGGTTGGCCCTCTTTTTGATTTTGCAAGTGTATTGCTCTGACTTTTTAGATTTTTTTTTTTTGGTTATAAAAATACACTCTTTCAAGTAGATTTACCAGGATTAACGGCTTTTTTGTATTTCTGTCTGTAACAATTGGCTTTTATGGAATAGCGCCTTGCACTTCTGGAGCCATGCAATCCCTCTGCCACTTGGACACTTATCATTTTTGTTTTGTTGATCTCAGTATGAATGTGTTATTGTTATTTGGTGATTAAATTCTGATTTTTTACATCACATCTTTATTAACGCTTAAGTTTGTGTTATACTTTGCTGGCTGGTGAGATGAAGTTTGTTGGTCTTATGTTCTGAGAAGATAATCTTTACTGTATGAGTCCGTCCTAACTGTAATAGAAGGATGAATGTTTTGCCAATCCTTCCTCATGCGCATTAGTTTGTTGTTCAAGTTTATATCTACTTGCATCACGCAATAATAAACAATTAATTGTTGATTTGATGATACCAATTAAGTTTTTCCAATTTTGACTGAATGTCTATTCATTATGCTTGATATGAATTGTTTTCATTGCTGTCCCAGACATCAAAAGATTTCTGTTACTAAACGGCTAATCTTATTGCAAAATTACCAACCACTTTTTAACAAGATTGAAGGAAAATATAGAGCCTAGTT